>JAFIDM010000007.1:29553687-29611017 GCA_023159025.1 Thereuonema tuberculata | reverse complement strand
TTTATGACTGTTTCTTAATGTGCAATGAAAAGCAAAGGTGATAAAAAAAAAAAAAAATAGATGTAGAATGTAATTGTAAATTGCAATAGATATATTTGTCCGTAAAAATAATTCAAATAAGTTTTACGAAGAAGTTTAATGAAAATGAGGAAAATGAAGTTTAATAATAATTTTCAGCAATAAGATATGAACTAATTCGAATTGAGTAGAAAAGAAAAACTCATTATACTTTACACTGAAAATGTCTTAACCCTTTTAACTGTAAACTTCTAGATTGCTGAAACACAATCAATGAATGGATGATAATTAATTTGATTTAGTCTAAATTGGAGCCTTAGTTAAGGAGAAGTCACCATTACAATCTTCAGTGAAAGCGTCGTAATCACAGTAAATCAATAACTCATTACCTTAGGAATCTGAAAGTTGAAATTCACTGCATATTTCTCATCCAAATCTTTTCAAAATTTGTTTTCGTATAGTTTGGATCCGCAGATAAGGAACCAAAAGAAACAAATGTTTTTCATCAGTGATTCGAATGTTGGCGTGCCTGGTGTGTTTTAATTTGATTTCTCTGTATTAGTAATGGCTGTACTCTGGATCCTAAAAGTATTGTCATCGCTAGCAGCTTATTTATGGGATCTTTCCGCGCCCCTTACAATAATGTTCTTAATAAGATTCTTTTTATGTTTTTCCGCCCCCCGTTACGTTTTTTTCTATAGGAGCAGTATTTGCTATTCCAAGAGGAAACACTCACTGATTTCTTCTTTGCTTCGGAGAAAAAAATTGATCTTAAAAAGATGATGAAATCAAATGTTCATAACGAAGAACTGAGTTTTCTGTGCTACGAAATTTTTAGCAGTTTATTAATAAATTTATACATAAACAACCTTTGCAAAAAATATTCTAACATTTTTAATATTTTAATTTTAATATTACAAAATAAGTAATAGATTGAACAAGTTTGTATGGGTTGGCGTTCAGATTTTAATAAAGTTCTTATATCTGATAAATAATAGATAGATATTTTACGTATGATACTTTTATTCAGAATGATTTCAAAGCTCAATGTCCACTATTTTGAGAACCGCTTCTTTCTTCTTACGAATAGTAAGAAGGGGAAATTTCTTAGAATTTGTCTTTCCTTCTATGCAATTTAAAATTCCCAGTTATGTTGAAAGGTTGTTCAGAGTTAGAAGCAAAAAACTCAAGAAATATATATATATATTTAGAATGTTATAGCGAAGGCTTCGAATAGCCTTGTATTATTATGAAAATTTTCCGTTTCCTTAGTCTATCAGGTTTTTGAAGTTCTTCCTTGAAAACTCCCCGATTCCGCCTTTATTTTGTCAAATACTTTGATTCAAAAGACATTGTTTTTTTTTTTGTTTTGTTTTTGGGACATTCGACCTTTTTTGAGATATTATCGATGTATTGCAATTTATTTTTCTCTTCTTCTTCCCCCCTTACCATTTTAACAAATTAATTTGCGTAAACTTTTCAAAAGCAATTGATACCAGCTAACCTGTGATCACATGATCTTGGATTCTGAGATAATTTTCTCATCACCCGTGACCGCGACCACTTTCTCACAATCCGCTACCGTATCTCGGAGACTTTATATTTGATCGTACGTCACGTGACTTCCGGTTGACCCTCTTAGATAGAAATGAAAATGTGAGCATTCTATCTAACATTTGCCACTTTATTTGTATTTCTGTGTCTTACGGTTTCGGAGGAGATAAGACCAGGAAAACAAAAACTCAACTTTCCTTTTTCTTATATAAATGTAAGGGAGAGAGAGACTAGCAACCCGGGAAAACTGGATTCTTCCAATGCGCGACCGCTTTCGCACAACCACCCGGTAAAACTGGGGGGGGGGGGGATTCGGGATTTTTCGGGTCGTTCCGAGACATCCGGTTGACCAACATCGAAAAAAATGAAAATGTGAGCATCCTCAATACTACACCTAACAATTTATATCTTATTGTATTTCTGTGGTCTTAGGGTTTCGGAGGAGTAGCGGACACAAAAAAAATGAACTTTTCTTTTATATAGATAGATTCAATTTAATGATGCAATTTAAAAAGAAAGAAAGAAATTATTATAATTTTCGTTTCTAAGATTAGAAAAAGAGACATAGGCTCAGTTACGGAAGGGTGGGTGTGGAGTTAGGGTGTGTATGTATTATCGAGGGATGTTTCATTGACTGAATAAAATGTGTGAAGTGCTACTTACATCCTTTGGGAGCTTCTGTGGTGATTTCGGCCTTCCATCCACCACCGGTGTTGAGAAGATTCTTGATGCACGAGGAATCGTAAGAATAGCGAAGAGGGCTTTGAGAGAGAGTAGGGTCATTCAAAGCTTCGTCCGGACTGATGTCGATGGGCGATTGGCGAGTGCCTCTGGCCTCCGAGAAATATTCAGACCACACATGAGGTCCTGAAAATAGAAATAGAAAAATGTTATCTGAAGCAGTGGTTACTAAAAGTTTTGTTTGTATTCCTTTGTTTTAACTACTTCACTGATATTCGTTTTTTTTTGTTTTTATCTTCCTCCAGTCAGAAATATATAATCTTCCTGTTTAAAATAAGAAAATTATATATGAATTAAAAATAAACAACACAAAATAAAATTAAACGAATTTCAAAGTTAAACAACATAACAGATGTGATTTGAAATAACACTTAAAAACAGTCGCGTATTACAAAAAATAAATAAATATTTAGCATTAATAAATAAATAAAGTATCTCAATACACAGCTAATCCTTTAGGATCGCAGGAAGTGAAACTCCCGGAGTTCAATGCCAACTGGATTTTGTAGAAATCAGATGGTCAGCCCAATGCCTGCCCAACCAGAAACCCCATCTCATGTTTCCTCACGTGAAATGGAAAAGAGGTACCCATTTCACATAGAGTCGGGTGAATACGTCTGGAGGAGAAACAACTATAGTTGAAGTTGTCGCTTACTACAGTTCCGGAGATAATACTATATTTTAGAAATATGTTTTTGACAAGCTTTCTCGATTTCGGAGAAGTGTGACAGAACATAAATTTGTATTATGAATTCAGTATAGATGTACGATTTAAAAAATAAAAAAAAAAAAAATACTCCTATTCATTACAACTATAAATACTGTATTATTCTCTGATAATATTTGATAAAGTGTATTCAAACCTTCAATTACTATTATTAAAGAAAAAAAATTGCTTTTACAGTTATTACTTTACATAACTAACAGCTCACTCCTGAAATTACCCTTCCCCACTGACCCATTCTTTCGAGGAAGAATCCGATTGTAGCAGTATATTTATTGTATTACTTATTTGTAAATGCTTTTTATTTATTTATTTATTTTTCCTTAAACAAAATAAGTTTCCCTGCCGATTTAATTAGATCCTTTTTATCATTATAATATTAAGGTAACTTTAATTTGATTTGTATGCATAGTTGCGAAAATACATAATGACGAAAGAACTTCTTTTTTTTTTTTTTTTCCTTACAGATTTATTCGCTGTGTAATAAAAGTATTAGTTCCTGTGGTTTTTACTGGAATCACTGGTCAGAC
Source organism: Thereuonema tuberculata (assembly GCA_023159025.1). NCBI lineage: Eukaryota > Metazoa > Arthropoda > Chilopoda > Scutigeromorpha > Scutigeridae > Thereuonema > Thereuonema tuberculata. Next base: position 29,607,450 of record JAFIDM010000007.1, on the reverse strand, counting down.
AAACTAAGTCACCTTAAAAATAGTAACTTTATTTTCTTAATAGATTTCAGTTGTGTCAGCTAATGGAGTACTAGATATAGTCCATTCTCCTGTTTTCTTCAAAGCAACAACAATAAAAAAAAAAAAACAAGACTAGAAGCGCTGAGTTGTCGGAGGTTGGATCTGATGACAGAGGACGTTTCGTGTTCTGCATTTGTTATTTTTCGTTTATTGGTGTCGAAATGGAGCGTTGAAATCCAAAGACGCTGATCATGTTTAGAATTCATTGAATATTTGCTGAATAAATAACACCACTTGGGATTTGACAGCGAAGGTGTCGTTAAAGGACATAGTAATAAATATTGTTGATCTTTGTCGTTCTATTTTTCTCGTCATGGCATATCTGATGACTCGCTTAAGATAGCCTTTCGTTGCTGATAACCTTTAAAACTTGAACTTCTTATTGTCTTAACTCGGACTTTGGCTTAAAGCCATCGTCTGAATTCCTAAAATCCCTAAAGATAAGAAAATAGAAAGTTATAAACTTGTCACCTTCTTAAAGAGGAAAGGAAGAAAGATTATTGAAAATCACATTCAGAAACATTTGCGACTTCCCTTTCGAAATCACTATGGCTTATAAAATCATTTGTTTTTCTTAGATAGCCAAGAATTTACCTTTCTAAAGAAATAGAAATATTACCATTCAGTAATTAATTACTTGGCGATTTATTCGAATGTAATTAGATAGTCTACATTACATAATGTCTACATTAAAAAAAGAAAGCTTAATTTTTTTTTTTTCCTTTAGGGTTTCAAAATTTAAACTCCTTAAGATGAAATTTTATCTGCTTTTGAATGTCGCTCAATTCTTTATTAAAATCTCATCCAACTTAAATAGATGTTAATCAACTTTGAATAAAACTCTTAATATTCATCGTACAAGGAAAATGGAGTAAGAACAAAAAATAAAAAACCTAAAATAAAATTCAAATAAATGATTTTTATTTGAGAATTCAAAACTATTTAGTCTCAGAAGATTACATATAATGAAAGAGTTCACCTCTTTTGCCATAGCTTCGATCCTTATGTACTTAAAGATCCCAGAGTCGACAATCATCAGTAGCCTTCAGATTTAAAACCGTGATCACGTTAACTTAAAATATAAAAGTGCCAAAAATCGAAATTTAATGTAGATTACAATTCCTGATGATTTTGTTACTAATTGGCCAATGAATACCAAATTGGGATAGCGAAGGGAACAAAACAAAAGAAAAGACTATAGGTAAGTGAAATTTTCTCATTCGATATCGAAAGTTGCTTCGTCAACTTTTATTATTACAGACGATTCTTTTAAATATGTGAAATTAACGAAAATAGACAGTACACTGCAACCCTAGCAAGAACTGAACTTTATAAAGCTATGAAAATCATCCTGAGGGATCTAGAAGTTATGAGACTTGTAGAAATTGTCCAAGAACTCAGCTGACACCCGATATTTACTCTTGTCCAGCTATTATCGGGGCATTCATCTTGTGAAAGATGGAACATGACCCAAGAGAGCTTCTTTTCACCGATAGAGCCAGTGATGACGCCAAGGCTGTGCAAGTGACATATGGACATACAGTAAAACCTCTCAAATCCGGCCTAATGTGGCGCTCAGTATACCGAGAGTGTTCTTAAAATAACTATAGCTCAATTTTTGTGAAGACATAATGCCAGGTTTAATTAACTTAACCCATTTTCATAATTTTGCACTCAAATGTTTATTAAAAACAATACAAATGTGCTTTTTCCGACACCAAGCTGTAGTGATATTTGTTTTGCAGATTCCCCTGCATCCAATCTTCTTAAATCAAAAAGCTTCTATTCCATAGTGACCAAGTTTTTCTTTCTTTCCTCACTCATAATGAATACGCGCGGATAGGGAAACAAAATAGGGAAACGAATTTAGTTATTAAAAAAAAAAAATTACTCAGGACCAGGCCGGATTTGAGAGGTTTTACTGTACATAGAAACTCTTCATTGAAAACAACAACGATTCTTTATTTATTTGTTCCATCGCACATATTTTTTTTTTATAGTGTCCGATATTTTAATGGTGCAACATTGATTACATCAAGAACAAGTACGGTTTCCGCCAAAACAAACGATACTGAGCCTTTGTTGCTCATGCGCACCACATGATCACCTCATGGAACGTCGTCATGGAAATGTAACAGTATGCTTATACTGGTTGAAGCTTGATAGATGTTCAAATGGTGTTAACAATTGGAGGAAACAAAATTATTTTGGATCACTGGAACATTTCTGATAAAAGCCATGTTCATTTGAATGGATTCATCAATCGACAGACAACCCGCTTTCTGGGATTTAAACGACCACACACATTGTGGAGAAACCCCTCCATAGTGAGCTCTCTGATAATATGGTGTGCAATGTCTGCAAACAGCAGCTTGCATCCTTATTTTGTTGAGGATAATCATGACAATCCTGTGACTGTGAATCAGATGCGGTACAGAGAAAACATTCTCACACTATTTCTGGGGATCTCATCAGATTCTGCCGTGCAAGCAACCTGTCACTTCGTAAGCAACGGTTCCAGCAGGATGGGGCCACTTGTCACACAGCGAAGGACACGCTTCAGTTGCTTCATGCGAAGTTTGGTAAACGCGTCATTTCCCTTGGAACAGCCTTCCTAAATCATTCACCTGATCTTACACCATCGGACGCTTACATTTAGAGTATGCTGAAGGAAGCCATTTTCCGAGAGAACCCACCTTCAACCATTGGTGACATGCGTCAGAGAAATAAAGCACCCTCTCTTCAGGGATATGTTTGAGAATCTACGTAAGCGTTTGTCTGCAATGCAACGGACAGCATATCGAACACGTGCTATGCCTCAGAAAATATGGAAACTGACTTCGATTTTTTCATTATGGTTTATTTTGACGCATACCATTACATTTGAAAAAAAGTCGTAGATAAACGAAATGCACGCAGAAAAAAACAAGGACAAACATCCAAGCCAGTTCTTGGATTCTAACTCAATTAAACGCATAATAACCTCAAGGCATTAATATAATTTTAAATGATGAGAATGAATCTAAATAGTAGCATTGAACATGAATAACAACAGTAAAATAAAGTATTTCAATTAACTTGAGTTAGTTTTGTGATCTACTATAAATCAAATGCTTAATATTTGCAGAGAAAACATTTCAGTTGCTTCACTATTTTTTCCATCTCATCTGAGCTTCATCTTTTACTTTTTTAATCAAAGTAATTTTTCTGATTGGGCTTTCTGTAGTCTATGTTTGATTTCGCATATCTGGGGGCACGGCAGTGCCCCCGCCATGACGAGCCGAAGGCAGGAAGGCACTACGTACCTTTTCTGGAAGTGTTTCGTCGTATTTTCGAACCCTTATAGCTTCGGCCTGGATAATACTAGAGAGCTCAAATTTTCAGGATAAGATGCAGTTATCAGACTAATGAAATACGCTAAGTTTCATTTATTTAGCTTTTATACTTTGGATTTTATTAATATCTAAAATACGTGGATTCCGTCACTCACTGACTGACTGACTGACTCATGATCATCAAAACCTCTAGGGTACTTCCTGAAGTCCTAGAAAGCTGAAATTTGGTAGGCAGGCTAGGATTAGCACACAAACAACAAAAAATTAAGAAATCCGTAACCTTCACCCTCCAACCCCTCATAAAGGGGGGGTCTGGTTATGTATTATCGAACCCTCATAGCTTCGGCCTGGATAATACTAGAGAGCTCAAATTTTCAGGATAAGATGCAGTTACCATACTAATGAAATACGCTAAGTTTCATTTATCTAGCTTTTATACTTTGGATTTTATTAAGATCTGAAATACGTCGTACCCTCAATGCTTCGGCCTAAATAATACTGTGTAATAATGTGATTTCTTACAAAAGTGCAAACAGTTTGTATATACAAGTTGACCAATAGAAAAACAGAAAAGTAGGGAATTGAAAAAAAAATCCATTTTCTAAATAATCTTAAAACTAAATTTAGTTGTAAATTAGTTGTTGACTTACACGCTCATAATGCTTTCACTGGTAAAAAGATATGAGATCTCATGTAAAGCCAAGCCCCTAACTCTACAAGGCCTAACTCTACAAGCCCTAACTCTAAAAACCCTATATCTTGGTCAAAAAGTATGGCTTGGCCGTTTCATGGAACTATTTCATCCCACCCAAAACATTTCATGTAAAATACGTTGCCATAAAAATACGTTACATAAAAAAAGTTATCAGATCTCATGTAGAGCCAAGCCCCTCATTCTACATATATAACTCTAAAAACCCTACTATCTTGGTCAAAAAGTGTGCCTTGGCATACTCCATATCCTTTACATAACTCCATGGGATTGTCTGTGCGACAGCCACGAAACGGCCAAGCCATACTTTTTGACCAAGATAGAGGGTTTTTAGAGTTAGGGCTTGTAGAGTTAGGCCTTGTAGAGTTAGGGGCTTGGCTTTATATGAGATCTCATATCTTTTTACCAGTGAAAGCATTATGAGCGTGTAAGTCTTGGCAACTTATTTTACATGAAATGTTTTGGGTGGGATTACGTATTCTTACTCCAATATTAAGATCTAATGTTTAGTTTTAATCCTGTAGTAGTGAATACAATGAGTATAATAAAAAAATTGATGCTTAGTAATTAATATTAGAAATTATTTTTATTAATAATAAAAAATACCAAAGACCTGAAACGCACTTAATTTAACAGGAATAACAGCTTCAATAAGCTGCGTTACTTGCAACTTCACATATTCTTTGGGAATATCTCTTCCTATCCTAGTTAATACATCAAGCACTGTTTCCAAACTATTTTTTTTTTTTTTTGTTATGGGACACTTTTCAGGAGTAGAGCGTCAGTGATGCCCAGACAGGGAGCTCATTCGGTTAGAAAAGAGAGGAGAGATTATGCTCGGAGTATAATCGATGACAAAACTTTCCAACGATTATGCATACAAAAATTAAAATATAAATTAAGTCAATTTCAGTCATTTTTCAAGGAACACATTTTGGGACGCCGATTTAGAATCATCAGTTTTAGCTTTAGAGTCATCAGTTTTCAATACCCAAGTAATCATGAATTTCAGCTTTCTACTAATCGGCAACTTAAAAATGATTATCAAAAAGGTTTTAAATGAAGTCCCATGACCTTCCCTTATTTCATTTTCGTTTTCAGATTTTCAAAGCAGTTGAGCGTTCTAGCAATCAATTTTTAGGGACCCATTTTGGACCTAGTGTAATAGCGACCAAAATCGGTAGATATTGCGTCTGTCCTGTCCGTCCGTCCGTGTCTGTCCTCCCCTAGCAACTCCCGAACGGAAGGTCGGATCGACAAACGAATTTCACCATTGTGTTCAGAGACCCACAAACTGTTGGAATGGGGTATTTTCAAGGGCCATCGCCCCCCCCCCCCCAAGATTTGAAAAGGCATTGTATTCATTGGATTTTCGCTGTTAGCTTAAACGTTAGAAATGCAACCATCTCAATTCAGTTCAGAATTTTCTCGCTGCAAAGCATCCCCACGGCACACCGGTTGAAAAGCTCTGAACTAAAGATCACTATCATACAGAAGTTTAGTACATTATTTGGGTGATTTCTACATTAACGATATTTGTTGTACATTTTTCTCCTGTGTTATTTGAGTAAAGTAAATGACAGTAGAATCATTATATATTGAAGTAATTAATTTCTGTTTAAACTCGAAATATAACGCTATCCTCCCGCAAAGCATGATCCCCAAGTGGGCGTAAGGTATTGTGGTAGTGGTAGCTAATTATTAAGTGAAGTTGATAAATAAAAGTTGAGCAAAATGAATGGTCAGTTAATGAGAATAGTATATTATTTAATTTTTATTAATAACTGGAACGTACCAGGGAGATATTTTGGATAAATCTCTAGGAAAATTATTTTTTTAATAAAAACAACTTTCTTCTATTGGTTTTTCTAATAATAGTGGCCCATAATTAACGCGTGATGTCTGCAATAGACTAACTGCTAGTCAAAAATAAGGTTTAGGAGAGAAATTGCTTGACCATGCGATTAATTTATTTAGTGTAAGGCTTACAAATTTACGTCACAAGGCAGAGAAAGTAAAACAAAAAGAAAATCAAGAATCAGAAATAAACATCCAGGTTACAAACATAAGTCATCGATTCCTTAGTCGCTTCCAGGAAATCGTTCGAGTCGCCTATAGAAGCTGTGAGAGGACACTCTTGCGTTGACTGTTCGTTTCTCAGCACCACAAGTTGGGAGAGGGTATTTTACCCCATTTAAATAATAAATCAACACATTTCCCACAGTTAGTCCTAATTCTGATAAGGGTAGTCCAAACCTTGCGAGGAAAATAAAGAGTCCTGGAGGATTATCACGAATCATATTATGAAACTGTTAAGGTGTATTGCGCTCTTTCCAACAATTGCTCACATTAAATCCAGACTCAAATAAATTTTGAGCTGTTCTAAGTGGAGGATGTTTGGATCAGAGCCTGCTTCGTCAGATGTCTGAAATATCGTCGTGGATTTGAAACAAGGGATTGTCAGTGATTTTCTTGAATTCTCTGATGAGAGCCTGCTCACATCGCAACGGTGAGGAGCAATATGGCTAAGAGAAAGTAACCAAAAGATGGGAGTCGCGTTAATAGTACCTGAAATAAGACTCATTGTTTGATTCATTGTGTATCAACAATATTAATGTGAGCACTGTTAAGCCACACTAGAGAACAATATTCCGCTACTGGATAAACAAGACCTAAAGATCTCAAATCCAGACGAACCCCAAATTGACCCGCAGAATTTCTGCAAAATATTATTATGTGATCTTAATTTTGCAGCGGATTTAAACAAATGTTCTTCAAAAGTTAACGTCCTGTCTCTAGTTACTCCAAGTATTTGCGATATTTATTGTGGGTAAGGAGCTTATTATCAAAGTGAACTCGAAGTTCTCTATTTGCCATTTTATTGTAAGTCAGTTGATTGTTAAATCGAAATGTCGTTGAAAATGAAAGGGAGAAGGAAAAATCAGAAGAACGTATTTTATTTCCAGGACAATCGTAATCGCTACATGAAGAACCAGATAAAACTTCATTTCTGTGACTGCTTGATTTATTTGAAGAAAACTGGGAATAACTGGTATTAGTTAAAATAAATCACAATACAAATTTTAGGGTTCAGGAAAACAAGATAAAATATAAGAAAAAGTGTATTCATTAATTTAACCTTTTAAAGAGGGAAGGTTTCTCCTATTTTATAATTTCTTTGGAGGATATAGCAAAGCGTTTTATCTTGTGTTTGTTCAATTTAATTAATAAAATTTAAACGTAAACAAAGCCGAGCAGACATTCGATTCGGCGTCTGGTATCAAGTACTGCACCAACTGCCGTAATTGCTTTTTTTTTTGTTTTTTTATTCCGGCCCATTGCCTTGTGATTACTGAGGTGATTATGATGCCCTTTGTAATATGTACAGCCAGCCGGATGAAACAGGACCATAATCACGATATTAATATTCTTAATCTAGAACTTGTTGTCATAACTTTTCATTCAATGTGGAGACTATTTCATTAGCGGACAGAACTCATCCGTTTTGGATTTCAGATGAACGATGCCCCGTTTTTTACCTTTCCTTTTAAAAATCACAGGAAATAAAGTGCATAATTACGTTAATTCTGTTTACTTAGATGCATAATATAGTTCAGATAAACATTAAAATTTAGCTAATAATAAAACCTTAATAATACCATAAAGTTATTTTCTTCTTATTTTTTTTTTTAAAAGTAGTGATTTTTTTTGAATTTTATGGAGTAGTATACTATTCTTAAGAGGCAATTCTCGAATTCTTTACTAAATTGCATCAGAGAATGTCTTGGAAATTACATTTATTTATTTATTTATTTATTTTTTATTGCCAGACCACTAATTTTACGATGTGTGTGTAAAAGTTGTTCTCAGGTGTCTTGAGTGTGAGTCATTCAAGCGAACTAAAGTTGAAAAGGAGAATAAATTGCAGATGTCGCAACCGATTTCTCGGTTAACCGCACATGACTCCGTTCTTTTAATACTTAGGGGAATTTTAACCAATCAGATCGATGTGATTTGTTGAAGTAATGGAGCGTAGCACAGTGTTGCTTGCTACAGTGGCTAGAATAATAGTGTTGCTCAAAACTTTCATTATTTTCCCTTCTTTTTTTAGGTTTGATTCTATCCTACTTTTTATTTTTTTCAGATTTAATTATAATTGTTTTTAGTCTTATGAAATCCTTAAGCTAATCCTAGAGAATTTTCAATCCTTATTTCTGAAACTAATTCTAACACTTCCCTGAAGCGAATGTTTGATTTTATTTACTCATAAAGCTTAAATCCTTTATAAAGTAGCTATTTAAGTATAATCTAAAGATAAAGTAAAAATTAATTTGGACAATTCTATTGTACCTGTAAATAATGAATTTGAAATGTTTCATGTACAAATACTAGTTAGGCCTTTCTGTATTTTAAAAGAAAAAAAAAAAAAAAAGCCAAGGGCATGGTGGAACCTTAAGAAAAAAAGGTCATTCTTAACTATCAGGCAGTTAAAATAATTTTCTTTTTTTAAAGGAGGATAGTGTAATTACTAATTAATAGTAAGGAGAATAGTTTAATTACTATCGATAGCAAAAGCCTATTTCAAGTACTGTATAATTATGAACTCATTTTATAGATAACTTCATGTCTTTTCCAGATATATTTATGATGAAAAAAATTAATCGTTATTTTTAGACAATATTTAGTTTTTAACTGACCAATGAAATATTTAAAACGGATGATAATACTTCACCTTTGGAAAGAAAATTCGAAAGTAATCCGACTGAAAATGCAAGAAAAGTTGTTTTCTTCTCAAATAAATCTGCGAAACAAAAAGAACTATAAGCAACAAATTTTTCATGAACTTTCTCTTAAAACCCCTAGGAAAATTGTAAACTATGTGGAAATTGTTGATTTTTTTTTTTTTACCCCCTCCCCCCCTACAGTATTTGAGGTTTTGCTACACGATGTGGTTGTAAGGCAGAGAAGCCATTTTTTCTTTATTCTCATCAGAACGAAAGCGAAAAGCACAGTGACAGAATCTGTTTGTCTTCAAAGGATGGTGATCAGAGCAGAAGGTAGTGGTTAAGCTTGAGACATTAACCTAATGGGATATAGTCGAGATCGAATAGAGCAGAAACTTCTCATAAGTGAATATTATTATTTCACAGGAACTTAAATACTTCTATTTCAGAGTCAGTTAAAAGTAAAACCCTAAGCAACCCAGGGCAGATTTCTAGTGTTTACGTAATGTTTGTACAGAAAGAAAAAAAATATCTATTAATTAAGAAATAATCAAAGGAACAGCACTGATATATTGATAACATATAATAGTGTTTGTGATTTCGGCTGTTATGTAAACCCACACAACCATCAGTCATTATTTGCTAGAATTCTTTATAACTCTGTAAGTAGATGGAGTTTAGATAAGTTTCGATGAAGCTTCAAAACAATCATTTACATTTTGGAATAAAAAAAAAAGTTGTAATTCATCTTGAAAGTAAAAATCAGCTTTCCCTATCTGCTACGAACATCAAAAACACAGACTTCCATTGTAGAAGACTTGTGTAAAGAAGACAGTATGGAGTAAAATCATTAAAAAGCTTATTATGGGTTGGTTGTTCATTGTCTAAGACAAAGTTCACAGTACAGTTTATCTCCAATTATTGAGGCAGAATTTACTGAAACTAATAGAACCGAAGAAGACAAAGATACTGTATTAGTCGAAAAATACTTTATAGGACATATCAGTTTTTTGATTCTGCGACTAATTAAAAGAAATGAAAATTGAATAAGAACTCACCATTAAACAAGTGTCTATTCCGTAGCTGCTGAGAATGAAGGTGTAGAAGGAAGTGAGAGTGAACAGCTTTTAAACCCCATCTCAACATCCTCTAGTTAGAAATAGGGTCTTAATAAAGACAAGATAACAGACGTCGTGCGTGTATGTTTCTGAAATGATTGTCTTCTAGATGTATCACTGACAGTCCCAAAAATTGATATGAGGGTATGAGGGAGGGTGGGGATAATAGGTAATCAAACAACCAATCCATTTCTGTTTTTTTACCAATCAGATTCATGCACTGAAAGAGTATCTGGTATCTGTTACTGAGAGTGTAACAGAGTTACAACAGAGTGTAACTATACTGTCTATAGTATTAGACAGGTGCGTTATTCCTGTAATTTTGTTTAATGAAATATGTGGTAAAGACGGAATTCCAGAAATATTGAAAACATGAACAGTATGAAAAGAAATGAAATGAAGAATATTAATATAATATTTTTTTAAAATATAAATTTTTAAATATTAAATTTTTTAAAGTTTAAATATAAACTTTAATTTTTGATAGTCAACTTCTACAGATACGGTATGTCTTTACAACATTAATAAAAAAAATTTTGAATTCTATTGTAAAAAATAAAAACAAAACAATCTATCCTGAAGCCACGTAAAAAGAGTAAGATATATTTGTGTATTAGTTAGTATAAAAATACTTATTTCGTCTTTGTTTTTCAATTGGGAATAAAAAAACCAAAGAAAAAGTAAAATAACAACTTTAACTACTGTTCTACAATGAATCTGGAAATAACCAATTTCAGAAATTGACACAGTCCTCATACAAGGAAGTCAATTCAAGGAAACAAAATCTTAAATCTCCTCCTCTTTTTTTTTTTTCTTAAGTAGTTCTTGGAAAATTCATATCTGTTATTGGTAAATTCAACTGAGATTGCTTTAAACATATAGTTTTATACAATCTCTTGATTTACTAACATTTACCAATTATCTCTCCAGTATCTTGCGTTTTCCTTATAATTTTTCATTTGTAGAATTAACTTTCAGTATTATGAGCCAAAGATGATAATTCTTATAAATTTGTAAAGACCAAGGAAAATTATTACTATTGATTTCTAATGTAAAAAAGTTCAGTCTTAATAATTATAATATATTTATATTGTCGCAGAACATTGTTCTTGCTAATTACATTTTCTGTCTTTCAGAAAGAGATTATAATAATAGGATGTCTTCAACTGCCATTCAATCTACATAAATGCCTCACATTATTCATAATAAAAGCATTGTCTAAGATTGCCATTCGAAGTATCAATTGAATCCCTTAAACTTTTGTCCTTCCTTTTAATGTTTTTTTTTTTTACTTCTCGTCTTCATTAGATTTTAGAAGCCATAAATCTCATTCCTATGTCGTTTCAACTCTAGTTTAAATCTTTTTCGACAGTGAATGTTTTATGACGTTCTAAAGATTTCACAGCTCTTCACCGAGTCACGTGATATTAGGGTTTCACCTTTAATATTTTTAATTGCTTTCCAACTTCTTTCACGGGACAAAAGCACGAACTTAGCTGAAAGGTGCTACTTAGCAGAACTTATTGATTATTATTTAAGTAAAAATATATGAAAAGGAAGAATTTAAGAAGAAAAAATGTAAAAAGACTTAATTTTGTTACCGAATAATGAAAACCGACACTTAATTGATTCTACAGAAACTCCTCTCAAGATAACGAAATTGCACTCGTAACTAGGTGAGATAAAATAGGGTCTGGTCTGTCTCACTACAAACTCAGAATTGTCTAAACTGAAATCAAATAAAAATTAAATTTTATGTAGATCTCTTTGGATTCGTGATTGAGCAACATCATCTATCAGGGGGTCACTAATAAAACTTCTGTTAATTAAGCATATAATTGCTTCTTCGACTGGTTTTAGTGGTTCTACAAAAAGCTTATTAACTTATCGGTTTTGATTTAAAAAAAAAAAATAAGCTCAAAAATTGTTAAATTTAAAAAAGTAAAAAAAAAAAAGATAATACCATTAATTATGTAAGAGCAGGAAATTTTATTGAATTAAATAATAATAAAACAACAAATTAAGTTAAAAAAATGTTATCATTCAGTAATAATTATCTACTATCCTTCTATCATATTAGAAGTAAGCTGATGCTTTCTTCTTTTCTTTGTGCTAATTTTTATAAAATTATTCTCAGTAATCGCATTCCTCAATTTCATTAATAATCAGTAACTTTTTCTTTTTAGAGGGAACCTTAGTTATTCAGCTTAAAACAATGGTATCTTAGTACAGTAAGGCACATATCAGCCATGCCTGATCTATATACTTAGAATATTGCAGAATATAGTGTATGTACTTTTTGGGGATACAGAGATTAAAGTTAATACTTAAAGATTAAAATATGTTTGAGTTTCTCTCCCTATTCAATTTTGGTCTCGAGTAATTCTGGCATGTGAAATTGTTATTTGATCCTATTAAGTACTTTCCAGAACTATTTGTTAATACGATGTAACAGCGAAATTAGAGTTAGTCTGAGGCCTCGGGGTTTGTGTATTTTTTTTTTTTATCTTCATCAGCCCAGTCCGTTATTGCTTTCGATTGAATTGTATCAGTGGATGCATTCACATCAACATTCATTTCAAATCAGTAATGTGATAGAACATTTAAAATGACAGATTATTCCATTACGGTTTTACTGCATCAGACACTGGAGCTGCTGTTACGTAATACTGGTTCTCCTCCGATGCATTTGGTTGACCACGTTATTTATTCTTCGTGTAATTGCTTCCTCGTTTTTTACAATTGCAAGACGACAAACAATACCGTGACGTCATCGCCATCAACCTCCCCTACGAGATCTGTCAGCCGAGTTCCTTATCATAATCATTTGTCAGCAGACGAGGGGGGTATTTGTTGATTACATCGATGTACCTTCAAGCTTGATAATTGGTTGGTGAGTTTTTGTCATCGAAAATAATGAACATAAAACAAATAAAAAATAGTTGAATAATAAAAAAGATTAACAAAGATTGGAGGAACTAAAGAAGGGAAAAAATCTGGTTTTTATTGTTGTTTATTATTTTTATTTTTCCTGAAATAGTTTGAGTAGAAAATTAAACAATTACGTTTCAAAAAAAAAAGTAAGAAATCTTAAGCTAATAAGATTTCGACAAATGAATTGTTTTGTTCTGACACCTTCCTTGAACTTTATCAATAGCAGAATCTAAGTCTTCTAAACCGAAAGAATGACTTATTACAATTTAACTATTGTAATGAAGAAAAGAAAGCAGCAAATTCAAAAGTGAGAATAATGTATTTTATTTCCATTGTATCTTATGGGAATCAAATATTCCAAAGTTAAATTATCGAATGAGTTATTTCGCATGATTTTTTTTTCGTTAAATCATTTATTATTTGTTTGTTAATAAAATTTATTATTCTTTGGTTATTTATTGCTTAGATGAGTTTATCCGCAAAACATATCTAAGACGTTACTTCCCAATTAGCAAGAAAATTGAAAAACTACAGAATTAATTTAAAAGAAGCTTTGTTTTTTTTTTTGCGAAATCATAATTGTATGAGTTTATTCCGTTATTTCTGCTGCACTTTCATGTTGTTGTATCTATTGTATGAGCTGATGTTATTAGATCAGTAAATCCAACTTGCAGTGAAGTAAATAATAACCTTAGATAAGTCTCAAACACAATACATTTCAGGAAATGGCAAAAGTTTTACTTTGGTTTCTTCAGACATATTCTACTCATTAATCTTTGTTTATTTCAGGATTTTATAAAATATAAAATATTTTATATATCAGAATGAAATAAAATTTATCCCGAGATGTTTAACACGTTTCTCATCTGGTGGTTTCTTAGTAAAAAAACCTCCACTAAATTAAAAATTACTTTTTAGTAATCATTACAGCGGGTTTTTTTTCTTAGTTGGATTACGGAGGGATTCGCAAGAAGAATAAATAAATGCTGAACAGAATTCTCAAGTCTTACAAAGGTAGCCTACGAACTGTTGTTTTGAACAATTTGTTTCAGTGAAAATCTTGATAATGCAGAGTCAAGTGGTCGTATGTGTGTGAATGAGACATTTGTATTTATTTTGTGATTTTTCAGAATGATGTGAAAGTTATTTTTATTCTCAAAGATTTGGAAAAAATCTCATGAAAGTCATAGAATGAAATTCCTGTTCCTTGTCGAAATAAATGTTGATGTTTTATATTATTAGCGCTGATTAATTTTAAAATGAATGGGTAGCGACAAGTTTTGCAATTTAACATTGTACATCCAGCTGAAAAAAAAGTTTGGAAACACTGATCTAAAGCATATGTTATTTTTATCACTTATTGGCTAATTTATTGGTTTATTACAGAAATAAAAAAATAGTAGTGCTTTTATTATATAACAATTTGAAAGAGGAATATTTATCAAGATTCTGTGTTAATCTATTTTTTTCTCACTATGTATTATTTTCTTTCATCTTCCATTGATTACGAAGTGAATTCACTTAAATTAAAAGCTTGGAGGGAAAAAAATATTCGAATTTTTTTTTATTATTCTCACTTTATAGATCACACATTTATTGAAATTAATTATCATCCAGAAATATATAAATTATTTTCATATTAAACTGAATCTTTGATATCACTTTATCTTGATGAAATGATAACTATTGTTATAATATTTAGTAATTGCCAAATATGATTTTTTTTCTTTTCAACTTTAATAGGGATATATTGTGATTAGTAGCCACGTGGAAGTTTCTTTCACTTTAGCGTATATATTTTTTGGTTGAGTGTAGTAATGTGTTAACAATGATTTAATTACCTGAGCTAATTTCATGTAACGAATTAACTAACTAACTTAGTAAATAAATAAATAAATGTAATAGTTAGTGATTCTATGATGATGATAGTTATTATTATTATTATTATTTGGTTCTAGTTAGTGATAAGGATAAGTTTATAAAAAAATAAAAATATTAAAAAAACAAAATAAAAAAAATCGATTCTCTTTTAATATATAAAAGAATATTAGTTCTAAAATTTTTATTTTTACTTCATTTGCTAGAAGTGGAATGTAAATTTTGAATACGAAATTGAAACTCCGGACGTTGTAATGATTCATTGTGACTTAAAAAGAAAAATATACGCTATTAAATACTGTATTTTATAATCTGAGGTTTATCGATATTTCGGTGTTTTTATTGATGATGAACTCAGTTCAGAAAATTACAACAGCAAACCTTATGCTTTAGTATTTTGCTCAATAAACTCTCTGACAAAAAAGTTTATTGAGCAAAATACACTTTTGTTTCTTCCCTGCTTGTGCTTTCTTACAGTAACTCACCATTACCATCAAAACTATGGAGGAAAATTGTATCGGACCATTTATTGCAAAGATTTAAATTTTAGTTGTTTTCTTTTTTGGCCTGCGACTAAACGTAAATTATGAGTTCGAGCCGCGAAAAGTTAAGTTTGACATCAGTGATCAAAACGATGTAGATTTAATTTTATCTTTGTCTTCACTTGAGAAAAATCGATAAAAATCATTTTCATGGAGTAAATATTTTTATCTGGTCGAGATTCAGTTTTTTTAACAAATTATATTGATAAATGACATCTAGATTAAGAAAATAAAGTATATAAAGAAATAAAACGTATGGCAAGGATAGAGCAAATGGTAATTTCATTACACCATTTTTAACAACGGCGGCCCTCGTGAATAAATCCCATAATAGTAAAATAAAAATGCTAATTTATAAACTGTACAGTTTTAAAAAATCTGAAGTCGAATGAGAACGTAAACATTACTTAATCAGTTGACTAATGAACAAAAAGAAATAAATCTTATAAAAATAAAGTGAATCCAATTTTTTTTTCAGTTAAATGATTTTCTTATCGTGTAAGTTTTATTTTTTATTTTTTTATGTTTTTAAGGTTTTTATACCTATTTTTGCTTTTTTTTTTAATTCAAATAGAGTTTCTGTTTATTATTACCTTGAGTATAATTATCTCTTATTTCTACTTCTTTGAGAGATCACCTGTTCATTCTGCCATAAATCCCTTACGAAGAAAGTGTATGTTCTATTTCTTTACTGTGCTTATAGATCATTCAGGTGCTTAGAAAATTGTCATATAATAGAAAGTTAGAAAGTTTAATCTCGCTTCGCTAAAGTGCTTACCCCTTTTACCTATTTAATATTTAAAGAGATTCAATAATAAAAGAGACAATGCAACAAAGGTATAATGCAACAACAAATCTCTTTGCTTAATAAAAAAAATAAAAAATAAATAAATAAAGTTTTTTGGTTTTCATTTAGCTGACCAATAAGAAAAGAAATACAAGCATGTAATCCTAATTCATACCTGATCCTTAAGTACGCGATCTATTTCTTGTTGTTTAAAGGACTACAGATTTCCTTTTAACTAATGATTTAATGTAGATTTACATAATTCTTTAGGTTCAGGTCTGAAGTTCTAAACCGTCTTCATAATAAAGACATTAATTATTTTTACCGTCTGTAACGTGAACCTTAACAAGATCTGGCTTCAAGTTCAGCAGGCCGAAACTGCAATTTGATCATGCAAATGTCAATTTTTCATAAATTATTAACTTGTCTGCTTCAAAAATTATAAATAAATAAATAAATAAATAAATAAATAAATAAATAAATAAATAAATAAGACTATTCAAGTTTTAAAAATTTATCTTGAAAGAAATTAATCTTTTTTCAGATGGTTCTGAATTCAATTGAAAAAAATCATATTTGCTCCTCTCATATTACGATCTTATTTCTGATTTTTACTTTATACTTTCCGAAATTCTTTCGAATTCCTTTATTTAATTACTTAGTTTTTTTGATTTTTTTAACTTTACTAAATTAGGATAGGCGGAGATAGGAGTTTTTTTAGAACCATTAAGAAGATTGGACGCAGATAATTTATTTTGGGAAAAGCTTACGGCTTTTTTTTTTTTTTTTTTCAAAGTTGCTTCTGTTAAATGGCCTATGACCTCTCTCTTTATAGACGCCGCATTACCGGCATAATTTTCTTGACTTCTTTGTAAAGATTCTATTTCTAGCGACTCTTTTAGTCCATGGGTTCATTTCTACAAATAGATCGTCATCTTTTTAAAAATAATCGCCATGTTTTTTTCAGTTTTCACGGGATATTCCATTTCCTGACTAAATCTCTATTTGTACCTTCATCAATATATCTTGTTACGCAGATTATTTCAATCTTACATTGAGCCGAAAAACAAAGACCTTTTGGGAGAAAAATTAAATACGATTTTGGAAATTAAGAATAAGGAAATACATAATGAAGATGTTTTGTTTTAATAGCCCTAAATATTATTTTTAAAACAGCCCAGGGTAGCTTACGTAGAACATTTTATACAGGGCGACCGAATAAAACTATAAAAGTAGTGATATTATTTGATAAGGTTGCATTTCAATGTTATTTAATTGTTCATTGAGTGGACAAAAAATAAATTTTGTCCTCTGAAAGAAAAAACAAACAGCAAACAAGCAGATGAGTCTAGTTGGGTTCTCGGTCTGGCGCCAGAAGGTTCAAATCCGGGTATGGCGTGGCAGTGATTTCTCTGTCGTACTTCGAAATCACCTGATCTAACGCCTGAAGCGATCGAGGGATTTCCCGCTACGTCTGGGATTCTACCAAACATATCCAATAGGCCTCTTACACAGTAAGCTGTGAAGGAGACTAAACTTTACATTAAAATTATTCCATATTGTTGAAGAATAAATCGAGCAAAAAGCGCAACTTTCTTTTCAACTTTTGTAAAATTCTGAGAACAATAACGATTCAGGATTAAAAAAACAAAACAAGCACAACCCCCCCCCCCCCAAATAGAGTCTGATATTTCCCCGAATTGTACGAATCAGGAAATATCCTGAAACTTTTGTTTTTATTTTATCTATAATCGTTCATAGCTTGTTTATCTAATTTTCTTTTAATGACAAACTTTCTTTTTATTTAATCGTAATTACTGATATAGTTATCTATTTACACAGGGACTGCAAACACAAATAATCTTTTACCTGTCCGATAACATTTATGAAAAGTTGATATCGGGAAAATTAAATATTAATTTTTTCTTAATTTAATATTTAATTGTAGTAAATGCATCGAAGTTTCAGGGGAAAAAAATGATTGATATATATATATATCTATATATATATATAAGTTTTAATTATTTTAATTTTCTGTTTTTAAAACTTCTTTGACATTAAAATACTTCTCGAACTTGTCCCTAACTTTTGTCACCCTCGCATCCCGTTTCGGGAGATCCAATTAGACCATTTGGTGATGGCATTTGGCCAATCATTCCTTATCACAATTTACAATGGAAATTCGAGCTCCTCTTAGGAGCGAAAAGATCGTTTTGCAACTCTTTTGTTATTTCTTTAAATTCCTGGAAGATAACGTATTGAATTTCTTAGGTAATATTTGTAACTTTTGAGTTTTAGAATTCACTCTTAATTAGTTTTCTCTTCTTTTCTTACTAAAATAAATAAATAAATAAAATCAGAAAGAATATTATAATATATATTGTAATATTGCATTCTACTCATTTTTATACTTCAAAATGAGAACATGAATCTGAGTTGTTTAATTTCACTTAATTTTAAATGAAAAAAGAAATAAATTTCACGAAAAGAAATTTATAAATTTTAATTTGACTTTTTTGAGATTTTTCTATATTGCAGTCTTTTTTCTAACGATAAAAAAGAAATAGATTAAAAAAAAAAAATCAGTCCCAAAAGATTTACTAATTTGGTAAAAGTAATTATTCTGACTTGATTTAAAAGAAGCCAATGATGTTTTCCCATCACGCCTTCCCAAACGCCGAACTTTTTTTTTTTTAATTTGAGATAAAGTTTCCGGAGGTCATTGGACCAGTCTACGCTGAGCGCGGGGGTGGAAAGAACAAAACAACAACAATTTTTCCGGCATTCGCGATATTCCCTCACTTCAGAAGAGGGCGAATCGCAACCTGTTGATTTTCTCTGAATTTCAGGAGGCTATATTTTAAGAGGAAAAAAAAATTAG
Source organism: Thereuonema tuberculata (assembly GCA_023159025.1). Classification (NCBI taxonomy): domain Eukaryota; kingdom Metazoa; phylum Arthropoda; class Chilopoda; order Scutigeromorpha; family Scutigeridae; genus Thereuonema; species Thereuonema tuberculata. Next base: position 29,588,479 of record JAFIDM010000007.1, on the reverse strand, counting down.
CAAGTGCCCTTGAACGTACCGGTTTCTTTGGTGTATCCCCACTGGAACGACGCCATGTCGCTTGTCTCACATGCTCTGAGGTTGCTTCAGCTCGGATGCGTTTTAAGTAGGCGCTTGTTGGGTCACGCATGCGTCCCACCACGGACACGCACCAAATGTTTCGTTTCATAACACGAAGGGGTTGAAGCACCAGTTGCGTTCCCCCAACTACCACTTTGATGACGCTTCTTTTAGTTGCCTCTTCTATTTTGGAAACGTTTCTCTCAGAAATTGTATTATATTACGTAACCCTCCCCCACGTAACTCGTATGACTGACTTTACTTTCCTTTGATGAAACACTTCTTGATTGAGGAATCATTTTCAGTTAAAGAAATTTCAGTTTTTCAGTTGCGAATATCATTAGGTATTTTGTTTTAACAATTTATTTTCAATTTACTTTTCTTAAAGCAAATAATTATCAGTTTTTAGATCAAAAATATTAAAGAATTTCCCATTATTATCGCTTTTAAAAAAAAAAAAAAAAAAAAAAAAATTATATTAAGTTTATATTATTTCATAATTTTATTCATGGAATATTATTTGAAAAATGACAAATAATATTTTTTGAATTAAATTATAAATATACATTATTTGTTCAGATGCTCGGGATGTTTTATCATGATTGTTATTTTTCTGCCATTCCTTTTTTTCTTATTACAGTATTTCTATATTTATTTTTTTATTTTTTTGGCGCGAATTGAATAATTGACTCTTGAAGTTATTATGATGAATTCGTAAAAGAAAATATTTATATTTTTATTTAATATTTGTTCAGAGTGTCAATTAGGGCTGAATCCTATATTTTACGAACATATCTCGATCAAATAATATTTTAACTTTTTTAAGAAATTCTTTTAAAAGTCAATGGATTACGATTTTATCTACAGAATTTAAAAAAAAGAGGAAAATTAAAAAAAAATAATACTCTTTTCTGGATTATCTACAATAACCGATTATTACTTTGATATGGGAATTGGAACCGAAGTGTATATTTACTACAAATGCCACGAATATTCGGCTACGAGATGCCACGAATAGTGATTTGGCCGAATACCGAATAATAATATTTACAAATCAGATATCAAAATAATGATCAATTGGAATATATAAGTATTTAATTTTATAAACTGAATCATTCTTTCCTTTAATAAAAAATAGTAGTTAGAAAACAATGACTAATATTGGATTAAGGATGTCGTTCTTAGTTTTGACATTTTTCTTCCTATAACTGTTGTTTTTTGCTTTTCCTTTGGCGACTGTTTGTTGGACTTCTCTGTAGGACGTTGCTATCTTTTCCGAGGATCCTGTCTGTGAGGGGAAATTACTAAAGTGGCTTAAAATTTGGAAAACCAGAAAACTAGTTTTTCCTTCTACACAAGCTAAAGTTTCTACTATTACCTGACTGAGGTATAATTGATTTATACAAATAGTTATACTTTCATAATAAATAGGCGTTGTACTTAAACCACAAAATACCCTACGTAACCGACAGGACAAAGTTGTAGTTTTATTGATGCTTGTATGACAGCTGATAAAAAAAAATCTCCATACCATTGAAGTTTATTCTAAAAACATACGCGACTTTCAAAAGCTTAATTTCCATAGTTTTTTTTTATTATATTTTTATGATAATTTTTGTTTTACATCGTTAAAGTTAGCCATTCAAATATTAGGCAAATTAATTTATATAAGCAACGCAAATACAAAAGAAAGGACAATTGGTTGGAAATCGCTATAAAGTGTAGTTTGAAAACTGTGGTTCCATCTTGCACTAATTCGGTCTTGGTAGCGTCACTTTCTATGCAATAACTACCAGAAATTGGCAAGTCAAAAATTGCCATTAACTAATAAAATGAGCCTGAAAGTTTCGGAGGAGGAGAGGATTGAGGGCAGACCTAGGTCTTATAAGTGTATTCCATGTCTGTTCAATTAATAAAGAATTCAGGTCAAATCATTCGTTGAATATTTTACTTTTCATGATTTCGCTGTTGAAACTGCTCAATTACGAGGATCTATTAAGATGAATCTAAGTTTCTACTTTTAGCCATAACTCAGCAGTGGCTTTTATAAGATATCTGATTCTATTTTTATGACGGGCCATTTCCATTTGCTTTATCATGTTTCCAGTATCAGTATGATATGTGGTGGAATAAGATGAAAATGGTAACGAGTAGATAATAACAAATCTATGCTCTAATTTACCTTTTTTTCAATTACACAAATTGAAAAACAAATGAGGGAAAAAAAACTTATACAGCATTTGTTGATATTGGAAAAGTGTATGATAATGTAGCATGGAATAAACTGTTTTATATACTCAAGAAAACAGGTGTTAAATACAAAAGATAGACGAATTACAGGAAACCTGTATAAAAATGAAACAGCTGTGATTAAATGTGTCATCAACCAGGAAAAAGCAATAATAAGAAAAAGTGTAAGACAGGGATGTACATTAGCTCCTATATTGTTTAATGCATATTTCAAGAAGCAATTGATTGCGTAAGAAACACTACAAATACTGGAGTCAAGATACCCCGGCAGGCGAATATAGATATGCTAAGATTTGTGGGTGACATTGCGATATTGACTGGTAATGAAAAGGATTTGGAGTATATTTTAGATGAATTGGAAAAAAAAATTATGTAGAGAATATAATATGAAAATAAATAAACATAAGACTAAAATCCTTGTCTGCAGAACAGATGAAGAAGAAACAACTCAAATAATGCTGAATAAAGAAATTTACAGGAAGTTGACGAATTCGCATATCTTAAAAGTAAATTTAGTAGATGTATTAATGAAATAAAAAAAAATAGGATCCATCAGACAAAAATTGCATTTAATAAAACAAAGAATATCTTTACATCTAGTAATGTCTGCTTGGAGATAAGGAAGAAATTTCTTAAAACTTTTATCTGGAGTGTGACTATGAAACATGGTGATTGCAACTGCAGAAAATAGATTAGAAGCTTTCGAAGTTTTGTGCTATAGACTTAAGCTCAAAATTAAACGGATTGAAAAAGCAACCAATGATGTTTTTAGAAGAATGGAAGTAAGTAAAAATTTATGGACTAATATAAAACATGAAAAAGATAAAAGTTTTGGACATATATTGCGACATAATGATTTCCTAACTATAATTATTGAAGGAACAAATCACAGAGGCACAGGTAGATTGAAATATACACTGAAATGCCAAAAAAAACTGGGAAAGGCGCTATCATGTCCATTTCATGTTACCACACCCTTGCGGTAAATGGAATCATTCGCAAACAACGTACGTGTAACGGCAGATATCTCTGCAATCTCAAATAGCAGCATTTGCAGCTCCGACGGCAGCTTATCAGGACTTCCGCAACTTCGAAAGAGCTAGGATTGTAGGAGCCCGATAGATAGATCACTCCATTTCGAAAATCATGACAAAGTTCGGATTCACGGTTTACGGTGAACAATTTCAAATGTATATTCGAAATCAGAGAAAACATCCAGCGTGAGAGACCGGTGTGGCCGAAAAAGCCCTTGACGGACGTGGAAAGTGGCATTTGGCAGGAATCGTAACATCGGGCCCAAACGCAACATTGCGGCAAATAACAGCGCAACTCAATGCTGGGGCCAGCCTTAGCATCAACTTTCGAACAGTATCACGTTCCCTGTGTTCTTTGGGCTTTCGGAGCCGATGGCCCTTCCTGGTGCCATTGCTGACCACACGAAACACAAGGCTCTGCACCACGCCTTGCTCAGAAATACCGCCACTGGACTCAGATGAATGGGAACGTCTAGTCTGGTGCAAGGAATCACGGTTCAACTATTTCGGGCAGATGGGCGACTCCTGGTGTGGCGAAAACCCCATGCGTCACTGGATCCCGCATACCTACAAGGGACAATACAGGGCGACGTGGCTCTGATGGTATTGAGCATGTTCAGCTAGCACATATTAGGACCCCTCATATGTCTGCAGACCTTTGTGACGATAGCCGCAACATCACCCTCCTTGGCAATCATTTGCGCCCGTTCTTGTCCTTCATTTATCCCGACGGGTGCTTTCAACAGGACAATGCACCACCGCACAAGACCATAGTCACCCGATTATGGCTGGAAAAGCATTCCTCTGAGTTTGCCGTCATGTCTTGCCCCCGCGTTCGTCGGATTTCAACTCCTTTGAACATATGTGGGTTGTACTTTAATGTGCCATCACTGCCAGGAATCAACCATCGGCGAACTCGCAATTGTGGAACGCTGTGCAGGATGCAGGTATTCAGTCTCCACAATACTACAGAATGCTTCTCGAATCCATGCCACATCGTGTTGCCGCAGTTATCCAAGGAAGACTTACGCGGTATTAGAATGATATTCTAGTTTTGTTTTTGTTTTTTTGGCACTTCAGTGTGTAGGACAAATCACGAGGGACCTAAACTATAATACCTATTCGGAACTAAAAAGGAATATCTACTTAAAAAAGAGATGAAAAGAGAAATGAAGCAAACCAATCTAAGGATTGATTACCAGAGGTACGTAGACAGAATTATATAAATTTCTGTAGGAGGAAATCAAACAAAACATTATTTAAAAATCAATTTTGGATTCCAAACGAATATAGTATGAGTATTATTATCTAATACTTCATTTAACGGTTTATTCGCTATAAGGGAGGTTCTTTGAAGATCATTACAAATCATTTTTAACCAGCATCATTCGGAACACTGCAGTTTCGCTGTAGTACTAGATTTGAAGGTTTAGGTGAAGAGCTTAGATAAGGATTTATGAAGAGCTATTGCAAGAAAACAGGAAGTTTTGATGTTGGTGCAAAACTGTTGATTTTAAAAAAAAAAAGAAGCTCAAAGTTGCAAACTAAGGAAAACCGATTTGTTTCTGAAACAGAATAAGCAATGCGAATTTTATTCAGTTATCATGACGATCAGTTAGCGGTATTCGATAAAATAAAATGTTTTTATTAGCCCATAAAGTCTTGAGAAGGATGTCACTTGAATTGTGTAGAAATTTTCTTGTTCGTAATAAAAACATCATAAAAATAGAAAACGTGGACACTTGAATTAGAATCGTAACAGCATATTTCGTTACCTGACTATAAAAGAAAGAAAATATTGCGTAGACTTGACAAAAGGATCTTATTGCTGTAACATTTTAACCGAAAACTAATTACAATGTAGGTAATATTACTGTCTTATTATTTTTTCTTATACTAAAGTTTTGGATTTTTTTAAAAATAAGCTACTGTAGATCAATGCCTGAAAGATTTATCTTTTAAGACTAGTTAAAATGCAACTGAAAATGATTAATAACATCAGTTTGATTAAGTGTGCAAACAGTATTTCTTTCTTTCCATGTCCACTTAATAATTAAATAAAATATCACTATTAAATTCTTTTTAATGTAGAATTTGATTGTCTAAGTTCAAAGGTGAACTAACTATTTAAATAAAAAAAATTGAATTTATTTTTATTTTTTTGTTTCACAAAGCAGAAAAGTACAAGAGGCAACTGACTTAACATTGTTTTGATAAACTTGGCTTTTCAAATAACCCCATAACCAAAAAAAAAATCGCACGGATTGAGGTCGGAGTTCGTGATGGCCAAGCATTGGACAACGTTCGAGAAATTACTGTCCTCACCAAATGTGATACGCATCAATTGGGTACCCGTACGTGAAATTTGGGAGACCCCATCCTGCATGGATGTTATGGAGTCTAAGCAATTAAGTTCTTGCAAGAATAATCTTGAGGCGAAGAAGATCAGTGTAACGTGGCCCATTCACCGATCGATGAACGGAGCCTTGAGGCGTGACCTCTTCAAAGAAAAATGGTCCGTTTATAAAGTTGCAGTAAATCAGCTCCCATAAAGTTACGCAATCGGAGTACAGGAGCTCAGCAAGCACACCATTCGGTCTTGTCGGACCCCATATTCGACAGTTATACGGATTTACTTCTCTTTGTAGGGAAATATGCTCCTCATCAGTCCATAGGACTTTCGAAGGCTTAACTGTCATCGAACAGCATCCTCGCCAGAAATCGCAAACCGAAGTCGGTGCTCTGTTCAAAGTCACGTGGTTGCAGCTCTTGCATCCTCTGAATTTAATAAGAATACCATTTCAGGATGATCCGTAGAATTTTTACGTACAATTGACCAATGAACTTGCAGTTGCCGCCATACGCGTCAGGCACTAATTACGAGTAGCACCGCATACAATTGGATTTCTGCAACGCCATGTGCTACGTCTTCTGCATTGCTTTCTTCAACAGGCCACCGACCTCTACCCGAGCTACGCTCAACTCGCCTGTTTCTACGAATTTCTTTATCATATTCTTCTTGATAAAATGCATTTATCATGAAGGACCAGTCCATTTAGCGACATAGGTTCTTTTGTTATTTCTATCAAACGCGATATTGATGTAATGCAGGTTGGTATGAGTTTCACTAGTAATACTCGGCCCTTCTTGTAGATATCCATGGTTACTTCTAACGATTACAGGAAGACATCACGAGAAATTAGCATGTTCTAACACGTTTTTTTTTTGCGCACCAACGCCTCTTGGTGGCATTCAATATAACTAAAAAAAAATTCTTCACAAATTCTCTTCCTCATGTTCTTATTAAGTATTCACCAATTTTCGTTGAGTAAATCCTTCTCTACATCGCTCTGAGTTTAAATTATAACTACCAAGTACTTAAAGAAATTACTTTTCATCTGGGATTTTATTGATTATCGTGACTCGGCCATAAATTATCACTTGATTGTATCAATACATTCCAAGAAACAGAGACTATAGAATATTTTCATAAAAAAAAACAAAACTGAACATCAATGTTTTTACCTTAACTTTTATTTTATCTCAACCTTCTTCAATATTATCAGAGATTAAAAGTAAGCAAAATTCAGAATGATTGCCAAATGAATAACGGGAAGTTTGAATAATTTGTAGCTTCCGCTGATAATTACTGTCTTTGGACGATAAATAAAGGATCAGTAAATAAGAAAATGTTGATACAAAAAAAAATATTTTCAAGGAGTGAACTATTTTCTTCGTTATTTCCTTTATTATTATTATTCTTTATCAGTCTATTTACTTTTTTTTTCCTTTATCAATCCTGTCTATCTGCTAGAGTGTCTGCTTTTATTTACTTTATTCCTATGGTATTAAAACACCTTCATGTATATGCAAGGTAAAAACGATAAATATAAGGTTTCCTTCAAATCCAAGTTATAAATATAAGCCCATTAAAAAAACGAATATGTAAAATAAATAAATAAAAAATAATCTAAATAAATAAGAATGATTTTTTTTTTTTTTTTTCAATTTAGCTGTACAGTAAAGTTCCTTAAGAATTAGAAAACATCAAAACTCAATGTCGTATTTAAACTGATCCATTATTATGAAAATAAACTCCAACTGCTACTGACATCAATATTTCGTCTTTATTCTAAAGACTTTATCAAGATGACTTACAGAAATCTTATGGAAGAGAGAAACACCTCTCCCTTTCCTGAAACTTAAAAAACTCATTTTTAAATAACAATATAAGAACAAGAATGCAAAACCTTAATAAACTAACAATAAAAACGTGATTTCATTGGACTGAAAAATGAACGTGAATGAAATCACGTTTTTTAAGTTTCAGGAAAGGGAGAGGTGTTTCTCTCTTCCATAAGATTTTTGTAAGTCATCTTGATAAAGTCTTTAGAATAAAGACGAAATATTGATGTCAGTAGCAGTTGGAGTTTATTTTCATAATAATGGAACAGTTCCTTTAGAATTAACAAATCCTATCAAAATTATTTATTATTACACGGTCAAACTGATACTTGTTTCTATTCATCTGCTTACATTGAAGTAAATAGCAACATTCATTCGGATCAAAAAGATTCTAAGATAATATGAATTTTAAGTAATAGTGCTCAGATTAAATATCAAAACACACAGGAATTCGAACGCTTTTGTTCTGTTTACTTGAACTAACCAAATCAATTAGATAATTCAGTTAGATTGAAAAATATATAATAGGGAAGAAATCATCCGCAACATAAGAAAGGGGACAAACAGGATGTGAACAACTATAGAGGCGTGTCCCTCCTTCCGATCGCCTATAAAATCCTCTCAAAACTGCTTCTGAATAGAATAGAGGCGACTCTGGACAAACAACTAGGGGTATACCAAGGAGGGTATAGGAAAGGCCACTCCTGTGTCGAGCAGATCTTCAACTTGAAGTCTATAATTCGCCACAGAGTGCTGAGTGGTAAGAAAATTGTAGTGTCGTTCGTTGACTTCAAAAAGGCCTTTGACTCGGTGGACAGGGAGACTTTAGATTTGATCATTAGGGAATTTGGTATTAAAAGAAAATTGGCAAATATAATCAAAGAGACCTTAACAGGCACAACTTCTAGGGTGAAATTTTGGGGGCATCTATCGCAACCGTTTGAAATCAAGATAGGCGTGAGGCAAGGTGATGGTCTATCCCCGCTCCTATTCAACTGCGTCCTGGAAAAGATTGTGAGAATTTGGAACTCGGAGCTTGAACTTCAAGGGATAACTCCGATATGCCTATGGAGAAAGCCAAAAGGGATTAAGGTCAACTGCCTGGCTTTCGCAGATGACTTTGCTATATTATCGGAAAGTCCAGAGATCGCAATCATACAAATTAATCTCTTGGAAAAATTGCAAGACAAACAGGATTGAAGATTTCAACAGAAAAGACCAAATTCATGACAAACATCAAAGATGGACCCAAATTCTTGGAAACCAAAATAGGACGAATCGAAAGGGTCACGAAGTTCAAGTACCTGGGTGAGACCTTACAGGAAAATGGATTAGAAAAAGGCGCTGTGACAGGCCGGATCTCAAAAATGGAGAGAGCATATGGGTTGACAAAAAACATCTACAATAAGAAGTGTTTATCCTGGAATGCTAAAATAACACACTATAACACTGTGGTCAAAACAGAATGCCTTTATGCTAGTGAATGCCTGGCCATGAACTATAAGCTAGAGAAACTAGAGGTCTTGGAAAGAAGAATCCTGAGGAAAATTATGGGTGCTGTTCAGACTGAAAGTGGGTGGAAACTTAGGAGTAACAAAGAAGTTTACCAGAAGGTGGAAAGAATCTCGGAGACCATGAAGAAGAGAAGGCATTTGTATAGAATGAATGAGAATAGACTTACTAAACAGATATTTGAATTCTTCTGGAGAAAGAAGACCACTACAGCATGGATTAAAGAAGTAAAGAGGGATATGGAAATATTAAACATCTCAGAGGTCGCAATGTTAGACAGAAATACATTTATAAACACAGTGAAAAATTTGGAAGTGTTTCAAGTCGCAGGACGAGTCATGAAGACCGGAAGAGCCTGGACTGAAGATCAGCGGAAGCAGGCCAGTGAACGCATGAAGGAGTATTAGAGACAGAGAAAGCTTTGCACAGGGAAAAGGAAATGAAGTTGTAGCGTGATCCTAAGTGATCAATTCGCTTGTATAATATATAATAGGGAAGAAATATTTACAACTAATCTGATTTACATGAGGAATTCCACGAATTAATTCAAAGTAGAATAATAAAACCTTAATAACCATTCTACTAATTTTTTCATTTACCTTACTTTTACCAGTACTTTCTGGTTTAAAAAAAAAAAAAAATCTTGTTATTTAATCTAGGCTTCGTGAATGGGCCACATTACACTGATCTTCTCCGCCTCAAGATTATTCCTGCTTTGCAAGAGCGTAATTGCTTAAACTCCATAATATTTATGCAGGATGGAGTGCCATCCAAATTTCCCGTATGGCTACGGAATTGTTGCGGACCACATTAATTTTGCTGAGGACAGAGTAATTTCTTGAACGTTATCCAATGCTTTTCCAATCACGATCCCCGACTTTAGTCCATGAGATTTTTTTGGTTATGGGGTTATTTGAAAATCTAAGTTTACCAAGGCAATGTTAATCTGGTGCTGAATTGAAGGCAAGGATAACGTAACATGTTGAAGCCATTCATTCACTGAGGTAGGCTTTAAGCAACTGCGGACCATGCCGTATTTCTGCGTGCATTTTACAAAAAAATGGCTCTCTTATTGAACATCTTAGTTTCAATTATATTTGTTCAACTTGGTACAGTATTTTCTTTTTTTTTTTCTTTTCTTATTTTTGCGCATCAACGCCACCTTATGGCATTCCAAATAACTGGTATTTTTTATTCGCAATGTGCCCCATTTTTTTTCCCCATGTACCCATCATGATCTGTCGAGTAGATTCTTCTCTACATCGCTCTGAGTACTGTCAGTTTAATTATACCCACCGGTACTTTGAGGATTCTTCAATTAACCATCTGATTAACCAATATTATTATTAATAATAATAAAAAGGTCTTTCTACGAAAGTGAAGAAACCCCGCCTTTTAGGAGAAGGTGATTGGTTCTTGCCTTGAGTTTCGGTCCCTCAACTGTTCCTTTCTTTGTAATTTACATTCTGACGATAGGTACCCATCTGGAGGGTACTTGAAACATGTCAGTAAAATGTTTTTTATCATGCATTTTGTGCATTATTGGTCATTAGTTTATTTATTTATTTATGATTCTTTAATTCTTTCAAGATAATTGAGTAGAAATCAGCTCTTATATCTTTAATCATTTTTAATTAAAAAATATAACTATTCAGAATACAATAAATTCCATTTGACGCCTACGATTGATCGAAAACAGAATACTAAAAAGGATTTACTTAACTTCACCAAAAATCTCTCTCCATTACAATATTTCGAATGGCCTCACCGGCCTTTCTTCCTCACGTAATTTACTTAATAAACGGGAGAAGAAAATTTACCATAACTTCTTCCCAAAACTAAACAACAAACAATCGTGAATTAATAATTCCATTACAACAAACATAAAAAGCGTAACATGCTCCGTGTAATGAGCTCAGTGATATTCTCTCTTCACCAATGAAGAGAGATTTTTGGTGAAGTTAAGTAAAGTTTATTAATATAATATTACTTGTTTGTGATGCTTTGATACTAAGAAGGATTTATTTATAGAAATAAAAAGGAACAAACTTTGAATAGCTTTTATCCTTTTTTTTTAGCTTCCTTTCCTAGGAAAGTGAGACTAATCAAATCCTTCCTTTGAACAGATGAATGGTTTCTTAAAACTTGCTATTCATTTTTAAGGACTACATATGACCCAAATTTTAGATTTGAAATTTTTCCAAGTGAGTCCGAGAAAGTCCTCATACGAAAGCATTAAAAGCGATACAGAGATATCTAACTGTATCCGTTTGTGTGCATTTAAAATAAATGAAAAATCGGCTTTATATAATTTAAGTACGTAGTATGGATTTAATTCATTTTTTTTTTTTTCAGAAAATCGGAAAATTCCTATTGTTGTTCAGCAGATATCATAATTTAAAAAATCAACGTAGGCTTTTCGTTTGTATCGTTTTGTCCTATTTAAAAAAAGACAAAGAAAAATAATAAAGAGATTTTAAGGAAAATAACCTTTAAGTTCTTTGAGAAACTTCTTGTTTAAAGAAACTGTCACTTCACTATTAAAACAAATACTAAAATTTATATATCCTAACTTATTCGATCCTTTAAAAAAAATTGTAACTCTACCTAAGAAAACATTTGATGCATAAAACGTGCATCAGAAAAATATATAAATGTCATAAATTTTGAATTAACATTTTTATGATGAAATAGTTAAGATTTCATAAGTTAATCAAGTATAAAGGGAAATCTTGGAGAAGGAAAAAAAAAGAAAAGAAAAGCTATTTCTAAAAAACGTAACGTCTCCTATGCGTGCGTGGGTCGTTTGGATTTATAATCCTTTTGTTTATGCTTGGTTTGATTTTTCGCCTTCGAATGTGAGACAACATGGAAAAGCGAATTCATGTCGTTTTAAGCCTAAAGCTAGGATTTAACGTCACGTCTTATTGAAGAAAACGAAATAGAAATGTAATTGGATAATAGCATCAGCCTAAAAATTTGCAATTATTCCGTTCTTCAAAGTGAAATATTTATGAAAGATAAAGAAATTAAACTATAATTCCATAAATAGCTAAGATTTTTAATCTAGTTTAACATGAAGACAGACATCACAAACGGACACTCTATATGTAATAAATTAAACCAAAAATTTTGGTTCTCATAATTTTACAAAGAATACAAGGAAGATCTACAAATTGATCTTGCAAATCAAGGAAAAAGCAACATTTGATAAACCGTACTATTAATAGGCAAAAATTGTACGGATGTTTGTAAATTTGTAAGCAGAGTCGGAGAAATAACCAATCACAGTGCAGCGTTGGAAACACGTCAGTCGTGACGTCACGCCAATTTGTAAACATGGCGCTCTACTATTTTTCCCACTTCAGCACGACGGACAACGATTACACAATTATTATCAGCGTATTGAGATTTTCTTCCACACATAAATGAAGTTTACACTGAAATGCATGAAGTTCATGCGTCAAAATTTATCAGAGAGTTCGTAAAACCTCAGTTTTTACATAATTCCACAGCTTCGGCTGTTACCCCATTGAACTCTGGGATAGCCGCTTTCTCACTATTCAACAGTAGGGGAACACGTCATTGTTGCCCAGGAAGGAAGATTGGTATTGGCTGTTGGACATTCGTTATTATTATTGTTGAAACTGGTAAATCAATTTTTTTTTTTACAAAATTTGGCTTAGTTTTTCAAACTATATGTGGGCTGTTACGGAAGTCATGGCTTTTAAAAAATGAGCTTAGAACATCTTTTTCAATCTTGTGTTTTTCAAAAATTTCACGGTATTTCAAAAATGTGGCATTTGTTTTACAAATATTTAATATTTCACGGGTCTTCCTAGTAAATAGTAATAATGGTGAAGATTGATTGAATGGAGAAGGCACGGAGGGAATTTTCAATTTTAATGTAATTTCTGTCCTGTGAAAGGCCTAACAGATATTAAAAAAATGATAAATTTTATTTGTATTATCATTTTATTGTATTTCAGTTATTTTATATAATTTTATACTGGCTATTGTGAAAATATTTTGCCAATAGTGAAAAAATTCTGCGGGAGCCCCTGATTGCTTGACATCACTTCTTACAAATCATAGTATTTCCTTCGGATTATGAAAACAGTAACATCCACACCGATGTCAAAATTACTTTGAATTCATACTGAAGGAGTTTCTTCATTACTTTTAAAGCCCCTATCAAGAAAAACTAGTTTAAACATTTTTAATCGAGATTAAACGAACTTTAGAGAAAAAAACCCAAAACGTTTGCCTTATTTATCGTCAAAAAAAAAGGGAATTATTTTCATTTATTTATTTATTTATTTATTTATTTATTTATTTATTTATTTATTTATTTATTCCGTTTCCTTCTGTATCAGTCGGCAATGTTCGCATTAATCTGTTGCTATATACTCTGAATCTAAATAAAAGAATCACTTATTGGGGGCCTTGTATTCCCTTCGCCGCATTGAAACTTGTTTGAAACTATTTAAGTTCTTTATTTATTTTTATCACGTTGGTCATATGTAAAAAAAAAAAAAAAAAAAAAATTATTCGTTACGTTTTTAGTTTTAGGCAAAGAAGTAATTTCGTGTTTCGTTATTTTTTTTGTTACGCATCAATCTAAATTCCGTTTTCTGTTACATTTAATATTATATGGGGAAATAATTAGATATGAAAAATAAGTCAGAGTTACTTAATATACAAATATAATATTAGATATATTTATGTTAAAAGGCTACAGGCCTAAGTTGTCCTTGGGGGAGGTAAGGCTCCCGGCGTTCCATGATCCACAGGACTAAGTTGAGATCTGGGTGGTCAGACCGACGTATGCCTTTAACCACCGGGAAAGAAACGTGGTCCTTATTTGACAGAGGGCTGGGTTAATCTCAGGACCCGTCTGGAGGAGAAATACTATGGAGAAAATTCCAGACCTCCTCCAGGAATAGAACCCGGCTCCTCCACCCGCAGCTCACACCCACCTACATTTATATTACATTCAATGCTACTCTTATTTATACAGTATTTGTAATTATTTATTTATTATTTGTAATTATTATTATTTCATGCTGCTGTTTCGTTACGTGTAACGTAACGTTTTCCAGCACTAATTTTTTATAAATTGCCTTATTATTGTTAATAAAATTTTAATCTGTATATTTAACTTTTTTTCACTGATAGATTGAGTCTTTTTTACAAGTGTAGTAAATTTGGGAGAGATGACACATGTAATGTAACTTCTAGAAGGGTTTGCAGTAGACTGCAGCGCATCACATGACCAAAACCCAAGGCCAGTCTGAGCTTCAGTGTGTGTAGTGTTTGTGCTGAATTGATATATGAAATTTTATTGAGTTTTCTTCCAATGATACAGCCAGGGTTGTACTCGAATTTTCGTCGACTTTGCGAATTTATTTAGTTAACAGCCCTTTCTTAAGGCATCTGTCGCTGTAATTCACTGTGTAAATAGAGTAAGCAAGGTTATGTACCGGTCACTAGTGTCTTGGGTCCCATTTGGTGGAAATGACGGTGTGTCATCTGTCCCATCACTTGGTGAGAGATGACACACCTAAACATCTCTCCCCTTTTTTATTCTTTTTCTTTTATTTTTGTCTTTCTTTTATTTTATATTCATCACAATACAATTACAATTTGCATAATTAAAAAAAAAATAATTACCACTAAGTTTCATATAGACTTAAAAAAATAAAATATAAAGTATTTTGCAAATCTGATAACTGTAAGTGGTTTATTTTGGAAGTCAGAAGGAAGTGGGGAGGAGACCTTGGAGTTATTGTCATATATTGGATTTATTTAAAGGAATTTAGTTATGTTTCTGTTAATATTTACGTATATATATTATGTATATATATATAAAAATATATTTAATATCTTGTTCAGCAGGGAATTTTATTTTTTATTAAACAGTTTTTTTTCAAAAAGTTTCAAAAATATTATTATTCAACTTAATTTGAGTGTTTCATTTCATATGTTTTTATAAAAATAAAATAGTAGCTTGATTTACACAGGTCTCTTATTCATATTCTATGTGGCCGTCTATACTACCAGTGTCATCTCTCTCATAGGTATTTTTAGAATTTTTTAAAATTCTAAAAATAAGAAACAGCATTAAAAACAAAAAAAAAAAAATAATGTAAATATGAAGGCAAAGGATAAATCAACAGTTTAAAGCTTTCAAACATTTAAAAAATAAGGTTTTTAATATTTTACGTGAAAAATTCTCTCCCAACTTTCATCTCTCCCAACTTTACCTTATCTTTTTACGACTATTCGAATTCACACGGTTAATACGTAAACCAACTTCGTCTGCAGTGGAGATCCGAATAAGGACAATGAAGCCCTAACTACGGACTGAAGGTGAAAAAGACATCAAAAACTCTCAGCTTCCGTCAAGGCTATACATTATCCACACCAGAACCACAACTATATTAAATAGAAAAATGGTTTTTTATTATTATATCTATTTTAACACCAAATAGCAGCAAGCATTATCAGCCTTTTTATAACAAAAGCATCAGAAAAAAAATACAAATTATAAAAATTTGTATTTTTTATTCATTTTTTTTAATAAAATTGTAATTAAAAAAAAAGTAATTCGTAGGGATTTATTGAAAACGATTATTTATCACCTTCCGAAAGATTATAAGACAAAAAAAAAAAAAAGATCTGATATTATCACTCCTAAATGTCGAGAGCATTTTTTTCAGTTTTGAAAATCCTCTTTCTACAAAAATAAATAAATCCGATGGCTAGAGCCATGGTAACTCTGGACTACTCTGTGATGCCCTAAGCACGTGGGTAATGTAGGGTTGGACTGCAGCAGTATCAAAAAGAAAAAGATAGGAGGGATTTAGAAAGAAATTTCGTTTCCACCCATCCCGGCAATTTACTTAATGATACCATTGAGGATACACAAGTAAATAAAATAAAAATGCCTATAACAGAAGTTTCTCAAATGAATGAATTAACCACAAAAAAAGAAAAAAAAATATACAGAACAATTCGGAAAATTTGTTTAAAAACAATAATCATAACCTACTTGTTCTTTCAAATTTTCATATTTTACTGATTCACAGATAATTTTTATCTTTCAGAAATTTTTCTTGAACTACGTTTAGCGGTTCAAAAGTTATTAGGGGACAACACACACACACAGACAGGCCGATTTGATAAGCCTCATTTTCCTAGGAAAGTTGGCCAAAAAAAATAAAATTTTTGTTTATCAATGATCGAAGTAAGAATATAATTCAAGTGTTATTATTGCAGTTAAGTGCTTTAGCACTGATGTTTTATTTTTTTATTTTTTTTTGATGATGTCAGAAAAGAAAACTTTTTTTGTCATTGGGGATATTAGTAGCTTCGTTTATTTAATTATTTATGAAAGTGCTTTATTATATCATGTGACTAGAGGCTTAGACGTTTGAAAGAGCTTTGTTAGTTTGATCTTCTGAAGACAACTCGTGTCTGTTCTTCATGTGACAAGTAAGATCTTATCATTGTAAACAAGAATCAGCACTATGAAGGGTGGATGTGAGAACGACTGTAGATTATCTGGAGTGTAATTCTATTACATTACATCATTTCCAACTATTGTTCAGCATCGCAAATTTTCACTGCTCTCTATTCCCTCGCGAATTTTCAGGAACAAACAAACGATTACAACTAAGCTTCGTCACTTAAAACTAAACTTCTTGTTTTGTTTTTTGTAAGTTTTTGTTATCTAGAAATAAATGAGCCTAGTAGTCAAATGATATATCTACAGGTGATGGCTGTAGGAGACGGGATTAATTCCCTGCTGAATCTAAGGTTTTTTTTTTTTTCCCTTTAGATCCCAATTTGAGGACTGCATGGCTTAAGTATGAGGGGTCATTTATCTTTATCTTGAAATAAAGGCTTAATTTAGAAGTCTAAATCTGTCAATCGATAATCCCTCAGGGAACTCACCATTGCTGTATTTTGTCAATCCGATCTTTTAACAATAAAGCAGGCAGTTTTGCAAGCTTTTAAAAAACTTTTTTTTTAACTTAACTAAAATATTAATACTGCTTATTTAGTAATTAAATTTACTTTTATTTAAAAAAAATCTATTGGAGTTGTTGAAATAGACTTTAGTGAAAATTATATTTTTGGTGCCAACTTTCGAATAATCAAAAGGAAACCCTTAGTTTATTCTAAGGATAAACAATAAATAATACAATAAATCTTCGTTATTGAAGAGTTTTGGATTCAATGCTTCAATGGTTAAGTCCCAAAATGTATCAAAATCAATGGGGAGTTTATATTGAATGGCTTATCATTAAATTTGTTGTTTGTTATTAAGAAAGATGTGTTGCTTTCTTTTGCTTTTTCTGGATCCAAATAAGCGACTTCTGAAGGTGGTAGAGAAATGGAAATGACGCTACATTGATCAATCTGCGCTAAATTAAGTAGTTTAGAAAAATTTCATAGATTTATCTTTTGAGTAATCTAAAGACTTGGTTCATTTATGATAATAATCACAATTAAGTTTGTTACAGGATTGTCTGTAATAAATTAAAATAAAGAGGGATAGTAAAGATGAACGAAAGATCACTGAACTCAATGACCAAATGTCATTAGAATTTGACGCCAGTAAATATTTAGGGAAAAAAAAAACACCATTTTGAAAATTACCAATATGGTATTTCAGATCCTTCTCAGTGACTTGTTTTACAATCGATAGATTAACTAATTAGAAATATCCTTATTTTATAGGAGCATATTTTACTGGAAGAGTCAACCCCCCTCCACCTCCTCCTCCGAAGTTTCGAAATGAGGATTAATAGTATTTAAGATCGATTCTATTATTTATTTATTTATATTTATTTTTGTTGCCATTGAAGGGATTGTAGTCTTTCTCCACTCTCCCACCAAAAGTTTGGATAAGATCTTTTATTTGGTCTGATGGTCGACCTTCTTCCCTTCCGAAATAAATCTTTTAATGTAGGCTTAAGGAGAGAATATGACTTTTACTGATTCCTATATGGAAAGCGAAGTGAAGATTTTTCCTGAGTCTATGAAGTAATCTCATATTGTTGGTTTTTTTGTTTTTTTTTTCCCTCTAGCCAAAAACACCATCAATACAGTAATTACTTTTTTTTTTTATTTTTATTTTATTTTCCTTAATTTTTGAATTGAAAAATAATTAAATATAAATGAATTGTTCCTTTTCATTTATATTTAAAAGAATGTTCAGAAATTTACGATTTAAAAAAAAAAGTTCAGCTCATACTCGAATTTAATAGAAAATAATTTTATGCTTGTGTTTCTGAAATTTTTCAACCCACGCTTCGTAAATGTTTAATTCCACAAGCAAAGAACATTTTGTCAGTGAATAACCAAAAGAATGATTTAAGGTGTCATCATGAATATTCTTTGTTTGAATAACTTAGATAAAGATAGTTACAACAAAAATAAAAACAAAAACATTTCAATTGAGAATATTAAACTTTTTTCAACAGTGAGCGCATTTTCTTTATGACTAGACGGTATTTCTATATGAATGTATTTTCATTATAAGAATTGAACCTTCGCTTAATTCAGTGGGACAGATTTTACACTTCGGCGACACAAACTCGTGCCTTTGTCTTAATTGATGTAGATCGATTTCTATTTGTATCGGATGAACGCGAATGCTTTGCGTTATTCGAATTCCATGAAAAGATTCTTTCTTATTAACGTTATCAGTCAATCAGACGCCTTTTGAATCTACAGCCGAGATGGCACAGACGATCACTTAATGGATGGATGACAAAGCAAATGAAGTATTCGATTCTATTAATAAAAGATACCACTTAAAGAATAAGGACAATCAATCATCCTTAGTAAAGAGGTCACACAAGGAATAAGCCTCTCAATTGAGAACAATCTGATGATAACAATCAAAAGAAGAAATAATTATAAAAATCACAGAATGGTTTTGCTGCTATGTTAGAAAAGCTCAAACAATAAAAGTAAATTAAAGCCAATACATCATTGCTCGATGTAAATCAAAGATATGAAGAAATTGCTTACTTCAACACGTAGTGGTTATCTCCATGTAAGACAGTATTTGGATGATTCACGGAAATACAAATTAGTTAAGATGAAATCTCTCTTAGAAAATAGGTTAAATACTCTATGATGGGTTCAAAGTCATTTCACTCTTCCAACTGTAAGTTTGCTAAACTGAAAAATCAAAGAAGCAATTTTGTTAAAAATAACAAATAAATATTTGGATCGTGAAATAAATAATAGACAGGAAATACATTGTAGTTATAGCTCACTATAGATTACATAGTATGACATCTTACTTTTTGTATAAAGATGCTAATTTGTATTGTATTTGTAATATCTCTTAATTTGTATTGTATTTGTAATATCCCTTAATATCTTCTTTGAAAATGTGTGATAATTCGATGCGCACGGATTTTTTTTTTTTTTTTTATCTATTCGTTATTAAACACATCAAATATTAACGGTAAAACAAAGTAATAAGGTAAAACAAAATAAGTAATAAAAATGCTTACATGTTATTTTTTTTAATGTATAATTTTCCTCTACAGGAAACGTATAACATTTTCCTGTACGTCCTATACACGACGTGTTCATTTTACACAAGAAAATTAGATGTCATCATTTTCAACTCTTATCAATTCAGTACTGGGTGAAGAATTCTCCAATCTTTTTTCCCCAGTTATTTCGGTTGAAAGCTTCCTTTTCCAATGAATTCAACAAAATCTTAAATTTTATATACTCCCTTGATCTTGTGTACGTTTTCTTGGTCTCTTCATTTCTCCAGTTTAGAATTTCAGTTTTATGTCTATGATCCTTTTTCTTGCTGCACTTCCTTCCCAATTTCATTTTAGCATCTTGACAGTGAATATAATGTCATCCACTTACTCTGTTCCACCCAAAGATTTTTCGTTTGTTATTTTGTCTTTTAAATTCTGTCAACCATCTTTCTAGACCGCTTGCACAGTTTTATAATCTTTGAATTGTTTTCCTGATTAATGTCTGCACATCCTAGGTAAGAACTGATAAAATACATAACTTATTATTGCATTGATTATTATTTCAATATTCAATTATTTCAGCCAAAGAGCGATCCCTGCACTTTGATTCTACGATTAATTTTAATGCTTTTATCCACATTAATTTGCAACCATGGTAAACATAGTTGCTAAATTCCTTTAATTATGCATTTTCAACTTGTAATTTGAGCTTATTTATGAATGCTTTGAACGTATATTATTTGTTTTTAAGTTTATCTTTAATCCAAGTTTATTTAATCTTTCAAAGTGACAGTTCTTTAGGTAATTAAATATGATTCCAAAGCATCCGAATCTCAGAGGACTTAATCTCAGAATCTCAGAGGACTCCGTTAATATTGATATCTTTTTTCTTCTTAATCTGTTTTTCTGAATATTGCTTGAAGTGCTGCTAGGAATAGCTTATGAATGATGTTATTTTCCTATGTGAAGTATTTTCCTAATCTCATGTATTGTGATTTTTAAAAATTATGCTGTAAGAAGGTTTAACGTGCATTAAATGTAATACGAAAACGGAAAAAAAACAATACGGGAATGCACAAATTCGTAAATTTGTGCCCAGCGCTCAGCGGGCCAAGGTAATTTTTCTGTACTTGTTACAGCGATTTTTCTATTGTTGTTTGCTTTCTGCCGGATCCCACTTCCGAGAGCGGGAGAAGGAACCATAGGTATTCACGCGTTCTGAGCTTGATCATCGAAGCTAAATCTGGCTGATGAGTCCTAATAAGGACGAAACAGCTGTCCAAGATTGCTGTCGATGATGGCTCAATGAGTGAAAGCAAACAAATTTACGAATTTGTGCATTCCCTTGTTTTTTCCGTTTTCATAAAAATTATGCTATTTAAAGTAAATAAAGAATTGATTGAAAATTCACTACTAATTAAATTAATAGTTGTTAATTGTAATAAATGTAGAAAACTGCAATTAGTTAAAATAAATTTATTTTACAAATTTATCATTTTTTTAAAAAAAGAGCAGTATTGTGGTAACTTACTGTTTTTAAATCACCTTTTGCTCATCCATTTGTTGCCATATTACAACATTTCGTCCTTTATTTCTTAATTAAAACTTCAATAGAGTTGCTTAAACTTGTTTCATTATTAATGACAATATTGATTAGAGAGAAAAAAAGATCATTAAAAAAAAAAAAGACGACAAATTTTTCAATTTTCTTCCGCATTTTTTTTAATTACTTTAATAAGAAAAATATAGTTAGTTTCAATTGAGACAAATGGCTATTCAGTGCAAGTCCTTCATAAATTATTCAGTCTTGGTGCTGTTATTCTCTCGTGATTCTCCCGCCGCTCACATCAACGACTCCGTGTCATGACAGATGGACAACAGTGTGCATCAGACAGTTACTCGCTTGTGTCTGAGATTTCCAAGAATCAGTCTTTGCAACTAATAAATGCAAAACATCATGTTGCGTTAAACGTAGATTAGTTTCTTTTATGTTATCGTATTGTGTATGGTTGCTTAACAAGCAAAACGATCTTAGAACTGGAAGACTTCACTTCCTATTTCCATATGTATAATGTTTCTATGCTCCATGTTAATTGGCTCATCTGATTTTTTGTGGGATTGGAAGAATGAGGGACAATAATAATTCAGACGCTTTGACCTTTCTCTTTCTTCATCACTTGTCCACTGAAAGTAAGAAAATGGCAAGATGGGGTGTTTTTCATCTCTCTTATAATAAGCTCCTACAGTCCTGCTAATAACTACAAACTATTTACTTCTAAGGTTAAAACATGGTAGTTAATCGACGTCTGAACCCCTTATTAGGATATGGATTTAAAAAAAAAGAAAGATATAAAGTTTAAATTCGTTTATGCTTCATAAAAACTTGCAACAGAGTAATATTTGAAGAAGTGAAAGTATTTAGAGAATTATTTAAGAGAAAGACTAATACAGTGCCATGAAGAATAATAGAGTGCAGGAGAGAGTCTTGTACATATTGGTTATAAACAATTTTTTTCCAATGACTACCCTTTTAAAAAGCACTGGTGAAAAAAATAATACTAGAAATATTTGGATAAGTTAAATTAAATTTGATCAACCGAAAAATAATTATGGATTAGGAGTAAAGGAAAGAATTTTGAATAAAATCTTTAGTCAATGAGATAAAAATATTTTTAACTGTAATTCATATAAAAAAGTCGGTTAATATGCGGTTTAATCAGGGCCGTTTCTACCATTAGGCAAGACTAGGCGGCCGCCTAGGGCGGCAAGATTTTAGGGTGGCCGAAGGACGGATTCGTTTTTTTTTTTGGGTGTTAAAAGAGGATTGTCGTTTTTTTTTTTTTTTTTTTTTTTTTTGGTGGGGGCTGCATTTGAAAGGGAGGGGGCGGCATTTTTCAGTTCTCGCCTAGGGTGGCAGAACACCTAGAAACGGCTCTGGGTTTAATTCATGGTAGAATAAAGTGGAATCTATAACGTATTTTTTTTTCTTCCTTCTTTCTTTTGTATTTATGTAGTCATCCACATATTTATGTTAATTCCTTAAAAAAAATATATGTATATTCTTAATGTTTCTTAATGACTTGTACTAAAAAATATTAAATATATTGAATGTTCTGGTTTGATTTCTGGCTGGCATTGGTTTACGGTAAGTGGTTGTCAGTTACCTCATTAAAATTCCATTCATTATGTTTGTTTTCTTTTATTATTGTTTTAGTTATTTTATACTTACTTTTTATTTTTGAATTTTGAATTTCTATTTTCTATTGCATTATAGAAGAGTTAACTTAATTGTTCTATATTTTGTTTCTTTATTTTTTTATCTTGATTTATTCAACTATTTTATTGTTAATTTAATTTAACTTGATTTTGTATTAATGTAATGCAATTATTATGTGACTTCAGCACATGCACACAGGATCTAGAAGTAGAACCTAGCAGGACTGTAATTTCTTAGTATTTTAAATGAAAAAAAAAGCTGAACACCATTTATAGTGACGTAAAGGAAATATTTTTAGATCTTTTGAGCTATCTCAGATGATGAAACCTAAAACATCGAAACAATTTTATCTTTGATCTTGCTAGAAGAGAAGCAAGGAAATTTCTTAATGATAGTGAAGTCATCGAAGTAAGGAGTGAAAATATTGGGAAATTAAGAGAAAAATATCTAGTTCATCTCGAGGTTAAACAATCATGAATTGTAAATTATTTATTTATTTATTTTATTTTATTTTTGTTAAGTTTTGGGATTAAAAAAAAAAATAATGCCTTCATTTTTAATTGTTGTTTCTAATCATGTTATTTGTTTATTTATTTATTTTTATTTATCGTATATCGCTTCCCTTTTATTTGCCTCCGTTCCTTGAAATTGCATTTCCGATGAGTGTGGAAGAAGCACGAATGGTTTTTTAACAATAAAAAGAGCAAACTTTTATTGGGGACGAATCGAAGAAAGAAGTTGGTACTGATTCTATTAGAGAAGAGAATTGAGCCGTGAAGACACTGAAGGAACAAGACAAGCGGAAATACTCACTTCAATCTAATGAACGCAGGTTATCTACTTCCCTGTTGTGAGGGTTGTCTTCATAATACGTGTGCTCATGTCACGTGTCACTTCGCATTGTAATGGATGCACCTGAATCAAGAGAAGTACCTCAATATCTCATCCTTCTCTAGTTTGGCAAAAAAGATTTTAAAAAAAATTGCAAACCATTCGCGTTTATTCCTTTCTCCGCTTAGTTTTCATTTTTAAAAATTCAGAAGAGTGAATAGCAAAGTTCTCTTTTTTTTTTTTTAAGCATTAAAAGGGCCACAGACTTAAGCAAAATAACATCTTTCTACCTGAAAAAACATAAAAGATACATCTCATAAAAAAAATCATAAAAGATACATCTTCTGTTGTTTTGGGCTATTTCGACCAACTTTTACATCCTTTTCTTCTTTTTTTTTTAAATAAAAAATATATTTATATCAGAGTTAAAAATGTATGTTGTACTTAATAGTTTCCTAGTTTCTGCAAAGCAGTTAAATCAAAATAATGGATAAATGTAATAAATTGATCAAATTCTGTAGCAATAAATAATCTCATTTGTCTGCAAAAAGTTTAACATTTTGATTTGGAAGATCCAGGTACATTATTTACCGCTTGATTTCCAAAAAATACTAAAACTAGAAATCCAACATTTTTGATCGATCCATGATCCGATGCTTTCTTCCGGATAGTCATTACTTACATATCGTTATTTTTTCATAAACGATTAAATGAAATGGAAAAGAAAACGTAAAATTTTAATCTTAACAATTTGTCGGATACTTTTGTTGGTATGAGGTAATATAACCTGAGCTATAAAGTGTTATAAAGTTAAAGTGGGTTATAAATTAAAATTATTAATTTATATTATTATTTTCTATTTAAATTTATTAATAAAAGTGAATCCTGGCATCTAAAATATTCTCTTAAAATATATGAGCGATGGCCCTTTTTCTGTCAAATATCAAATAAATCAAAGGAAAAAACAAACAAACAAAAAGTCTTAACAGTAGAATAATTAAGGTTTTACGTGCACTGTTCATCTTCATTACTTACAAATAAAAGCCGACGCATCTGTCTATAGACAGGTATAGACAGGTGCGCCGGCTTTTATTTGTGTGTAATGAAAAAGGCTTAACAGTTCACACCATTCTTTTATCAAATAACGAATAATAATATTCTAATTTCTCTCATTGTTTTCTAGAAAGCACAGGTACATTTAAATTACAGTTTTGTTTCTTGTTCTATTACTTTTTTTTTTTACTTCTCCCTGTTTTCCTTTTTTCTTCTTGACAAAAAAACACAAAAAAAAGCAGATTTATTTTTTGATGATCAAAAAAGTAATTTTACATTTTTTTTCTCCATTGATATTGTAAATAAAAGGATATTTTTAAGTTATTTTACTCTCGAATATGTTTCTTTTGTTAGATTACATCAGAACTTGGACATTATTTTAATTAAACTTAGCTTGACGTATAATTTAACATACACTATTAACAATATTAGTTTCACATAGAAACTTAACATATAATTATAGTTAACAAATTTAATATTAAGCTTTACTCCATAATGTAGCCTAATGTAAGTTTACAATACTTTTAAGTTGTTGGGGTTTTTTTTTTTTTCTTTTTTACTAATACTTTATACAGTTTGCTCAGATTTACTTGCCTGTAATTTTTATTACATTTTTACAGTGAAATTTCTTTTGCACATTTTTTAATTGAATCTTAATAATTAAAATTTTAATTATTATCGATAACATAAGCTGAACATGATAATTTATTTATAGTTGTGATGATTTTTTATGATTTGTTGCAATTAATGTATCGTGATTAATGGTTAATCACAAACATGCTAGAATTTACTTTGAAAGCAGTAATAATAATGTTAGGCAGTATTTTTTTTCCTCAATTTTTAATTTGCCCGTTGCATCATTTTCATTTATTAAATCATTTTGTATTTTTAATTGTTTCATTTTTTAGACATTAATTTCATTTAGATTAGTTGCAAGGATTAAATGTTATTTTCACCGTTTTAATTTACACAATGTTATAACTTACTATTAAAAATGATATTTATACAGAGACTGGCAATTTGTCTCTTCAGTAAAAAAATTCGTTGTTTCACAGAATCTGCACCAATGAATAGTCAACTTTCACTTTCCCTCTAAATATTCCTCCTCCACCCACTATAGACCTAAGTCTACCTTTAGACACCATCCAAAATCTATCCATCTAATGAAGTAAATGAAATCTCCCTCCCGAGTCCTCTTACCTACTCTCATTCTTTCAGAATTATTTATATAACCAAATAGATGTAAACTTTATCAATCTGAGGAAGAACAGTCAATGTCCGAAAATGTCACGAATATGTATTAATTTTAATATCAATATTACTGAAGTGTACTACCTTTTTTTTACTATGTAGTTTTCACATCTACGGTGAATATATTGCCTCGCGAGCGAAGGCTCCACTATGGAGCTATATTTATACAGCATTTATTTATTTATTCCATATAATGATGTTCTTTGTTCTATGGAAAATAATCCCATCAATTATTATTTTCTATGTAAATATGTTTTATAATAACTTTGTTGTTGCTGTTTTCATTATGATATAACTCAAACTTTGATTCAATATCAGCTACAACTGCGAAATGGTAAGACCTTAAATCTCAATGAAAAAAGATTATTTCAAGGAATTGCTAAATTCTCTTCGGAAAGAGGATGATTTAGAGGAACTGAAAAACTAGCAAAGTCTCGAAGAGATTCATAATGATTTAAAAAAAAAAAAAAAGAAGAGATTCTTGCAATTTCTTCTTTATATGTTCGAATATTAGATATAAAAAGTAATGGAGTAAGTGAAAAATCGTGATAACCTTCGTGATGATGATTCAGAGACACTGACTCCTTCAGATACTAAGATTCGAAACAGAATACACTGCACGCATTCTTTACTATATCCTGAAGGACAAAGCCTTAAATTTAAAAACCATGGGAAAATTAATAAGAATTTGACTTATAAACCTTCAAGAAAGTCCAGTATCTAAGCCCTTGAGGAACTGGAAGGACTAAATGTTGATGAAATTCCATTAAGACTCCCGGAATTGAAATTGCTGTTAAGATGAGTGAATTGGAGGATAACATTAGTCAAGTAATGACTTACAAATTTCTTTTTAGCGGTCCCATATTACAGTTAACATAGGGAACCGCTCTTGCTTTTGTGTTGTCTGTTTGTCACACTCTGTAGAGGCCAAACGTTTGGCGATATTAGAATTAAACCTTCACCATTGTGTTCAGCATCAAAAAGTAGGTGACCACGTAAAAAAAAATCAGCCCTGTAGGACCACTCCCTGACCCCCAAAATTAACGTTTTCCATAGCAGTGTTAGTAATAATGATAACAATTAACACAGTAATAATAATGATGCTTCATACATAATAATACTAACAATTACCAACAGGACGTCATTATTAATATCTACAAACGTATTGTTTCATAAATTCTTTAACATATCCAAATGATGCAACACTGTGTTAGCGGCCCCTAAGTTACGGCTTGCCTATAAAACATAAAGGAACGGTCTTGCATTTATATGCTCTCTCTCTCTCATCCATTACAGCTTCCAACCTCAGGCTGGGTCTGTTGGGAACATAAGCCTCTCCACCTAGTTCTTATCTCCCACCATCTTTCCGCTGTCACCCTGTTCCAGTCCTCCCCCCTCTTTCGGACACATTCCTCCACTCCTCTAATCCATTTATCTCTTGGTCTTCCCCTTGGTCTTTTCTTCTGTATCCTCATCTCATGCATCCTCCTGGGAATCCTCTTCTCCTCCATTCTCTTCAAGTGCCCATACCACCTCAATCTCGATGCCTCAATCCTTTCCTGCAGGGGCTCCTCTTTCACTATCTCCCTAATCCTTTCGTTCCTCACCCTATCTCTTCTAGTAACTCATAACCTACCCCGCAGGAATTTCATCTCACAAGCCGTCAATCTGCTAACCTCTCTTTTCTTCATTACCCAAGTTTCCGATGCGTATGTCAGTATAGGGACGTAATAGCATCGGTACAACACTTCTTTACTTTTTTGCGGGACATCCTTACTCCACACCAAACTCCTGACGCATCTTAGGAAAGCTTCTGCCTGTCTGCCACGTTCTGTGATCTCTCTGTCATTTCTTCCATTCTCCTCCACCACGCTTCCCAAGTACTTGAAACTCTCCACCCTCTTCAGCAGTCCTCCTCCAAGAGTAATCCCACTCACCGGTCTATTCCTTTTCCTGGTCGTCAACAGAATCTCACATTTACCCGTGTTGAATCTCATCCCATATTCTCCCACCGTTTCCTCCCAAGCCTCCAGTTGCTCCTGAATCTCCTCCTCCCTGTTTCCCCAGACCATCAGATATATATATATTTATATGCTCTTGCTTTTAATTATTTTGTTAATACAGTTGTGCATATTATGGGGTCGCTTTGCTTTTGACATTGTCTAAGAGCATTAATGACCTTGTCGTAAATTTCATGTTGTAATGAATGGCAAGAGAGAGAGATTCATAATGTTTGAATGGTAAAATTCTAACTTCGGACTTAAAAATCTGAAACTTTGAACAAAAAAAAAATAAAAAAAAATAAAACAATTAACTTTAGAGACTATTTTTAATAGTTCTTATAGATTAATTCCTCTAACTTCTACAGTTTGCTGGCAATACGATTTTGAAGAAAGCATCCGCAACTCGTTTTTCTAATTAAGTAATAAAGAAATGTTGTCCGATGAGGATTTGATTCCATCTGTAATTCTTTTTATTTTTGATACTCATTTCTCTTCTAATCATACTATTAACAGGCAAAAAACGGATGTACGGATGTATGTTTGTTTGGTACCAAAGTGGAGAGAGTCGGAGAGAGAATATTTTAAAGTGTATTTTTAGTTTTATTAGTGTATTTTTAATTTTAAAAATACACTAACAAATGTCTTTTTGAAAAGAAAAATTAGTTGATTTAATGTTGGTGCGGTGTTCAATACTTACTTAAAATGTTATACAAAAACAAATAATCTTTAATTATTTTAAATCAATCTAAAAATTTTAATTCAAAAACAAGTAAAAAAAAGAATACTTAAGTATAAACAAATTATAAACTTTTGCATCTATTCATTTACTGAATAATAAAAAAAAATGAACTAGAAATAATTCCTACGTCCCTGTAAGGCATTGTGGGGCACTCTCTCATAGGCTCAATTTGGAGGAGCCTATTATTTTTGGGCAGGAGATTAACTTTTTTCGCCGAAAGCGTCAGGAAAGCATGTTGATATTAAAAAAAATCAAGAATCGTATAACGATGGTCTTTCGGTCAGCGCTGTGGCGCTATATAATTGCACAAGTTCAGCAAATAAATGTAGGAAGAATTCCAGTATTGGTTAAGGTAAATGTTTAAAAGTCAATATCTCCGAAACAAGTCTCCAAGGAAAACTTTATGAACCATTAAAATTGAACAATAATAATGTTTATATACAAAACATCGTGTATAAAGAGATTTTTGAGAATTAAATAATTCATCAATCTAGATGTTGAAAAATAGTATTAAAAGTTTTCAGTTCTATATATTCATCAATCAGTTTTCTATCAAGAAATGTTAAACAAGGAAAAGCACGAAATTATAACCATCATGCTGAAAATGTGACGGAGATATGAGAATGATAACGTATTTTGAAGGTCTCGGTAATAAATGACAAAATCTGTAAGTAGCATTTGTATTGAATGTACAAATGTCTGCTACAAATAGATCGAATGCAGCAAGGTTTATACACTTTTATTCCTTTTAAAAAATGAGCCTAGAACATCTTTTTCAATCTTGTGTTTTTGAAAAATTGCACGGTATTTCAAAAAATGTGGAATGTGTTTTAATTCCGTGAATATTTCACGGGTTGCAACTAGTGTATATAATTACTATTCTTGTCACAATCTTTAATGACGCGCCTCTAAATCCTATTTGCTCAAAAAAAAAAAAATATGTAAGTTTCCATAAATCTCTCTAATTCTCTTCCTTGTGTACATAATTAGTAAACTTACACTCACCTCCTCATCTCAAAAGAAATAAATAAGATATTCATAAAGATATGGCGAATTTTCGGAATTTATTCGTTAATTCCTTTTACTAGCCTAATGACTCAAAACTGTGGAAAACAAAGGATGTGCACGTATACAAAACAAAGTAAAGGAACAAATGTATCACATAGATAGAAATAATAAATACAAAGCCTATTCATTAAAAGAAAATATAATCGTTTGAACAATATTACATGATTAAAACTAAAAATTGTTGATAACAAATGATAAGCAAGAATATAAAAACAAAGGAAATAAATTTATAAACAAATAAATCACATGGTAATAATGAAAAAAATCAACATATGTAAGTTTATTGAATCTTCCTAATTCCATGAACAACACTAAGAAAATATTAAATACCTTGATTGTATTTAAGGTTTACTGTTAGGTTTCGTAAGTGACGTAATTTTCATCCTTTAATAACCATGCTGCTTTGAATTTTTCAAACTGTATTTCTATAAAAATTATTATATATTATAAAAACGTTATTCTGTCTGTCATTCTGTCATAAGACTTTACGTTTTTCCAATTTTGTGACCAAACTATAAGAGATAGATTAGTCATGCAAATTGATAAAATGTAGATATTTTTAAGACAAACAAAATGCTACAAAAAATTTTCGTAAAAAAATTTTTGGTTTCCAAGATGTCGCCTTTTAAAGGGTCAAATTTTGCCTTTTTCTCAATTTAAACAAAAAGTATAAAAGTTGGAAGAGAACATTATATTGAGAAAATATTGATATTTGAAAGTTCTATCGAACGATATATCAGTCATATACAAACGTTTCTGCATTTGCAAGATACATGCAAAAATGTGTGTGGCGCCAACCCGCAATACACCTGAGTTAAGCGGAGAGGCTACAACGGGCTGGGAAGTCGTATATTCTTCGATCTCGATATTAATTTGCTAAATAAATAAATTAATTTGCATATAGAACGTTTTTTTTTAACGTTCTATATCAAGGGTTTCGGAGCGAAGCGACGGTACCCGGCCAGTTCTAATATGAAGACCTGCAGCTGATGTTATTTTAAAACAACCGAGTATATAGTGGTAATTTGCAAAGTTGTAACTACAATTTAAATTTATGTTTTATTTATATTTGCAACCTTTGAATTCTTCAGATGTTTCCTTGTTTATGTAATTTTAAAGTATTTTACAGGTTACTATTATAATGTGTACAAACTTTATTTAATTTATTTTTTTTAAGCACCCCTAGTGTACCTGATCCGCTGATTTCTCCTTTCTTTTTCTTTTGAATTTTAGTTCGTTTTTTATTTCTGATGACGAGATCCTTTTTTTTTTTTTGTATTTTGTTAGAGCTCATCGAAACATGTCATTTTTATATGTTTTTATAATTAATGCTTAGTGTGGTAATGGTCCACCACCTTATTACAGTGAAACTTGGATAATTCGAACTTGTTTAATTCGAAATTCTGGATAATTCGAATTTTTTGCTCGGTCCCTAGAATTCTATATTAAAATAATGTTAAAAAATCGTGGATAATTCGAATTTTATTTTGGATAATTCGAATTTTTCGTACGATTGTTCTTAAAATATTACGGTAAAAATTGTTCCTGAGACTTTTCTCAGCTAATGTGCATTAGTTATTTTAACGGACTTTCTAAGGAAAACAAAAGCGAGGGTTGGAATGTCACTATATGGGGATTTCCGAGGATTTTTCTGTCCACCCTCTATTGTTACCCTCTCCTATGACTCAAAGATTGCATTCAATGAAGCAATTAAAATATCTGCCTTTTTTTTTTTAAAAGTGATGAATAATTAAGCTAGTAAAAAGTGTTTGATTTAATGGAAAAAAAAGTAGCAGTATTCTTAGATTAAAGTTGGTCTGTTAAATCTATGATCGTGAAGTTAATCTTTTTTATTTATCTCTTCTGTTTCAGAGAATGTATGTAATTCGAATTTTTGGATATTTCGAACTTTTTCTCTGCTACCTTCAACTTCGAATTATCCAAGTTTGACTGTATTATTATTATTACAACCGCACATTAAATATGTTTATTCTTCATCCTTTATTTTGATATAACGATTTTTGTTCCTTTTATTGTCAGTATATCATTTATTACATTAGATTTTATTATTTTGACTAGCCGGGTACCGTCGCTTTGCTCCGAAACCCTTGCATATATAGCATAAAAAAAAAAAAAACTTTATTTAGCAAATTAATATCGAGATCGGAAAATATACGACTTCCCAGCCCCTTGTGGCCTTCTCCGTATAACTCAGATGTATTGCCTATGTATCAATAAGACAACTTTAAAGCGAAAATATAAATCCTCTTTATTCCCTTCCCTTGGGAATTTCGAAAAATCTGGCCTTATTCCTTGTCTACATCATAAACTTTATTATATGACATAAAGGGAAACTCTGTGCAACATTTCAGCTTTCTAGGTCCAAGGGTGAATTTTTTTATTGTTTGTTTGATGGCTCCACTGTGATTCCGACGATGATTTTGTTTTGTTCTATTCTTTAAGAAACAGAAATAATTTGCTGTGAACGATTGATTATTTTTTTAGGAATCATGTAAATATGGAACCTCATCTACAAATCATACAGATTAACACTTCTATTGTTAATACTGTCTGGCATGAAACCAAAAACTCTCAAAAGATATGATAGAATTTCCTGTAAGTTTCTATGAAATAGGATCGAGTATTTATGAATTAAAGGCAGTCGAGCTCAGAGTTCATATTAGTGCCGTTTACCATTTCCTTTTTCTTTACCCCTTTTTCCCCACGAGAAAGAAGTGGCTACTGGGCTGTAGAAGATCCTACAGAAAATCATAAATTAATGCAACGTTAATAAAATTCTGACATGCTTTCAATATTCATTGTCATATTTATTTTTTTATCCATTACTCGTATGTTAAGCTTATGATAATGAAGATGTCCCTAATTCCACAATGGCATTCTGAAAAATACACAATTGGTTGTTAGTTATCAGCGCTTCAAATAGACACTGTCTGTTCACTCAAAATCACAAAACCAAATCCCATTCACCTTTGTATATCCATATCAAATGATGTAATTCAATTCATTTGACTTCGCCACCTTCTGCGAGATTAACTCAAATTTCGCATTAGCACATAAACTCTTTCAATATATGCCAAGTATTTTTTTCTTCATTATATTAAACATAGTTTTCAATATTCTTTGGAATAAGAATTGTGTGTAAGGAAAAATAAATAATCGGATCCCAATTCTTAAAACAATGTATAAAAGAAAAAAAAAAGTAATTTTGTACGATAAATTTAATTGGAAAATTCATGACAAATTTATTCGTAATAATTTGTGAATTGTTGACTTGGTAATATTGTAGGAACTAATAATAACTTTATAAAAATTTTCTTGATTTACACTAAGTATGAAAGTACTGTTTTTATTAAACGTAGTTTATTTAAAATAATAATTATTCGTCTGAGCTAATTATGAAGTTGAACCTAAGATTTTATATACTGTAACATACGGTATGCGACTGATCAGCTGTTGAAGTTGTGACGTAACTGAATGGTCTGTTTATGTTTGGATATTTAATTGCTTTGGTTGGATGTAGGCAGTATATATCTCTTAAACAGAACTTGTTTTGTTTTGTTTTTTTTTTGTTTTTTCGCAGTATCCTCTGTTGTTCTTTTTTTTTTTTTTTTTTTCAACCAAAACATTTATGAAAAATCATGAAAAAGCAAGGAATCGCCTCAGTATTGTAACAGTTAAATCAATGTGAATTGGAAGACATACCATATTTATCGGCGTATAACACGCACTTTTTATCCTAAAATTGAGGGCTGAAATTCTACATGTTTACTCTACAAGTAGTTTTATACTACTTTTATTTTAAATTTTAAGTTTTTTTACTCAAACATCTTAAAATTAGGGTGCATGTTATTTGCCGATAAATACGGTAATCATAAAAATATATCATGCAACAATTTTCTGATGAAATTAAAAATAGCACAATATGTTAAGGATTCAAAAATTATAAGATATGATGATTAAAAATGAATGTAACTTATTACGATTTTTTTTATATGTTTTAATATTAAGTAACTCTTCCGTCTCATTTAAAAAATGTTTTGAAAATGTTAATTATAAGATTTGTTTTTTTGGAAAAGTTCTCTTTTATTTATAAATCACTAGTTAATATTTAATTTTGTGTCGATTGGGGACGGGAGTTGAAGGAAACTTCCCGTATTAAAATTATTGTAGTTGTTAACTTTTCTGGGCTGTTTGCAAATGCTATCATTTATTAACCATTAAGAATAACATATAATATAATAGTATTTAAACTCAATCCATTTATATTCACTGTTGTATTTATGCAACTAAAAACTTATGGTACTTTTCAAACACAGTATACTCTCGATATGTCGAAAAATTATTTTTCCCCTTGATATTACATATTCATCTAATGTTAATTTTAATTCTTAGGTCGAAGAGTTTTCATTCAAAACCTTGTTATAGCGAATATTTTCGAAGTAGAAAAGGAATTTTTCCAGAAAAATTTATTGTAATTATTTTTGACTACTTTTAAAAATTAAAATGATCATTGCTGTATTTAGACTTATTGTCAACTATCAAGACTCTAATTTTTAGAATACTATTCCGTATCTTGTGTTTTTACGTGAATTTTTATGTTTTGGTTATGACCTTGTTATCTCGTTATCTCAATCTGGGGGCACGGCAGTGCCCCCGCCAAGACGAGCCGAAGGCAGGAAGGGCACTACGTACCTTTTCTGGAAGTGTTTCGTCGTATTTTCGAACCCTTATAGCTTCGGCCTGGATAATACTAGAGTGTTCAAATTTTCAGGATAAGATGCAGTTAGCAGACTAATGAAATACGCTAAGTTTCATTTATTTAGCTTTTATACTTTGGATTTTATTAATACCTAAAATACGTCGATTCCGTCACTCACTGACTGACTGACTGACTCATGATCATCAAAACCTCTAGGGTACTTCCTGAAGGCCTAGAAAGCTGAAATTTGGTATGCAGGCTAGGATTAGCACAGAAATAACAACAAAATTAAGAAATCCGTAACTTTCACCCTGCAACCCCTCATAAAGGGGGGGGGGGGGGG
>JAFIDM010000007.1:29527506-29546761 GCA_023159025.1 Thereuonema tuberculata | reverse complement strand
GCCGAAATTGGATGATAAAACAGACGAGAAACAAAAGAAGATAATAAAACCGGATGATAAAGAAAAGGAAGGAAGAAAAGAAGAAATAAAAGCAGCGGTGCAGGAAACGCGGAAACCCAAGCCTGAAATGAAAGAAGAGATCCAAGTAATTAAACCAATACCGGCACCCGTAGAGCTCAAAGCCACCGGGTCAGATACATCTACCGGGTCAGACGACCAAAAGCGGAAAGAGAAAAAAACAGCAGAAACAATTAAAAAACCAGACAAGAAAGGGAAAACACTTTCTCTAATTCACAAAAAGACAACTAAAACTGAAAAAGTCAAATCGAAACCGGAACAGAAAAAAAGTAGCAAAGAACGAAAGGAACAAAAACCAAAACGTCCAGCAGCGGATTTGGAGACGAGCACTTTTTCTCCTTTGGAATCGAGTGAAGGTAGTGAAGAGAGGTTTCTATTCACGGAATCAGAGAGTGATGAAGAACTCGGGACTAAATCCCAACCAAAGAAACCAAAGATTAAAGATCTGGAGAGTCGCAAAGACATGAAAGTAAGTTTTCTTTTTCATTTTGTTAAGCCTAAGTCTTAGATTAAATCTAGGTTTACAAATATCAGAGCAGATAGAAGTAAGGATATCAACTGTTAATTTGTGAATTAATTGAAACCAATCGTTGCCGAGACTCTTAAAATCGTTGATTTCAATATTTCGATTTGTTGAGTTCCACTAAGTTCTCAATAGAAAATTAAACAAGTATTTTTTTTTCCCCATTTTTTTCTTGCATTATAAGAGTTATTAAAAACTGTACTAATATTAATAACTTAATTATTATTTGCTGACATAA
The DNA here is from genome assembly GCA_023159025.1 of Thereuonema tuberculata. Taxonomy (NCBI): domain Eukaryota; kingdom Metazoa; phylum Arthropoda; class Chilopoda; order Scutigeromorpha; family Scutigeridae; genus Thereuonema; species Thereuonema tuberculata. The sequence continues at coordinate 29,545,922 of JAFIDM010000007.1, read as the reverse complement.
AACATTTAAATTAATATTCTTAAATTAATAATACCTCCATTCTTTAATTTCGATTTTTAACTATCGTATTTTTTTGTAAGGCATTTGAATGCAATCTGTTTTATTCCTAGGAACTATTTCCTTCCTCATCCAATGTAAGTTTATATAGTCTAAAGTTTTCATTAAGATTTCTGAGAATAGGAACATTTAAATTTCCAGAACTGATTTACTCAAAAAAACTTTCTTTTTCTCTCTGTTTTGAATTCGAATACATTTCTGCCATATATATATTTATTCTAATTTACTATCTGTCGAATTTTTAAACTTTTCATTGTAATGATTTTTTATTATTATTCTTGTTTTAACGCTGAAGTCTCTAAGATGGCTATTAGGGTTCACCCAGCCCTATAGAATGGGTACCAGGGGAGTTAAAGGCAGGCGAGCGACGGGCTAACCACCGTACCTCAACTTTAGACGCGTTGGTCAGCTTTTCGTTCCGCGACTTCTTAAGTCCTACAGCTTATTATCATTCATTCATTTGATTATCATTCATTCATTTGAAAAAATAGCAATATTAAATAGCTCATCACCACAAAAAGATTCCGATTCTGAGCTAGCACGTCAATCAGTGTAAAAGTAGTATGGATTGCGACATACTCTTATTATAACGCATTTATTTATTTTTTTTACCTACCCGCTTTAAGTAATTTGTTAGAAGACAGAATCGGTTTATGGAAAATGAACCAGACGGACGACCTAAGAGACAGACAAGGAGAAACGATTTTGATTAGCTTTCCTCTTATTAATAAATCCGACATACAAAAGAGAAAAGAGCACATTGGAAATACACAGTTTTGCTTTCACGGGCTTCATGAGCTACCAGCACGGGAATATTCTTACTGTTTTTGCTATAAAAAGTTTTTGCTTTGTCATTCCCGGAAGCGGGAAAAGGATCCATAGCCTTTTGCGCTTTCTGAGCTTATCATTGAGGGTAAACCTGGCTGATGAGTCCTAATAAGAACGAACCAACTGTCCCAGATTACCGTCATGATAGCTCAAGGCATGAAAGCAAATCAACGTGTATTCTCAATATCCTCTTTTTTATGTTACATTTTATGCACGTTAAACTTCCCTACATACAAATTAAGAACAGTTGCCAACATTAGATGTCAAGGCTGGGTAATGTTCAGTGTAGCATCTATGTAATCTCTACTGGGCGATTTTAGGTGTTCAGTAAAATTAAACAAATTTCAAATTTGGTGTCCACTGCTTACCAGTCGCATTTTTCATTGGATGGTGCCAGTGCACAGAAATCAATTGTAGCCTACTTAAAAAAAAAAAAAAACAATCCTGGGAGGGACATAAGCATAACTAATCTATCTAATTGTAATTAAGAGGGTGATCTAAAACAGAAACAAAACAAAAAAAATCGACCAGACCAAATCTGTTCGCTGACCGATTGAAACACTTGCTCCGTGTTCATAATAATGTCTGGTTCCAAATGACACAGAAGTGGGCACCAAATTTGCAATAATATATACAGACTTTATTAAAAATTATAATAATTATTAATCTGTACTTTTTTATCATTTTTAAGGTTAGCAATAACCTATTCAAGAACTTCAATGTTGTATGACCCCCGGTTTTGGTAATTGGTTTTGGTAATTTTCCTATAGAGCTCCATTTATTAGGAACAGTTCCCTTTGTTGAACAGGGTATTACTGTATCATTTTTTCAGCTTTACAAAATATAGTATAGTTCTTTTGATCTAATTTTCGAATTTAAAAAAGAATCCCAGTTTTATTTCAAAAGTATTTTGTTTGTACAATATATTATGATGTTTTCTATCGCTAACTTTTACTTTTACCCTAAGTTTTCTTTTTTTGAGCTTTTTTATTGCTTCTAAGGATGTTGCTGTGACCTATTTATTAATTTCTTAATTTGCATTTGTTGGTTTTGAACTGTATTTCACTAGTATCTCTGATGACTGTCCTCTTTCACAATTCAGTATTTTCTCAGATTTTTCTTATTATGTTATCTTATGAAGTGCGCTCGCACCAAACAAAAGCACTTGATGTATTTGAGTTGCCCGTCCGTCTGCCTGAAACAAAATGATATAGCATTATACGATTTTAGCGACCCATTTGGAAGCTACTGTGAAAGCGACCAAAAATGGTAGCTATTGTGTCATTCCATGCTATTTCTACAAATGCAGTGCGCATCACCATTTTTGATTTTGATGAAAATTTGTGTGTGCATTCTACCTATCTCTCCTAGACCTTAGAACTGTCGTTGGTATATTTTTTAAAAATTTACCCTTCACATGTTGGTAATTTTATGCTTCAGCCGAAAGCAAAAAATGATATTTCAGAACTTTTTCTTTTGAGCTGTAACTATTTTTCAGTCAGAGCTACAAGGCTCAGTCATACCTCATTTGAAAGATAAAAAAAATATCTTTTTTGTGTGAGTTATTACCAAATTTGAAATTTTCTCAAGGCAAAGTCTAGTTTTTTCAGGTCAAAGTTCACCTAACAAAACTAACTTTTTATCAGTTTTGGAAATTTTAAAACTTATGAAGGGCTTGGAATATCAAGTCAATTTTTATTTCTTAAATACATGTCGATGGGCACTATTTGTGTAAAAAAAACTGGCTTGTTATTCTGACCCCTTCGTAAGATATGATCCTCAGAAGTATTGAAATTTTCTGAAAACGCAGTTTTTAAGGCAAAAAAAAGTTCATGTGGGGGAGGGGTAAAAATATTTTTACTCAAGTAACCTAAAGTACTTTTTACCTGCTTCACAAAAAAAAAAAAAAAAATGATTTGTTATTCAAAGTTGTTTGGGAGTTACAAGGGTCTAAAGTTCTAAAGAAATTATACTGAAAAATAATATTTTGTATTACTAATTAAGCGTCATGTTCAGAATGGGGAATAATAATAACAATAATACAATACACCAACTTAGCATACGATTTTCAGAAGCAGTGGAGGCACGACCGAGTACGTGTTGTACCCATTGTCCTGTCCGCCACTAGTCTGGTATCTCACATATTGCACCACAGTCTCAGCACACTAGGATGTCACAAAAACACTTAAGCACAACTCCAGAAGGCTATGGTATTCAACACAACACCCATAGTTAGAAAATTCATGGACACAACCACCCATCTCTAATCCACCTTGCACACTTTTTTTTTTTTTACACTTGACAACATATGCTTTGGTTTTTGACCCGCCATTTTGTCTTATCTGGGGAAACCGTTCTAAGGAGAAATAGTTCTAAGAAACCGGGGAAACAGTTCTAAGGTCTAGGAGAGGTAGATAGAATGCACACACAAATTTTCATCAAAATCAAAAATGGTGATTCAGAAAATTACTTAAAAATTTGTTGAATTAACATGGAATGACCCTATTGCGTTTGTCTTGTCCTTCGTGTCTGTTTCCCCCTAACAACTCCCGAAAGGAAGGTGGATCGGGAAACAGACTTCACCATCGTGTTCAGAGGCTCAAACACTGTAGGAATGGGGTATTTTCAGGGGCCAATCCCCCCTCCCCCTTCCTATGTTCGAGGTATTTAGCGTTGTTTTCATTGGATTTCCGCTATTAGCGTAAATGTTAGGAATATCTTATTTCAGTTCTCAGCTGTAGCTTCATAGTTTAAGTCTCGAACTTATATGCTGGAGGTTGTTGGTTCGAATCCGTGTATTTTCTTTTTCTCAATGTCCGCGTGGGTTTTTTGTTTTTGTTTTTCGTATTTTTCTAAACAAAAGAACAATTGATTATATTTTATTTTTTATTTTTTCTTATGTTAATGTACTTCCTTTTTTTTTTTTTTTTATACTTGTGAGCAAATAATATCGGCATACTTTATATTTCTCTGCCACTTCTCCCATTGCGTCATACACACAGGGTAAGTGATAAGCGATGATTAAATTGGAATGTAGTTAGTTCCCGTGTCCTAATGAATAAGATGTCTGACTTCTGATCAGAAGGTTGCGGGTTCGATACTTATCGAGGACGCTTCATTGTAGAAATTATGTCTATTTTTTGAAATTGATTATGCACACATTCAATGTATGCGTGGGTTTTATTTTATTAATGGGCCCTTAATTTTATGCTTTAGCACAAAATTTCTTTTACTTGTTTAGTTTCAGAAATTTCCTCACCATTCCAATATCCATCAATTATTATTGATACTATTTCACTGAAGAATGCCTTTTAAATTATTTATGTACTGGAAATAATTTCTGAATTTTTGTGTGCATGTGATGAAAATGTCTTCATCTTCATCTGAAATGTGTCTATTTCACGTGTTATTGTTTTCCAAACCATTCCAGCTACAAATCCTTTACTTGAGAATTTTAAGAACTTTAATTTACGTCCACTGTATAATTGAAATTTCTGATTCATTTGATTTATGTTGTTGATTATTTTTTTTTTTTTTTCATAATTCTTATAAGATTTAAGAGAAGAATAATGACAGTGGAAATTTACAAATCAATAGTAAGACTAGAGAGAAGCTGTAACAGCTAAATCCAAACAAATTTATGAAACAACAGAAATGAAAACTTCAAGGAAAATCACACAAAAATATCAGCGAGAGAAAATTAGAAGTGTATCATTAGAAAAGAATACAAAAGTACAGTAAATCAATCAATAAATGGATTAAAAATAGAAAATTCAAATAGAGTAAACCTACTGTGAAAGGATGGATAGCACTAGATTAGTGAAACTGAGAGCCTAATACACTGAATTCCGAAAGGGAAAAGAGAAATGAAATGAATGGATTGTAAAAGAAAAGAAGACGCTCTATACACTTCCGCTTTTTTATTTGTTTGTAACTTTTTTTTTTTTTTTTTTTTGAGAATCTTTTAAGTACTGTATTTCCAACATTTCAGGTTCGACAGTTGATGCAAAAAAAAACAAAAAACAAGCTGACCTTTTTTCCCTTTAGAATTCTGAACATAGCTCGTTTTTTACTGTTCTTTTGATCATAGCTTTCTTCTATTTATTCAAAGTTCTCGTTGCGGGTACATTCTGAAAATTAATTTATAACAAAAAATTAAGTCGGCTTGTTTCTAGACACAGACTGCAAGATACGTTCCATCGTCACTCTCTAATTTTTAAGGTTTTATATTTACAGTGAAAACTTGATTAATCGTCACCATCGGGATCGGGACTGTAACGGTTAACCGAATAGACGGATAACAGAAATTTCGCAATAAACATATACAGTGAGAAATTTCAATGCTAGTTTGGGACGAAAGGCAAATAAGAAAATTTCAATCATGGAATTGTTAATAAAACTTTTCTTTTTATATTCATGCTAAAGATAAGTTCCAGTGACAAAATTTCCGAAACTTTGCCGTCACTTAATTCGTGAATCTTATCAATAAAACTTTACGTTTAAAAATAATGAAAATTTTCATATCAAATGACAAAATCACATGATTTGGCATGTGATGATTCCCAGCCTGTGTGTCCAACCAGCACCCCCTACATAAGAGGTGCTTATGTAGGGGGTGCTGGACCAACGGGACGAAGTTGAGGCCGGGGCGTCATCCCGACGCCCGCCTTTAACTCCCGGAAAAGAAACCCGGTACCCCTTCTACAGACGGCTGGGTAGGCCCTAGGACCGGTTTGGAGAAGAATGGAGCGTGGAAAAATTCCCGCCCTCCACCGAGGCCGGGAATGAACCCACCAACTCCAACCCGCAGCCAAACGCCCTTATCCACTCGGCTACCGGGCCCCCTTTTATTGATTTTCAATTGTAATTTATACAGGCCTACACTAGTAGCCAAAATTGTGGAAACATCATTAGAAATATAAGTTAATGCAGAATATAATGAACTAAACTATATTGAATTATCATTATTTTGTCAAAAGTTATAACCAAATAACAAAAAAAAAAAAAAAAAAAAAAAAAAGAAGAAAGAAAAAACAACTGCTTCAGTAAAAAGAAGAGGATTTTCTTAAAAGTCAAAATCGGCCAATGATAGTGATTGTTCTGTAAGCGAATCATGTGCCGTTATGATACAGCAAGGAACCAATAAGGTGCTAGTAAGAATTGCCTCTCATTTCAGTTAGTATTAGCAGTTCTATTCAGTTGTCAGTTTAATCAAGTTGGTCATATATTTTTTTGTTAATTTTGTTGTTGTTTTGTTTTGGTTTGAAGTTTAAGAGTACTGTAAGATGACAAACAGATTAAAAAGGTTTGACTGATCATCTAAAAAAAAAAGAACTAAAATACTAACTTTGCGCGAAGAAGGATATAGCTATAAGGAAATCATTAAAAAAGATGGTGGAAATATAACCAAAAGTGGGATTTCTATGCAAGAGATATCAAGATACTCAATCCGTTCACAACACACCTGGTAAATGGAGGAAAAAAGGTTTACAACAAAAGGTTGATGACAGGAGAATTAAAAGACTGAGTTTAATTGACACAAGAAAATCATCTAATTCATGATCTGGGGTTGCATGACAGCTACAGGTGTAGGCAGAATTTGTATAATTGATGGCACTTTAAATGCCAAAAAAATACATCGACGATTTACTTGAGCCAAAACTAAAGCCTTCGGCACGTGATCTTTCTTATAATGAGACATATCTTTTTCGGCAGGACTCAGCTCCTTGCCATGTTGCTGCTGTCTGAAAAAAGTGGAACATTTCACTACTAAAATGGCCAGGTAACAGCCCTGACTTAAACCCTAGGGAGAATTTGTGGAGCATTTTGAAGTCACATGTCAGTCAGAAGCAACCTAGAAATAAAACACAATTAATAGAAATTATAATTCAATCTTGGTTCCATATTACAACACCTGATGAACTAAATCACTTGGTTCATTCCATGGAACGCTGTTGTAATGCCATAATTGCCGCAGAAGGTTTCCTGATGAAGTACTAACAGAAGTGGTGAGAACTTACGAAATACGTTTCATTATGGTTTTACTGCATAATTTTTTCAAATTGTATTTTTTTCTCATAAATTGTATTAAATTGCATTATATATTGTTTTCTAATGACGTATAATGTTATGGTGTTATTCTGAGAAAAACGGATGTTATGACCAGCAACCTTGAAAAACACAAATTTTCTAAACGGTTTCCACAATTTTGGCCACTAGTGTATTTACTTTACGATATTTATTCTATCTAATTCATTTGTTTCTTTCAGAAGGAGAAGCATGTGATTTCCCGAAGTGAAACCCATAGAACCCCGTTTTTAAGGATAAAAAAAAAGAAAACAAGAGGTACCCAAGTTACCGCAGAACGTATGTGGGACGACGTACATCCGGATGATATATTCTACGTTAAACCAAAAGTAATACTTAAAAATGAGCAATCAAGTCTGTTTTTGATCATTTTTTTAAAAAACATAATTAATTTAAATGTCCTTTTATTTAATATTTTTAACATTTTTCTATGATTCAACTCTTTTTATAGTTTAGCATATTTTCGAAAGGAAATGATAAACTTATGTGAGTCTCGTTTCTGTGTCCGCATATCTTTCCTCAACCCTCCCCCCTCTCCCCAATGCCTTTTTTTTTGGCATTGAACCATTGAAACTTAAAGTATACATTTATATGCAAGAGACTTAGATCCTTAAGAAACCAATATTTTTCAATTAAAACAAGTTTTCTTTTCAATCAATTCGCTTTGGAGGCTGTATGGAAGTGCGTTGCCTCGTATTTGTTTTTGTCTGGAGACGTGCTTCATACGTCTGAAGGATAGACTGAATTTTAGATTAGAAATATCTCAAATTCAGTCTACCACTACATTATTTAGAATCATTAAGTGTTTGGAAGATTTTCTTCAAACGTTGAAAGAAATAATGGCAGCTTCTCGAAATTAGTTTTCAAGAATGTAAACCTTCAAACGAAATTTAAACATGCGCGCCTCCCAAAAGGGCTAGAAGGACGGGAGGAACAATTGCCCCATCCTGGAATTTTCAATTTTAATACAATTTACGGAACTTTTTTTCCTCGCAAGAAAACTAAAAAGATAGTGGAAAAAGATGATTTTATGATAACTTTATATATAATTTCACGGTATAAAGTACCATTTTTGCGGATTTTTTTTTTTTTTTTTTTTAAGCTGCCAAAATATTTTGTCCCTCCTGAACAAAATTCTATGGCCATCCATGATTTCAAAGCAATAAAAAATAATTGAGCTTAATTAAATGGACATAATAAGGCGAGTCATTGCTTTTCTCTTACAATCTAGTATTAAGAGAAATTTAAATCTCAACAAATTTAACAAATTTGTCAACAAATTTAAATCATCATTATGATTTTAAAAATTTCCATTTCATTAAATATTTTTTTTCCTCTCTCTAAGAAACTGTTTACTTTTTAAAGTATTTTGATATTCCAAGGAAACCAGACTCAAATCTCTTTTGTGAATTCCTGTTAAACTTCATTAATTTAATGTACAACATTTAAAGAAAAAAAATAAAGAACGAACGAATGTTCTTTGTTCCTATGGTCTGCCCCACTTTAAATAGAGAACAATGGAATAAGCCTATATGTAGTCAGAGCCAGTGCTAGGCCTTCTAGAACCCTCTTCAACATATCCCTCAGCCTTCATTATTTTTTTTGGTGATCCTTTCTTCATTTTACAAAAAAATAAATAAATAGATAATATAATGCCCGACAGCTACCCACTAATACCTATCCACTCATTGATCTTCGTCTTGGTCAGTCCTTGTTATAGCTTAGAATAGAATGACTACAATAGCTTATACTGTTGTCAAGTAGAAACTAACATATTCATGTCTGTTTTTGAAAATGCTGACATCATGGATAGTGATAATAACTCAAAATATAGACCATGACCCTTATATACAGGATGTTTCAGAATTCCCACCGGGATTTTGGAGGTCTGTAGCTAACAGACAAACTCTCCCACAGGAACAGGAGTGTGGCAGTGAATAGAGTAAATAATCAAGTTTTTACTATAGCTTAAAGATGTTCGGTGTGTCCTCGACAGACATCAATCTAATCTAGCTCTTGCCATGCATTTTGCAACAGATCAACATCGATGGTAGCAGCTGCATCCACGATTCTTCTTCTGAATCTCTGATAAATCGCATTGTAAAGGGGGCACGTAAACTTTATTTTTAACATAGCCCTGAGGGAAAAGTCACATGGAGTGAGGTCAGTTAACCTTGGAGGTATGAAATAAGTGCAGAGTCTTCATTAGACATACGTCCAATCCAACAATGAGGTAAAGTGTTATTGAAGTGACGGCAAACATCCAAATGAAAATGTGGAGGAGCTCCATTTTGTTGCAAAATGAAATTGTCACTATCCTTATATAATTGAGGCAATAGCCATTGCCGTATTATGTCTAAGTAAATAAAACCATTAACATTTTTCTCGGCAAACAAAAATGGCCCGTACTCTTTTCAAGATGAAATTGCACAAAACATATTAATCTTGGGGGAATCACGGATATGTTGAACTGTTGCATGAGGATTTTCTGTGCCCCAAATACGCACATTATGGCGATTGGCTTTGCCAGAAAGATAGAAGCATGCCTCATCACTAAGCCTTACCTGCCTCCTCCTGTAGACATTCTTCAAATTGCAACAGAATTCATGACGGAGATTGTTATCTTCAGGAGTGAGAGCCTGAAGCAGCTGCAACTGGTATGGTTTGTAGACAAGTCTTTTGTGTAGGATGTGCCAAACATTCACATGAGATATTTGTAATTCTCGGCTTGTGTGATTTGCAGATTTTTGAGGACTCCTGGTAAAGGATTCTTGTATGTGATCCACAGTCACAGGCGATGGCCCTGGCCTGCCTGTTCATTTTGAGGCACACAAACAGCCTGTTTCCTTGAATTTCCTTAGTGAACATTAGTGAACTCCATTTATAGTTAAAATTCTCCTAGGAAAAGAAACAACAGATACTTACTATCTATCAATAAAGAATCTGTCAGACCATTATTCTCTATCTTGTAAGCTCTCTGCCTTACTTACTTAAAAATAAAGATATGTTTCACATTCTTAAAGGCCTTCTTATTTTTCTTTCGAGGCCCGATTTGTACCTAAATATTCCAGTAATTATTTGCATTTAGTATGGTTATTCAGAAGTCCAGAAAAGAATGAATTTTCGCTTCAATAATGTACAAAGGTTTTCATTTCCAGATTTAGTTTTTAATCCAAGTTCAAAGAAAGGTATTGAATTTGCAGCCCTTTCATCGCTAAGTTTATTTTCTAAGAAAGAATTAGTATTTGCCTATCTATTTTCATAGAGGATGGTGCGGAGATTTTCATAGTGCAGCAAAATGCTCATCAAAAAATATTTAATGTTTATTTTAATTAGGTAATGCTTTATTGTAAAAAAAAAAAAAAAAGTTTTCTTAACTTTTTCTGTTAATTCTAAAAATAAAAAAATATTTGACAATGATCCATGAAAATAGCTTATGTAGAGGTTAATAAGTTCAGTACCCATCATGAATGCCAGTAATTCTTTTCAAGTGTTTTTTCAGTTTCTGTGATTTCTATTAACAGTGAGAAGTATTGTTAACCAGTCAGTGCCTGTGAAAAGGGAGCTCCCTTTTCACAGGCACTGACTGGTTGAAATTTAAATTGCTTGATGCAATATTTAAATGAAAAAACATGAATGACAAATAAAATGTATACCTCTAGTGTAAAGCTTTTTTTTTTTCATCATCTTTTTTAAATAAACTTTTATAATAGTTACCTTTATCTAAGCTAGGGTAGTGTAATAAGGGCCTTGCAAGGGCATGCTTGCCTAAGGTCTCACAACTTAAAACTTAACTCAGTATTAAATCTCTCAATAATTTTGAGCTATCATGATTATTAAATTATTTAAATGGTGTTTAGACATTTTTGTGTCTCTGTCATCTTATTTTTAGTTTTGGTACACACCAAAATCTTTAGGATCTTTAAAACCTAAATTTCCTTTAAGTTTCAATTTTTTAGGATAAATAGTTTTTGAGTTACTTTAATCACAATAGAATAGAGATACGAGATTTTTTCTATTTAAATTATATTTTAAGAGCTTTTTGTTCTCAGTAAATGGAGTGAAAAAATAATAGGAGGGAAGCATGGGTGGGAGGAGCAATGGTCTCAGGCAGCAAATTGGCATTGGTGGCAAAATAATCATCCTTTCTTGCAGGTGAGATGGAAAATAAGATCCTTTGGTCTTTGAGTGTTTTTACCATGGATTACATTCTATTTAGTCAAATTCCTGCTTTGCAGTTTGCTTCCACCATTCATGCATTACCAATTTATCAAAGGAACAATTTACTAACTAATCCAGCTATATCTGGATTTGAATCTAATTTCCGAACTATATTTTCCTTTCTTCTGAGTCCATGATCTGAGAAAAGGAGGAAAAGTATGAAGACGATCGAAAATCTACCATTACCACTGTAGAAGAATAGAAAAGATGTAGAGATTTCTCCAATGAGTGCACTACTGCAAATTATGAAATTATTGGGGGAAAAAATCAAAAACAATTTGGTGAGGAATGGTTTTGAAATTAATGATATGAAAGAGGGTATTATATAACAAACATTGACAACAGAATAATAATGATAACAGATTTTGATGATATTGTAAACAATCAGTGAGTTATTTGTGTAATCAGACATTTATTAGATTGTTTTATAATTATTTTGAAAACACTGAACTTGATTATTAAATCAAGCTGAAGCAGTTCAAAGAAGTAGTTCACATATAGGGGCTTTGTCTTTAGCTTCAGTAACAAGAAATTCATGAAAACGAGTTTGAAATGAAGGAATGAATTTTAGTTTAAAGAATATTATTGCAATGAATCATACTTTCAAAATAATATCTAGTACTTTTTGCTGATTATACCTTGTAAAATTATATCTAGCACTTATTACTAGTGCATAAGATAAATGCATTGACTAGACATTGTTCAGTATGCTAATGTCTCAATTGGCCAATATTGAAGAAAGGACTTTAAAGAGCTTAACACTTAAGACCCTTATTTGCCAAAAGAGCAAGGGTTTACGTGTAAAGGAACCACTACACATGGAAGTTTTGTCTAAGGATGCTAAGTTTACATGGAACTACCATGACATTCTTGAAAGCTTTGGAATTAGAACTTTTAAAGGATGGAGAGTTAAAAGGATCTCAAAATTTCATTAATCTTTCTGATTTTGTCATAACATAAATAAAAAATATTTATTTAATTATTCTGTAATGTAATAAATAAAAACATCACTCCTTTGTATCTTTGAGACATTCATGAATCATATGCTTGAAATCTTCAAACGTCTCAAAGTAGACTTAAGAATTACATTCATCATGCTTCCTTTCTCACTTGCATTTTTAGAAACAATCAATCATAGTAACAACAACAATTTGTCTCGAATATTTTATTGAACTTGCTCCAAGTTGTCAATGCCTTTCAGGCCACACTTAATTTTCACTCCCTTATGTCAAGGTAGTTTCATACATCCTTTATTATCCTTAGATCCTTTCAAATCAGCATTTTCTCTTATTTTCACAACACCTTCTCTATCAAGCACATATTCTTATGTATAAAAATTTACTTATTCTAAATAACACACATTTATAAGCATTAATTCATTTATCCTGAACAAAAATTCCATTTTTACACCAACTAGCAACAATGTAAACTTTAAAGACCATTACTTTAAACTTAAGAATTTTTGATTATTCAGTTAAAGCTGCTCAGCCATCATTAAAATAACCCGACTTCAGAATTGTGTAAGTTATGGTAATGATTGATGGTCATTTGATTGTTTAGGTCTGACTTGTGTGCAGTGTGATTACTATTATTCTCAGCTATATAATATTGATATTGTATATACATTATGATATACAGTATTTATTATTAACAAGTGTTATCAACGTATTTCTTCTTTAATCTCTTAATTGCTAATTAATTATTTAACAATTAAGAACATGAGAATTATGGTCAAGTGAAACGAATCTCATATCTTGGCATATGAGATTCATAGACTAATTATAGCTGTAAGGTTCATTCTAAGCTTTTGAAATATCAGATCAGAATGATATCATTTTCTATATAATATGTAAACAGTTGAACATAATGGCTGCAATTGTAATGATGCTGAAAGTTATGACAGCTTTATAAACAGATACAGTAGAAACGTGAATAACAAACAAACCTAAATTTCTCTTAACATATTGCAGCATGTTTCTAAATAATTAATGTGTCGAAGACATTCTGTATGTTTTTTGGGTTTTTTTCCCCTCTACTTAATTAAACTTAGTAAAGTAGAAACTTCAAAATTTAATAAGTTTGGGAATGGATGATATTTTAGTGGGTGTAAAATGCACTCAAGATGTGTTACATTAACTTTTATTTATTTATTTATTTATTTATTTATTTATTATTTATTTATTATTTATTTATTTATTTATTTTTTCAAATTTTAAATAAAATATCAAGGATATTCTTCATTGGACAAAAAAAAAAATAGCTTATAAATGGTTTGTTTAGGAAAAATATTTCAAGTACCATGTATTTTCCCTTTCACAGATAATGTCTGTGTAAGAGTTGAATCATATCTATTTAGTCATATAGTTTAGATTATGGTGTTTGTATATCTTTTTTTAGAGCCCCTCAGGTGAATCATTGTACAATTTTGTAACATAACCAATAAGCACTGATGTAAATTTCACATTTAAATAGTGATGTATCTGTCTTGATGTTTGGGAGCTCAAAATTTTATAGGTAGAATAATTGAAATGAATTGAAATTACATGAATTACATAAACACTAAGAAAATTTTGCAGTCATATCATTGCTGCTTATTTCTTGTTGTTTTCTTGTTATTTTAATAGAGTGATTGATTACATTTTCTGATGAATAAGTTATTTTTTGTAGCAATAAAAAAAAAAAAAAATCAACATTTCTATAATAATTGGGCTTTCCTGAAGCTTATCAATATTTTTCACATTGCTAAGTTTCAGGAAACCCAATTGCTCTTGAAATGTTGCTTTTTGAAGGCAAACGAGTAATAAAGCATATAATACATCAAATTTTGATTAAAATATGCTTATATTTAAAGCATTTAGTTTTTTTTTTTTCTAACTCATAGAATGATGCTACAAGAATTGATTATTTATGCAGAGAAATTAAATTGAGTAAACAGCATGTTTTTGTTAATTTTTTGGATTCATTCATGAAACTTTATAATGTAGGGTTAAGGCAATCATTAAATTTACAATGAGAAGCCATATAAAATAATATAGAATAATATAAAATAATATAGAAAAGTAAAATACAGTATATTGTAAATTTTATAAAGGTTTTCGTCAAATTTAAGCAAAAATGTAATTAATTTTCTATTCTTTTTTAATAAAGATGAGAAAGGCAATAACACCTAGGAAACCCCCAAGTGGATTTCGGAGCTTCTTTGCAAAAAAAGCTCCACAACTACCAGAATCTAAATTTGTTCAAGCCCCTGCTGTTGATGATACCCGTATGATGATGGACTCCTCAACTTTTGTAGACGAAATACCTAAGACACACACAGCAATTCAGGTGGATTTTGCACCAGTAGTGAAATCAAGACTTGTGAAATGTCAACCCCCAGTTCCTTCTTCAGGACCTCTTTTACCTAAGTCATTTTTTCTAGAAAATTCTTCTGTGAAAGAACCTACTTCAGAAAAAATTAGCTCAACAGACCCTCTTCTGAAAACTAAAGCTAAACCTGAGCCCATCTGCAAAGAAGACTGGTTCTCAGAAAAGCCTATTCATATGAAAGCAGTAGACACAGAAGAGGAGTATTTGTCAAAATCTCCTCCTACTGACAAATCATTACAAAAAGAAAATGCTTCCTCTCCCAAAGGCTTTGTGGATAGTGAGCAAACTAGAAAGCAACCTGTACAACCCTGCTTGTCAAGAGCTGGAACAGAAATTCCACATCCCTATCGTAAAGAAGATGAGCCACTTCCTCCTTTGGCAAAACAAAACACTCAAGGACAAAAACAGTCCGAAATATCCGGTCAACCAACCAATCATTTCTTTTGGTCTACCCAGAATGATGAATTGCTGGAATGCAACCCCATGCCATTGTGTTCTCCAAATTCCCCAAACAAATTTTCAGAACAGGAAGAGCCTGATTTTTCAGATGATAGTGATTTTTGCCCTTCAGAGGAAGAGGGAAATGATACTTTTCCTCCCTATCAGCAAAAGCAACAGCGTATCAGAACAAATAAAAATACTGCCTATGAACAAGATTACAGCTGTCCATCATTCAAAAGACAGAGGAACTTATCTTCAGCTAAAGATGCCAAACAATCAAGAATAGATAGATGTCAAAAAGATGAAAGGGATAATCCACATACAAAGTCAAAATGTAGACATGACACTTGTGATTCAGAAACTGATCTATGTCCTATGCCAGACAGACTGTTGTTTCATAAGAGAGCATGTTCCAGCTCATCCGAAGATGATAGCTGTAGCTCTCCTTATGAGTCAGATGAATATGAGTTTCGTACTTCGTGGATTCCTTGTGAAATCAAGTTACGAAAGAGAGTGACTGAGTTTCCTAGTACATCTTCAGATCTAATCAAGAAGAAAGCAGATAGCTTAAGGAATACCAGTGCTTCAGGCTCTAACATTGATGAACAACAAATACAATACAGAACAGAAAAAGATAGCAGAACATCATATGTGGGAAAGAAGCAGTGGAAAGAGCAATGTCGATCCCCAGAATGGGAAAGCCAAACCTTAGAATACTGCGAAGAGCATTATGATTTCTCACCACATGTGAACAAACAGAGGCCCATTGCTCATACACCTTCCTCAGGCAAAAGAGAGTGGGATAGAGAACAGATTGAAACCACTCAAAGTTCTGTAGAAGAAGAGTGCATCAACAGACAGAAATCTGAAAAGAAATTGCAAGGTTACGAAGAAAAGGTTGAAGACAAAGAAGACATAAGATATCGCAAATTTAGTCATCAAGAAGAGGGAGAATATATTAATAAACTGAAACAGACAACATCACTTGTGCTTCAAGATGAGAGTCAAGGTTTTCTGATTGTTGTCAGTTTAAAAAGTGAAATTCCTGCAGAGACAGTTGATTGGTTGATTTTTATTATTGAGACATTGGTAAAGGATGGGGGACTGCAAATGGTAGTGGCAATGATTCCTCCTGTAAAAACAGAGAAGGTAAGCTATCATCTGTTAATAAATAACATTTAAATTAATAATAATTTATTAATTTAATTTGCTAATATTTCTTAATCCTCTAAAAGGTTTCTTACTAAATAAATCAGAATCATCAATAAATTAATTCATTTCTTATTAAAACTGAAAAGTGCTTTAAAGAAATTCTGTTAAACTCACACAGTTAAACTGCTTATTTTTGAACAACATTATTTACTATACACTTCTGTGCAGCTAAATCGACTCACCCCTTCAGAGCGCACAAAAAGACGCATATTTTTTAAATGGCTTAACTGATTTTCAAAAAACATTTTTTTTTGAAAGCCTAATGTTTTTACTTTACAATGACACCATTATCATTAAAATCTGTAAAATATTTTGTTTTATAATGCATTTTGAATGAAAACGCAAGCAAAATGCATGCTTAGGAAAAAAAATTGGGGATACTTAAAATTAAATTACAACAAAAAATTCAAGCAAAATAAGGAAACTTTTATTAATCAATACTTGGTATTGCCTCCCCTTGCCTGTACGATGGCTTGCATGCGGTTCCTCATAGACCCTATTAAGGTTTTGACAAAGTCTTGAGGGATCCCATCCCACTCCTCCTCCAGCGCAATCTTGAGCTCGTTTTTATTAGACGGTGCCGGATTTCTGGCTTGGACCCTCCGTTTGAGCTCGTCCCACAAATGCTCAATCGGATTCATGTCTGGACTGAGGGCTGGCCACTCCATCGTCTCGAGACCAACCTCCTCCATGAATTGCCGAGTGGTTCGTGCTGAATGACACCGGGCATTGTCATGCACCAACATGAAGTCTTCCCGATATATCCTGCACAACATGATCCAGGAAATGTCCTCAATGTATCGTCGAGCAGTCAGACCCCCCTCCGGCCTCCACCAGGTATGAAAACAAGATCTGTTTTTCCCTCAAGAGATATGCCAGCCCACATCATGCAAGAACCGCCGCCCTACGAGACTGTTTCAGCAAAACAGCACTGTGAAAATCGCTCTCCTGGACGCCGGTAGACCCGGCCTCTCCTATCATTAC
The DNA here is from genome assembly GCA_023159025.1 of Thereuonema tuberculata. NCBI lineage: Eukaryota > Metazoa > Arthropoda > Chilopoda > Scutigeromorpha > Scutigeridae > Thereuonema > Thereuonema tuberculata. Next base: position 29,528,723 of record JAFIDM010000007.1, on the reverse strand, counting down.
CATGGAGACACATTCTGCTCTCATCAGTGAATAGGACGGACCGCCATTGCTCGATGCTCCAATTGACGTGTTCCCGAGCAAATTCGAGTCGTGCTGTGCGGTGACTTACGGTCAATTTTGGGCCTCTAGCGGGCCGTCTTGGAGTGAGGTTGGCTTCCTTCAAGCGTCTTCTGACTGTCCACTGACTAACAGCTACTCCACGAACTTGTCTCAGCTCCTGTTGCAGATCGACGCCCGTGAGATGGCATTTTCGCAGTGAAGTTGAAATGATAAAGCGATCGGCCCTCTCAGATATGAATTGGCGCCGTCTAGTATGTGGTCTCCGAGTGAAGGTACCAGTTTCCTGAAACCTTCTGAATACTCTTGAGACAGCAGATTGGCTGAAGTTTAGTTGACGAGCGACTTCTCGTTGACTGTGGCCTGCTTGCAACAAAGCAGCAACTTGTGTGGCGTCTTCTGGCGTAGTATCCATGGGTTTGTGAAAACAATGAATTAAACTTGCAGAGATGTGTACAGATGAACGTCTGATAAGCGAATGATAAGAAGTATCGATCCACGTGGGATTTTATAGGGGAGTGCGGCGCACAACTGGTGAATTCCATTCAGACTGCATTTTGCTACCCTTACGTTCAGATCACATTCATTTGGAAAATATTATACAGATTTTAATGATAATGGTGTCATTGTAAAGTAAAAACATTAGGCTTTCAATAAAAAAATGTTTTTTGAAAATTGGTTAAGCCATTTAAAAAAATATATGCCTTTTTGTGCGCTCTGAAGGGTTGAGTCGATTTAGCTGCACGGAAGTGTATATTGTGTTGTAGATAAGCAATGTACTCAATACCTAATCATTTATCCCTCTTATCTTCATTGAAGCAAAGGGCTTCAAACCACAGCCTTCCATCTAACTGGTCCATGCATCTCTTGACAGCTGTTGACATCCTTCAACTTTTGCTCCATTCATCTCTGCCAGATCATTCTTAGTATATCTCTTTAGTTTTTATCTTGGATTCCATTAATTGCCTCTCTGACCTTTTCCAATTTGTCTCCATTTCTTGTTAGTAATGTCATTTTTTTTTGGTGTTGTTTTTTTATCCAAAATTCCTTATTATCTTCTCAAATAATGATGTTTTTAGTATTTTTCTTCATCTATTGAAGTGTCTAACTTATTTCAAATTGTCTTAGTTGTAAAATAAACCCGTGATCAATAAAGTAAT
>JAFIDM010000007.1:29487296-29500141 GCA_023159025.1 Thereuonema tuberculata | reverse complement strand
TTTATTTATTTATTTATTTATTTATTTATTTATTTATTTATTTATTTTTTTATTCTGATGCAAGAACCAGGAAGTTTGTTTTGTGGCAATGGCAGTCTTTAATATGCTTTGGATTACATTATTCTTTTTATTATGGAAGAGAAAGGTTAATCATTTGGCTTTATGCTGGGGAGCTCTTACAAATGTAAATTTACATCTTTGTGGAATATCAAATACCCAGGTAAGTCTTAGAATATAACATAAATTTTTATACTCTAATTTAAACACGATAACAAAATTTCAATGCATTTTATATGTTTAGGGAAATGTGAATTCAGAGATGAAAATATAGAATAATTTTACTGAGTTGCAAGTATGTCAGTAGAAATTTTTTATTAAGTGTAATGAAGAAACAAGCAAAACTTGCTTATAACTACTCTAAAATTATTGTAATGTTCTTTAGATTATTATTTAAAAAAAATAAACAAATACACTTTAAAATATAGCTTTCAAGATCAGAATTTGGTAAACATTTCACAAAAGTCTTGAATGATGACATAAGCATAAAAATTTTGTACAATTATTTTATATCATATACAGTTACAATAAAAATGAAAAATTCTAGTCAATCTCTGAAAACATAACAATACTTTACCCACAACATAAAAAAAAAATAAAAAAAATCTATAAATTTTGATTTAATGAAGGCATACTTTACAGTACAATCCCGGTAATCCAAACACCGCAAATCCAAAATTTCGGATAATTCGAATTGAATCTATGATGCAGGAAAAAATTTAAATCTCACTTGCAATGTACAGGAAGTACAGTATTTAATCATAGCACTGTACATATTATTAAAATAACAGTTTTTAAGCTAGTATTTAGCAGAATAGTACAGTATTTTAATTTACATACCTGTATTTTAATGAACTGTTTAACAATACATTCTTTTTAATTATGTAAACGTTATGTAGGCTTTCCCTACCCCAAATTCAATAGCTAATTTTGTAGCACTTTCTCCCTTGTCCAGTCACTTGAGAACTTCCAGTTTTTCTTTTAATGTATACAAGCAGTGTTTCCATTTGCTTGTCATTTTACTTTATGATGTTACAACAACGAAACACTAGATTTGTATTCGCTTAATTTAAAATTAAAAATGATAAATATGTAACCATAACTCATCCCGATTTACTCTGTATTGTAGGCTATTGGTAATAAAAGCCAACCGAAAAGTATGCAACACTCTGGCATACTGCAGATACTGCTGCTGTTCACGTGATCGGCTACTATCTTTTCACAGTGTAAGCAATCGCTGCGCTGTCCTTTTCTCACCCCCAGAAGGTCAAACAACCCTCATTCTTCTGTCTTACCTTTATGCTATGTTGCCAAGTGGGAGGTAGTACCATTGCTGTAACTGTGTACTGTGTAGGCCTACCTTGTAGAGTACTAATATTTTTTTTTGGATAATCTGAACATTTCCGAATCCGAATAGACAGCAGTCACAATTAGTTCGGAATTTTAGGGTTCTACTGTACTATTTCAGATAAAAATGTAATTAACAAATTTCACTTCAGGAATATAAAATAAATTAATTTAATATATCAGTGCTGAATAAATGCCATAAAATAGTTAAATTAATACAGAAACATATTTATACAGAGTTTAAATGAATATATGCAACAAACCTGTAGGATTTACGGGGTTGTGAAAATGGAACACTTTTTGATAAGGAAAATGGGTCTTGATTCCCTTTTACAACCCGTGTTTTATTCACTTCAATAGTTTGAGGTTTGGTATGTTTTACTTAATGCATGGCAGTAAATTATTGCATATACTATTGTTGATGTTAGCCCAACACATAATATTCATGTGCAATCATTATGTCACACTCATTTGCCCATCAGTGTTTATTGAAATTCTATTCAAGGACAAATGACTGTTTATTTTGGCTAAGTACAGTGAAACTCATTGAAATGGCAGAGCAACTTGTTGACTTTATAAAGTGTTTTCAAAATCTTTGATTTCTCTCTTATAGTACTTTCAGCAGAATAGATCAACGGCTAAAGGTGCTTCCTCATAGTTAACAAGATAACTGCAGGGCTGTTAAGAACATCCATAACCCAAGATTTGAAGAGGAGGTGTGCTTCATCGCATTGAAGAGAATCCAGGTATGAGTATCCGAGCCATTACACATGCCATGGGCAGAAATCACATGAGCATTTGATGGATTCTAAATGATGAAGGGCTCTATCCCTATCATTCTTATAGGGTTCGAGCATTGGGTCCAGCTGTCTTTGTACCATGAGTTAAATTCTGTCATTGCTATTTGGAGCATTGTTTGGAAGAGCCTTTATTTCCAAAGATGATTATGCTTTCAGATAAAGCTACATTCATCAAAAATGTCATTTTCAACTATCATAACAGCTATGTTTGGGCGAAAGAAAATCCCCATGCCACTCTTTGCAGGTCATTCCAGCACAGGTTACCTTAATGTGTGGAATGACATCATCAACGATTAGTTTATTGGGCCATACCTTCTGCCAACCAGGCTCACCAGTGATATTTACAATATATTCCTTAACAAAACATTGCTAGAGTTGTTGGAAGATTTGTCATTGCAATTCAACAACAGATGTAGTTTCAACATGATGGTGCACCATCACACTTTTCATTCATTGAGCCCATCTTAGTAGAAATTTGTTGCCAGGTGGATTTGTTAGAGGTGGACCAGTGCCATGGCTTCCATGTTCACCAGATCTGACTCCAATAGATTATTTCCTGTGGGGCCAGATGAAGGTTTCGTTTATGAGACACCTGTCAAATCGGAGAAACATTTCCTTCCACCTATTCATTCTACAGTGCAACACATCCAACTTACGCCAGACATAATTCAGAGGATGTATCAGAACATGCATCACATCGAGGTTAGTGACCATCACTTGGAGCATCTCTTGTAAACATGATGCAACAGAACTCAACAATAACCTCCTGTTAAGCTTACTGGTGCTTATTGTGTTTGTGCTAATGATAACAATGGTATCCCCTACAATCTACTGCCTTACATTATAAATACAAATATATATATATAACCTTAATAAATATAACAATATTATATGGAATTCACATCCTTTCTCAGTTTTTCATTCCATCTCAATTATTAATTTTATTGTTAAGTGTTATCTAAACTAACATTACAAGAAATTCTTACTATATTTGCTAAAGAATAATTTCACAGCACGTTAAACTGGCTTTTTTGCCTTATTTTCTATAATTTCATCAATTTATTTTTATAATTCATCAATAGAATATAAAATTATAATGGAATGTATCCTCATCCCCTTATTTTTTTAATCTCATGTACAGGTCACAAAATTTTTAATCTTAACAATACAATTGCAAATAACATCAAATAAACTTTCAAATCAAGAACATATTTTATTGTTGAAAGAACAGAGAAAACCATGATATGTATATATCATGTATATTTTTTGTTATTTTATTATATATTTTATTTATATTTTATTTTATATATAATTTTGCAACACCATGTATAAGTTACAGTACCATACTTCTTCTTCAATTCCCATCTGCTTCTTAACATATTTGTAAAATAAATACTTCTGCAACACCTCTTACTTTTAATACATGGTGTTGCAAAATTTGTGTGTAATATTCAAACCATGTGTAGGGGCATGGTTAAGTTCACCTGAGAACATATTGTTATCAAACAAACTTGAAAAAGAAAGCAAGGAGTATGCTTTAGAAAATTCGTTTTGCATTAAAAAATATATTTTTTTAATGTTTTGTGAGAGTTGGAGGATTTATTTAAAATATTCCTAATGAACCCGTGTCTGGAATCACCCCATTAAGGTACTAGGTGGTCCTAAAGTGAGCCTTTAGAGAGAACATATCCTTTGCTACACCATAAGAAATGTTTTGCAGGCGAGCACCCACATTGATCTGGGGGTGCTATTTTTGTTTGTTTCAATTGATGACACTGTCCACGATCTTTCAGTTTTTCATCAGCCGCAGCACTGTCACAAGCTGTATGTCTTCTCTGATGTTGTATAGTTGCAGTACACCCTTGAAATTGTTGTACATGAAAATCTAGGATTCATGTTGATTTTTGGAGATGGAGTGACCCATCTCTCTGTCACCTACTATTATACATCATTCAAAGTGACTTAAATTGTGATAGGCTGCCATTGTCACTGTGAATTATACACCTGCGGATTGCAGAGCTATCCACCTTTATATATATATATATATAAATCCAATACACAAAACTTGAATCGACACCTTTTCAAGTTTCGTAATGCAAATATTTCATTTAATGATTTGCAATTTAGAATTCAGAATGTAAAGAATATAAGAATAAAATTAACTTACATTACTAAACATATAAAATTTGCCGGACAGCTTTCTGAAATTTAAAAACCAAATTAATTTCAAAAAGCTGTTTCTGTGTAAGTATTAACATTCGAAAATACAAACACGTCATCAGCGGCATCTGGTGTTAAATTTTGAAACTAAGCTAAAATTTAGAAATTTTGAAATCACAAAAGCGCTTTATTATAAGAAGATTGCTCTCTTTTTAATATTTTTTTAGGTTTTTTTAAATTTATTTTTTATTTTTTTAAATTATCTTTTAAATTATATGCTTTTTTTGTCTATATGTATAAAAACCTCTCACATATATATACATATAAAAAATTATTTATTTTACATACATACATAGAAAAATCATTCATTCCTCATACATACACAGAAAATTTCCTAAAACATACTTCAAAATATTAAAAGCAAAAGATGACAGTTATCAATTCAAACTCAAAACTTCCTCAAATAGAGGATTTAATTCTAAGTTGTCATGAGATAACTTGAATGATCAAAATTTAACAAGTCCTGTTTAGAAGATTAATGATTAAATAAAATAATGAATATATTTAATTTTATATTTTTTGTAAATTTGAAATTTAAATTTCTTTTGAAATCGAGTAATATAAGTATTTAAAACTTTGTTTGGAAAATTATTATTTTTAAATTCATTAATGAGATAATTCAAATTATTCAAAAAATCATCTATTTTAGAGTTAATAGTAAGATATCTTTTTAATTCTTGTAAAAAGATATTTTGAAATAAATTAAAACTAACATTACTTGTAAATTTGTGAAATCTGTTTATTTTGAAAGGAAACAAAAATGTTTTATTAAATAATTGTATATGAGGTATTTGCTGATTGAAATATATTCTCAAATCTAAAAAATCCACAAATTCAGCATGAATATTGGTTTGCTGTAAGTTAATAATGTTGTTATAAATTTTTTCTTCTATGTAATTAATATTAAATTTAGTATTAAAAATAATTAAATCGTCTATATATCTAAAAATTTTAAATTGGAAAGGGAATTCAATACAAAATTGATATTCAAAGGCCAATAGAAATAAGTTAGCAAGAATGCTACTGTAGTTTTCGAATGTTAATACTTACACAGAAACAACTTTTTGAAATTAATTTGGTTTTTAAAATTAATTTGGTTTTTAAATTTCAGAAAGCTGTCCGGCAAATTTTATATATATATATACTTCAATTGTGGAAGATACCATTTAATGTGTGGGTGTAGTAGCATGTACTGAAAATGGAAGCAACTGTCTTAATTTTTCTGGTACTTCAGTGTATTTTCAACATAAAGTTGATAAAATTTATATTTAATTGGGTGATTTAATTGCTTTTGTAAATGATTGAAAGAATAAAGAAGGTTCTTTTTCCATTGAACTGATAACTCAATTTTGAATTCTATATCTTAAGTCTATATCTTAAAGGCTGACAAACAACTATCAGTAAAGTGGCTTAATTACAATGTCATTTTCCCAACTGTTGGAAAAATATAGAAGGGTGACAAGACCTTTCATAAGATCTTTTCCTCTTTTTTTTTTTTTTGAGAAAACATGCTATCCGCAGGAAACAGAAAAGTCAATATCACCTATATACCTGCTTGCTTACAACAAGCAAAGAATGGTGACTACGTGGTGAAAGAATCAGAATCTAGTTTGGGGTGAAAGGACTGACTGTAGCAATGATCCAGATGCCGTTGGGAAAAGGGAGGAAAAATGGGATCCCACTATTCTTTCGTTTCATTTACTTTCATTGGAAGAAAATACTCATTTTTATTGGTTGGAAAATAAGACCCAGTGGCCTTAGGGCAGCAGTATGATCACTTGACCTGGTACAGTAAACATGTAATTTGCATGCAACTTTTAATTGCAATATTAAATTTCAGTATTTTAAAAACCACTTGAAATTGTAATAAATAAGTCCTTCATATTATGTTCAAAATTTGTAATAAAATTGGTGAAAATTATGTTTAAGAAAAATTTTTTCATCAATTTTTATTATTATGTTGAACTTCTATCTTACAACTTTTCTGCTGTTTGAGAGTTAAATGGATAATATAAGTTGTACTAGATTACAATATAAGATCAATCCTTTTGCATATACAAATAAAAAAGCTTAGAAAAATTTTAACCTATGAAATGAAACTGATTATTCTGAGATAGAATTCATTTACACATCTTTCAGTAATCAATACAGCATTGTTTTATATATTATATAATTTATTGTTATTATTAATAATAATAATTAGGAAAAAAGGATGTCGTCTTCAATATTTCTGATACTTTTGATTCCTCTTCATTTGATCATAACTGCATATTCCTGCAACAAAATAAACACATACCGGAAGAAAGAAAATACCTCACATACCAGGACTATGATAATAATCTATTCAATTTATGTGGTTTTGATATCGAAGTACTTACTGTGGATTGTTAATCACTTAGGTAAGATTCTTAGCTAATTTCTAACCAATAATAATTTCTTGAAATAGTTTTTGTGTTTTCCTAGAAAATAAGTGGAAAATGGTTTATTATATTAGTACCTGTAATAGAATGGTTAAATGGTAAGACACTTACTGTAGGTAGAGGAATTGGGTTCAATCCCTGGTGGGGGTTGGGCATGTTTCCCTGAGTTAATTAGTAATAAAGACTTAAGAAAATTTTTCTTCAAGAGTTTTAGTCTATGTTATTTTCAGATAACAAGGAAGCTTTCATTTTTTAAATTTTTCCTGAATAAATAGGAACTGTGAATACAAATAAATACTGTTAGGCTTTTCCTAATGTTGATCATTCAAATGATATCTTACACTGCTCTGTTCATTCAAAAGAAAAAAAATTGCATTTTTAGAATTTTCAATAAATAGTAGAATATCCATTAGATATAACTCAAGTGTATTTGTTGATGTTAATTTGTGCAGCATCCGGTGATTATTAGTCAAAAAAGGCTTATCTTCTTTTGTTGTAATCAAAAGGCTTTGAACTGTTGTGTTAAAATTTATTTATTTATCTATACTTCTGTGCAACATGGCCTTTTGTTCTTTGTAAATACTGCCTGCTCTGTATTGTGGTTTTATTTGCATTTTACAAGAAGAATATCAATAGGTACATCTTGTAAAGTGCCAACTAACATATTGTTATGTTTGTGGACATTAAATTACCTGAAAACAAGCATGATGTAACATAGTACTTGGGTTGAAGTTGAAGTTCTGTATTGCAATTGGAGATCAAGACACTCCCTGGGCTTCGTAGGTGTAATAGTAGCTGGTGATCGATGTCTTAAGGGTGATCATGGGACCAGAATTATTTTATGCTATTTGCTGTCCCTTGAATCTTGAGAAATCCCACAAACTACCATGATAATTTTTACTTTTGTGTATGGTGCACATAATATATTACAAAACATCAAGAACAGAAGAATATGGTTATCCTTATCAATTTCACACAACTTATTTCTACAGCAGCTTGGTATAGTTCATCAAAGAAGAAAGAGGGAGAGCTACTGGTAGTGATGTTACAGTAACAAAAATATAACAGACCCATATTTCATAATAGACAAGATCTGGAGAATTTTTATCAGGGATTTACAACTTTCCTAATCTAAATTTCCTGCAGCTTAATTTAAGGACTACTCCATCTTTCTAGTAAATGAAGACCAGGAATAAGAATTTGACATTGTTATATGAAATGGGTGATAGATTCTTATATTACTGTTCTGATAACTGATTATTTTAAAACTATAGACCTTCCTCATTACTCAGAAGAATAGCATCTTTTTATAGGCAATTCAATCAGAAGCCTTAAAGTTGTTTTGCTGGCAATTAGTACCTTTCCCTTTTAATGTCTGTGAAATTGTACTTTTTGCATTCTTATATTGATTTCTATAGGAAAAATTTCATGACTAAGAGTGAAGAAGCTTTCACCAAGACATTTAAGTGAAGAAGAAAGATAGTAGGGCTGTTCGAATGCTGATAGATCACCTGGGACATAGTTTGTGCAGACATATCATTTTCACATGAAAGTGACTCTTTCTGTTCAGTTTAAATCATGGTGTCATTTCAAATATAATACTTTAATTCCAGTATAGTGTTAGCAGTATTTTTCTGGATTATAATAAGATTTCAAGCAGTTTTTAATATGTACTGTGATATCTGTCTATAAAGCAGTATGTTTGTCTGCTTTCCATTCAAGTAAGTTTGAGTTAACAAATCAAAATTGATAAGTTTATTAATTATAACCTGGAATAGTTTTTAGCCAAATTTGGTTTTGATTAGATCATATTTACTGGTTATATGTGACAAAAATCAAATATTTTATTCTAGCTAATTCTTTAACTGAAGTGAATCTGTGTTTCAGTTTTCAGATTTATACATTTCAGTGGCAACATTATTAGTCTCATTTAGACTGATAAATTAGTTTGTAGAATAAAAATAAAATAAAAAATCAATTATTAATAAAGATTTTATTTTATCAAGTTTAGCAGTGTATTAAATGAAAACAAACTGCTTAATAATTTTATCAGAAAATTTCGGAACAACATATAGAGCAAAATAGTTTCGAAAATAGCAAAATTAATTATTTTACAATAGAAAATTAATAACATTATTATTCCAAAATAATAATATTCACTAATAAGTGATTTTTTATTTTGAACAATTAATCTCTCTAAAGCACATCTTGTATCTGTTGTTTGTTTGACTTCTACATTTTTAATTCAGTTGACTTGAAATATTGATTTACGTGCACAAATCAATCTCATTTAAGTTTTTAAATTTCTTTAGTTTTATTAAATTATTTATTGAAAATTTAAATATTTAATTTAATTATTTAATCTTTAATTTTACTTTTCTTGTTCCTGTTTTTGCTTTAGGGCATGTTAGATTGGGAGAGGGGAGTTCCCATTATACTGTCATATCAAAAGTGTCTTTCATTCAGTTGACTTGAAATTTCTAATGCTGTTCATGAGTGGATAATGAAATATATCACCACATTTATGCACCAGAAGAAAGAGCAAAGAATATTTTTTATAAAGAAGCATTTCAGTTGTAATATTTACTGTTAGGTTTATTAAAAACTTCAGAAATTCAACAAAAACTATCTTTCTTGACTATTTAAAATCTCAGTTTCATAACCTATATGACACGCATAGTGTTATATATTTGAAGACACTTGACACTACATTCATATCTTACTTTACAAGTTTTTGTTTTGAGGTATTTTACTCATGATAATTTTCACTTGCTCTGATTTTGGGAAAGCTAATTTACCAATACAACAATTTTGATATGCACTATCTCTTGACATCCAGATCTCTCAACATCCAGATTTGCTTACAAGCACAGAACTCACTTCATCTTTGTGTTATTGCATCTCTCTGTGATGAAGTTAAATATTTCAAGATTGTTTCCATACAAGTTGGAAAAACAGCGAATTTAATTATTCTCTGTTCCACAGGAAAGACAGAAGCAAACCTATAATAGGAAAAGACAGTTTTCTTTTTTTTTTGTTAAACTGCTATAACATTAGTTTTCTTTTGTGTGTGTGATTAAAATATAAAATCACTTTACCCTTTGTAGTTCTATGTTGAACTGAGACTGACATATTTGTTTTTCATTGCATATATATGACAATTGCAACACACTATATACATCCAATAAATAAATAAATAATAAAAAAGATATGCTTCACGATCTGGCAATTTTCACTTAATGACACAAATCTGGAACCTCGTGTTGTAGTACAAGATTTTGTACATATATGACAAATTCATGTTTACTCCAGGACAGTGCTAGGTATCTCTGCTGGTATTACATATTTAGTAATGTTCAATACTATCATAATGAATATCAAGATCAAATATTTTATTTAAAGCATTGACATTATGCAGAAAATGATTGATTTATCCATGTTCAGCATCACAAAATTAACCTATAAACTTTAAAAAAAAATAAGATAAGCAAAAGTTGGTTCAACTTTTCATCTGGTGTAATCACTTATAGTTATAATTTTTTTTCCATTTAATTTTTTTTAGACAAGAATCCCGGTACACTAAGAATTTATCAGTTGTGTATGGTGAGTACAAAAAGAAAATATTAAAATGTGAGAATATAGTTATAAAAACCCATTCAGTATTAGAATAGTTTTATTTGCTAACATTTAAAAGATAGGATCTTCTTTATTTCATTTTTTTAATATAAGATCTCTAATGCTGTCTCTTTACCAGGGTTGCAATATACCCAGGTACTAATTTAGTAGAGCATCTTTCCATCAAGATATTGTATGGTCCACAAAACCATACATGAAGCTGAGGAGAAGAGTTTATCACAAAAACTGGTACTCACTATGCTAGATGTGTCACTGGGCTATCTTGTTTTTATCTTAGTTTTCAAAGAAAATGGAGGTTCATAAGATGTAATATGTAAATGTATACATTTCTGTGGTTGTCCACAGTTTTTATATATATATATATATATATATATTGAACCAGCAAATGGATCTTCTTAAAACTTTGCCTGCAACTTTATAGACAAGAGACAGTGAAAATGTTGTATTTGAAAATTATGCTTGTGAATAAATCTGCATTTGAAGGTTGCAAAAATTCCCAAAGGACAGCATTGAAAATGAAACAATTAACTTTCATTAATAGGAAACAGTGAATTGAAGTTGATATTCATAGATTGACTCATACTAATGAAAATTGTTGACTCTGCTTTCACTTGATAAAAAATTAATTAAATTTAGGCCATTAATAGTAAGAATTTGCATATAGCATATAGAGAATTTGAAAGTTGGTTTGTTTGAATTTGACAGAAATAATAATTCACAAATAGGGAGATATCCTTTTCCTTTGTATTGTTTTCATAACATTACATTACAGAACAAGAATAAAATGCCACAATTTAAGGAAAGTTAACTCCAGTTCTCTCAGGAATTATCATTATTAGTATTATTTTCATTCAAACATTGCATTCCTACAATGAAAGCTGCCTGAAATACTATCCAGAGTAAGGCTATACAATATTATTGGGTTAATACATTATAAAATTAAAGATTAATATGCATATTAATCAACTTATAAAATGTACATCTGAAATGCATATTTTATTGAATTTCTTGTTTTTGGGTTTGTTTATTCCTACATTAAATTCCTTCAGGCTTGATGGTGATCAGGACAATGGATTTAAAACTATTTATTTATAGTTTATTTTTTCATTGTTGTGTTTTGTGGTTGGGGAACCACTTGTAGGTGGGATCCTTAACCTTTGCACACAACCTGAGCTTTCCACTGAGGGTAAATCTGGCTGAGGACTCCTAAAAAACAAGAACAAAATTCCATATAAACATGGGTCCAGAAACGAATAGTTTTCAAGAAAAACATCTTGTATCATTTTTCCTTGTAGGCGTGTTTGTTTCTTATTTAGTTTTGTTGGCACAGTATGATGCAAGAAAACATATTGGAAATACTCATAAAATGAAACTCAAATAAGCAAAATAGGGAACAAATGATTTAATAAACGGTGTTGTAAGCCAAAAACAAACAATTAATGGATCCAGAAATGAATAGTTTTTTGCAAACGTGGTTTGTAGTTATCATTGTATTGTTATAAGAGTCAAAAAAATTAATTGTTGCTGCAGTCGTGTTTAACTTCATTCACATTTGCTAATTTATTGACGTGTTTTATTCACATCTATGATGGGAAAATATTGTTTTGTGGTAGCTTCTGTCAAGGCCCTAGATATTGTTAGGGTAAGTTTAAATTAAAGTATCACTTGTTTGTTTGTTTGTTGTTTTTTTTTTTGGGGGGGGGGAGGATAGGAGAATGAAAAAGGTATAAATGTAATATTAACACAGTACCAATTTTGCTAATTAGATTTAGATTTGTTTTATTAAAATTTCATGCACAAATAATGAATACCACAATGGCAATGGCTATGCATAAATTGTGATAAAATGTGGTTAATTGTTTGAAGTTTGCTCCCATAATAAGAAGGGTGAAAAAAAAGCAAATTTTCTTCACTGAATTGAATTGTCTTAAACTGTTCTACACTGTTTTAAGCCAGTCCCATTCATATATCCCATTTACAGCACATTAATTATTGTTTCTTATCATTTAATCAATTAAGCTATCTAACACAAAACAAATGGAGAAAAAATTCTAATTCTGTAGACATTTTTAAGTAGAATGCATATTGGTATTGTATGGTGCATGTTTAATATACTTCCTTCCTATTTCAGGAATTATTTTTGTTCTATTTAGCTGCTCTTTATGTAGTTGCATTTCTCATTCAGGACCATTTTCTTGTAGCCAGTGTAAGTACAAATTTTACTATGTACAATGCTTAATTGTAGCAAATTTTGGTAACTCTTTATTTACTTATGTAAGAAGGTTTTATGTGCATTAATTGTAACATGTAAAACAACAAAACTATAGAATGCACAAATTCGTTTGCTTTCACACCTTGAGCCATC
>JAFIDM010000007.1:29356062-29472759 GCA_023159025.1 Thereuonema tuberculata | reverse complement strand
TATTTCTAGTTGGGATTTCTTCTGGAGGAGGTCCCGCTCTCGGGAGCGAGACCCAGGATCCTTAACCTTTCACACCTTCTGAGTCTGTCATCAGTGGAGTTTGGCTGGCTGATGAATCCTAAAGAGAATGAAATGGCTGTCCCAGTCTCTTCCCAATGACAGCTCGGGCTGTGAAATCCATTTATTTGTTAGTCTTGTGCCTTCATTGCATATCATTTGTTGATTCATTTAAGTAAGTTAAATTTCTTATTACTTATTCTAAATTCTTGTCTTTAGAAATAGTTATGCAAAAACAAAGCTTCTTTTCCTTAAAACTATACTTTGCTTTTGAAATTCCTTAGAAAGTGTTTCGTGTTCTGGGGCTGATAGCAGCAATTACCAATGGTGCTCTGGTTGCTACGTCTCCATACACAAAATCTAAGTTCAATGAGAATCTAACTCCTTTAGAATATTTTGCAATATTTATTCTTTTAGAGGTAAATCTGTTAAATATTCTTAGTTAAATAGGATTTTATTAAAATGTAAATAAAGAAAATAAAAATAAATGAGGGGTTTAACTCAAAGAGAGTTAGAATTGCATGTAAGGTTTTACAGAGGGTTGTTCTGGATCTTGGAAACGACTTGCATAAGCAGTTACTGGCCTGAGATGCACGTGACATGCACATGCTTAATAATGGTGATGCAGACATCCATATGCTGTTCAATGTGGAAATCTTGGCAACAATGATGCCGAAGAGAATGAGACCATTTGGAAGGCTATATTACTGATCTTTCTGATGTAAAGTATAAATACTGTGCAACAGTATCATAAAGACATGCAAAAGCATGGATTTAAGGTGTCAATCTTGTGTGGTAAATAACAAAAAGACATGCAAGAATAGGACTAATTGTAGAAGGTAAGAAACATGCCTTTCCAAGACCTGCCAGCAATCATACTTCAGACATGATTAGGAAACTGAAGTCCCTCATAGGGTCACCCAGAGATTTATTGCAAAGAAGACAGGAACAACTTTGAACACCATTATTAACCAGGATTTGAATAAAAAAAAAGTCATAAGAGCTGAGTTCATAAGCTATTGCTGTGACACATTTCAGACCACCAAACAATAAAAAGCTGTATGAGCACACCTATCCAGGGGGAAAATGGAAATATATAGTTACATTACATGAAGCATATATATCTACCTTAATGACTGCAACAAACTCCAAGCAATTTACTACTGTCAAAGGGGCAACAAAAATTTTCAAAAATGAAATACAGATGCAAATAAAAAAATTTTTGAAGGGATTCATGATCATCGCAGGATTTGGATGTAAGATCAAGTTAAACATTCGCCGTGTTGCATGAAATGCAAAGGTAAACTGTCACTACAATCAGACTAATGTTCTGGACCCAATTTATTGAAATGAGATTACCCATTTATATGGTAAAGACACAAACAAGGTTTTGCTCCATCAAGATAAAGCCTCCGTCAAACCTCTGCTTCAACCCGAGAATGGAACAGGAAATAGGAATACATACTGTATCTTTCAGTGACATTCCTGTGAAGTCAACAGATGCTGCACCAATGAATTTTTGTGCATTTGAACTCCTAAAATGAGTACTAGGAAACAGGTGTCCCCACGATTGATGGTCTCTGGAAAGCTTGTCAGGAAGAGTGGACAAAAATCGATATGACAGTACTCTGTAATAGCTGCTTCATTGAGAATTACGATGCAGCTCAATAGCAGAAGTAAAAAACTATCAAATTGAACATCACCATAGGTGCAGACATGTATTTTCTGCAGCAATACATCACTGAAATTTGTTTCCAGAGATCCGGAACAACCCTCCACAAAATATTTTAAAACTAACAAGTAAAAAAAAGATACAGTGAAGTCTCACTTATACGAAACTCACTTATACGAAAGATTCAATTATACAAAGAATTTCTCATTCCCTGGCGAAACCCCCATAAGTCCTATATGTAATTCACTTACACGAAATATTCACTTATACAAATACTTTTTGGTTCCCCCTCACATTCGTATAAGTGAGACTTCACTGTATATCGACAATTTTAAGCATGACCAGATTATAATCCATGTTTCAATTAGACCTCATACTCTCTGCAAGCAATATTTCGCAAGGGTTCCTTCCCTTGCTTCTTCAGGCTACATTTAAACTTTAACTAAGTGAGTAAGTTAGAGTAAAAAATTTTTAAAAATGCTACAAAGACGTTACTAAATTCCTATAAGTTGTATTTATTATTCTGTAATAATTTGAGTATTTTTTGAACAATGATAAATTGTACAGGGTGTGTCATTTGCTATTGAACCCTAATTTTCTCTTATAATTTTGAAACTAATGGAAGTAATGCAGAGAAATTTGATACGGACATACCCTTGGTTTAGGAGAAGCATTATGATTTCATATCAAGTGTTAAAAGTGGTCTCCATTAGCTTCCAGGCATGACTCACATGCCTCTCCATGTTATGGAAGTTATACACCACACATTGAGAGTCATAGCCTCAATTTCCTGCCGAATGTTTTCTTGCAGTTCCATGAGAGTCCGTGGCTTGTTGTGATAGACTTTCCCATTCAGCTTGCCCCATAGAAAGAAATCTGGTGAGTTAAGGTCAAGCGACCTTAGTACCAAAGTCCCTTAGAAATGACACAATCTTCAAGTGGCACTATCCTGCTGAGTTCATATGCCTCACAACAAATGCGGAGGACATCAAAAATGTAATCGGCCATCAGTTTGTGCAAGCTTGACAATCGCCTAGACAATAGCGCCATCACTTTTCTTCCCCTGTCCTTCTGTAACCATGTTTCTCCTAAACCAAGGTATGTCTGTGTCAAATTTCTCTGCATTACTTCCATTAGTTTGAAAATTATAAGGGAAAATCAGGGTTTGATAGTGAGTGAAACACCCTGTATTTATTATTCTGTAACAATATTACACTTTTGTAATAATTTGAGAATCTTCTGTTAACAGTTTATGTAACAATGCTAAAAGATGTTACACCTTTGTAATAACCAGTTTAGTTAAAGTTTAAAATATAGCCTGAAGAAGCAAGGGAAGGAACTCTTGTGAAATATCACTTGTAGATAGTATGATGTCTAGTTGAAATAAAATGGGTTATAGCATGATATGTGGGACATTTTGTCTTTCAGAAGATGACCAGATTATCTTAAGTAGTAAAAAAATTTTAAGCTCAGCAACTATTATCCGCTCCCATGCTGCTGCTATCTCAGCAGGTGTAGCGGTGGTGTTGATAAACATGTCGAAACATTATCGAAGTGTTCTTTCGTCTGCAGCCACTGCAGCGGGACCTCATGCGACTATGTGTCGGACATTGCACTTGATGTTGTTTTGCACTCCCCAGAAAGCGACGATTTGTCAGATTTTGAAATGCTGGAGACTGTATTTTGGGAAGACATCAATGTTTCAATTGCAGACGTTTCCAGTGGAGAAACCGCCATTGCGCAACGGGGCTTTTCCAAGAGAGCAAAATGTTCTTACTTGTCTTCTGTTTTTATTATTATCACTCTCAATTGCAAACGTTAGGTTTTAAGGATCATTATTTCATTTACTTTGTGTTATTTTATCACATATTTGATTGCTTTTCTGAAGAACATCAGCCTACAAGGTTGAAATTCCCACAGAACATCACATTATTGCTAACAATAGCCGAGTTCGCAAAACTCACTAAATTTTAAAATGTTGTATTTCGGAAACTATTAGGTTCATATATGTGGTTCTGGTCTCAAACTGTAGGAAATTTCGTCTCCTTTAAAAACGTACTAAGTCATTATTATCACAACAATAGTCCTTCTGGGTTAAAATTGCCAAATCCTGAAGAAGGGTCGAAAATTTCGCGGATTTTTGGATTTTTGCCAAAGTTGCGTTCGGCGCTGGAGGTCGAAAACTTGGATCTTACATTGGGATAAAATCATAAACAACTTGGCAAAATTTCAGAACTACCCGATCTGATGCATGGTACCCCCCTTTCAGGCGACAAGGTTACTGGACTAGTGGGTTACAGCTCTCTTTCAATGTTTCATACATGGTGTCCTACTTTTGACATCTTCGTCGTATTTCTTTTTTTTTTCCCCAAAAAAGAAATGATACTTTCCCACATCATTTGTTACCCATCACTCGTTTCGTTGTTAGAAAGTTTTATTTTTTTTTAGTTGCAAGGCTGCACATAAAGACTGAGTAACTTTAGAATTCTTGATGAAAAATCCATCCATGCATTCTACAGATACACAATCTAGGAAATTGACTACTGGTAACAAGGAGCAAATCAGAACACATTGATGAAAATGAAGTCAACTTCCAAGTTAAACACAGAAGATGGCATTACTAGCTTGTAATCATTCAAGTGAAGGATGATTCTAGATTTCTTCACATAATGTTACTGTTGCTAAATTCTGAGATTCTTTTAGCCTTAAAAGTTTAAAGTGCACATAACAGGAAAAAAAAGCCCTATATAAATGTTGTTGATCATAAAATCACTTAAAAAAAAAAAGAAAGGCGAAATTCTTCCTCACCCCTTTTTGTTTTAGAGTGTAATCAACAGTAAACGTTTTATCTTTTCCAGTTGATACAGAATTTCCTAATCTTAATATTTCCTATGACTTGATACTTGAAAATAATTTTGGTTAAAACAAGTTTTCATAACAAAACTTGAAATAAAGAATGTTTTTTTTTTTTTTTATTTCCAAGATTATAATAAATATATAAAACATTTCAGTAACAGAGATAAACAATACGTAATAAATCTAAAAACCAAATAACATTTATATTTGCCTTTAGAAACCACTTTTGTATTGCATTGTGATAGATGGTTTCTTCTTTTAGTCATTGAAAATTGTATCTGATAATGAAATATTATTATATTTTGGTAGTTTGGGAATTAGTATTTAAGATATCAATAACTTTATAAAACTTATTAATTATAATTCTGCATGGTTTGTGGATATCCAGAAAAGTTATATATTAAATCTATGGTATCTCTAAAAATTCACAAGTTAACAATATATTTAAACTTAGTTAAAAATTGTGTAGTCATTCATAATTATTGTTAAAAATATGATGTGCTTCTCCATAATAATGGATAGCTTTAAATCTACAACTTATATTGTAGTTTTAATTAAGATACATTATCAATTTCTTTTTTTATAATAATAATCTAATTTAATAAACTTAATAATCCAATCCTTACCAGACTCCAACAGTCATCATTTGTATTTCTGATTTTAAGTGCATGACAAGGAAAACAAAAGATTAAAAGATATTGCTTCATAGTTAATCCTGTAATTATGCACTAGTGATTGATCAGACATGGACATAAAAGCAATAGGATACTCGTTAGCAATACCTTCCACACATATCTGTCTACAGTCTATCTTACTTATCTACAGTAAATAAATGAATCAAGTTTGTGATCATAATTACTCCAAGTGATAACAAAACAATGGTATTTCATGCAATGATATTTTGAGAAATTTTAATTGTTATATAGGTTCTTAAATAAGAACATAAATTACAACTCATTCCATGTATTTTGATTTAGCATTTGTTTTTTGTATTCTGGTTACTTCTGGGATATACGGTTCGTGATGTACCTCAGGTTGCAGAAGATAGACTTATAGACATCAACTGTAGAGATAGTTGTCACATTGAGGTAAATATTTTAATTTTTTTACTGAAAATCAAAATATCGCCTTAACATGATCATTTTGAACCAACTATTGAAATTCTGTATTCAGCAATGATGACAGAAAATAAATAAATAAAAACACATTGATTCAAAATATTTTATGTACTGCAGTCAATCAAAACAAAGGCAGGTAGTGCTTTCCGTTTGAAGGTATTGTTTGCATAGTGTGCCTAAAAAGACTTTCCACTTCCTGTCACATTCTAGGTCATTTAGTAAAGTGCTTGTTGTGTTTAGCTACATCCCTGTTTCTATGCAACAGCATTACTATGGAACATCCAGACATGAACCTTTCCTCCTTGTCTTGTGCAGGAAACAGATAAAAAGTGAGAGACTGATGAAGTTACAATCAAGATCCAGCAAGTCTGGGCATTTGAGGTGAGAAAATGAGGGGCCATGGTAATGCCAGAACCTATACTGCATAAGTTTAATGGAAGTGTTTTATATCTCAGGCAATTTCCCAGATTTGTCATAATGTAATTTTCTTGTCTTTGGTCTTCTCATACACTGCCACAAATGGATCACATTATTAAAATTTTTCTTAAAATATTGCTGCATTATAAGTTATGATTCATTTTTACAAATGTATTAAGTGCAGTGTATCAATATGGGATATTCATTTTATCAAAATGTGGATGAAGTCAATTCACATTTTTTTCTATTCACTTTCTGTAGCATTATGGAAAAGGATAAAAAAAATGCTTCAATAGAAAAAGAAACTTAATATCTGGCCGATTTAGAAGATTTTTTCCAGGTTATTTCTCTTCCAGATGCGTTTACTCAACCAGATTTCTTTCATTAAGTTAAAAGCAGGTGCTTTGCATTAGCCCCTGAAATGAGCTTATACTTTTGGTGCTCCCATGAGTAAATAGACGTAATTTATTGATGTGAGCTAGTGTAGTGTCTCAAACGTTTGATGAAGTCCCAGTTTCACTGCCTCAGTCTTGTTTGGTCCACCTAAGTACAGACCTTGCCAGGATTACTGTTTTTTTGTTTTTTTTCTAATGAGACATTCGACTTTTTGTCTCCATGCAAGGAAACTTGACATAGTTTGGTATGGCTATCAATCAAGTAGCATTAAACCTTACAACTCATCTGACATTGTTATAAATCCATAACTTTAACACATCCTTCACACAATTGGGTTCATTCTTAAAAGTAGAAACAAATAATGATTTTTTTTTCATTTGCACAGCTAGGAAGGAAAGGAGTCTTAAAGAATTCATTGATTCTAAAGGAAAAGAATCTCATTCTACTTCTGTTTATTACAATAGCTCTGAGATGTCTCTGTTCTCATGAGGAAGCAAACAATCCATGTATCACGTGACATAAATTAATAATGATTGGAACTGTGGATGTTAATGCTATTGTTTAAGCTATAATAATATTTCACAAAGTGAACATCAATGATTAGTATGGGAAAAAAGCATGGCATGGGGAAAAAGTTTTCATATCTGATTGGATCTAACACTCAGATTGTCCAGAAAGGGTGAAATATCCTTTTAATCTTTTACCGAATAAGTGATGCCAGAAATTCAACATAGGAGGCTATTTATATTACATGAATAATAAAGAAAAAATTCTAAAGAAAGAGGAAAAAACATGGTTAGTGCCAGGAATTAAACCAGATCTGAGATCGTAACTATGATGATTAAGAAGCTGCTGAGACAATTCCCAAGTGGTACATTCTTCACTGCCCTCATATGAAGCAGCCAAAAACACTGGTTTAGGAGAGTTACTTTCCTAACCAGTATTTTGTTTTTAGACAAGTTATGACAGTGTTTCTTCTTTTGCTGGCAGAGATAAACAAATAACTTGAAATACATGATAAGTTTTTGAAGATAATAAAGAAAGTTTTCATTTATTTATTTATTTATTTATTCAATTATTGATTCATTTAATGGTAAACTGAAATAAGCAATAAATTAAAGTATCCCACTATAGGCCTATTCACACCTTGGGGTCAACGGAGGCAAGGGTTCTAGCAGTTCGTAACCAGCAGGACCAATTTGAGGTTGAGGGATCAGCACAATGCCTACCTGCCTTTAACCCTCCAGAAAAAAACAGTACCCATTTTACAAAGGTCTGGGTGAATACTGTGACTCCCTTGGAGAATTCGGCATGGAAAAATCTCCGACCTACACCATTGGGAATTGAATAAAACATTATTGAAATCCGTAGGTTATGCAGAAACTTTTTTGATAAAGAAAGGGATATTGAACCAATCAGATGATTTTTAGTTTACAATTTTCAAGGCATACTGCTTTACATTCTGTATAGCTTTGCATCTTAAAAATCATTTTATCTAAGTAATCTTCTTTTCAATAATATTCTGAACCTTCTGGTAGGATTTAATTTCACTTGATGAAAACACTTTCCCTAATTATTTTTACTCCAGGGAATAAACAATAATACACTACTGTTTGTGAAAATTTAAATCATGATATTTAAATGAAATTTGTGTCACAGATTATTCATATTACAATAGATAACTGATTACAAGATTTTGTCTCTTCAAAATTGTGTGAAGCCATCTCCAGTAGCAATAACAGATTATATAAACAGTAGAGCCCCGATTATCCGCGGAATTGGGTGGCAAGGGCTTCGCGGATAACCCGAAAAAAGACTGAAAATGAGGTGTAAACAGGAAAAAAAAATTTCACTATTAAAAACTACGTTTTTATTGTACGAAAAACATAATATGTAAAACTTTTAAAAATGCAGAAACCTTTGCTCTACGTTTGCATCCACAAATTCCGAGAAGGCCTATAGGATAACGATGCACAATAAACCTGTCAGTAATTTTCGACCTTCACACTGTAGGGTCTACTGTATTTTCCCTGTTGTTGGCTTGGATTAAAATTGGTTTTTTTGAGGTTCGTAATTAAAAAAATTTTTTGCGGCACTCGCGGATAATTGGGGCTCTACCGTATATGACTTTGAACAGAAGAGCTTTCTGATATTGTCCTAGGGAATAACCTGCCAGGCTGCTTTTATGGGAGACCATAGTTCATTTGTAGGGAATAGAGGAAGAGCTTGATGGGCCAGTTACTTAGCTACTATTCCAAACATGTTCAATCAAGGACATATTGGGTGAACATGCAGGCCATAGAAAAAATGGTATCTGTTGTGTATAGAAGAGGTCTTGGACATTTATTATAAAATATTATATTACCACCAGTGAGCAACATTGGTTCACTGGTGGTAATATAATATTTACTTCATGAAAGTCCAAATACAGATTTACTTAAAATACTATTTTGGTGAATTTGAAGGAAACCCATATGGCTTCATTGCAGCTACTCAAAAATGTATACTTGCTCAAATACCTGTCACATTGCTCTAAATTCAGCATGCTCTAATTCTAAGCAAGTTAAGAGACTACTTGACAATAGCATGCCTAGCAGTGAGAAAAAATTATTTAAAAAACTGCAGCAGTGTTAACTTCACAATGAATGCTGGATTTTATTTTTGTTTGTGGATTCCATCCATCACCTTCTCTTCCTTTGGGATCCTTTTTTTCCCTTTATCTTTATCTTTATTGTAGGATGAATTGAGAATTAATAGCAAAACTAAAGCTGCAAAACCAACCTCTTTGGCACATCATCACATGGCATTTTCATCATGATATCAACAATAACAAAATGAGACTTGCTACTGGAAGTTTACTTACCTATGTAAGGTGATTTCGCTGAACTGCAACTGGTAAATGTTTTCTAGTGTGCTTTAGGCAAGTTTTCAAACTCATGTAAAGCAGCCATTAAAATTTCATTTAAAATAACTACCTCAATGGCACTACAGCCCTTGCAGAGCCTTGGCCTCCTTAACAATATGAGTCAACTCTTTTCTATCTAGAGCCTTTCTCCTCCATCCTCGTACCTGGAGCTTTTTCAAATCGCGTTCCACATCATTAAGCCATCTAAGTAGTGGTCTTCCTTTTAATCTTCTACCACCAGGGTTTCCAATGAAGAGTTTCTTAACTCCACGGTTCAAATTCATCATTTTTAAAGTAACTGAAGTAACCAATATAAATCCAAAGCTAACCACTTACAGCTTCATTTCCCTTAGGAGTCCTCTGCAACAAATGTGATGTTTTAGTACATTCAATCCGAAGTGCTGATATGAAATATACAGTTTTTTCTCTGTTTATAAGTGAAATTGAGAACCAAACAATCTTGAGCAAATACTGCTTAGGATTGAACCAATAAAATACAGGCAGTCATAAGTGATAACTAATAGTTAAGTTTGTTCCTATTAGCACAAGGCAAGCTTCAAATAACAAACTTTTGTTTAAGCATCCGGTTAACATAGAGGAGCCTAGAGCAGAAATTCTTAAACTAAGAGTACATAAGTATATTAAATGTATTTTTTTTTTACAGATTTCAATTAAATTCATTATGACATTATTGTCTTATTTATTCCAACTTATCCAAAACACACAATTTATCACTCTCTCTTTTCCTCAACAGCTATCATCTCTGATTAGAATAGGAGGGTTATGCACATGTTTTGATTCTATTACCCAATGACTTGTCATATTCCATGCATTTCAAAAACGAAAAAAACATATTTGGAAATGGGCCCACAAAATATTTGTTTAGTCTAAGGGGCAAGAAAAATTCTAAAAAACTTTTTAATTCTTGAGAATGGCTGGATCTAGGGTTTTTATGAAATAATTGGAAACTTTAAGTTTAAGTAATGGTAAAGTTCTTTCTCTTATTTGTCAGAACTATAAAGAGTTACTTGGAAATTGGCCATTTGTTTCCTTGGAATTTTCTCTACTCTTTATCCTTCACAGGGAACTAATAACCCATTGCTTTCCCTAGAGGTCATGCATACTGAAGTGATTAGTAAGCTAAAACTGGATATATTTTATTGCAAACTCATATGTTGATGAACTCTTTAATCTTTTGTAGTGGAGGAGACAGTTAATCAAACATCTCTTTACATTGGATGAAGAAGGTATCACTTCCAATGTCGATTCCTTAAGAGCACAGCCAATGTGCTGCCAAGCCTGGGGAAAACACATGGATCCTTCCAAAGGCCAAGGGAGTGCTTGCAAAGAGTATGTACTCATATCTACAGTGGAACAATATCCAGATAAATCATCTTCCAAAGGTAATTTAGGGTTTCTATCGTTAGTTAAAAATGTTTCAATATTAAAAATTATCAGATAAAAGAAATTAAATAGGAAGATACAGATTATTTCCTGTAAATATTTTTTGAAAATTAAATTCAGAAAGTAAGGATTAGTAAATTAAACAACAAGTATAATGCTAAATACACTGATGAAAAATGAATACCCCTAAGGAAGCACCATATTTACATATGGTATTGGTAGAAGGCAGTAAATGCAATGATCAAAAGCACAGCTCTATAGAAGAATTAGGAAGTGAGTACTAGCCTTGGACAATCTGAGCCCGTATCAGCAGTTGCTGACCTGTCGCAAGAGTGGTCGGCTGTTTCCAGCACCATGCTGCGCATCAAAGTGGTGGTGAATGTTGAGACATGCCAGGATGGCATAGGTGAGCATAGTTTGTGCAGTTAAGGGAGTTAAGGGAGGTCATACTGTGGGTTTGCGGAAGGCCAGGTGATCATTCTGGAGAATCACTCAACACGGACATGCTGTGCATCAGTGTTAGCAAAGGTGGTCTGAGTGTAGATACTCAGCAGCCTAGTTCTGGACAGCAGCAGCACACAAGTACACGAAATGAAGCATTATATGAGCGACCATTGTGGATTGCGCAGTGACCGCAGCACAGATTAGGACAAATGTTGCACCTAATGTGTCAGCTAGGACCATCTGCAACCATTTGTAGCTTGGCTACAATCATGGGTGCTGCTTGCCAGACTTCCCCTCACGCCTTGCCACCATGCAGGCTGCCTCCAGTGGTATCGCAAAAGAAGTACCTAGAAGGAAGAATGGCACAATGTTGTGTTTAGTGATGATAGCAGGTTCTACCTCTGCGCTAGTGATGGTCGTTTGCTTCTGCAGCATCGACCAGTTAAGTGGTACTTGCTACAGTGTATACAGGACCAATTCCTGGCTTCATGGTGTGGGGAGCCATAACCTACAATGAATTTTTGCCTCTGGTTGTCCTACAGGGAACATTGAGCAGTGCAGCGTACATCCAGATCACCATCCAACCTGTTCTGTTGCCATTCCTGCAACATCAGGGAGATGTGCTCTTCCAACAGGACAATGTCCACACACATACCACTCGTGCAACACAATGAGCTCTCCAAGGCATGCGTCAACTCCCCTGGCCAGCATGATCACCAGACCAGCATCTGTGGAACTTGATCGAATGGCATCTGGCCCGGTCTGCAACACTGGTGACAAACCTGACAACCTTCAAAAATTGCACCACCAGGTGGAAAATGCGTGGACCTCCATTTCCCAGGATGAATTCGGCACCTCTAAGTTATCTCCATGCAAGAGTGCAGGTCTGCATTGCTGCTGAAGGAGGATAACAGGTACTGAGATGGTCTTTTAACACATACTTTTGTCTCTGCACATAGGCGTATTACCCCTTGCATATGATCATGTACAGTGTATAAAATATAGAATGAGTGAATAAAATTTCATTCTCCTAGGACTGTGGCTTCAGAGTATTCATTTTTCATTTTCCACCAGTGTTACAGTTAGGATAGTACTTATTTCTCATATGAAGAAATATGTCTCCTGTATTGAATGTGATTGGATGTGATTTTCAAAGGTTTGAGGAAAATTTTTTTATTCATAAGAAATTTTCAGAAAATATATGCTTGCTATTCTTGAAAATAAAAGATTAGCAAGAATAGAATTTTCCTTTACAACAGTATGTAGTACAAAGTTACCCACTTTTTCAATGAACTTAATTACAGAGATTAATTACAAAGCTCATTCTGAACAACAAGTCATGTAAGGAATTCTATTCTCATTTTCTGATCAGTGTGTTACTGATCATGAATAAACTAGAAATAAAAGAGCTTTATTAACTAGAAAAGATTAATCACCATACTTGAGTGTAGGAAAAGAAATTGAGTATACTGTATTTCAAAATGCAAACAATATTAAATTATTACAAGACTATTAAATCTTGATATGGTGTATGATTTCTTGTTTTTCCAGATATGTTTTACTCCTGTGCTGAACTGAATTAATAAAGAGTTCCTGCAGAATTTCTGCATACTCATGGTGTGAAGCTAGATATATGAGTGGAGTGATTGAGTATCGATTGGATTCAGCCCAGAAAACATATCTAGCTAATATTTTTTTTCTAATTTTTTTTTCATTTAATTTCGATTAATGTGTTATGCTATTTTTAGTTTTAAAGGTGAACATTAACATCCATGAAAGTGAATACTTCACCAATACTATCAGCTTATGGAATAATGCAGAATTTCAGAATATCATCCATAAATTATTTACAAATTCTTAATGTTGCTTGAAGGCAACATACTCTGCTTTGTTTCAGTTTTTATAAAGAAGAGTTATTAAAGATTTTATATTCACATCAGATAATTTTATTGAAAAGTAAGATTCAAGGTGAACCTGGCCGTATCAATGATGTTCCTAACCTGTAAGCCATGCAACTTTAAATGGGTGGATTCTCTTGTGTGCCTTTGGCTTGGGGTTTCAGCAGTTTCAGCAGATGTCACTAATGATACCTTACTGACCACCAAACCTTTGTTGTGAAACTGTTTTGCAGTCACACTGTGAACATTTTGATGTTGGAAAAGGCACAGGTGATCCTTCCCAGAATGGAGTTATTTTAGCAGACATTTCTTAATCTATTCAACAGTTGACATATCACTGTTATAGAATAGTAATGGCTACATATGTACTGCATTGGTGTGCCATACATTGCATCACATGGGGTATAGGCTGGTATGAAATTGTTCAATTTTATTTGTCTCAACACCTCTGTAATACCAAGTAGAACTTCCTTTATTACAAATATCAGTACATATTTGATGAGGCTTTGATTCTAAGGGATGCCTGAGGTTGTTTAGGTTCAAAGATACCTGTTCTTATAACAGAAAGAGCAACTTTGTGAACGTTGACCATAATGGCGTCTGCAGATCCTTGGATAGGGCTTCATGAGGTCCTCGCCAAACTCTTCACCTTCCATCAGTATTGTAGTGAAACTCAACAGAACACAGCATTCTCTTCCACTGCTCCAATCGCAATGTTCTTGGAAGTGCATTTCTCTATTGTTTGCTGAGACAGGTAGCTTCTGAATGGGAAGATAAGTTGCAAGACTGCATTTTTTAACTCTTGGTTAAACTGTGCATGGTTTGGTTGAAATGGATGAAATCTGATCTTAGTAAAAATCAAAAATCAGTTGTGGTTCACTAACAAGCTCCTCAAGAGTACAACAATCTTGCTCTACAAGTATAGCTTTCCGACCATATTTATGCCATTTGGATATGAAAGATCCACTTGATGCTAAATAACCTATTGAGAAACCAGTTATTTCTTTTATTTTAATACTGGCTTCTGCTAGATGTGCACTGGCAATTAGGTCTTTTTAAAATTCAGATAGATCTTGTGTTTTCTCTTTTTTACACGAACAACTACAACCAAATAGATGGTGCACTATTTATAAAATTCACTGAAGCATGTCAGAAGGTCATATTTTCATTTTGCATGTATTCTTTTTTTCTTGCTTTGAACTCTCTTATCTTAAAAGTTCTTAAGTGTCTAATGGACAAATGTATTTAGTTGAATGCTATTTAGTTGTTTCCAGAAGGAAGATATCTTATAACTCTATTTATATTGATTTTTTAGAGTATCCTCTAGGCCCTTGCTTTTATCTTGTAGTTAATCTTGGCATTCTTTTTATATTTCATTTATTTTTCAATGATTCAAAAAAGCACTGTCATTGTCAACTAGTCAGGCATTTACAGACTTGGCCTTAGGTATTTATTTATTGTTTTTTTTCTGTGTGTGTGTTTTCTCTTTTTTCACCTCTAGTGGAAAAGCGATCCTGTGATTGTGTTTAAGAATTCTCAGAAATTTCTTTTCTTTCAAATTTTTATCTCTTGATGAATTTTCTTATCCAAATTAAAAAAAATATTCAAGATTCTCCAGAATCTCTTCCATGCACTGAAAGAAAATAGAGAATATGATCTACTATGAATTCATGAATTGTTACAAAATGGATAGCAAGTAAATATTCTTAGGCAAAGATAACATTGATAATCTAAGCAAAGATAACACTGATCTTGATCTAAAACTTATTAGATTTTGTTTGAAAAACGAAAAAAAGTAAACTGTTGTTTATATAACTTGTGTCAAATTAAAGAGCAGAAATATAAAAAAGTTATTTGCATCAACCCTTAGCACAACCCACCTAGTTGTTCTTAGTTCAATGATGTCTATTAAGTCAGTCTACAGGTCAAGCACATATTATTCACAAAGCCTTGTCAAAACAGCCCTTTCGCAGTATTTTGCAAACTTGCTAATCTACACATAACAGTAGTCTTGAATGGAATTTGAATTTATGTTTTCATTTTTTTCAGGTGGAGACTTGGTGAGGGAAAAAATTTCTGATATTAGCTTCAATGCATATGTTTTGTCTCTATTTCAAGACGTACTAAAGTTGAAAATTACAAGGAAATAACAACAAATTCAAGTGTTTCAGCAACTAAAATAAACAACCAAAATAATAGCAGACAACCATAATTAAGTATACAAGACTTATTTAGAAATATTGTTTTGAAAGTGGATTTCAAAAACATTAAATAAACTAAGTACATTTCATACATTTCTTGCAAAATACATTGTTAGGAGGAATTTTATGACTTACAATTTTCTGAATTGTGCGTAAATTTAACATTGTAAGCAAATTTATATACATTGATCCAAATACTGAACTCACCTAATTACTATATTGATACTCATTTCTAGATCAACCTAAAGCTAGTGATGAGATAATTTCTTCATGAAAGCATTGTTTTTCAAGAAGGAAAATGATAAGTGATACTTACAGGTTGGAACATCCTTCCCATTTCCTTTTTAGTCTGTGTAATTCTTTTATATATCTCTTTTAAGTAATCATTTTCCTTTGAAGACCTTAAATAAAATGTCCATGATATTCCTATAGAAATTACTCCACAATAGTTGAACGATCATTCATGTTTCCAGCTGGATATTATTTTGAACATAGAAACTAATTTCATTTCATATATTTTTTGAAACGTTAAAACAAAACTTTTGAAATGCTATATTTCAAAAGTATTGGATAAAATAGAAGTATTGCAGTAATCTTGATTTTGACTTGGGAATCGACAGAAATCTTACAGGAAAAAAAATCTGTATTCTTTCTTTAGAAAAGTGGAAAATTTACTTATTTATTTTAGCTAATTTTCCTTTGATATCCTCTTTTTACTTTTTCAATAGAATCTAGGTCAAGTACAGTGGAAAATTCCAAAATAACCGAGGAAGAAAATTTGTCAGAAGATAAGCAGCAACGAAGACTTGATGTAGAGTCCTCAGTGGAAGAGGAATTTGAGAGAGGAGACTCTGAGAGAGATAAATCTAGGTACCGATCAAGAGATGAGACAGACAACCCAGAGGACCCGAGGAGTACAATACTTGCACGGAAAGGAAAACGTGAGCAAAGAGATAGTAGATCACAACAGACAGCCAGTAGTCAAACAAGAAGTCAAGTTCTTCGAAAAAAAGCCAAAAGTAAAAGTCCCAACAGCAAAGCTAAAGGATATTAAGCAATGGTACTTGACTATTGTTTTTTGACAATTGGAACTAAATCCTTTTTTCCTGAAACTTTAAATTTATTTGAAAATTTATTACACATTAAAATTACCTTCCCTATTGATATTCTTTATTATTTTCATGGTATAGGTTTTAATCAAACGAACTACTAATTTTGTTGCGTGGCATTAGTGGAGATTTGGAAGAGGTTGGGTAGTAAAACAAATAGTTATTTGCAAACTCATCTTAATAAAGGGAAATTTGATAAATTGGTGATTTTTAGAAATCAAAGAAAATGTATATAAAACTTACATTTCATTCTAACTTCGAATAATTAACATTCTTTAATTTAGAAACAAAAATTAACTTTTCACTACCTTTTCATGTGAACCTTTTAAAAAAATATGTGGTTAATGTGTGATACTGTATTTTAGTTGACTTTTTTTCTTTAAGGCTCTTAGTTATCTCCACCACTTCTTCATCTCTACTCTGCATATTAATACACTGTTATTGATTTTGTTTTGTGATTGGGAAGTTAATTTCTGATTAATTTAAAGCCAAATGCTAAGCTCAGAAAAGAACTGCTCTGATTGTCAACACTTGGTAATGTCTGCCAGCACTGAAATGATAAGATGTTGCAAATTCTAATTCCGAATGTTGAATACCAGATACTGTAAGCTAGAGTTTAATCTTATAACTTTTAAAGTTTTTAAAATTGATTCCAAATTTTATGGATGCTTGAATTAAGGAAAAAACTACTTCCATAAGCAAACACAAAAGTTGTGTTGATTGATAAGCTTATTTTCCAATCTCGCCACTGTTTCAAAAATCCTGTTGTCTAGTCAACAAATGAATTCAAATATCTCCAAACTTTTCTTTGCACAAACTGACTCTTGTTTCAGTTGCATCAGTAATTTTATATATCATTATTCATCACTTACGATAACCAAAATAGAGCCAAGCCCAAATCACGATGTCCGAGAGCCTATAACTATCAAAAAATATAATGTATTTTTAATGTTCAAGGCTTTTGTACCTATATAAGGATTCATATACGACTAAAAGCCCAACTACTAAAATCCAAGCAACTGAAACCCCTTTTTCCCAATAAATGGATTTGACTTTATTCATTTAGAAATTTTGATAGCAAATAAGTCTTTTACAAATTTGGATTAGAAAACAACTTTATAATAGAAATAACATTAAATAGAAAAGGTAACTTAAATTGCTAATGATGGAAATATTTGCTTTTTCTAAGCAAATATTTTACGATAGTTAAGAAGGAATAAATTAAAAAAATGATATTGGAAAAATTCAGGTAAATTAAAAAAAAAAAGGATTTAGATTTTGTGCATAAATTTAGGCAGAGGTTGACACTGCAGAATCATTGGAAGTTCTTGATAATGAAACATCTGATATTTATGACATTGGCCTACAGTCTCTGCAAAGGAGAGTTTCTATGTATTCAAAAGTCATTGTTCAAAAATTCAGTCATACATACTTTTCCTAGAGAATTTGAGATCAGTAATTTTTCACTAGATTTCAACACACTTTAATCTGAAAATCCATCATTATTCTTTAAAAAATGTCAATCTTTATAAATAATTAAGGGAAAAAAATAATAAATTTGTTCAATTTTCTTGATTTCATCCTAGTATACAAAGCAACAATAAGACAACATTAAGTCATTAAAACTGATTTCCTTGAAGTACACAAAAGGATAGTGGGCTCGGTAGCCGAGTGGGTGAGGGCGCTTGGCTGTGGGTTGGAGGTGGCGGGTTCAATCCCCGGCCTCAGCTAAGGTGGAGATTTTTCCACGCTCCATTCTCCTCCAAACAGGTCCTAGGCCTACCCAGCCCTCTGTTGAATGGGTACCGGGTTCTTTCCCAGGAGTTTTACAGGCGGGCCGGCGTCGGGCTGACCACCCGACCTCAACGTCATCCTGTTGGTCAAGAAACGTCGGGAGCCTTACCTACTGCACCCCAAGGGCCAGCATAGACCTGTCATGGGTACTGTGAACACGAAAGGATAAGATATTTAAAATTGCATATCAACCAATTAAAAGGTAAACTTAAAAAAACTAAAAATTTTGAATAAATTTTAAGTTTTTAATTTTATTTTTTAATTGATTGATATGCAATGTTGAATAACTTAATATTTTAAATCTCTTGCAAGTTAAAGTTACTCTTAGACAAAAGAATAGGTTCCATAAATAGATTTTTTAAAAGATCGAGTTTTCAAAACATTCAATGAATGTGTTGCAGGTAAGAATTTAAATTTTATTGGCAGAATCAGAGATATCGTCCTTAAAAAAATAAAATTAAATGCCTATTTGTTTGTTTGTTTGTTTACTCTGTTTCTGAAACTAAATTTTCCAAATGTTATTAAAAATTAGATTGAACTGAAATCCCATGAACATTTCCCTATTTATTCTTTTATACAATATTTAATTTAGAGATTTAAATGTATGTAATATTAAACCTAATACAAACTTATTAATTTAATTTGATGATACAAAGCTCACAGTAACACATAGTGTTGCTCCTGATAATGCAATAAACTGTAAAACATATAAGTTTTTACATTAAATCATCTACTACATTATCATAATTTATGAATCGTCAGTATAGTTAATAATATTCCTTAAATATATCACTCTTTGAAAACAAACTTTATCAGCAAAAATTTTATAGTAATTAATAAAACAAAATTCCAACATGTTATATGCTGAAGAATGTACAGTACAACATTTCTATACAGTATAATAAGTAATCTATCTTAGAAGAGAGTTGAATTCAGTCATTTAACAGTAGTAAAAATGTAAAGTCCAATTGTAAACAATAAAAAAATTGATAACTTGAATCTTTTGATATTAATTAATAATAATCTAAATCTTTGTTAAGATTTTAATTAACTAAACGTATGAGTATTGATTATTCTGTCTGCTTCAGATTTGAGAACATCGAATTTACTGATGGAAGAGTAATAATGTCTTATTCTCATCTCAGTGGATATTTCTTCATCAGGATTTCTCAGAGTCAGGTCATTGTTCCCTGTTTAGATGACCTCATTAATACTTTTGTTGAGGTTGTTAAGGGAATTATTTTTATCTGTTAATCTTAAGTATGAATTCGTGGTCAGATGGCCCTTCCCATCCTCATCCATATCTTGTCAAGTGCAGCTGAATCATCTTATCTTCATATGAACTCCTTCCTTCTTTAAAGTTAGCAATGTATAAAAGAATTGACATTTCTGCTCTATATGCTATTTTTCGTCTTTTTTTTTCTTCTTTGTTCATTGTACAGTTGAAATAGTATACATATCTATATACCAATATCTATAGATGAGTTATCGGCAGCAGATCTTCATTTTTTCATGCTTCTATGTTCCATTAGCTTTTATTTATTTTTATTTTTTTTGCATCTTTTTTAATATGGCTTCTAAAATTCTGGTTTCACATTATTGTTAAGTTTCTGCTTTCTTTCCATTTATTATAGATTACCCATTTTCTACCATATATATCAGAAGATTTTGTTTCTGATGTTTCCACTTTCTGCCTACCTTTCTGAAACTTTCCAATCTTTCCATTTATCCAAAGGCTTCTTATTATCCTTCTGTCTATTGTCTACATTTTCTTGTCTTGATGGTTGTTTGGAAGCATGGCTAATTCTTTGCTGCATTCAATAAATCTATTTCAGCTGTTTTGATGCAACCCAAAGGTATTTAATATTAGTATTAATTATTTTTAATCATATCTGAACTGACATTTCATATTTTCATGTTTTATAAAGAATATTTTGCTCTTTGAAATATGTTGTCTTAACTTTCATGAGGTGCAACATATTGATGTCTCGTATTACAAAATACCTACTTTAGCACTTGATTTTCTTTTTCTGAATTTCATTCTTTGAAAATAACTGAACTGAAACTCTAATGCAAAAACAAAAAAAGTAAGTGTGTGTGTCTGTGTCTGTCTGTCTGTCAATCAGAGAGAGAGATATACTGGTAGTAATGGCTTACAGAAAGTAGGATGTATTTTCTTATCAGAAATTAATAAAAAAAAAATACATTTTATTTATAATATTATTACAGCCTAAAAATAGTAATTTTTTGTTACAATTCTTGTTTTATTTTTAAATTTCATTGGTATGTGTTCTTGAAATGATACTTAATAGGACTATACAAAGACAGCAAAAGTCATGAGGATAGAATTCAGGAGGTAATTGGGAGAACCAACCTTCTTGAAGATTGCCCTGACTTTCACACAAGTAAAAATAAATTACTAATGGCAACTGAACCCAGATCCAAAAACAGTTACATAATAATAGACAATTTTCTGTCAAGTAGTCTTATCTTAGTCTTATCTTTTTGTCTCTAAAAAGGTTGTCTGATAACTAAGCACTTCAACTCATCACAAAAGTATTTAAAGGTTTATTTAAATACTGAAGACAATATTTCGGGAATCATATATATTCCCTTTATCAATACAAAAAAAATCAAACAAACAAAAACAGGTAGAACAACATAACAAAGTTCAAAGGCATGAAATGTTAATACATACAAATTGTTGTAACAATAATATGTTAACTCAAATGAATATCAATTGTGATAACAAAATAAATGTTCATTACTAATTAATCAATTAAATTATATTATTAATAATTTAAAACTTTAAAAGTTGCAATTTTTTTTTTACATCAATAATAATGAATTCTTTTATTAACATAGTTATATTAGGATCTAATGCTCCTTCGTATCTATTAAAATTTTTACTTTTAGTATTTTTAATGATACAACTCTTTTTAACGACTTTTGTGATGAGCTGAAGTGCTTATTTATATTTGTCTACAATTTTGAGTTGGAAAGAAAGATTATTGAAGAATTTGTTATCTGATAACTATTTCCTTCTTGTGCTAAATTTGTGGGATATCATAGATTGCACCCCAATTTATGATCTATAGCTATTACATTTGAATGAAATATTTTCAAAGTTACTTGTGTATTTAGTAAAAAGAAAACAACTAATAATTTCATATTAATTTTTATTCATTAAATGTTATTAATCAAATGGATTTTTTTTTTTGTCAATACCTGCAGAAAAACATCATTAAATCTTGAAATTTATACCCAGTTGCTCATGAGAAGGAAGGTAGAATTTTCTGCATCAAACAATTATTCATTACCATTGAAAACAAAAATAAAACAGACCAAGCATATTTAATTTAATGTATTTTAAATAATATTTCCCGTAGGCAAAGAAAATTATTCCTTACTTTGAGACCAGAAGCTCTAAAGACCAAAAGCCTTATGGACATTGTAATGATAATGAAGAATCAAAAATTAAACCAAAAATCAATGAAATAAAAGAACATTATAAATTTACAGAGTGAAAATAAAGCATGAGGGAAAAAGTATCCGACTACATTGCTTCACAAAAAACTTTCTATGTAGTGTGATTTCGATACTAAACTAGAAAATCGACTCTGAGATCTAATCATTTGTGGAATCAACCATGAAGGATTATGACGAAGATTCTACTGTAAGAATGTGCATTATTGTGCGTTGAACTTGAAGTCACCTATGAAACTGAAAACAAAGATCAACTGTGATTCATGTCAGCGAACTTTTGTGTCCATCTGTTTCAACATTCTAATCAGGGAGGATGGAAACCACCATTAGAAACACCAAAATAACGACAGAAGCCATAAGGAACACCCAAGCAACCATCGCATTGCTACTGTTATGGTAGGACAGATCATTTGGCAGCTCATTGTTGGTTCAACCAGAAAAAAATGTAATAAATGTGTTGGGAAAAGTCATTAACTATAATGTGTAAAGTAACAAAGAAATAAAAAAAGTGATGTAATGAAAAAAATATAATTACATGAAAGATGAACTCTAAGAAAAAGAAATAACTAAGAAATATTTGAGCCAGGTGATGATTTGAATAAAATTAAACTATGAAGCAGATTTTGGAAGTGAATAATAAGAAATTTTCGTTTGAGATCGACACAGGGTCAAACATATCTGCAATGGTTAATTGGTTGATTATTTGATTTTAACATTTAGCTTAAAAAGAGGATAACAATAGTGATGACGATATTGATTAAAAGCAGAACATTCAACTTAAATATGATGAATGGTTAAAATAACATTGCACCTAGCACACCTGGTAGATTGATCTTTTGTAAAGATTGCTGAAATACCCAAGAGGACTATACTTGCTCAATGCTACTTGGTATTTCTTGTGTATGCTGAAAGTGTATGCTGGCATTTCAAAACGGCAGTCTGCTTGGATTACTGGTCTCCTTTTGAAGCCTTAAAAAAATTGCACTAACAACATCAGGATGAAAAGCCTCAGTCTTTTTTCTGATTCTTCACATGTTGCACAGAACTCGCTGCTTTGTTTCCACTGGAAAAGTTTGGGATATCTGCTGTACAGTCCAGATTTCACTCCCAGGAATTTCATCTGTTCCCTGCATTAAAAGACTATATGTTAGATTGAAGCTTCATATGCAATGAAGTTCAACATGATGCAAAAACATGGCTACAACAGCAGGGCCCTGACTTTTTGGGGATGGATAAACTGATCAAATGTTGTGACAAATGCCTAACTGTCAAGGTGACTTTGTAGAAAAATAGTGTATCTATGCCACTTTAAGGGCATCTTATTTTCTTCCAATAAAGGTTAACTTTACAAATACTGGGTGTTTTCAAATCTATGTTACAGAAGAATACGGTAGATAGAGGGTATAAAAACAAACAGTTTTCATTTAATAATGTACACCGATACAGTTGTTTAGTGTTGTGGCTGAAGACCATCATTCATGGAAGGGCTATTGTGAGCACCGCATATTTAGTGTTGTGCATTAGAGATTATGTTCAAAGTGACGCCCCATAAAAGTTCAAAGTTCTACACAATAGTGACATCACCGGAGGATTGACTACCGCACTAGTTCAAAAATGCCAGTTGAAGTACAGATGGTATTGCGGGCCTCAACTATTCATTGACGCAGTTCACCGACTGTATCGACAGGTGTGACGTACACAAGGCTTTTTACATGGCCCCAACAGATGAATTCGATCGGATTAAGATCTGGTGATCATGCAGGCGATTTGACGGGACCTCGAGTTCCGATCCATCTTTCACCAAATGTTTCCATCAGGTGTCATCATATTACGAGACTAGAGTGCACAGGTGCTCTTGTCATGTTGGAACCACATCCTGGTGCATAGAGCAAGTGGTACATCTTCCAACAGAACTGGCAGGCATTTGTCAAGAAATTTTAGTACAGATTCCCCATTAAACGATTTGGCAAGACATGTGGACCAATGAGTATGTCGTTTAGATGCCTCACCACACAATGACAGCAGACTGCAATGGAATGTGGATTTTCCCCTGCTCAAATGTACATCACACAACTTGCGAACTGGGGTATCACTGCACATTGTTGTAAAAACCACTTGCAAAACTAGCATCTTTGTGGATAATCCTCCGGGTTAAGATCCTGAAACCGTTGCAGGAGAAAGGATGCAGCTATTGTTAATGAAGAATCTGCCACACTTAGCTACAGTGGTGGTCAAAATTATAAGGACAAGGGAAAAAATCGCCAAACTAGGTTACAGTTGGCTGGAAAATTATGCAAATTTTATGGCTGGAAACCAACGATAAATGCAGCATTTTTTATTAGTTTTTATGGAAATATATGGGAAATTCACATTCATAAAATGTATTTTGGATTTAGACAGCACTGTGATATGGACAAAATTATAAGGACAATGCTATTTGTGTGTTCTAAAAGCAAAATTTGCATGTTTTTTGTCAGCACACGGCACTCCCAGACGATATAAATGCATAGTAAGAGATTGCGAACGTCATATTCTATTTTTTCAGTCATGCCACTAGGTACGAAACTTTCGGAGTTTTAGAAAGGGAAAGTGGTTGCTTTTAAAAGTTCAGGACTTACTGTACATCAAATTTCGACAAAGCTGAATAGATCGAGAACGGTTATTTATAATTTTCTTAAAAATCCCGAAAAATATGGACTGCAAAGACGTATAGGTAGGCCATCTTCTGTTTCTGTGCCTGTGAAAAGAATGATAATAAGGCGAGCTTGCTCCAAAAAACAAACATCAACGGAAATTAAACGGGAATTAAACTTACGATGCAGTGTTCGAACTGTTCGACATGTTTTACAAAAAGAAAAAAAGGTTCGTTAGGAAAACTTAGGTCACGACCACCTCTTACAAAAGTTCATAAGAGACTGAGGATGGAGTTTGTCAAAAAATGCATTACTATGGAAAAAGAAGTGCGATGATATTATCTTTTCTGATGAGAAAAAGTTTAATTTGGATGGACCAGATGGTTTTCGCTACTTCTGGTATGATTTCCGTAAAGAAAAAGAAATTTTTGCAAACCATAGATTTAGAGGTGGCTCAGTGGCTGGTCTGAAGAGGTTTCGCAACTGGCGGAACCACTGCAATAGTTTTTGTGCAGGGCAAAATGAAGTCTCAGAGTTATATTTACATATTGGGCAATAATCTTTTATCAGAAGCACCGTCAATTACAAGTGGAGACTTTTTGTTCCAGTAGGACAATGCCTCAGTACATGTTTCTCAAACTTCGAAAGCATGGTTTGATGCTAATTTCGTGAAATTACTTGATTGGCCGGCCAGAAGCACAGATCTAAATCCAATGGAAAACCTGTGGGGTATTCTAGCACACGAAGTATACAAAAATGGTGTTCAATATCAAAATAAGCAAGAACTAATGTCCTCCATCGAAAAAGCCTGGAAAAACATTTCTAAAAACGTTCTTAAGGAACTGTCAAACTCTATGACGTCAAGACTGATGAAAGTGATTGAGAAGAAGGGGGAGATTATTAATTATTAGTATGTTTTAGGCCAAAAACATTCATTGTCCTTATAATTTTGGCCAGTTTTTACAATGACATTTTTTGTTTAATACGGCAAATCATTCATATTTTGCATTTTCCAATGTTTTGCATTCTACAATGATTTCTAGCATAAAAAAGCATTTTATGTATACATTTCACTTTATTTACTTCAGAAATAAATTTTTTCTGTGATTCTGACCACCACTGTATGACTTAACAAAACATGATGGCAATTCCAAGTGTGCTGATGGAAGGTTCATCTGCCACTGCCTCAAGAATATCTTACTCTTTATCATGTCTTACAGAACAAGATCAACCTGTCTTACGCAGTCAGTCGTCGAGCCATTTGGAACATGGTATGAGCAGGATGTCTGTTGGGGAAACTGCTCCATGTACATCCTTGCAGCTATTCACCCATGTTGATTTGAAGCACCGTATATCAAATGCATATCCGCAAGTTCCATCAAATGCATATCCGCAAGTTCCATCAGATTGTACTGCTCCATTATCTTTACGAATGCCGACTTTCTGATGACTGTACGTTCAGTAAACAGCAGACAATCATGCTTATGGCCAACAGCCACACCACTAAAATGAATGTAGCACCATATCAGTGCAAGACCAGACACACACTACTTAATGAAAACTGCTTGTTTTCATACCCTTTATCTTACCATATTCTTCTGTAACATAAGTTTGGAAGCACCCTGTATAGTATTAAATGATTTCAATCCAAACATTTCAATTCTACAATGAAATAAACTACAGGAAAAAAAAAAAAAGTAAAATAACGTAACAACTTTCAAAGACAACAAGTTAAATCAGTGACAGGCAGAAGCCGAGTTATTTATGGGGTTAAGCCACTGTGAAGATTACTGCAATATAATAAAAAAGTTTAATATGCACTAATGAAAAAAATAAATAAAGGGAGTGCACATTTTTTCAGTCATGTCTTTTTCATGTTTCACTAGTGCACAGCTGGCAAAGATTTTGATACCTACACTGATTTTCCTTTTGTTGCTTGTTTTGGAAATCCCACTTGTGGGAGAAGTCATAATCATAATTATGGATCTTGAGATCCATACCCTTTCATTTAGTCGACGTCCAGTAATGTTAACATTTATGTATTTTCCTTTTCATGTTCACAGATTGGGAAAATACTTCTTCCAGAGGAAAAATTATTATATTCTGATACAGTATATGTCCTTTAGGATGGCATAATCACTGTCACCCAATTTTTTTCTTGGGGGAGAAATTTTGGAACACTTATATTTCCAATTTTCAACAAGTTATAATCAATAAATAAATGCACGAACTAAAGATTATTCACTTTTAGTACAGATCAGTCTGTCTCTTCATTGTTCAAACGTAAATTTGTTACAGATTCACTATAAATCTGACTATTGGCGCCCACAACATACCTTGATGCAATTTAACCTTTTCGTACTTGGAAGGCGCTACAGGGTCAAATGACAATCTTATAGGCAAGCGGCTTATCAATCCAAAGAGCCACTTTTTATCAATAATCTCGTATTTAAGTTGCCGAGGTTCCCTTGTTAGTAGTAGCCTAAGGTAACCTGAAAACCATATGAACAAGCAGAATTCTAATTAGCGATTGATAATCCATGCAAATCAAACAGATAAAATAAACTTATAATGTCCTTAAAAGTGAAATAAATTTTATTCTTCACTTGCAAACATCATTTGTGTGTTACATTTTTTTTTAATTAATGCTCATGATTATAATGAAAATAATTAAATATATAAAACAATATTTTACTGAATTATAAATTATGCTACACAATTGTAAAAATCAATTTAAAGCATAATTTTATTATTAGATAAAAATGAAATAGGAACACAGTAACAATTCATTGCATATCAAAATGAACTTTAATTCATACCAACAAATGTAACCCCTTTTTTACAAGTGACTTCCTATTACAGCTGTTACTGATGATTACTCAGATTTTGATCCAGTCTCGGAAATAAGGTGGCTTCTCCTTCAAGACTTAAATAACAAATAGCACAAGAATTCATGTGCCAACTCTAGACCTCACATGAATTAAATGGACATATTAAAAAAGTTGTCTTAGGGACGAGTGCACCAACCAACAAATGAAGCAGTCATTATTTATGGAAGCGACAGCGAATAACCGGCCGTCAAGTAAGAGTTGCTGTGCACCAACGATGTTTCGTCAGTCATTTACTGATGTTTGCTAAACATCTAACATGTTTATAAAAGTAGTTGCGATTGGTTAACAACAATGAATGTCACTTCCGGATGTCTGTGCATAGGCACAGTATGTTACAAAATGGCAGCCTCCACGGAGTAGAAAAAATACACTTGGACAGAATTTTTTTATTGCCGATACGAAATGTCCCAATCAGAATCTTCACAGGAAGTAAACTTATTCAACATTATTTTCAGAATATTTAATAGGAATAAGTACAGCTACTTAATCGTCGAAATCACAGAAGTCGATTTCAATCGAGGCCGACGCCAGCCATCTTTAAACTTTGAATGGCTGGGGGCTGATGGGAGTTTTCTATTGGATGCCACAATTTTAACTAGCCAGTTCCCGAGCTGCTAAAATTTGGCATCTGATCTGCGAGTTAGCGGCTGTTAAAACTCTCATGAACGTTGGTGCACAGAAAATGTTACTTGATCGTTGCTTTAGCAGCGATCAAAGTTAACGGAGGTTTGGTGCACTTGGCCCTTAGATATTTATTAACAATAAATGAGAATATTTTTAGTTATTGGAGATGGCACCTTACTTTCAATGGATGAGTTACTGTATCAAGAAATGGGTTATCACTGAGAACTAGTCCTATCTGATGATCACCCAAGTGTGAAACAGCTATATTGAAAAAATGCTTATGAATGCAGGGTCTTAAAATAAATTTGTTAAAAAAAGGTCTTTTCTTAAGTTTTAATATGCCTATTTAAAAATATTCATTTCAAAGTAAAGTTGACACACGAATTACTTGTATCAATTTTATAATGAATACATTTTTTAGTCACGTTATTTTCTACGTTTACTTTTTAATTTAACTTTTGCAATTGCAA
Source organism: Thereuonema tuberculata (assembly GCA_023159025.1). NCBI lineage: Eukaryota > Metazoa > Arthropoda > Chilopoda > Scutigeromorpha > Scutigeridae > Thereuonema > Thereuonema tuberculata. Next base: position 29,444,384 of record JAFIDM010000007.1, on the reverse strand, counting down.
TGCATCAGTAAAATTAAAAACAGTCGCTATAACTAATATGACATTATTCCATAAATGTGAAACTTCATTTTGTTCTTAGAACAAAGTATAAACATTAATGATGTATACATATAAATATATATATAAAAAAAAGTATTTTTGTGACAGTTGCTTATCACATCAGCTCTTGAATAACTGATAATCATCTGTATTGTAAGTTAAATTTTACTTCGTAAATTGGACAATTATCAAAAAGTAGCTATATTAATAGCTTTTATGTTCATTTTATCTCAATTTCAAGTTCATTCAAACAGAATAAAGATGAAGAAATTCATAACATGTAAAACTAACATTGCAATCTCAATAAAATTTGAGATCTAGTGATTAATTAACACCTTAGATATAAAATGAAAAGTGCTTTATGTACAATCAAGTGTAAGTTACTCTTAACAATGAAGTAAAGTAAATGGATTACATTTAATATTCCTTCTGCATGAGTTATGATAAAAAATTATGTATGAAAATATCACATTTAAGACAGAAATGAAGATGAAAACTCAAAATTTTAACCTTTTAAATAGTAGTGTAATAAGATTAAAAAAAAAAAAAACTGAAACACTTTTCACACAATCCAGCTTCAAAACAAATTCACCAAACTAACAAAATAAAATAAATAAATAAATCACACAAACTTTGTTTTTTTTTTTTTTGTAATGTTTAGAAGGCTCGACAATTTCAATGTCATTTTTTAACATGTTTTATATAAATTTTAATTGGTAAATATAACAGTAAGTTAGTGTTAGAAAATGAAGACTGTTGCTGAAGGAATTCAAATCAAAAATTCACCCTTATTATTTCCTTATAAATAAATTATTTTCCATTTGTCAATGAAACACATTATTTCTATGAAAAACATGGAAAAGCTTCCTATCTTGTCCCAACACTTGCTCCTTGAAAGATAAATTGTCTGTTTTAAACTGAAGCGTTTGTCAAGCACCAGTCTTTTCCTTAAACTGCAGGAACACGTCCTGAATTGATTGCTTGCAGTATTTTCCTAAGGCGAGGCCGCCTTCTCCGTGGGCGTGTACGGTTTTTGTACCAATGGTTTGCTATGAAGACTAACACCAAAATAATACCTAAGAAGGCAAACACTGGTAGGGAATGGTGGGAGTCTGTGTTGGGAAAACCAAGCATGGATCCTCCTCCTCCGGTGTCCCAGGGAATGTCAGCTGAGTCTGTTAACAGAGGCCTTAAGGGGTTACTGCGTTTCAATGGAAGAGAAGCCTCAAAGCCAATTGATAACAGTTTCTGAGCTTTGTATAAGTTTCTAAAGAAATTAAAAAAAAACAGATTTTTAACTCAATTATTTCAACTAAGTGAAGCAATATAATCTGCAAGTTAACATTACATCTAAATATGAATTTGACTGAAGACGTGCATTTTAAAAAGAATAAAAAACAAAGATATTAACTAATTTACAAACTTCAAAATATATATAACACCAAATATTTAGCATATGTAAAAATAATTTTTTGTATTATTTATTTATTTAATAATAATAAATTACAAATTCAGTCCTACGAGATACCTATACCTTTGGGATCTGTAAAATATATACTTATTATTGGAAAGATGTTAATACATATATATTATATGTTCCAATATTACTCCAGTGTTTGAGAAGAAATGAAAACAACTTAAGTAAGAATAGTTGAGCTGCAGGATTCCAATCAAGAAATGTAAGTGACATTTTATCTATCTATAAAAGTGAGACATTTTATAAATTATTTTCCATAATTACAAACTCCACGGCTTGCAAATATTGAGTTGTGATATTATTGTTTTAGTTTAGAAGAAAAATGGCTCGTTAAAGTCCTGTAAAAAGGACGAAATATCGCCATGGAGTTTGTAGTTCGTTATTAGTTTTTAAATGTTATTAAATGATATTTTCCATAATGTTTTTGTTTTTACCATTTAGATTAATTCACTAAACAAATGCTTTCATTTGTTAGTGAATTAATCTAAATGGTAAAAACAGCTTTCATTTGTTGGATAACAATAATTTTACAAGAATTAATAGTATTAAAAAAGAAACCCTTAAAGAAAATCTAGTAAGCAAAAATAAAGATATATTTTTATGGAAAAAGTAAATCTTATATTTGTCAACTAAGATACTCTGTTGCGAACTTGTAATAAAAATTTAAAGTTTCAATTATTGAGAGAAAATAATTAAATTGAAAAATGCTTGAAAAGAATTTTTTTTTCTCTTAACGTTGTAAGTGAGACAACGTAATGAAATTTAAATATTTAAATTAGAGGATTGACGTAACGGGTAATGACGTTTTAAGATGGGTTACGGGCAATCCCATTTTGTGCAGAGTAGTCCAGTTTAGTGAAGACTAGTGGAGACTAATGCAGACTCGCTGAGAACAGGTTGAGTCACTGAACAGTAAGGTGATAACAGTGACAGTCAATGAGTGATTGGGAATGGCAATTATCCTCTCAACGAGAGATGTCAGTCGAGACCGTAAAATAAGTCTGACACGAGGAATTAATTCGTCAGTGATAACTAAAGGGTAGTCAGTCACGGAAAGGGAAATTCCGTGTGAATAATTAGTTTAAAGTCAAACCGGAGAATTGGACGGTTAGCGTTTATCCCATTGGATTATTATTGAAGGGAAAGCTAACGGAACTCATAATAGACGGTTCAAGCGAGAAGAATAAGGATAATTTATTATAGAAGACAAAAGAGAACTTTTGTGTCATTAATTATTATTACTTCTCAATGTGAATTAATCCAACCAATCCGAAGAGTGGAATCGAGACATCACAAGAAGAAGCAAGTATTCCTTACCTGGTGATTTGAGAACTTGAACCTGATCCGAATAGGAATTTCAAATTGGAAAGTCTCCAATTAATCAAGATAGAAGTATAGAATTCTGATTGTAAGAAGAAATTCCTTATTTATTATTCCAATCAAAGTTAAAGGATTCAGCGAACGTCAATTATAGTGCGCAGAGAATTATCAGCAAGCCAGCCCATTCCATTAAGACGGAGGTTGAAGGATTCAACTGACAGCATTAGCAAGCGCCAATTCCAAACCACATCCGAAGGGAGGAATGGAGTGTGAATACAACATTTGAATGAAGATTGATGGTGGATATCAAATTATTACTGGACCTACTTCCACACGGGTGAATAAGCCACAGAAGCCGACTTATTGTAAGTACTGTATATTATTTCCTTTTTTGGACGGGAAGAGCATTCGTTAACGCACAGTGCAAATGAGCAGTGAAGTTCAAGTACTTTTTACGTTGGCAGTGATCTTAGTGATAATATCTCAAGTATAATTATTTTAATCACGCAAGGTGAATTAGTTAGGCCATTATTAGTCAATCACTTAATAGTAATTCGTGCAAGTCTTCATACTAGATAAAAGTATTATAGCCATAAGTGAATTATATTAGTTATTCATTTTCACATAGGTGAAGTCTACGATAAGCCATTCGTAGAATAGTTAGTGATAAGTGTAAGATAAATGTACTCTCACGTATATGTGATTAGTGTGTTAAATGCAAGAGGCATTTTTATAGAGATTAGTGATTTATTATACCAGTGCAATCAAAGTATGGAAGTGTGATATTGTAATTACTTAGTTAATTCCGATTGAAGGAACAGTTATATCACACAGTTGTGAAAAGCCGTTTAAGGTGTTTAAAGTATTGAAGATCAAAGTGAAACTATATTTTAAGAACAATATTGAAGTTCAAAGTTTTGTGGATAGATTTATTATAACGAATTGTATGAAAAATTTATTTTATGACCACCTTAATAAATCATTTTAAGATTTTAATCCAGCTATTTCTAATTATACTTTGCTAAATCAGTATGTGTTCTGCATAAATTCCGCAGCAGATACAATCCATTATTGTGCAACTGTTTATGCAGGAAATTGGAAACACAATGAAGAATTGGGTAAAAAGCAATATGATATAAAATTGTTATACACTCACTTCCAAAAGTTAAGCACAGAGAGGAAAAATGTTAATTTCAGTAAGCCAATCTGAATTAAAGAAGCTCACATTTGCTGCAAAGATAGAAGGAAGTACGCAAATTATACAGGTAACCGGCAATCATGGTTTCGCATCGAGAAATGTGCAAAACAGGCAGTCGTATAAGAAGCCGGCATTGTGAAGGGTTACAGGAGTTGCATGTAAGTGCTGATGAAAGGTGTTTAGAACATTCGTACGATTTGTTTTCAAGCTAGACGTGTTTCTACGGCTTCCAGAAGACCAATGGAAGATTCTGAGCGCTGGCGGGCTGTCGGACGCATTGAAGCAGGACAGTCTGTAACAGATGTTGTTTGTTCTTTGGCGTTCATCATTCCGCCATTTCACGATTATGAAAACAATTCCAAACCAGCCAAACAGTTGTTCGACGACCTGTAGCCGGTCGTCCAAGGGTTACGACCCCCACGGAAGATCGATATATTGCTGTTGTAGTCAAGCAGAATCGAAGATCGACCTCCACACGTGTGACATCTATGGTTGTAGCGGCCATTGGTAAGACGATATCTGCCACTACTGTTCGTCGAAGGCTACACATGAATGTCTATGTCCAGGTACCACGAGTTTGTGTTCCTTTATCCGTCCAATCCAGAGGGGCACGATTACAGTGGTGCGACCAGCATGTGAATTGGACTATGTCTGATTGGGGTAACGTTATGTTCACAGATGAGCCCAGATTTGCCCTACAACCCGATGATAAGCGTGTAAGGGTATGGAGAACAAGGCACACGCAATCGGCCCCAGAACATCACCGAACATCACGCATTCCGCGATGGAAGCATCGTGGTCTGGGCAGGGATTTCACTGGGATATCGTACCGACCTGCACAAGTACAGGCAAGGTTCTGTGACGGCTGTATAGTATCGAGATGAAGTCCTAGACCCCATTGTGAAACTGTACACTAAAGCAGTTGGTCCTTCTTTCGTTTTAATGGACGATAATGCGCGTCCCCATAGAGCTGCCATCGTTGACGATTTTCTGGAGAGTGAGGGGATTGTGCATATGGAGTGGCCAGGTTACTCGCCGGACCTTAATCCAATTGAAAATCTTTGGGATTTGAATTCATTTGTAAAACTACTCTACAATTAACACTGGAAGAAGTCATCCATTATTTTCCCAATTTACATGAATTGTGTATTACTGTGAAGTACCGTATATGCTCCAATAGAGGCCCCCGGTGTTTATTTGCAAAACTAGCCTTGACTCCCGGTGCTTAATAGAGACCGGCTGCTATTAGATGCCGGCCATTATTAACAAAAACGTTCAGAACGCAATATTTTTACACATAAATACCGGCTATTAATACAAACAGCTACTTTATTTGAATTTCACATCCTACATAAGACTGTTAAAGATAAATGGCAATGTCTTTCGCTGCTATTCGTCGTCCGAATCCGCAATGATGGGCGGCCGCCTCACCGGAAGTTTCTTTTGCATATTCCACAGAGTGAATCTTAGAGGCAATGTCAAATGACAGTTTCGGTAGCATTTTGTAAGGCAATGTACCATAAAGTATTACGCACGACTATAAAGATACAGACGCTTACACTAGTACCGGTAGGCAAATCTCAAAGACCCGGCTACTATTTGGCCATGTCCCCTCTGCAGTCCGGCACTTATTAGAGACCGGCAAAATAAGAGCCTCAGCGTTTATTGGAGCATATACGGTAATATCTAATTTGGTGGTTTGCATGCATTTGGAGTCACATTTGATCTATCAAAATGAACAGAGCTATTAATTATAAGCTGGAATAAGTTTTAGCAAAGTTTGGTTCTGATTCAATCATATTTACCTGATCTATGCTCAAAAATTAATAACATTAACAAGAACAACAGAAATCTAAATTATTTATTTTCAGTTTTGACAGCCAATAATTACAGGCAGTGCATAAAAAGATGGCCTCCGTTCACTTGTGATTTCTTTGTCTGCTATGTACTGAGCAATGTCAGTGAAAGACAAGTTCCAGTAACATTATGTAAATCAAAATTCACCCTTAAAATTTAAAGCTTAAGTTAAAAAGGAGAATTCAAGTGAAGAATCTGCACTTGACTAATTGAACTTGTCATACTTTGTAGCATTGAACAAATGTTCCAGTTTGAATGATTAAAAAAACTGTGAGAACTGAAGTGAAATATGTTCAGACAAAGATTTCATTTATGGAATGTTAATGAGGAAATGGACTTTCTAAGTCAATATTTTATGCTGAAATTAATTTCTTTGGAAATAAATATTATATTAAGAAAAGAAAAAAATCGTTATACTAAGAAAAGAAAAATCAACTTACGAAGGAGCTGATTTATTCAAAGGGTCTGGGGCAGCCCACGCAATATGAGGACACATTGGAAGAGGACGAGCAGGAGGATTCCCCAGATGATTTTCAAGAACTTTGGAGTAGCGATAAAGATGATTGCCTAAAGATAAAGTTATAATGTTAAAATGGTGAATCTAATGAAAGAAAATATTGTATATTAAAATAAGTAGCAAATTGCTTCAGTGTAAATAATAACAGTAATTAAAAATGGATAAAATATAATGCAAGTTCTCAATAACTTTTAGTATATTTAAGGTATAATAAGGATTTTTTTTTAATACTTTATATATATCAGTACTTGAAACAGTGGCATATCAGGATTTAATTTTTGGAGGTTATCCCAATTATAATGATTCAATGATTGAAAGGAATCAATTCTTGTTCCTTTGAATGAGGCAGAGTTCAATTTCACATTTTGAAAAAAAACTTTAATATTTTCATTATTTTTAGAAACTTTCCAATCTCTTGTTATTTTAGTTACATTATATAATTTGTTAGTTTAATTTACATAAAATCAGGATCAGATTTGTTAATTTTTTTTTTTTTTTTTACATTAAAGTAACCAAGTTGTTTTGATTAGATTATTCGAAATATTGTCGTTATTATGGAGTAAAGAATTATGGAAGAGCATGATTGTGAAGTTATATTTATTATCGTAACAGATAAGTATTTTTTAATTTAAACAAGTTGTTATTTTTATGTACAGTTTTATTAAGTGCTTCTCTGAAATTCTGAAAGAAAGTGATATTTTGTAATGACCTCTATGTTCACTCAACCAAACTATTTGATAATACTGTTAATCAATGGTGTATCTTTCTTGTGTTGTTAATAATCTTTTCCCATTTTTCTAACAAGTTTTTGTTTCTTTGGCAAAAGAAGTCGGCTAGTTTTGAGTCAATCAAAGAAAGAATCAAATGCACACTTCTTTTCAATGTTGAAGTGGTTTCCATTTAAATGATTCTGAAGTGAGTGGAAAATAGTGATCTAGTTTAATTTCAGAATTTTCAGCTGAAGCATCTTCACAACATGATATCTGGCTAGGAAATCATAACTTTCAATCTCAAATATTTCTGGCCAGTACAAAGCTTTCTACAGCCATTATAATTATTGATAGGATGCATAAAATGGATGGCTCGATTCTTTTCCAGCAGTCTGAAATGAACAAAACTCTTCCAATATCATCACAGATCATCAAATCAGAATAGTAATGTGGTAATGAACTAAATGTTAAATTTTGAAGCATTAAGTATCCAGGTCTGACGATGATAGCGGTGGAAGTACTGCCCAAAACTGTAACCGTTTAATGTTTTAAATTTTAACTGTTGTTATGTCAAAGTGTGCTATCGTCTATATTTTATGAGTTCAACATTTCCACACACATTAATACACAGCATTACATTAATATTTTATTTATATCTATTTATTTTTTGCTGGAAGAATAGAAATACTCCATATAAGTGAATGCTCATTTTATTGATCACTGATTTTATAATCTGAAGGTTATACTAAGTAAATCACACTCAGGGTATTAAAGCCTTTCATATTTTATTTCAATGAACTAGGCTTTCAAGTTTAAAAAAAAAAAGGGCAATAAACGAATTCACCTAAATCCCTGAGTCACTGAGGATAACTGTTAATTTTGTGCTTCTTTTCCAGTCAGAATTATAGGAATTATAATTAAAAGAATGCATTCTGGTGTAGTTTAAGGAAGAATACAAGAATGTACTATCAAAATGTTGTTAACTTAAATGCAGGTATGGGATACAATGTAAATGAATATGCCCTTCCTCTGATCCTATATTATATTTTTAAATATTTTTTTTATTCCTCCCCTTTCATTATTGAATCCCTTATATTTATATATTGCCTACCATCCATACGAAGTGGTAATTCTGATGTCATTTGCACGTTTTCGGTTCGAGCATCACTGAACACAGGTGCAAGGCGATTATGAGCTGTATATTCTAACAAAGCTTCTAGCATCCAAAAACAATCTAAAATGGAATGAAAAGAGCATATTAAAAAAGCTTTACTAAAATGATGACTTTATTAGATATAATGTTATTATAGGAAAGTCGGTTGCACTTATTGATTCCTGTTTTTCATATTCATTTCATATAAATGTAATGTTAATTTTATTAAATATGTTTTAGCAGAGCTTCTTAAATGTTATTATTAATAATAAATGTTATTATTACAGATTTAAATATTACTCAAATGTTATTTATTATTAATAATAACAAATAACATTTGAGTAATATTTAAATCTGTAAAAATCCAAATGTAATATGCTCACCAAAATTGTTAAAAAGAATAATTGAAGAATTATCAAAAAGAAGAGCTACAAGAACATTCTATATAGACAAAATTTCTGCTCTGACTGACAAACCTAACCTTTGACACTGAATCTTATTTAATAAAAATAAATAAATTACTTAATTGCTAAAAAAATTAATTCAGAACTGTATACTTGTAAAAAAAAACCCATTTCATTATAGATAGAAAATGAAAAGGATTAGTTAAATTAAAGCCTATTTTTTAAGAGTTAAAAATGTCTATACTTAGCATTACAATAAAACCTTTCAACAATATCACAAAGAAAGAAACCACAATGTTGTATTCCATCAAGGAAGTGGGTGAGAAATAATTTCAGATAAAAATAGCTTCTAATTTTTCAAAACTAGAATAAAATTTGGAAAGGGAATCTCTGGAACAAATTCAGTTACAGCGGCCAGGAATAGAGCTGCTTAAAAAATCAATGAATGCCCCATAGGATATAGAATCAATTTGTACATCTTGTTACATTAATCACTTAAAGGAAGAGGCAGGAATAGTTAATAATGGGATCTGTGCCATCACCAGACTGAGCGAATGTTAACCGAAAAGGTGGAGGATCTAATTCTCTGAAGAGATTGTATAACTTAAAGAATGTCCTAGATCAAGGTCACAGCTTTAGAAACTTTACAGGAGCATGGAAGAACACTCAAGATAATGGTGGATGAAACCGAGAACATATGAACACATTTCACTGTAGTAACTGAATTATCAGTCACTTTTATTTTCGTAAGACCTGCTCAAGTGAAAATGCTATTTATTGTCATCTTAAAACATGTGTTTTTTGTTTTAATATATCATGATATTTCTTTTTCATTATGTGTTGCCATTACTGCAGAACTAATCGAATGAGTTTATATGTGGTGCTGAAGGCAAAGAAGACAATAAGAGCTAATGACAGAAATGCCAGCAAAAAAATTCAAATTTCATGAGCAGATACAAATACTGACACTGAAAAGGATCATATAATGGGATCGTCAAACAAACTTGCATTCAGGTAGTTTATAGCTATGACAATATCTTATGCTATTGGTTCATAACGATATTCTTTTAAAACAGTTGATTTTTGAAAGTAATCTATCTTAAATCATATGACCAATTTTAAAAGAAAGCAATCTATGTTTTTGATGTTGTTCAGTTTACATTCAACTTCAGAAAATATTTTTCAAACAAAGAAAAGAGAACTGCACTTTAAAGGAGGTCAGTAAAGTGAGTAATGAACTTAAGACGCTTAGATAACGTTTCTCTAACAATCACTGAATGCAGGAGGATTGAATAGAATCATGGCTTTGCAGAGACTTAACAAAATAAATGATTGTAGGGAGGAATGGAGTAACACTATAGAACTATTTGGATTTATAATGATAAATATATACCAATCCTCTCCAAGAAAGTTTTATTTAAAAATAGAATATCAGAAAATAGTCCCATTTACAATAAAACTAATTGTCAGATTATTTTAAGAAAAATTAAAAACATTATTCTCAAATGAGATAAATTCTATAAAAAATAAAACCATCTATTTTTAATTCTTAATATAGTCTACTATCACCAAAGTGTAGAATTGATCACCATCTTGCTTGTATTACTTGGGGAAAAGTATCATTCTTTAATTACCTGATTATTTGTAACCAATGCTTAGAATTTGACATCTGTCAGGATCAATATTCCCCTCTATGATTTAGATAAAACTTTCTCTTAATTAATATTAAATTTTTTTTTTTTGCAGGAGAAAGAAAATTATATTTCCATGGCTTGTACCTCAAGTAGCTACTGCACAAACATTAGCAGACTACAATATGAAGCTAACTGATAACGGTGGCAACATTTTACAGTGATTTCATTTTAAATTTTGTAATGTCACAATTAAGTCAGGATCAAACAGGATTCAGAATGCCAATGAAAATCAAGACATTTTCTTATGAACTGCAGATAAGCCAAATAAAATAACTTCATCATTTCTAGTCATGAATATTTCCACAATATTTGATGTTGCTTCAAAATAACAACTAAAAATAAACAGACAAACAATAACAAAACAAAGAAAATATCAAAAGTTGTTACTACAAGAAATTTAAATATTACTTAATAATTTTTAGTTTAGTGTAACTAAACTGTACAGGTAAACTGATTTCATATAAACCTACCTTTCTGTAGATGGCTGTTATCCAGACAATTAGAATCACCATAAAGAACAATTCTTCCCCCAGTTTTAGTTTTTGTCTGATAGAGGCCAAGAACTGGAACATTAGAACTAAAATCCGATACACCTTTTAAAACCTCTTGGCCTAAGAAATAAAGGGGAAAAAAAATTAATGGTTTCTGCAGGATTTGATCCTACCTAATTCTTTGAATGAACAATTAACTTAACCCGTTCAATGCTCATCCAAGTATATTCAGGATAGTGAAGTTAATCCGTGTTTGTTGCACCTGAGTAGGCTCCTTCTTGTAATGTAACAATTTCTGCCAACAGATAGAGCTGGTAGTTCATGTTTTTTGGTAAAACTGTGAATATTAACTAAAACTGAGGTTACTTTAGCCTCCAATACAGAAAAAATATTTTAATTCCTTATGATCATTATCTTAAAATGGGAAGCGGCTGATGAAATTGTGGCAAGCCAAATCAGAATAGGAAGTGAGAAGTAAATGTTTTAATTCTAATACAATTTTCAGTCAAGAAATATGTATATTTTTGGTTTTCAGTTATTTGGTTTAAATTTTATAAATTTTATAGGGTTTTTTTTAAAAATATTTACAAATTCCTCATCAATTAAATGTATCAAAAAAAAAAAAAAAAATTGTGGTAAAATGAAAATAAAAGCAACTTTTTCAATAGAGCTTCTTATAGCATTAGGCTTAACAATCAGGAAAACCCAGCACCACACTGGGCTGCAGCATTCAAAAAAGCGACAGTGAACAGGTTAATTAATAATGACTATTAAAAACTACTAAAGCACCTGGGCAAAAGAATTCATTGCTAACTGAGGGTTAGCAGAAACTGAGACAGGCATGGTCCCAGCAAAACTGAAAAGGTTTAGGTTATGTGACATGTTTTAAGAGATACCAATGTGCAACAACAGCACAATATAACAGAATCTATGATCATCTATGGCTGAAACAAGACAGAAGTGCAGAAAGGTACCATTTATGTATCGATATCACCCAAAGCTCTGCTAATAGATTATTCAAGATTGTTCTTCCTTGAAAAGGACATGAAAAGTGGAACCTAAAGAACTGAGGATGAGCAGAAAAGAAAATAACAGATATGAAAAATAGGTGACAGTGACAAGGAAGAGATGATGATTTTAGTGATGCAAGTGCAAAATGAGGGAAAATACATGAGTAAAACAAGTAAAAGATCAGAAAAGAATTTTAATGGTAAAATATCTAATCAAAAGATCTGCAGGTTTTTCAACTAAAGACTGTAAAAGGCTGTGGAAACCTAAAAAAGCATTCAATGAAACAGTTCCATCAATTGCAATTATAGCTCCAGACAAATGAAGACTTTAATATAGAAACATTATATCAGAAACTAAAGAAAGAAAAGTAAAATAAAACAGATGTTCCATTTAATAGGAGAAGTCAGGACATCTATGAATACTTGATATATTGATGATTTGAAAGATTGCAGCTTAAAGGAGTCAGTTAAGAAACAGTGACTTGGAAGCTTATTTGTGGAAAAAAAAGTGAAAGATCAACAGGACTACATCTATTACAATTAGGTTGCAGAAAAGAAAAAAATTATATATATAAAAAAGCATTGTCAATACTGGTCAATCTTCAATCTGACTTCAGTGACAAAAGCTTAAAATGAAGAAGGCAAGGATACAAAATCAGCAACATCAGAAATGGGAAAAGTGTTAATCGAGTTAATAGATAACTTGTGCTCAATATGTAAGAGGCTGTGAACAAGGAGGCTGTAGATTTTTCAAAGCAGTGGGACTTTTTTTTTTTCACCGGAAATTGCTTTAAAAGCTGCTACTATGTACTACACAGGGTTGTAACCAGTGAAGAAACAACCTTATCAGAACATGATAAGAATCTCTGGTTGATAATATCGCAGAATAGAGTGAACTCAATATGAGAGAGTGATTTTGCCTGGATAAAAAGGGCAGATGTTGAACTGATTGATCTGCAGTTGACTGAAATATAGTGACAGTGATACTGTTGATGAGATACAATCTTTGCATGAGCTGTACAAAAGAAAAAGTTTAACAGAAAGAAAAGTAAACTACATCTTTCTGATTCTGAAAATATAAAAGGACTGCATAACCAAATAAATGGAAAGATAAAGCTGAATGCATTATAAGATTTCTTCGGCTAGAATCAAGCAACTTAAAAATTATCACACAACACAATAAGAGGTGTTTTTAATATATTAAAGAGGCTGAATAATTATATCATGCAACGATTGTACAGAATGAATCAGCTTTCCTGTCTTTTAAAGAAAAACTTTCTCAGCTTAAGTTAACTTTAAACTTTATTGTAACTAAAAAAAATTAATCATCTACCTTGATTTTTTAATGTTTGAATTATGACCAAACCATCATCTGGAAATCGAGCAAGACTTGTTCCTGAGGCATAATACACTGTAAGGAAAATAAAGATAAAGGTTTAAATACTTACATAATTAATAAAAATGTAGAATTTTAAACTGCCACAATAAAACCTTGTATAAAACTTACAGTTCTCAAAAATAAAATAAATTTAGATCAATCTTTGTAACATTCTTCAAAATGCATTAAAGATTTAGTAGGTGGTCAAAATCTTCCCATTTGTAACAAAGATAAATTGCAATCTATTTTATCTTAAGGAGCTAAAAATTTCATTACAGGCTTAAACAATCAACTTTTAGCTGCTTACTGATTTTTCAAACAAATTTTATCCATATAAGGAGTATGACAAGTTGAATCTTTCAGTCAAAATAACTACACACAACAAAATTAAAGCTATTCTGACTTCATATGAAACAGTTTGAGTACATATTATTATTAATACAATTTAATCATAAAATTTCATAAGTTTTTTTATAGTAAAAAGCTTTTTTTTTTTTAATGTAGGCATAATTTATTCAGTCAAATAGGAAATCATACTTTTAGAAAAAGAAAGAAACTACAAGTAATGGACATTTTTTCGACCATGCCTTGAGATGTCATCAATGGAACCTGGGCCAGTTGTTTTGTCCTTGTTAGGATTCATCAGCCAGATTCACCCATTGGCTGAGTAACTCAGAAGGGAAGAATGGCTGTAGACTGCATTCCTGCTCCCACGCAAGACACAGGTGCACATGACAATGTGTGAATATCTTATGACTGCATTAAATACAACTGTACCTAAAAACACAGTTTTTATCTAAAATGGGCTAGAAAACTTGCCACTTACAGCTTCATGAAATCAGCGTCACTTTACAGAAGAAAGAAAACTTCCAGTGTCAAAGCTTGTTTTGTTCTGTCGGATATTACGATTAAAATTGCTGTGTCAGCAAAGCAATGAAGAGATGGTTTTGCACCTTTAGTTTTTCTATTAATTCTCTTCTCATCCTACAACTGAGATAAAGAAAAAGGGAAAAAAAGAATTTAGGAAGAAGAAGGCAGTGGAAGGAAACCACAAACAAAGGATATCTAGATTCCAGAGTGAAGTTAGTGCTGTGACAGTTTTTTAAATAAAACTTTCTAACCATTAGGCATATTGGTATCGACTTGCTGTTAAAAGTTGCTTCAAAATTAGAGCATGCTGTATTTAGAGCAAGTGGACATTTTCAAGTAAGTATATAGTTTAGAGCAACTTGCTGATTTGGGGTAAATTTCCAACTATGTTCAACAGCAGCCAAAAAAAAAAGAAAAACGATATTGGCTCATGGCAAATATTCTGTTTCACTTGCTTCTCAATTGTAAGATGATATCACACAGTGTATTACTGCATAATTCACAGTAATTTTGATTCAATACCACAGAAAGTGTTCCAGGCGATGTTTCCCTCTCCCCCCACAATGAAAAATTACCATCATTATTCATGATGACACCTGTGAAAAACCTTGTATGTGTACAGCAAAGGTTGTTTCAAGGACAAAGACAAAATTTGCTCTTAACAATTAGAAACAAATATAAGTGCCACTTAATTATATGGTAGAATTTAGCAAATTGTTTAGAAAATTCACAGGAAACAAACTTTCTGACTATACTGACCGAAAAAGAGGAAATTTAATGGAAAATTACACACACATACAGCTGCAAACACTATTTTTGTAAGGTGGCCCTTTTTTAGTATTGCCATGATCCCTTACAAAATGATCAGACATATTTTAGAGCAGCTGTGACTAATCAGACATTTCATATGTTATCAGTACATATCGCAGAGGCTGTATAATTATAAAATTCCATTCAAGCCCAATGAACTAACTATAATGATATAAATAAAATAGATTAATATTCAGACTAAATTATTTTCTTCAAAATACTTACTTTCATGAACACCTAAGGTAAAGTCTCCTTCAAATACGTCATCACTAGTATTAAAAAAATAAAATAAACATAAGTGACCATAAATTCAAAATTCAAACTAATTTCCATCAAACAATAAATACTTCATTGTGAACAAAGACGCCAAAACAGAATTTCACCAATATTTCGTTTCTTTTATCAAGGATCTTTGTCAAGGTTTACATAAAATAGAAAGAAAAAAAAACCATCTTTCTCTTTCTAAAATAAACAATCATTACAATCTAAACAATATAAACATGAAAAATAAAAATCAAACAATAAAATAAACATTGGGCTCAATGAACAATTGTGTTTTTGATTATTTATAATGTTTGTTTGGTTTCAGATTGTTATCTTTTCACATTTAGAACGTGTATGTTTAGTTTATTGTTTGATATTTATTCTTCATGTTATATTGTTTGTTTATTTTAGAAAGAGAAAGATGGTTTCTTTTCTTTCTCTTTTATGTACACCTTGATACAGATCTTTGATAAAAGAAATGAAATATTGGTGAAATTCTGTTTTGGCGTCTGTTCACAATGAAGTATAAGTGAACATATATTATTACAATAAAATCAAGTAAGTTTGCTTTTATTAAAATATTTTTGTAGGCCTGCAACAGTTAATAATTATACAGAAATTGAAAATACCCTCATTTCAACCCCATTACCTGAATGCCATATTCCAAGATGAAAGAAGATCATTTAAGGCAGGGACATTGGCTCCTCCTGTATCAGGCATCCACCACTGCCTACGAAAACACCAATTAAACAATATTCTTTGATAAGTTGGAGTCTTGGAAAAATTGAAATTGATTTTTGTCAGATTCCACTTATTTTTTAAAAATTTCATTTTTTTTTTTTTAATACAAAAGTCAAGTTATTATTAAACAATTCTTTTAACAGATGAAAATGTATGCCCCTTTCAATTCTGTAATTATCTTATAAAATGTCACTAATTTTTTTTTTTACATTATAAACTTTGCCTAACACTTTGAAATTTAAAAGCAATTATTAATAGTTCCTTACCTTGTATTTTCATCATAAAATTTTACTTTTCTCATCACCGATACATTATACCAATCACCAAAGACAATTAATGACAAGCCATTATCAATATCCCTTCTTAATTTGGCAATTTCTTCTGGAAAATATTCTTCTTCACTATCAACAAGCAGCAAAGTGCCATACAGCTTAGAATCAAAACATGTGAATGGAGACCCTAACAAAAAAGTTTCTTTTATTAATTTGCAATTGACTGACTATTTGTAACTTACACTTTTAATGCAACGTAATTGTTTATTATTTATGTTAATTTTAATTTCTGATACCTTACAGTTGGAAATTCTGATTTGGATTGATAATTATTTTACTTTATTGCAGAATTTGAAGACTTAATATCTCAGGCAGATATTTCAGTATTTTAATTTTGAGTTGAGTTGGAGCTCATCATATGGAATTTTCTGGAGAAAAAAAGTGGCAAACATTCTGTGTTCAGTGAAAAATGGGAAATTTTGGAAACTTTTCAAAGACACACAAAAAAAAAATAACAAAACAAAAAACAAAACAAAAACAACTTTAGCTGCACAATGCCTAAATACACGATAGGAGGCATTGAGGAGGAGAAACTGTGAGAGTTATCTGGTGAGTTTGTTACTCTTTATGGCCAGAATAATAAAAATGGAATAAGTTAAGAATGGATAAAAGATGGGGTCAGAAGAAATATTTGCGATAGTTATAACAGTTCAAAAGTATGAGAGATCTATGGGATCAGAGGTTTAAAATTGACATTTAAAAGTGGATGTTGTTTACAATATGAAAAGTACTTGGCACTAAATTTTGAGAATAGTCAAAAGGGAGCAATGGGAAGAAAAAAAAAAAGAGGTCACAGAATGAATAACAGATAAGTTAATGAGTCAATGAAGCTGATCAAATTCACATCAATTACTACGGTTCAACAAAGTTTACAATGGAAATATAGGCTCTATTAGATTAGTTGTCAATAAATGGCTAAAGAGACGTATCATCAAGTTCAAACATAGTAGATGCTCATTTCCTGGAAATGAAAATTCCTAGGACAGTAAAAAGCAAAGAAGAAATTTTTAATGGTTGATATTTACAGAAAGGACAGTCAGTAGAACCACTTGAACCAAATTTTTATGTCCCAAATCACAGAGGAACATGAATGGCAAAAAATTCACTGCTAATATTTTGGAGTTGCAGTTCAAATTTGTAGCCAATGTTAATCAAATGGAACGTACAAAGATCATAAAAGCTTCAATAAAAAGGCAAGCAGCTATATAAAATGATCTACCTTCATCTAAATCATTTTATATAACTTCTCACTTCTATCTTCAACCAAATGACAATTTACAAAAATAATTGGTAAAAATTTATTCAAAAGTAAATTAAGTTTAAAGTTTGACTTTCAAATTTGCTGAAATCCATCTACCATTCAGACTGAATCAACTTCATCATCTTCCCATCTATTGCCTTCATGTTCCACTTCAAAATATCATATGTTTAAGTGGAGTTTTGAAATACAGTAAAACCCCGTTATTACGCTCCCGCTTATAGCACTATCCCGTTCTTAACGCTCCTTTTGTACGGTCCCTGGAATTTTCTATATAACTCTCTATACTTTTACCCTCTTATAACGCTTCAAATCCCGCTTGTAGCGCTTTTTTATATCGGAAATTTTGTATCGAAAAGAAATGTAACACTGTAACGATTCTTTTCTTTCCCTGGTAGGAGGGAATCTTCGAACTCTTTGAAGCGGAAATCCCTTTCTATAAGTGAAAAATTGCAAATTCTTCGTAAGTACGACGAGAATTCTACACTAAATCAGAAGGTTTTCGCAGAATGTAAGAATTCCCTGATCCAGTCTGAGAACAATAATAAAAAATAAGAATGGAATTATCAATTCAGCGAAGGATGGTTGCAAACGTAAAAAAGTAGTGTGGAAAATGTGAAGATGCCGAGGAAATTCTAATTGAATGGATTCATCAGTCCCGTGATGCATCAGTGCCATTAAATGACCCAATCATTCAAGAAAAGGCGCGTGAAATAGCGGGCAGTGCATTAAAACTGCTCCGAAAATATATTTGTATTGCTCCTAGTGGAGTATCAATTGATGTTAATAGTTTTTTGAACCGCATTGAAAATGTCGTAATTTATAACAGTAGCATACACACATGGCAAACCACAATCAAAGATTTTTTTAATAGGAAATAAGCTCACATTTGCACTATATCTATTTCAGAATCAAGTATCTTTCCTGTAAAATGGTGTCTAAATGTTTCCCCATCATATAAATCATTCCCCGTTTATAGCGCTATCCCGCTTATTACGCTTGTAGGTCACGGTCCCTTGACGAGCGTAATAACGGGGTTTTACTGTATCTAGTTTTGGAGATGTTCCAATATTTCTGACATCTGTTTACTAGTTCTGCTGAGGTTCTATTTTGGATGATTCCCTCCTTCACAAGAGAAAGAAGCTATTCTTTGTTCAGCACAAGGAGCTTCCCTGAAATCATAATCTATATCTCAACAAACTTTTTGAATCTTCTTCATGTAATGGCAGCACAGATATTATAT
Organism: Thereuonema tuberculata; assembly: GCA_023159025.1. NCBI lineage: Eukaryota > Metazoa > Arthropoda > Chilopoda > Scutigeromorpha > Scutigeridae > Thereuonema > Thereuonema tuberculata. The sequence continues at coordinate 29,425,618 of JAFIDM010000007.1, read as the reverse complement.
ATTAATTGTTTTCAGCTTTCCTTTAATGCTTATTATTATAAAAACTGTTATTATAACAATTTGGTTGCATTTAGTTCTGATATATAAATTAGCCAATTTTAATCAAGAAATACATTAGTTTACTTAGTAAAATTTGTATTTCTTGAGAGCCTTTATATATATGACTATTAATTCTTATTTAAGAGTGATCATAAATTTAATAGTCTTTCCCATCCTAGGATCTCTGATAAATAAAGAGTTACGCACAAATGTTTCAAAAAAGCTTTTAACAAGGCTCAGGTTGAGAAACCTTTAAATCTGAGATATAAATATTTCCATGCGAATTATGAAAATCTTGTATCCCCAGAAATTATTGTACAAGTGAAGATTGAATCTTTAAGAAACATTAACTTTCCTACTGAATTTTTTTAATTTTCACAAAAAAAATTGAAACAGTTTTCCTTAAAAAAAGATTAATCTATATTATATAAATATAAATTACTAGATTCAATTTTTATCAACTTAAGGTCTAGATTAAGTTCTAATTTTCTGTTTTTCTTGGAGATTTAAAAAACTATTAAGTTAAAATTCTGCATTTGAAAAAACAAAACAAAAAAACAAACAAACTACAAAAACACTTCATGATATAAAAGTTTTTCATAACATATATATTGACTACTTACCCAGTACTTCAATGTAATAGCCACTATTTCGTAGTTTCTGGTACATATCTCTGAAATTAGTATGTATATGATCTCCATTCCAATCCAAAGGATCATTTTTCATTCGAAGATTATCTCGTGGAAAATAACCTGGAGGATATCTCAAATTATGATACTGGTCCCAAAGAATTCTTCGGCTGTAAAATATTGAATATTAAAAACTAACTACTTGTACTTAATGAGAAATATTAAAGTATTAGAATTTTCAAAAGAAGGAAGAGCATCTGAATATTTTAAAATTAGAATTAAAATCCTCTTTCTCTTTCTTCTTTTATTTTAAATTGTTATAAAGATAACGTCATAGCACGTTAAACTGATTATTTAGCTTACTCCTCTAGTTAAATTTAGCTTTTGGAACCTTCTGTTTCTTTAATTTAATGACTTTTTCCCTACGAGTTGTAGGTAAAGGTCTGTGATGATGTCTCACGACACATCAATTTCTTTTGTTGCTTTTTGTCCTTTGGGGGGTCACTGCCAGTTTGGTCGGTGATCCTCACATAGGATTGTGCCTTTCTGGTTCTTTTATCGAGGGAGGTGGGTTTGGGCTGATGATTCCGTTGCAGGATGAAATGGCCGTTCCCAAATCCTCCCCATAATTGAATCAGAGAGGCAATTTTATTCAGGTGCTACTTTATTTTTATTTTCTTTTGTTATAAAGATATATTCATATAAAAAGATGATAGAAAACTTGGTAAATAAATTCCCCAAAATGTAAAGTTTTAAAATTTCTTGAAAAATATATTAATATAATTTAGAATCAACAAGATCTCTTTACAATGAAATTATTTAAATCCTTATATATTATTTCTCAAAGGTGTTTTTGTGTCAGTACGCCATATCTCCCTTAATATTTCCTGAAAATCAATGATTTAGACATCATTTTGAAGATTATGTTCACCGCCAATGACGAAAAATAAACAAATTGTTGAAAATTAACATTTTCGTTAAAAAAAACTGTATTTTAAACACTTTTTTATAAAAATGGAGAAGGCGCGCCATCTATTGACAATATGTTGAAACAATTTATTTCTTAAAGGTGGTTTTTTTTGTTGCAAATTATTTGTACAGGTCAACTAGTTAAATAATTATTTCTTTTCAATAGGTTAAATCCCCCCCCCCAATTGTTTTATACAGGTTAAAATAGATTTTGTTCACCTCCACAAAATACTCACTATTCCATGCATTTAGTGATTTACTTTATATTACTACTATTATTCAGAAAAATAGCACTGAATCACTGCATTCTACTAATATTCTTGCAAGGAATCGTTTCTGTTGCACAGTTAATAATCTGAATCAGTTTATCAAATTTTACAATTCTCACAACAGTACTTAGATTAAATGGTGAGAAATCGCCAACTGGACAATAAATATGCCTTCGCCCATAGAGCCAACACCAACGAGATGGCCCATCTCGGTGGCCCATTCCCGGGACCGAGTATGTTTTTGGGTAGAGCTTTCGCGCGGCGAGCCAAACATCAACGAGTAGATTCTGCTGATGATTCCCCAATAAGGATGAAACAATTGTACAGAATTCTCATTGATGTTGGCTCTATGGGCGAAGGCATATTTATTGTCCGGTTGGAGATTTCTCTCCATTTATGAATGATTACGGACGTTAAACTTGCTTTCTATTGAATTTTTCAATTTTGCCTCTTTGTGATTAATTTCCTTAGTACTTAGATTATTATTCTTATTTAAAGAAACAAGGGTTATTTAACACATTATAAAATCAGTAGAACAATAAGTATCTTAAGATGAAGGTATTTGTTATAATGTAATATACTTTTTTAATAAACTTTTTACTTCAAAGGGAAAAGTATCTTACTTTTTAGGTGGTGTTGGAATTATTCTGGCACGAATAGGTAATTTCACTGTAGATGTCCGAGGTTCCTTTTCACCTTCTTCTGGTGGTGATTCAACAGTCAATGTCACATGACCTTGTGCTGTACCTTCCCAATTAGCTGCCTGTTTTGAAACGCCAATGATAATGGCTAAATACCCTGACCAAGGCCAAAGTACTTCTGAATACTGGAAGGCTATTTCAATATGATGACCAAACTGAGGTGTATAGGGATGCCACATAGGCCTACCTACAATCTTTCCTGCTACTCCCATTCCATTCAGGATGGTGACATTGACAATGACTGGCATCATACTGTAATAAATAGGCTGAGTACAATAAGGCCACATATACTGACATTCTGTTAAATCAACATAACTTGGGCTCAAACTGCAAAAGAAGGAAGAAAATGTAATTTATTATATCACTACATTAATTAAAGTTTGTTCTCAGTCATAGTAACATTTCATTTAGCAAGAAAATATCCTATAGATATTAGTGAAAATATCTATAAGGAGGTTTTATTTATCTTTAATAATATATGAGTTGCTACAATCTAAACTTTCTTTAGAGTTATAAAAACAGCATAGTAACGAAAGTGATATTTTTGTTAAATAATTATTTGCAGAAGATAAACTCATTCCACTGTGTATCTTTGAACATCCTACGACTTCCTATTCTGAAGATCTTTCATATTATTTTTTATTTGGTTAGTAGCAGCTGCTTCTTTCAAAGAAGATTACATCAAATATCTGATCATTCTATTCCTCTGCTATTTTTAATACATCAATTTTGCAAACTCTATTAATAAATGAAAATCTCCCAATTTGATTGGGTTCATCATACAAGATTAATTTAGTTATTTTTATTGTCAAATTAACATCTTTAACGATAACGAATGAAAGATAAAAAGAAAAAAAATATATTTCTATTTTTAACTTTTGTTTTTTAGCATCTAAACATATGCGACATAAACTACTTTTGATGAATAAGATCAAAACATAACCTACCTTGCCTGTGGTTTATAGCTATTCAATACTTGATAAGCTTTTATCAAATCTAACTTTCCATGTCCTTGTTCAAACATATTGACACCAGTCAATCTTCTTGCTGAAGCCATCAGTGCTTGTTTCATACTTGCTGGATTAATGATGTTACCTCTATGAAGGACACCACTAAAATTTAAATAAAAAGGAGTTATATTTTCATATTAAAACATCAAAGTTTAAAATAGAATAAACAATCACAATAAATTCATGTATCATTGATATAATCCTTATATTTTAGGTCTGTTTCTGAATTGAAATAGCAAACGATACAGAGTTTGAAAAAGGAAACAATAAAAAGGATTTTCCTCTATCCTAAGCCTGATGCGACACATTTTACATCAAAGTATCTCAATTAACTTTCTTCTAAAATTAATTCCACAATTCATTTATTAGTCTTTACAATGTAATCATTTCAGAATACAATCCTTGTTGTTTGTCTTAGTTAACAAGGGTTATTCTCTTTTTTTCACCACCTTGTTGGGTTCTCAATTAAAACAGTCACAATGATTCAGTTATGAAATCCTTCTTAGATATAAACATTCTCAGTGTTTTTGCTGGAAGAAATGTAATTTTTGTTCTAACTGTATCATCTACTAAAATATAATTCAACAAAGAAAAGTTTTACTCTGCTTTCCTCATTACAAAAATAAATAAATAAAAATAAAATAAAATAAAATAAAATAAAATAAAATAAAATAAAATAAAATAAAATAAAATAAAATAAAAATAAATTCAGCAGTAAAAGCAGAAATCTATGGAAAAAAATAGGGAGCAAAAGAAAAGATGTCGACAAATTATTTGCAGCAGTTTGGAATAGAAGCTTTGGTGATTAATTCCAGTTGAAGTTATTGATTTTTCATCATGAATCAAAATGTTGTCTCTAAAGTGTAGTAAATGGCCATGAATTTAAAGAACTGAATGAAAAAGGGGTTTAACTTCCAGACACCTACTAATTACTGCTTCAGTGCTCCAATCTCCTCTTAAGATTAAGATATTTAATTGCTGTGGATTGTATGGAAAGCTACAAGCACTGAGAGAGAGCTGGATGTTAACTAGAAATTGTTAGCCTTAAGAGGGGATTGAAGAGACATTGGGTGCTTCTATAAAATGGGATCGGGGTTGTGGTGACTCACCTCTCCACCCCTCCCGAGCAACCACCCCGTCTATAAAATCCGCTGGTTACTCCAGCCAACCAGCGACCGCGTCTAGGAATACGAATCAGATTTGTGATTGCAACAACCACACCTCCCTTTTTGGATCAGGGAAAAGAGGTGAGTTTTTTTTCTCGTAGCAGCGGACATGAGCAGTCGCAGCAACATTTCCGTTTCCGATTTTCTCAACAGCAGACAATGAACCATTAAATTATTAAATTTAACTCTTTTAAATCTATTAAATTTAATTTTTTTTATTTATTTTATTCTTGCAATTTCATTTCTATTAAATTATTTTTTTTTTTATTTATTAGACTTGCAATTTCACTTCTATTAAATTTAATTCTTTTTTCTTTTTAAACTTGCAATTTCACTTCTATTAAATTAAAATTTTTTTTTTAACTTCATTCTGTTTCTTAAAAGAATAGTGAATATATTCCTACTTCTTAATTTCAATGGCAGTGTGTGATTGCTTCATTAATGACAAGTAACTAAAAATAAAGTAACTATACTTTGATGCAACACAGACAAGTAAAAAAAAAAAGAATAAATAAAATTATTAGCCGTAATTTTTTTCTTTAGTTCGCCTCATGTATGGTGGGTGGATGTCGTCACGAATGCCTAAAGTGTCCCACCTCGACCGACACGGGGACCTTTTATTTAGGGCATCTTTGTCGGCGGCGCGGCGGTGGCAGTGCCGCAGACAGTGCGCCTAAAGTCGGCAGGAGAGCCGGCAGTATCGGACTCAGTCGCGGTGGCACAAAAACGAAGATATTCCGATAGGTAGTGCCAAGGCTTCATGGAATGGAGCTGTCGGCGTTGTATATGAAACAAAGAAGTGAAATAAAATATATTTTTTTTAATTTAATCGTCGAGTATTGTAAAAAAGAAATGTAATGTAAAAAGCGTCCATTGTGTCGTCTGCTGGGAATGTTGTCGGCTGATACGAATGGGTTACAGTTTCTTTTGCCTAATTCTCAATTCTTGCTTTCTTTCTACCTTCATTACTATACATTGATAACATAATAATCTCTTCATCTGACGAGGATGAGGAATCAGTACTTGATTCTCTTTCTAACAATGAATAAAGTTCTGATTCAACTTCTAACAACAAATCGATAATATGCCAGCCATTTTTGAACACAACTTGTGTAACCACTCCGTCTATAAAAAGAAGGGCTAGGGAATAACCAAGCTCCTACGTCAGCGGGATCAGTGACGTCACTTCCGCAACCAGAGCGATAGTCACCACAGCCATGATTCCATTTTATAGAAGCACCCATTGTCTTAAGGAATGGAAGGAGTGAACACAGAGAAGAAGAACCAATAGAAAAGGTCAAACATCCAAAAGATAGGAGTTCAAATCGTCAACAGAGAAAATCAGAAAAGAACTGAAACTGTCAAGTTGTTTCTACAGCACTTTACAAAAGCTAAATATCTTGACATAATATACTTTTGCTTTTTAATAGATGAAAAGATCAACTAAAGTATAACTCAGAAGTGATAGAAATCAAAATGTAGGGTGAATATTTTTTGGAACTGATGTAAATGATGAGAAAATGAAAAAGAATGAGTTTCCTGAAGATGAAAGAGGATAGCTTGGAATTTCTGAATTACAAGAAAAAGAAAGAAAGAAAGAAAAAAAAGGAAATCTCGATGCAAAGATAACTGACAGTATTTCTTTTCTGATCATGGAAGGTAGCTGTTAGCATGTAGAAGGGAAAGGGCTTAGAATTGGTTATTATTTTATTGTTGGAAGCAGTGTCATTTTGAGACGAAAGGTGAATAAGAATTTGTATATTTGATAGGTATACTAGAAATCAGAGAATCTAGTGTTTTGAACTGAAAGCAAAATAGTAAAAGGATAAATTAGTCTATTTCCATGAGGAAAGGAATGTATAGATACAAAATGTTAAGAGCCATTTTCCTAAGCTGATCTCAGGGTAATTTCTGTTTGAAAATAATGACTTGAATAAAGAAGGCAGTGCCAAGGAAATAACGACAATGACTGATCTCAAAAGGCAGACAGTAGAGAGATGATAGCTATGATGTTAGAGATACTAAAAAGAAAGAGTTCATTAACTTTGTTAAGGAGATTGCAATATTTTTTCAATGAAATCGCAATATTAAACTCATGTGATATTGAAACATATAATAAGGAAAACTGTATATCAACTTAATCATTAAATCTTTGTGGTATCTGATAAGATACTACTGTATTTTTGATAGACAATGATAAAGATATCATTTGAAGAAACCTCGAATAGCATGAATCTATTAATGCATTTAATATTTAGATGAAGAAAGCTCTAATTTCAAATAATCTATATTACTAAAATCTTTTATTTCTCTGTCTGTCTGTCCGGTGCAATTGTTAATTTCCTGTGAAAAAATTACTACAATGAAATGTTTGTGACGGGAATCGAATCTGCAACCTTTTGATCCGAAGTCAGACGTCTTATCATTAGGCCACGGGGACTACATTCAAATTATTGTTTCTTATCACTCCCTTTGTGTGTGTGTGTGGTGCAATGAGAGAAGAGACAGAGAAAAAAGAAAATAACTCATTAATTTTAGCCTACTAGATTAAAATTTAAATTCCGATGTTCATTTTTTTAGCTTCTCTCCATCAACAATAGCGCGCTATCAAATAATGAGTTCATTGAAAAAGGAATAAAATATCACTTTTTGCCATAACCGCTTGGAATCGTTTCTTCTTGGATTATCTCATACTAATCAGGGGGAGACAGGGGGATGGCCTAGTTGTAGTTAAAAAAAAAATTCTTAATTAGACTGTTAATAGTCACCAAAACAATTATAAGTATCTGAAGAATAAAGTCTAAGGGGCTGAGTTAGAGACAAATCTAAGCCTCAAATATCTAAAAGGAAATTCCTCAAATATGAACTTCAATAAGCTTTTTATTTACCATAAGTCATCTTAATTCTCCCTCTTCTAGACATTCTATCTATTGAAAAGTCTTCAAATCTTTAAAATAAAACAAAAATAAACGAATAAAACCATACATTTGTAGGTGTTAATGTTAAATTTGTAGGTTTCTATTACAGTAATAAAATAAAAAATGTTATTTGTAATAAAATAAATACAAGTGACAAAAAAGGGGAAATGGGGGCTATTTACAAAATAGAATGCATGATTTCTGATGCGTTCTATCTTGGAGAAATCAAAAGAACAATAAAAGAACGGGCATTGGAGCATAATTCATACATAAAAAACAAATTAGAGGAGAAATCGGAATTGGCTGAACACTGTATGAATAAAAATCAGTGTGTAAAAAATGAAATCAAAATTGTATGTATTAAAAAAGATTGTAAAACGAGAAAAACCATGGAAAGTCTACTAATTAGAAATACCAAAAAGATAAAATTAATAGAAATGAAGGTGTTAATGTAAACAAATTTATTGTGGAAATGGCCAAAGAGTTTAACAATATATGTATTTCAAATTGTAAAAATAAGGTGAAAATTAAAGAATTAGGAGAATAGCATTTGTAAGTATTGTTGTAACAATACAATTTCATGAATGTCTCATATCTGTATCGTTTTCCTCTACTTGTTTGTAACGTATTGTTGTTGTTTTTAGGCTTTGAAAAAGAAAAGAAGTCATGTCTTTTCGAAAATTAAGAAATATTTATTTCAATAAATGTATGGTTTTATACGTTTATTTTTGTTTTATTTTGAAGATTTGAAGACTTTTCAAGCTTTTTATTTATTTTGGATCTTCATATTATTGACAGTTTTTTGAAAAAGAAATATCCAACTTACCTAGCTAATAAAGTCACAGCACCTGCAACAACTGGTGAGGCTACACTTGTTCCAGACAAAGAACGGCATCCTCCTTTAATGCTTGAACCACGAACAGCTGATCCATAAGTTACAATATCTGGTTTCACTCTTCCATACCCTCCTGGAAGCTCCCATGTAGTCATTCCACGCGAGGAAAAACGAGCAATTTGATCTTCAAAATTAATTCCTCCTACACCTACGACATCCATCTGGTCGGCTGGGTTGTTCAGAGTGCTAATAAACAAGTATAAAAATCGACATTCAATGATTTGGTTTGCAGTTTAAGAGAATATACATTAAAGCAGGCACAAAATGTTAAACATAGCTCTGTTGAATAAATAAAGACTTTATAATGAGCAGAAGTTTAACAGAAACGTCAAGTTTATAGCGTCTGTGGAAAAAGCCAAACACTAACAACAATTTTGCGTCAGGGCTTTCATTAAGACATTGTTTCAAAAGAACAAATATTATTTATTTATTTAAATAAAGGAAATCATCAAAGCGTTTTTTTGGAAAAGAATTACTACAGTATTTGACAAAACAGGAATTTTTTTTAAGCCACTGCTATTTTCCTAGAAAAAGAAATGGAAGAGAGAATTAAAAAAAAAATATTTTTTTAATTATTTTTTAATAATTATTATCTTAAAGAACTGGACAAAATTTGTTTGCTATAACCTCACTATTTAGGTTTTTTTTTTGCTTTTGTTTTTTTTTTTTTTAAAAAAAAGGTGATAATCCTACTATGATCAAAATAATCATTATTGTTGTTGTTACATTTTAAATTCAATGTTTAACCTGAAAATAACTACTTAATTAATTTTGTCTTAATAAATTTTTCTCCATTAAATTAAATTACAATCTGCTGAATTATTTGCTTTTTACTGATTCATTACTCTTTTCGCTACAGTGTTTTTAAGTAAGGCTATGGATTAAAATAGTAAAATATCCAGAGGATAAACAGGAGCGTCTGATATATTACAGAATGTGCTTCATTTTCTCAAGCAATGCTGAAGTTAATGACTGACATTTTAAATTGGCAAAACCAAAGCAGGCAATTCAAGATGAAGCATTTAATCAATAAATACTAAATATACTGCTCTTCTTTTTATAAGTAAATACTTACTTAATCACTATGATTTTTTTTTTTTTTTGTTTTCATTAAAAAAGAAAAATCTATAAAAAAAAGGGCCCAAAAAGGCATTTTGACCGAAATATACCTTGAATTTCAATGTATTATTTTTTGCAGCTCTTTGCTACAGTGCACGAAGAATGAAAAGGCTCTGAATCTTACATCATGACAAAACTTGTTTGTATATAGGGGAGAGTGATGACACTTCATTACCACTTCCAAACTAGCATTAGAAGTAAGGACTATCGGGCCTACTGATAGCACTGATAGAAAAAAAACTGAGGCAAGGCAATGAGCAAGATTTGGAGAGACTGTTGTCATCTTTATAGACATCCTATGCATTTGTGTATTTTTTGTGTTTGCAACTTTTTTCTGTTGGCAGGTATAATTGTTGGTCTGGAAACGATAGGTCTCGATGAGGCTGTAGATGTGACCAAGACCAGTGTACTTCAGTCCCTCTGAAAGTATTTGTGCAAATTTTCATTGCATTTTGTGATGTTTTTAGGTTAAATAATTTCATTTATAGCACTAAACTACTCTTCGGGAGACTTGATCCAGGATCACCTCTAGCCAGAAAGAAGATAGTCAGAAAATTCATCGCCAAAGAAAACAGCAGTAAGAAGCTCAAATTCATGAGGTTTTGCGAGGGAAGCCGTGAACCTATCAATGGTCCCCTAGCCCAACGGACAGTAAACAAGGATATCCCCAGTGGAGAGAAAGAGCAGCTGGCAGCCAACATCTCAAAAGACAGTCAAAGAACTCAGTAAATCCAACAATATCTTTTTTTTATTTTTCACTTTTATTTTTATTGTTAAAGAAATGTAATTGAGAGGGAGTTATTTTACATCCCTAATTTCTAAAAATTAAGTTCCCTTTTTGTTTTCACTTTGATTTCTTTTTGTTGTTAAATAAATGTTTTATTTATTACTCAAGATTTTTGTCAGAGTTTATCATTTCTTTAAAAGGTGTTTTTCTCTGGTAGGCTACCTGAGAACAATCCTATCATATTTTTTTCTTTTTGTATCCCTTTTTCATTAATTGAGAAACAGGGAAGTGTTGTGGTGTTCTTAGGCTAAATAGTTTCAATTATAGCACTAAACTACTCTTCGAGAGACTTGATCCAGGGGTCACTTCTCCGAACATGAAGGACAGATAGCAAATGAGGGCGATGCAGAGTTCTGACTCTTCTAAAAGGCAACAATTGAAGGGGGTTCTTTTTCAAAGGACAGGAAAGAGATCCAGAAGGCCTGTTAAAAAAAGGACGAAGATGGTCTTGATGAAATAGAAGACGTGGGGAGGAGAATTCTTCTGATGAAGACAGTCATAGTCTTCTCAGCTCTTGACCTTGATATTGAGGTTGCATCTACAAACCTAGATGACGTCATCACTGAAGAAGTCACAAACTTTGATGTAGGACTGAATGATTTTGTGGTTGTTTGGATAGCAACCAAAAAGACTTTCAATCATTGTGGTTGGTCAGAGACAATGCTATAAAAGTAAGTTTGTTAAAAAAAAAAAAGACAAATTTTCTCTCCCTGACAAAGAAAATGAAAGGATTGCATTGAAACAAGATCTAGTTGTGAAACTTGAGTCCTCTTTATCACAAGTCTAAACAAGATGCATCAGAATTTCTTACTTTCCCTAAGAGTTACAATGAATACTTGAAGTTGTGTCTCTGAAGTCTGGTAAATTAACCATTGAGTTCGAGGGGACAGATTTTCATTTTTTATTTCCCTTTCAAAAGCACCCAGGAACACACATCTTACCAGACGTGCCTTGGGATCATGTCTCCTTTCCAGGGGGATCAAGTCTCCCAACTAATAGGGCGACTTGATCGTGCTTAGACAAAAATGAAGTAAGTGAGTTTTAAGTGCAATTGTCAGCTGTTTTAAAAGGCAAGCATTGATCATTGTTAAGTCACCTCAGACCTATCCTTTGATACTAATATGACTGGTTGCCACTGGACATTTGGTAGATAGAACGTGAAACACTAAGTTGGGATCGAGTGTCACCACTCTCCCTAGATATTTTGGGTAACATCTTAAGGCATTTAATTCAAATATTTAAAATTTTAATAAATTTCATGTTGTTGTTGTTTTTCTTTCTGAATCAATAGCAATATAGAATTCAACTCACCCATATAAAGGGCCATCATTTCCAATGGCAGAGACCATAATGATTTTATTAGCTGTCAATTCCCAAACTTTATCCACAAATGGGTGATCCATAAAATCAGGTCCACCAATGCTCAAGTTTAAAACATCAATCTTCTTCAAAATAGCATAATTAAAGGCATCTAAGAACCAAGAAGTATAGGATACCTAAAGAAATAAGTAAAGGTTAGTCTTAATAATATATGTATACATATTTATTTGTAGTAATACAATTAAGCTTGTTTTCTTTAAAAATGTGTGCTGTTCGAAATTCTATTGCCTCCTACCTTCCTTGTACCATCTAATCAGAAAAATTATCATTACATTCAATAAATAAATTAAGATTATTTTTTTCTAGAAATAATTCAATGGAAAATATCTTAATAATGTATAAAATGGCTTCTTTCTTTTATTAATTATTTTTTTACTTGTCACTGAAACAAATGTCCATGTAAAGTGAATTCTCTTGAAAGAAGAACAGAAGTCAATAATAAGTTCATGATGTCACTAAATAAATAAAAGAAAAAGCTTTCACTAGTAATGATAACAACGGGATTCATTTTTCTTTGAATAATCCATTGAATGGAGATATTTTTTGTCAGATAATAAATAAAAAAAATTAAAGCTTTCCTATTTGCAGGACAAAAACCTGATGAATTGAACATTAAGACATATAGAAGGAATGAAAGTGGTTGAGATTACATAATAATGTGATGTATTCTCACACTGGAGGAGAAATAACAAAAGAGTTTTGCACAACTTTGGGAAGATAAATATTCAATGTAAGTTACTGTCTTAAGATAAAACAGTATAAAGGATTTTCTTATCATTAATGATAAACTTAAAAAAAACATTTCCTCATTCTAACTTATTTATTATGAGAAAGAAATTATAAATACTTACTTGATTATTTGTGAAAACGCGATATATATGAAGCTCTGCATCAGGTGCAAATCCTAAACACTCTTTATTGCTGGCAACAACTCCAGCAACAAATGTGCCATGGCCTAATCCATCATCAAGAGTTTTTTCATTGGTCCAATTAGTACGCTCTTTAATTTTTTTGAAGTGTGGGTGATTTTTGGCAAGTCCAGTATCAAAAACTGCCACTTTTACTCCAGCTCCTGTTTAAAGAAAAACAAAAATCTTATTTAAAAGACAGTTACATGAAATTTTGAAAACATAAAGCTAATTTAACAAATCAGTTACTGCTTCAACAATAACTATGTAAATGGCAAAACTGAAACATCTCAAATTCTTAACTTTGAAAATGGGGAAAAAACAAACAAACAGGTAAAGCTTCCGTATGAAGTAAAATTTTTGTAAACGAAATTTGCTTTAATTCTAAAACCATCATTTATTATTTCTGAAATCTTTACTGTCAATTCCAAGCTACAGAAGGACTAAATGAAAGTCATACAGAATAAAAGACTTGAATGCGATTTTCAGGAAGCAGTATTTAACAATGAGATCAAAGGAAGAAAAATTCAAAGAATAATGAATAGGCAAGACTCAGAAGATAACACTAAAGAACATGTTGTCAGAAGACAATCCGACTATAACTTTCCGCTGCAGAATCAACTGGAATGGAGATGAACAGATGCTGTGATTGGGGAAATCTAACTGGCAATGTAGCAATTGACAAGTGTAAACCAATAGAATAACCTGATAAAAGGAATCATTATTTGATACAGAACTGAAAAGATGATAGAAGAGATAATAAGGGTGAACACATTCAATGATTTAAAGAAACTAGATAATGGTTAAGAACATGTCTTAAAAGACCATCCTTCTTCAGGGCAGCAACTGGTGAAAAAAATGTATTAATAGAGGCCAGGAATGATACTCAAAACGCAGTAACAAAGAGTGAAGACAAAAGATTGTTATTAATGATGCAATGGTTTGTATAGGAAGAAGGATTCTCAAACTAGAGCAGCCAATTAAGAGAAAATTAATGAAATGAAAAAGATCTCAACAGGAAAGACAACATCTGGACAAAAAAAAAAATGGGACAATGGCAGACTAAAAATATTCTGAGCACACGAAAACGAGAAAGGAACAAACAACAGGAAGTGCATTTTGTGAGTGGGGAAGTATAAAATGAACATCCTGTAAAAGTCCCAAGATATCCTAACATTTCATTTTATCTTGTAGACCTTCTGTCACAAGAAGGAAAAATTAATGCTAATAAATAATAGTACAATGCATTTCAGATCAAGGCCTTCTGATGTGTGTGAACCTGAGGGTTTGGACGTCACTTTCTTCTGTGTTACATCTGTTTCTGTGGGTACAATGTGAGCTGCCTCAAAGAGCTCCCTTGGGTAATGATACTTTGGCTAAATAGCTCACACTTATCATCCCTTGTCGAGGTCACAGGTAAAAAGTGCTAAGAGGCCAGGCGTTGAAAAAAAAAAAGTGAATAATAAGGCAAAAACATTGCATTTCATAGTATATAGTATAAGTTACTATGAATAAGTTACTATACTGAATACTATGAAATACAATGCTTTTGCCTTATTATTCACTTTTTTTTTGTATAAAATATCTTTATTAGTAGCAGAATAAGTTTATATTTGACACAATGTCCATATGTTTCCATATGACAGCTTGAAAACCTTTGCTATCACAGTTAGCTCAGTTTGTTTTCTGAATAAGATTCTGCTCTGCAAACAGCATAGATGCTACTTTTACTGTACTATATATTAAACTGCAGTTATTTACTTAGAAAAAAACAAAATAAAAAAACAAAACATCTAATTGATTACACGAATCTTACCTGTGATGCCCATGTTCCAAAGCACATCTGCTTGTAATATATGTGTAATCTGTCTAGGAATTGCTCTAAGTAATCGTCTACTAGTAAATCTTCCAGTTGAATGCCAAAAAGCATTTCCCTAAATAGGAGAAAAATAACAGACATATTTACCTTATGAATTAAACTGAAATGCTTTATCTTAGCATTTTTTTTTATTCACTAATGTTTAACATGTCAAAAAATATGAATAAGTCAACAGACATCTAAAAAGCTAAAAGTTGAAACCACAATGGTCATTTTCAGTAATAGTAAGCTACCCAATTCAGTGTAAGTACATTTACATGTTTACACAAAGAACCTTCAATTGACTGAAATTTCAGTCAACGAAGGAAAGATAAAAATACCTTTTTTAAGATATTTCACTGCCTTTAAAGATACTAGTTAAGTTAAAGTAGTTCACTATGTGTCTAAGCAGGCCCTTAGGGTTTGGGAGGTAAGGCTCCCAATCTGGGCTACGTTAAGATCAAGTGGTCAGCCCAAGGCCCACCCGCCTGCATCTAAATCTCAGAAAAGAAACCTGGTACCCATTCTACAGAGGAATGGGTGAACGTTAAACCCCGTCAGCAGAATGAAAAGAAGCCCAACCTCCACCAGGTTGGGAATTGAATCTGGCTTATCCAGACCACAGTCAAGCGCCTTACCACTTGGCTACTGGGCCCACCATTAGAGATAGTATGCTCCTATGATTATAATATATCAAAGATTAAATAACTGTGGTCAAATAAATATCTACAGTAATGGCACCAAACATGTGATATCCAGTTACATTAAAAAATGGCCAATAGTGGCTAACAACTCAGAACTGCACACTGGAAAAATAAAATTTCCAAAAAAATTAGATAACAGTTCAGTTACCACAAAATGACATATCTAACAGCCAGTGAATTTTGAAGAAAAACTACTACTACTAATTAGTATTATTTTATTATTTACAGTAAACATTACACTACTTACCAATGATAAACTAGAACGTTTATGCAAAGGTCGAGATGACTGCCATGTTTGATAATGGCATGATAAACTGCCATTGCAAGATGGTTTTACTGCTTCACCATCATCTGTCACTATTAAAACAAAGAAAATAATAAGTAACATGCCAGTGAAATTTGAAGCATTTCATATTTTTTAATTTGTACTGTATGTTAAATATAAAACATTCAAAATAAGCTAATCTAGAATAATATTTATTCATTAAGTGATGAAGAAATCCTCACTAGTCAGTATCTTAGTGAAAACATTAAAATGTTACAAAAATGAAAGTTGGAATGAACAATCATGTAAAATACATTTTTAATGATACAAAACACATCTTCTTTTTTTCTTCGCAATATTTCGCGGTTTATTGTCTTTTAACCGCTTCATCAGGCTTAATATATGGAAAAACTTTTCGTAAGATACAGTAACGAATCTGGTAATAATATATACAATTAACATCATTTCAAACATTTTAAACTTCTATATTATTACAATAATGAGTTTGGTAATATTATTAATAATATTTCAATCTTCCATATTATTACAATAATGAGTCTGGTAATAATATTAATAACATTTCAATCTTCCATATTATTATTACAAAGGATTTTGTTCTTACAAATTATTACAAAGGATTTTGTTTACAAATTATTACTGAAAATATTGGAATTTTTTCAAATTTTTACAATTGTTTTTAAATTTATCTAATAGTGTTTGGCTAATTTCTACTCCTTTATATTTGTTAAAACACTTAAAAGTGTTTATAACACATGCCTCCAGGATGAACCTAGTGTCTCTGTCATAAACATTTCTATACATTATCTCAACTATCGGATCAGGGTTATGATTTAATTTTATGCAGTGATAGGCCCAATCAGAAACATTCGGGTTTTTTATTACCAGATTCGTTACTGTATCTTACGAAAAGTTTTTCCATATATTAAGCCTGATAAAGCGGTTAAAAGACAATAAACCGTGAAATATTGCGAAGAAAAAAAGAAGATGTGTTTTGTATCATTAATAATAATTAATTGCATATTGAATTTGAATATAAGAGAATAAATTTTAATTAACCAAAAATGAAAAAAAAAAAAAAAAACACAAACATTTAAGAGACACTAATTTGAAAGTTAAATGTAACCGATACAATATAAAGATGTATGTATTTCCTAATTATCTTTGCAACTATTATAGATAATGTTTGATTTGCTAGTTATCCAGATTCACAAAGTGCTGGAAACAAATACAGTATGGTCAATTGTCAATTTTAAACCAGAAAAAATTTTTTTAGAAGATCTTTCAGCCAATGGAAATAAGACACAGTTATTTATAGCTAATGGACCCTTATGATTACAATGCTTATTTAAAAGTTAGAATTGCTAAATTTCACTACTCAGTAGGAGCAAAAACTTCTGTTTAGTTAAAATCTAGTCCAAAGTGTAAACAATCTTGATGATTGAGGTTTTCTCTATTTTTCTCAGGTGGCCCAATGATTTAAGATATGGAAAATCAGTTTTCTTGAATGAAATAAAAATAAGTCAATAAGCAGTAGCAAATGTTAATGCAATTCAGTTTAAAATTTGAAGGATTTAAAACTCATGCTGTTCACGCAACAACTCAAAAAAGTAAATAAATGATTAATCTGACAGCAGAAATGTGAAATTGACATTTCATCATGTTAATTATTGCCGTAGTTATTTTCCTATTAAATAGTAAATAGTTTCCTATTTCCAAACTATTAAATAAGAAAAAGGAAAAAAGAAAATATCTAATCTAGATTAAAAATACTTACAGTTTATAAACTTGAGAGTTCTTGTAACTATTCTTTGTGGTGTAACCAGTTTAATATTTGGATGACTTGATAAAGCATCGATGCTATTCTGAGGATCCCTTTCACTTAACTAATAATAAAAAAAAAAAAGCAAATGATAACAATAATGCATCAAACTCTTTCTTCAAGTTAGCAGCTATTGTAGTTTCAAAAACTGAACAAAATATAAAAAACAAAACAAAACCTTCAATTATTAAGTCAATTTCTTGTTTTTAACCTAATTTCTAAAGGAAATGGAAGTCTTATTGCAGTTATAAGAGTGCCCGCACCCCCTCTCAATAATTTAACCAGTCAATTGATCTTCTAGAAACTTGACAAACATATTTATGGAAAACCTATCTCTGGTATATAACATGATCATATTAAAGTTCACATTTTGAAAGGCTGTAACTGGAGAACCAATCAGAGGAACGACTTTATATTTCACGTAAGGACATTCATGGTGATGAAATTTTGCTTGGCACAAAAAGAATTTTTACTTCCGAAGAAGGCCACTAGGGCGAATTATGGCACTGCAATACTGTAGTGGATACACAATACATTGAAGTGTGGGAATCACCTGGTTGGATAACAAGAGATGCATAATGCTGGCCAGTAACATTGTGCAGGTGACAGGATGGGGGAAACCATATTGAACATGTGCTTATGTAACACACAACAAATCATGTATATCCACTACAGTACTGCAGTGCCATTTATCGCCCCAGTGGCTACCTTTGGATTTTTTTTTTTTTTTTGTGACAAATAAAATTCCATAGCCACGGATGTCCTCATGTGAAATATGAAGCCGTTTTGCTCCAGTTATAGCCTTTCAAAATGTGAATTTTAATTATGAACATCTTGTATATTATTTTTTTTTTTTCTATTTTATAATACAGTAAATTCTTTACTGACGATCAGGAAGTACCACCCCTCAATGAATACAAAACCATACCCAATATTTCAGAAGAGTGAATACAGATCAATATGAAATGGATCAGAATTACATATTGAAGTGCGTTATCTTATTTAAAAAAAATTAGGAATTCTTTGGATAGAAAAAAATAGTACATTGGATGAATTTCAGAAACCTTTTCATTAAAAAAAAAAAAAAAAAATCTTATAATAATGCTAACAGAAACATGTAAATGATGAACGAAAGAATTTGGTAGGATACTGATATACAATGGAGTACTGCTTCACTTTAACAAATTTTCTTGAAAGTTTACTTGAGATTATCTGTCTTTTTGTACCTGAAAAGTTTTCTGGATAATCTTTGCAGGCAAATTTGCATCTCAAGAAAGAACCGGAAGTCCAGCAATTAACTGTCAATGTTATATCAACAACGAATCAATGCTAATCCCTATTACAGAAGGGATAATATGGATTGCTTTCATTTGATTAAAATTATTTGGCTTTAGGCCATTTAACATAAAATACTTACAGGTTAAATTAAGTTAGACTGTAATTCGCACATGTGATAATCCACAAAGAGGCCCTTTTTCCTTGTATTTACAAATTCAATAAACAATAAAGGAAATAAAAAAGCAGTATTTTAAGGAAAGTAGACTCAAAGTTCTTTTAAATGCTTCTTGGTTTTATTATTTTTAAGCCTAAGTTTTAACTTTTTGATTGTTAAATCAGTCATAGTTGCACTTGAGGTTTGGAGAGTTGCAGATGTTTTTTAACGTGTTATTATTATTATTAATACTTCTTTAATTTGTTTATTACAAAATTTATTATTGGTTTACTAATAAATAAGTTTACCTGGACAACATCGAAGTCACTTGGGTAGTCACTAGCAGGATTCATTCTTGGCAAAACTGTCCAATTTAATACTCCTGAATTCTGTAAAGCAGCAGCTATGAATCTATCCCTTGCTTCAGCCTTATAATAACCTTTAAAAGCTACTATGTATTCTATAATGATAAACAATAAAAGTTAATATGGGTAACTTAGAATTCAAAGAAATATTCCAATGCTTTTAATTTTCCTAATTCATGGTAATTTAAATAAAAAAAGAAAAAGAAGTTAAAATTAAATGCTTAAGTTAATTTTCTGAGTCCAGTGGTTTAGACTGCAGACAATTCTTCCTGGTGGTTGGGGATTTTTCCATCGTCATTTCTCCTACATACGGACCTTAGGGTTCACCCAGCCCTCTGTCAAATGCATTCTGGTCTTCTTACTTTGAGGTTAAAGGTGAGCAGGCATTGGGCTGACCATCCAATTTCAACTAGTATCCTTGGTTGAGCATCACTGACCACTCTGCACTAATATCAAAATCAATATAATGGTAGCACAAGTTAAGGAAGCCTTTGTAGTTTTTGTACCGTGCAACATACCCAACCATAAAATATTCTATATTAGTGATTTCAGGAAACTTCTCTAAATATAAGCAAGTCTACTGTAAGCTTCTGTATTTCATGAACCATTGTTACATCATGCAGTAGGTCATCAGATATTACACACACTCACATTTTGCACTTAAATCATTTTGGTTTTTTATAATAAACTAGCAAAAGACCCATATCAGTTACAAAAAAACAAACATCCTGATGTGGATGAGAAAGAAATTGAAATTGTGAGATCACTTTGAAACTTTCTCAGTTGGTAAAAACAAATCACATGATAGGTACAAAATAATAGTCAAATTCTGTAACTCGAGATCCCTAGATATGAAATTAATATTGAGATCGGAGGGTATAAGACTTCCCACCCCTTTCCCATCATCTCCACACCCCTATCACTTACAACCTTCCACAGTTCGTAAACTCTATATCTATCCCGAATCCCCTGTACAATGATTGCCCATTACCTCACCGCTCTCCCTACCCCCCTTAGTTCTAGTTTTTGCCTCCAGGTTAATATGTGGCGCTATTGTTCACAAAAATATTTTAGTTCCAATAATTGAAGGTATTATTACTTATGGAAAACACAATGAGAAACTCTTTGCGCAGAAGAGTTGTCATTATAACGGTTTCCACATGCAATAATATTTTATTTATGATTTTGTCGTTATTATTTTATTTTTGTCATTTAGCAACCATAAAACAAAATAATTTTATGTGTGAATGATTTTGTTTTTTATTTCCTGTAATTCATTACCATAAACAGGAAAAAAAATAAAAATAAAATATAGCCTTTGATCGATCTGGACCAAACTTTGCAAAATTACTCTTTAGAACGCTGCGGAAATAAGCAGGCTACAATTGAAATCTGGACACATCTTCCCTCCCCTTAATTTAATCCCCTTCACACTTCTACTGGGTGATTGTGAGAGGAGAATCCACTTTTACTGATTTGCTAGTCATAAATAAAAAAAAAGAAAGAAAAAAAAAAAAAAAAACAGAAAAAAAAAAGGGAAATACAAAAAAAAAATTAATAAAAGAAAATTATTGCCAACCAAGCAGATTTGAACCCAGTAACCAAACCTCTACTCTTCACATATACACTCCCTGGCCTCAGTATTACACACCATTAATTAAGTCATCATATGACGTGTCAAATGGTGCAGTAGAAGCTCCATACTTGGATGAATTTTACTCGCATACACTGAGTGATTCCCTGCTGAACCTGGTAGTACGAACCACTTTGGTCTTAACATATAAAATTTGGAAATGCTTATTTAACATCTGAATGAACACATGTAAAACATGAGAAGAACTCAAGAGAGATTACAAAGTATTAAATGCTGTTGTTTATGTAATGTTTTTACCAAGTATTATACATGAAATACTCATCATCCTCATAAAACCTAGAAATTAAAATGACAAATTATTTTCCTAAGTTGCTTTTTTTTTCTGGCAAAGAAATTACATCTTATTCCTTCAATAATGAACATGCCTGATGAATCATCGAGTCACTAGCATCAAATGTTTCAACTAGGGTTTTCTTGGGCCAGTCAAGACAAGCAACTAGTGTCAAAATACCATTTTTTCCCCTTTCTAGTGACTTGCTTGAACTTGCAGAAATCATCTTATCAAGATCAGCAGCTTTCTTCTTCAAAGTATCATCAACTGCTTCTTCTTATTCCTTTTCCAGTTCATTCGAGTCTAAATACAAATCACTTGCTAACTTTTTTTGCCACAATAACTGTAGTTTCTTTCAGCTTCTTTTTCCCATAAGCAGTTTTTTTTTCCAGATGGAACTGAATGTAGTTTGACTGGTGAACACCCAAGTTCTGATAGACTGGCAACTAGCTATTCCCTAGCATCTGTATAGATTGGCATTCTATCTCAGGAACATCATCTTCACTACACTTCATTACATCTTCACAGTTCATGTAACATTTAGAGAATAATTTCTTGCCAGGAACCACAGAAATATCATTTTCTTTCACTTGTTATGAAAAACTAAGAGCAACCTCTTTTAGATCTTTTTTATGACACTTTTGTGCAAATTAAAAGGATCAAAACACTTTTTTTCATTTAATGATTTTTTTTTTTAGGAGACTTGGTTCATGATGCTTGCACAAATGAAGGTTTGGTCTATAAGACATACCAGCTCTCCGTTATACAGTAATTGTCTTCTACAGCAAAAGAGCTCAAAAGTTTTATATCATTCTTCTTAGAATTCAGAGTTTGAAGACAATCACCTTGAAGATGTACGTATACCAAAGCTGTAAGAACCTTCTGGATTCATTGGTAGAAGAGTAACTGATACAGTTTTACCTTCACATCCACAGGTAAACAGCACAGCCACTAGACAAAAAACTAATCAGAATAAGTTCAAACTTGTAATCTAATACTCCCAATGGCTGCCACCAGTTTGTACAGGTTGCCCGTCACTAATTTCGGCTAGTGTAATTTCAAATTTCCCGGATCGCAGCACCAACCTGACGCTACTTGCTGCATAAACACTGTTGACGTCATTTGCAAACACAAGCAAACCATTCCAATTTGTTCTCCCGTTATTGTTATAAGCTGCTCACTTTTAGCCCTAGCCATGGTTCAATGAATAAAGGAAATGCTTCTTTGCTTTGGAAGCAGCAGTGATGAAGTTTTTTTGTGTAATTCAATAGCCTGTACTTCCTGTACTATCTATTTTATACTTGCATTTCAGCATTTAATTTGCTTTAATATCACATTGCTCAAACATTAATTTCTACTATTATTTACACTGCATTGCTTTGATATTTTTCCCATCACTGTAATGGCAACACAAGTCTGGTAATATTTTAAAATTCAATAATGGAAATAATTAAGAATTGTCGCATCTCAACAGGACTTCTTTATTTAGAAAAGATGATATAGGTTATTTTGTTATTATCTGCTTGTATGTCTTTTTTTGTTTTGAAAAGGCTTCTTTCATGGAATCGCCAATGTAGAAAGCCTTATTATTGGAAAACATGAAGAAGACAGGTAAAATAATACAGTCAAAATATTGTATACATTATTAAGAAGAGCTTTCAATAAAACCTCTTCTTAAAAAAAAAACAATGATTTTAAAATATATGTCTGTTTTGTTTGTATTGTCATAATGGGTCAAAGTACTTTCTCCAATTTTTTTTTTGTGTATTTTAGACACTAATGAACTTCCCAACCTATAAGTTTCTCAGATTTTTAAAGGTTTCACCTTTTCCTCTACAAGTATTTGTTTTGTAAGTCAGAAAAAATTTCAGAAAAAAATTCAGAATTTTTTTATTGGAATTTCATTTTGATAGTAGTTGATTTCCCACATCTTCATAAATAAAGAAGTTATGACATTATTTGTTTATAAATCATGTAAAAAAATTCTACACGTATGGCTGGAAAAGCTAATTTTGTGATAGATTCAATTAGCCATACCTCCAAACCTAACAAAGATAGGGAAGGGGGGAGGGCTGAAAATTTTCTCAGACTTCTATAATTTGGTTTAATATAGATTTCTTATGCAAAATTATATCGAAATCCCAAAATGTGGGTAAAAAGCTTGGTTGAATTGACATGGAATGACATATTAACACTTTGGGTTGAAATGCTATGATTCTACAGTAGTTTATCTTAAGACTTGTGTGTGTGTGTGTGTTTGTATGTATTACTTATATCCCCATTGTTTAGCAATAAATGATTATATTCAAAAAAGATGGATGACCAGAAGAATTACCAGCAATGGCAAAAAATTAACTTAAAAGACATTAAGAAAAGATATGCCCGATATACATATAAATTAAAAGAAATAAATTATTGATTGTTTTTAATTCTTACCATTTTTAACAATACCAGAAGAAAAGCCTATTTGAACTAACTGAGAAGGGTGAGTTTCTAGGCTACAATTTGGTGCTTGATGGGAAGTTGAAGGAGAAAGTGTTTCTCCACTGCTGGTAGAGTCTAAAACACTACTTAAAATTAATAAAAGGTAAATAAAAGTTTTCGATGTCAGCCAGTGTTGCCGTAGTCTTATTTTCAGCTTCATTTTACATATTCGTAGTGTCACCTTTTCAACATCATTTCCAGTAAATAATGTGTCATTTTTAATATCTCTATGTTTATACTCTTTTCTTTATGGCAATCATATTAATCTGAAACTGAAAGAGAAAATATATTTTTTAAGAACAATCAATTTCAAATAGGCATATTTACAACTCTAGAATTCAATTTAATTCCAACTAAATTTAGTAGTTAATGAATAAAATTATATATAAAAAAAAATGATGAACACAAAATATGCATAAATTTTGGAAAACAGATTTTACTAATATCTCAGAAACTTGATGGATCTTTAAGTAGAATTACTTGAAAATCTTTACTATATCTTCATAGATTACTCTAGGGAAATTGGAATTTCTTTATCTAAAGAAAGGTCAAATTAACAAAAGTGAAGCATAATGATGTAAGGGTTTAATAATGTAATTTTAAATTATAATTTTTATAATATAAAAATACATTTTCTTTACAACTTAAGATTGGATTCTCACTAAACTTATTACAGGGCCTAAAGCACAGTTGGGGAACATGTGACCTTTGTGATTTTCAAGTGTGATCTTTCATACAGAATTTCACATTCATGTGGTTATAGAAGGAAACTTACAAAAAGAACGTAAAGGATTATATTATAAGTAAATTGAAAACCCACAATGCAGTTACAGACAGAGGGGCTGAAAAATGGAAAACTATTCACAAAATTGTTTGAAATAAGTCACCCAAATATTGCTATTTTGATACAGTCAACTTACTTAGCGTAAGAGATTCCGCAATAACATCTCTTGAAACTTATTTTTACAAATAAATAGCGATTTTCCATATATCTCCAGGTTATAATTCTAGATATGTTCTTAAAAAAATTTATGTTTACTACTTTATAATATATGCCTTTCATGACCTATCAGGAATATTGTAATACAGTGCTCTATACTACAGAAAATATTACATTAAAATAGAATTTAATTATCAAAATTATACTGATTAAAAAATCTAAGATTTTGGACTTGTTTAACCGCCTTTCCTCATCTCCCCAGTCTGAAAAAGGAACATGATTTTTTTTTCTTTTTTCTTTGAAGTTGAATGGCACAATGTGTGTCCGGATGAATTCTCCACTACATAATTGGTAGCCTTCAAATGGCAAAAGGTTATTGGAACCTCTTGCCTAAACCCTTTCAAACTGTTTAGTAACTGCAATTGTCCTAAAATGTACTGAACTCTCATGTTTTAAATCATATGCTCGCATGGTGTTAAAACTCCTTCTGTTAAATTTAAAAGGAGAAATTCAGGTTTCAATTGGATTTTTCAGCCTCGTCAAGAAATAACGTAAAATACAAATGCGCCCAGGTTTCTTGGCATTCTGATGAATGTTTTTACCCACTGTATTAAATATGTCATTTTATTCTTTTTTTGACTGCAGAATGCAAATACTTATAACGTTGCTAATATATTATTTTAAGTTATTCTTTATTTTGGTTGAAAAGGAAAAAAAAAATAGCCATTGCTTTAATTATGAATAAGATGTTCATATTTAAATTTTACTTAATGAAATGAGTTTTACTATTTGCCTTAACAATATATATAATAACTCGTCAAATAGCTAATGACATGCTCATTTCAGTACATCAAATAATCTTCCTCCAGCAATTCCAAAGCTTCTGACCAAAGACCTCTTCTATTTCTTTGGGTCTCTAACTCCCTAGTAAAGGCAATATCATTGTAATCCCTACATTGCTGTCTTTGATAATTTAGAATTTCTAATATTATTTGCCTTATTCTATATTATATTTTTTATAAGTCCATTTCTGTCGATTATAAAAAGATATGTGATATTTGATTGCAAATTTTATTCATATTCGTTTCAATTTTTATTCTTTTATTTATTTAAATTGACCAATTCTTCTAAGATTATATAAAAATATTTTTTTTTTTTGCACATATGTAACTTATAATAAGAATTTCTGAATGTGCTGATAATTTGAATAACCATTATTTGAAACAAGATGATCATAAAGTCACAATCATTGATAATATATAGTTTTAAATTTTTGTCTGAAAATATCCCTAATTAATGAACTATAAGTGCAAAATAACTCTTATTTTAACCATAGTTTAGAATTAAAGTTAGTCAAAGATAAGAGTAAGTAACCTTTTGGATTTGTAAAAACTTGGAAATTACACTATTGGGGTACCAAAGGAATTTTTATCTTAAGAGTAAAGGTTAAAAACGATAATAGTTGTCTTTTATCTTAAAGTACATAAACAATTAGTGATAACTATTACTGATTAGAGAGTAACTACAGTGCTCACACAAGGAATGCATGTTCGCTTCTGCGTCCACACTGTTGATATCCACTTTACATCTTAGCAATTGATAATTTAGTGGCTATTGTTGAACATCTCCAAGTAAAAGAAGGACTTGAACCCAATACAATAAATTAAGTAACATCCTCATTCGCAGATAAATCTATTACTTTGAAAGAGTTTACGATTTAAAAAACAATCACCGTTTGGTTAATTTCACCCACTATTATCATTCTTGTAACGAAGCTTCTGATTGGCTGACTCTGTTTGAGGCATTATGGGTAAACAACATGGCAGCCGAGCGTGGTAGTACGAAGTGTGGATTTGTTGTTAAAACATACTTAAATTTCTCTGCTCCTTTTGGCATTGATACTTAACTAAAAGCTTTTAATACAAAATACAGCATTATTTAAAATATTTAATTAAAGGTAAGATTATTACTTAAAGCTATTAATATTAAAATTTGATAAGAAGAGAGTTCTTGTTGTTAAGCCTATTCCACCAACTCATTTACTTGTTTTTATTAAATATTGTTGAATATCATCAATTGAATTTCATTGATTGCATTATTTTTTTATTCAATTTTTGATGTTCTGATCCTTAAAAAAAACCAAAATACTTAGATTATATTGACGGTTACAAAACATTTTCAATCTCTGATTGTTTGAATGTTTTGTTGAAAAAGAAAAAAAAAAAAAAAGATATATTAAAATATTATACTTCGTTCTGAGCACGCTAACGTTAACTGAATTAAATGTAGGGTAGTTTCTGATAAATATTATTGAAGGGAAGTTTGTTTATTATTCGGCGATAATAAGTCGCTTGTCGATCTGTTCATGAATAGAAGAATATATCAACATATGAAAATGTAACTTCATGTGAGATTCGCTTATAACATGATATCTTGTGATATCAGAGTTGTCAATATTGCAGTTCTTAATGTCATAGTCAGAAATGTCATGTGACAATTAGTTTAAAAAAAAAAAAGAGAGAGAAAACAAATTTGAGTGCCTATTTTCATATATTTTAACTTCAGTTGTTGTTTCTTAGAACTTGTTTCTCCATCATCTGCAAATTGAGGAGATTCATTTTGTAAGACCGTCCCCTTCATTTGTGATTCATAACGTCTGCAAATTAGACAAGTATCTTTAAATGTCATTTGTCAATTTGTTGCAATTATGTGATGAGGCAGTTATGTTTTAAGTGTCGTGAGTGGGTGTGGCGTGCAACCAAGACCCTTAATAAAGATAAGAAAATGCTTATATTGTAAAATAAACCAGATAGCCTACGAAACATGTAGTATTGTCAAGTCTTGATAAATTGAATGGTTGTTTTCAGTGTTTTTTTCAAAGTCAAAACTGTCAAATGGTTTCATGGTACAGAAGTGCATTTCTTTTGATTAAGTTTAAAAGAAAAATAGGATTTATTTTCAGAATTGAAATACGGCCGTTTTTGAGAATTCGGTTTAAGGTGATTGAAAGATTTAACGAAAATTTCTTTACAAGAGACCTGTATTGTTTTTGATTATCGTCAGGTGTAACAATAAGTGTTGTTAATTCTCCGATGTAGCAAAGATATTATTTATTTTATTATAAATTTCTTATTCATTGCTTCAAAATTATAAGTGCGATATTTTATCAGTGAAGATTGAACTTTTTATTTATTTTAATTTCTTTATAATATCATTAATCTTGCCAATTGTATTAATAGAACTTAATGATGACTATACATTACAAAAATTTGGATTAAAAAAAAAAAAAAAAAAGCTTGTCCCAAATATTTGTTTTCTAGAAGGTTTTTTTTTTTTTTCTCAATGAAAAATATATTCAGAGTGCTGAATACATAGCACAATGTATTCAGTTTGTTTTTGAAAATTTATTTGAATTTAAATGAATTACAACATTGAGTTCATCTTTTAATCCTTTTGGCCTTAATCTTATTTAATGAAATATCCTTTGGAACTCTTTATATTAATTGCAATAAACTGTATTGACTCTCAGAGTTGACAGTGTGAGTTATTGCCTGGGTTTGTCAAACAGATTTTCTGAAATGCACTTGTATCATTAATGACAATTCTGTTTATTACCACATTCTTTAAGAACAGACTGAATGTTGTTTTACAGAATTCTGAGATTTGCAAATTCTCTAAATTAGTTTTTTGTTTTTCCATAGATTCTGCAGAATTATCAAATTAAGAAATTTTTAAGTGTAAATTTGTGAATTAAGGTTTTATTTGTTTTTTGAAGCATAAAGGCTTAACATGCATGTACAGCTTAAAGAACACTCATAGTTTGCACTGAACAACTTTTGCTTATTTGTTCTGTATTGTTTTTTGGACAAATTGACAAATATTTAGTGATTAAAAAATTAAAAAGATCCTATTATTAAATGGCTCCTGCCCTCCTCTCTAGCCCTTAAGATGGAGTGTGCAAAGCTACTCTGTAAGTATGGGTATTTCCCCTGCACTCCCTTAAGTCATTAGTAAATGTAAAAAATAAATATACAGTAAAGCCCCGGTTATCTGCGGAATTGGGTGGCAAGGGCACCGCAGATAACCCGAATTTTTTTTACTTTCTTTTGACTAAATATGAGGTGTAAACATGAAAAAAAATTTTCAGCATAAAAACTATGTTTTATTGTACAAAAAACAATATGTAAAACTTTTAAAATATATACAGTACAGCAGAAACCTTTGCTCTAGGTCCAAAATCACTAAAATAAAGAACAGTAAACAAAAACCAATACTGTACTGTTAACAAAAAGTGTTCAGTTACGCCTTTTCAAAAAAGTCAGGTAGGACCTATTGTATTTTCCCTGTTGTTGGCTTGGATTAAAATTGGGTTTTGTTTTTTTTAGGTTCGAAATTAAAAAAAAAAAAATTTGCAGCACTCGTGGATAATCGTGACTTATTGGAAAGTTTATTTGTAGTTACAAATTCTAGGATTTATGGAAGCAATCTGTGTTTGCTCAAAACTATGTTGTACTTTCAATAGAATCAAATAATCAGAAACGGGTACAAATCTATCAGCGAATTTTCAAGATTTAAAACCTAAGAACTTTTTCTCCCTTTCTGAGAGCAACATTCTTAAATTTGTTAACAAGACCTGAATATAAAACTGGTTTAAGTTCCTTTATTTTGTAAAGAAACATAAATTTGTTTTGTGCCAAACCTACATTTAAATTACTGATGCCTGTCTTTATTTAAAATTAAGAAAATTAAATTCTCAGTTTAGTGGTTGTTAAATTGTTAAATATCTCCTACGTCATATATGCAAATAACTGAATTTTAACACTAGAGGACCTTACAATCTCAAGAAGGTATCACGATTGTTGCACCTTGGTTACAATATAAGAGCTTTATGAAAACATGATGAGTTTCACTTTATCTTAGAAAAGATGACCTCTGCTTACTTGCGTGTAAAGAAGCTAAGTTTGCACTGATGTCACTGTAATTATTTTGAATTTCACTATCTCCTATGATAGTGTCCTTTGATATTGGTAATTCAACTTTAACAGCGTACCGATACATCAAAGAGATAATCATGAGCCCTAATGTCTGGCCAGTATGCCTATATCTGAAACGAATGCCTTCTTGGCATTCCCTCCAAGGCTCACAGGCCAATTGATCTGTCTCTAATCAAGCACACATGGGAATGTTTTCAATGCCAGTTTGGTGTCAGCTTTTAGCCACGCTGAAGCTTCATGGAACTGATATAGTAGTTGCAAAATGCCTGGGAAAATTTACCACACAATATGACAAAACATTACTTAGGAGTCTACACCTCAGTAGGTATCTGATTACATTGCAACCAGCATAGATTTACTCCCTACTGATGTATAACTTAGATGTTTTGAAGTAACAGTGGATCATTTTGTTTTCTTCTACAGTTTGTATATGTGCCAAGTTTAAACTAGAAATGCTGCCTCCTTTAAAGGCATAATTTTTGGTTTGCTCAACGTTGACAGTAAGACAACTATAAAGAAGTGACATGTGAATTGATCAGAAGCATTAAATTAAAGCTTGTTGAATACATATCTTTGGGATCTGGAATAGAAGATTAAAATACGTTTGATAATAGGATATACTGAAGACAAAACATATTTGAACAGCATATAAGACTCATAGAAAGATTAGAGTTATTACAACTGTTGAAAAAAGATGAAAATTGTGAATTACTACTTCCATGTATTCTCAGTGGTATCTATCGCAAAGCAGAGTAACTAATTCCTATATTTCTGCAAATCAAAGAGAACATGATTTTCGATTTTTTTTTTTATTTGTATATTTTGCATCTTTAACATGCCTATGTAGTGATATTATTTTTATATTCTTTTTATAAATATCATCCATATCCAAAAGGCTTGAAACGTGGATAATGAAATGCTTGGGCGAGGAAAACTGACTGGATCCCATCGATTGCAGCTCCCATTGATTTCTGCTTGTTGATAATTCTCTTCACCATCAAATGCAACAAATTTGTAGCAATAGCAGATCTTCCTAGTAATTCAGAAATATAAATTCCATCACACTGACTCTTTAAATAATGGAAAATTCTCCAAATTATACCTCTAGCATGGCTGTGCAGGTCTTACAGTAACCTGTCCTTATGATGCTGCCATATTGCTTTTTGCAGAAGGAGTTCCAGGATCAACTAAGTGAACAGTTTTATTCCTTATAAGGTAATTCTTTTTTCTCTGCGCTTACTATAGTTACCGTATTCTGAAGGATATGAAGAGATAAACCTCAAATTACGTGGAACTTCAACCAAGGGAAGGAATCATTGAATTTTTGGAATGACGGATTCAACATGAATTTTAAAACTTGTTAGATTTAAGCCGGTAAAAAAAAAAAAAAGTAATGTTTTTTTTAAAACTGATAGAGATTTTGAATCTAAAATCATTGGACCACAAAGTATTTTGGATTAATGATTTTATGAAATTGCTGATAGTTGCTTAAATACCACTAATTGAATTGAGATATATACAATCTATTTGTAGAACTGTATGAGAAAGGAGATAAAAAGAAATGAAAAATAAGTGACCTTTTAAATGAACTGAATAGGAAATAGTATCAAGAGAAAGTGAAAATAAATAAAACGCACTTGTTTGCAAACATGATGAAAAGAGAATAAAAAGGATGGTAATAAACCTAGAGTTTCGGAATATTCAGTGTATTCCGAATTGTAGGTTTATTACCATCTTTTTAATTCTCTTTTCATCATGTTTGTAAGTAAGTGTGTGTTATTTATTTTCACTTTCTCTTTATTTTGATACACATGTTAAGCCTTCTTGTAAGAAATGGTATAGGTTGTAAATATTTGTTGTGGGCTATTTAATAATAAATGTATGGTAACAGTGAGTCGACTTCATTTCGTGATCGTTGTTGTCCTACCATTGGTTTCTTGACTAGTTTTGACAGTTCCCTCGAAAAATGACGACGTTCAGCAGGCCTGCAATAGTCAATGCACTATCGATTCCTTTATCAAACGACAGCGACTTAAGTGGTTTGGCCATGTCTCTTGCATGGATTTTTTGAGGCTACCGTACCAGTGCCTCAACACAGAACGACCTACTGGTTGGAAAATCGCCCGAAACGCTCCAAAGAAAACATGGTTGAGCCAGGTGGCACATGATCTTCAACCGCTCCACTTCTCGGCAGCCGATACACAAAAAGCCACCATGAATCTAAATCAACGGCATGGTATTATTAGAGATGCCCTACCGCTGGCCTCCTCAATGCGTCGGGTGCTACCGTATTGTCGATGACCTTGGTGGCGTTTACGGAGTCAAGTGAGTCTACTGATGTCAAAAGAAACAAAGTGTTAAACATTGTAAGGTAGTAACACTCAGAGAATTTGAATTAATGATGGTCAGCCAATAATTGCAACAGGCCTGAATGAATCATTGAAAGATGGACTACTGTTGTCAAATTACAAAGAAACAAAACAAACCAATTCACAGGATCTAAATATGAAAGAATAAATTGGCACTGATATGATTCCTCCTCTTGATATGTGGATATTTATTCAACTACAGGAATAACAGTCTTTAACAATCCAGAAAGAACTAAAAACAAGTCCAGAGTAGCAGAAATTGAAGTGACTGTTGTTTTAATAGGAATTCTTCAACATGAACGACGATTATTTTGTTATGAGGTAACAATCAGGATTTATATCTTGCAAATGCATTGAAAACTATGGATGCAGTGACATTTTGAAATGAATACTGATCATTCATGCTCTTTTCATTGGGTTTAAAGTAAATAATAGCTGGAGCCTTATGCTGGATTATTGCTGATAATCAATGGCAAAATAGACAAGGAATCCTGTCAGCAGAAACTTAAAACTTGTTAATAACTTTCAGTATGAAAAGAACAAGATTCGGTTCCTGATAAGCATTGCTATGAGGATCTTTCATATGAACAAGAAAGATCTTCTTGGTCCATTATAAACATCAATCTTGTTCATTTTTGATTAATTATTCCATTTGCATGAATGGTGAAATCAAGCAGCTTCCTTGATTCGTTTGTGTTTACTCTAGGAGTATCTCTAAGAAGAAATTTAAGCTTGATGTGATTATTTCTTCCAGATTATTTACATAGTGGAGAAGTAATGGTTAGTCCAGTCTGCACCAACAAGAAAACTTTAATATACACAGTTGCAGATGTAACCACAGTCAACAAACTATAATATTAATCCATAAAGTGAATTTTGAACATTTCCATGCAGTTAAATCTTATGCACTGCATCTCATTTGAGTCCACTAGGTTTTTGCTCAGAGTAATTTCTGCAGTGAATAGGATTGGGGAAACAAATGGTATTGAGCAGCAAACAAGTTAAAAGTAAGACTTATTAATGCTAGTATTTCGAGTATGCTTGTTACAGATAATTGACAAAGAAGTCAAGAATGGCATTTCTTCAATTAATTGAACTAATTAGGATGAATCCTTTTTTTTTGTTCTAATCTACTTAAGAAAGAAGTACTTCCACTTAGAAATATGTGCTTTTTTCTATCATAAAAAAGCAATTCAAATGACTTCTGAAGATGTTACAGTATGAGTGTGAATACTGTTGAAATACTTAAAAAAAAATCAATTGTTTCTTTGCAAGACTATATTGTAATTAATGTTTCTGATAAGAATGTTAAATTTCATTTCTTTTCTTCTTTTTATCCCAAGACCTTCATCCAAAAATTATGAAGTGATTATGATTTGTCTTATTGTGATTCCGGTGACTGTTGATTGAAATTCGTTGATGACTTTATTCTACAACTAGAATGCATCAAAATAGCTACCGATGTTTACTGTTTAAATTTCTCATAACTTGCAATTAATAGTCTTGCTAATGTGAATTTATAGGCAATGACTTCCGTTATCAAGTCAAAATTCGCCGGGTTCAGTTTTTTTCTCCCTCTAAAATGGTTATTGTAGTTGACATTTTGAGACAGCCTTATAAGTGAACCATTATAGTAAAGCGATTATTATTACTATTTCATTAAAAACATGAAGCCGACACACAGTCTAAGAAGAATTAAAATTTAAAAAATAAAAACTATTTACAAGTAACATGAAACTAGTTTTGCTCCATCTAGGCGGAGCGAAACTAGTTTCATTTTACTTGTAAATAGTTGTTTTTATTTTTTAAATTTTAATTCTTCTTAAACTGTGTGTTGGCTTCATGTTTTTATTGAAATAGAACTTTATTGAAATAGAACGTTACACATCTTGATTATTATTACTCTTACAGTTTTCAGTTCTGTAAAATATCTGGTGATTGTAATTAAAGTGCTTGTATTCAACACTGTCTAGAGTGATATGTAGGAGTCCAAATCCAACAAAATTTGGTAGTGACATTTCAGGACGCGCAGCTGACAATTCAAAAAGAAAAAAAAAGTACCAAAATTCACAACTATGCCACTTGTGATGCTTCATTCAACAACTACTTTTATTTGAAAAGACAATTATGCTATACAGAGACACTGGCCCTAGCCATGCACGCGAAACTACTCAATGTGTTTCCCAATCTGCAGGGAATGAATACTGTGATCAACGGCTGATGGTAACTGATCCACTGTGATACTCTCAGGTGAAGTTTGATACTGTCTTTCAAGGTTGCCAGTATCCTCGATACTCCACATTTTTTTAAGTGTCCCCCACAACCAGAAATCACTAGGATTAAGATCCGGAGAATGACATGGTCAGATGGTAGGAAACATGTGCCTAATCACTCTGTTCTCAGTGAAATATTATTGTAGAAACTGATATACATAGAGTCCAGTATGTGCAGACGCTCCATCTTACATGAAAGTGGTGGATTCCAGGCATTGTTGCTTTTACAGTTGGATATGACAAAGATATTGAGCATCTCTTATCTCTGAGCCATGCCAGATTATGTCCCATGGCCATTGCGAGCATCATCTTCAAAGAAGAATAGCCCAAGCATAAATGTGGCTTGAATCCTAACCAGATTGGAACTTTAGGCAATTGCAGTGAATCGTCTGGAAAACATGAGGGTTGTCCATGTCCCAAATGGAACAGTTACGGGCGTTCCCTACCCCGCTGAAGTGAAAATGGCCCTGTAGCTCTACAAGATCTACCAGTGCCATGACTCGTCCATATCCATTCTTGCAAGGAAGGAATGCAATCGTCAGTTGGATTTTCCTAAAAGCTGCAGCATCTGCTGGTTGTAGCTAATCTTATATGGATAACAATGCACCAGCTTTCCCAGCACCTTCCACACTGTGCCATAGGATACATCTACTGGGCCTTCGCTGGCAACATTATTCATTGACTCTTCTAGAATAGCTGTCGTACCATCTTCACAATTTGTGAAGTGATAGGCTTGAGCCCTCGATTGTGTTGTACTCTAGACATCCAGTTTCCTCGAATCGAGTGATTATTCTCCTGAGAGATTGTGGAATCAATGGTCCTTGACATCATTGCTTATGACTACCGAATCCCTAAAGTGAAGCTGCAGTGTTGCTATTGTTTTCATAAACAGCTTCACAAGCAAGGAGCTTTCCAGAAAGGTGATGGGCATCATAGCTAATATGAATGATATCTTGCATTGTGGCCACTTTTACCAATATATGAACTTGGCTACAGCGCTTGCAGCATCACAAGTGGCATATTGGTGACTTTTAGTACTAATTTTCTTTTTTTTTTTTTTTTTTTTAAATATTGGTCGCATAAGAGAATGTCACCTACCAAATTTTGCTGCATTTGGACTGCTACATATCATTCTAGGTAATATTGAATAAGGGGTACTTTAATTACAATTACCCAGTATATACATTTTAATTTATTTGTAAGGCATCTGGTCTTATTTGATAAAAAGATAACCAAGTAAATCCAATTATTGGGACTTTTAAAAATAGATATGTTTAGAATAAAAATGGAAATAAATAAAACGCACTTACTTATGAATGGTTGAATATAAAGATTTACATGGAAATAATCCGACAGTTTTGGAATACTACGCGTATTCCTTCATCAGGGACGGCACAAACATATAGGACAGAGGACAACATTTAGGACAACATGATGGGTGAAGGGTGTGTTGAAAGTGAGGGAATTAAGAGGATTAAGAAATATATGTACCTACCTGCTCCAACAGGTACATATATTATAATTCAAACACCCCCCATGCATATAAAATCAACACAATAGACTTTCTCATACGTAGAGCACTCAACACATGCTCTACAAAACCTGTCCTTCACACTGAACTTAAAACTATACACACTATACTCAATCTCCATAACTACCCCTCCCAGCTGTTTCACAACCGCCTCAATATACTAACCCATAAACACAACAAAAAACCAAACAGTACCAACCCCAAACCCCCCATCAAATACATCCCCTTCCCTTACTATCCTCCCCTAGAAAGCTTCATTAGAAAATTCCTCTACCAACACCAATACGCCCCTGCGTTCAAATCCCACAACATAAACATAACACAAACAAAGAAACCTAACAACCCTTCAAACACAGTATACTGGATCCCATGTGGCCAATGCTCCTCTGGCTACGTGGGACAAACATCCCGACCCCTATCAAAACGCATCAATGAACATATACAAGCTTTCAAAAATAAAGATCCCGCAGGCTCATACACTGTGACTCACTTTAAAGAGACAGGACACATCCCCAACTTCCCAGCAGCTAAACCCCTTTCCCACCATAATAGACTATCCCACCGTCTCCTTGCTGAATCTTTCCATATAATACAGCTGAAAGCTTACAACCCTATAGCCGGCGGGCAAAACGCCCGTCACTATTGCTAAACTTTCTTAATCCTCTTAATTCCCTCACTTTCAACACACCCTTCACCCATCATGTCGTCCTAAATGTTGTCCTCTGTCCTATATGTTTGTGCCGTCCCTGATGAAGGAATACGCGTAGTATTCCGAAACTGTCGGATTATTTCCATGTAAATCTTTATATTCAACCATTCATAAGTAAGTGCGTTTTATTTATTTCCATTTTTATTCTATTTCATTCCACGCACGTTAAGCCTATTTAATAGATATGTTTGCTGGCTCATCCTTCAACTGTCATTGCCTCAAGCATTCACACCAATATTATGGCGTAACAATATGAATTGTACATGAAGAAAATGACGTGTTTTCTTTTTCTTTTTTTTTATGATGAAAAATGAATGACAGCAGGGTTGAGGTTTTTTTCAATGCTGTAAAACATAAACACACAAGAAAATTGCTTTAACAAGAAGAATAGTTTGTTTGTTTTTGTTTTGTAATTTTAAATTTATTCATATTGCCTTATCAGTTGAGAATTGGATCCTGCCTAAAAGATTTAATTCTGACTGGAAAAAAATATAATAGCTGAAATTTTCATAAACCATGCAAAAAAAAAAAAAAAATCCTCCCTAAAATTGATTTGATTAATTACAAATTTGGTTTTAAGATAGTCTTAATAGATTGAAAATTTTGTTATAAAACTTTCTTTTTCTTTCTTTTTTTTTTAGAAATGTTTCATGGATTTAAATGGAGTAACTCCTGTTTGGTCTCCTGAGTCAGACGAGAAGGAAGGGGAGACTCAGTCGAACAAGCATCATGATGGAAGAATGCATCATGTTCATCTGAACGGATTGAGGAAAGAAGACAAACTGAATGGTTTATTGAATGGCTTGAGCCATCCTTTGAGTGAATCTCTCACAAGAGAAAATGTCAGTTCATCAGCTCAAGAGAAGTGCACCACTGCTACCCACAAAGAGACTAGCAGTATTCCCTCATTGTTATTTGTGCCTGACAACAACGATAATGCAGGAGACGACATGGAAAACTACTTCAATGAAAATGCTTCAAATCATATCAGCAACGGTGAGCACAAAGATTTTGAGAAAGGTAGCTCGTATTCATTGACTACTATTAACCTGAACAATGACAGGAAGCTTTGCTGCTCTTACCTAAAGAGCAGCAGCTTTGAAGATTTGGATGGGATAAATTATGCCAAATGTTCTCTGGTTCCTGAGAAAAGTGAAGGAACCCTAGATAACCAACAGTTTCGAAGACAGTCATGCCCGTCTCCCACATTAGAGAACAATATTGAACCATCAGATGGATGGTCAGAAAAATGTAATTCCTGTATTGTCTATGAAAACTTTTCAAATACTTTATCAGCCAATCAGGTAACAAGTAAAAGTGATCACTTATCACCTGATATGGATTTCCTCGACTTTGATTTTGATCCTGTTCCTTCAGGAGACGAAGCTCAGGGTCAGGAATCGGACAACAGTAGTAGCTTTTCTAACAGCCCCAGGCATTCTTTTATGTTTCCAACCTCTAGTAATGATTTGGATGGACCATCAGAACCCATTCAAAATCAGTTTGTTCACAGTCTAAGCTTTCAAAACTTAATTTCTAGTCCCAAATATCAGAATACATGTATGTGCCCATTTCAACGAGGTGATTCAGACTGCCAAAATTTAGAAGAGGGGTATAGTGAAAATACGGATTCTGATTCGGCTAATTTGGAAGCTTGTGGTGAAAGGCTGCTGTGTAGGGAAAGTAGTTTATTCAATATACCAAATGATGCCATCGAAAATGAAGAAGTGGAATTTCATTCTGATGATACTAATCTTAGGAATCTTGGAGTCAAAGAAGCCACAGTTTGTGATGAATCTTCAATAAATGTGAGCAGATTTATTTATTTGTTAACTTATTTGTGATAAGGGTGTGTAGTAGTGTGAGGATATCTAATAACTTTTATTAATTTCATTTGTTTTAAATTTAAATCATAACTTAAAACAAAAATAAAATCAAACCTTGACATAAATTCTATGAAATTAGGAGCACTAATAGACTTTTGTTTTTTGAACGTTTTTGTTCATCTGTCCTGTTAAAGTAATGTTTCTGTATCACAGAACGCTTGAGAATTAAGATTATATTTTGGCAATTCAGTGTCTGGTATCAGGTTGTAAGTCTTCTGAATCTCAAAAAAAAAAAAAAAAAAAAAAAAAGCAGTTACTTACATTTTGGTTATTGTTGATAAAAATCAAGACCTCCGAATATATACTTCCTAGTGTCAGATAGTGTAATTAGTGGCTGCTGAAAATCTGGCCAGTTAATTGTCCAACAATTTTGATCGAAATTAGAAGTTCGGATACTGTCTGCTGAGTGCAGCTAAATCTTATGTATGTTTGTTTGTTTGTTATTATTATATATAATAATGGGAATTTTAGGATTAAAATTCCTTGGGGAATTTTAGAAGAATAAGAATAATTCTAAACTAAAGCTCAACATTTGAAATTTTCTAAATTTTATTAACACAACTTAAAACTAATAGAAACCATTTTCTTGTCGTCCAAATCCTCTTCTGTTTGACATTGATTGT
The DNA here is from genome assembly GCA_023159025.1 of Thereuonema tuberculata. Classification (NCBI taxonomy): domain Eukaryota; kingdom Metazoa; phylum Arthropoda; class Chilopoda; order Scutigeromorpha; family Scutigeridae; genus Thereuonema; species Thereuonema tuberculata. The sequence goes on along the minus strand of JAFIDM010000007.1, from coordinate 29,386,630 downwards.
TTGAAGTCTTAAGTTTCCTAGTCTCCATCACAACCTTCTTTTTTAAAGAGTTTTTACAGTCCTTAAAGGGAAGATTCAATAATATTTTAAGATAGTAATGCTGCAACACACAGAGTTAGTGAGAACAAGCAAAAAAGGATTTACAATCTTGAAATTCAGTAACTACAATAAATTTAACTGTTTACTGAAAGAGAAAGATCACAAAAAAGAAAACTAATTTTCATGCTTTCTGTATTTCTAATGTTTTTTTCATTATAAATGGACCAACCTAAGCAATGAAAAAAAATGTTCTGTATTTGGTGAAGTCCTTGGCATTGAATAAATGTTCAGATTCAATTTGTCACACTTCACCAGTAGTATACACTCAATTGTATACAAGAGGAGTAAATTATTAGAAATTTGGCCAATAACTATATTCATTCTCTTTCCATGCTGCAACTAACTCAGTTCCTATTTCTTAATATTTTATCCAACCTCTTAAAATTTTGTCTTGAATAGCAAGGTATTCAAGGATACATTCGAATTTGTTGCTGGACAAAATTATCAGTCATTTCAAGTTTCTTCACATATTTTTATCATAGTTGGCCCCACTTTTAACAAATGACTAAAAGATAGTCCATTGAACTTTATTAGAAACACTAAATTTCATGAAGCAGACATTAACAAAATGGCTGTTTCTGAAGTAATTTACTAATTTGACCATCATTATTGTTATCATATTATGAATTTAAAAAAATAAATAAAAATAAATAGCTCTAACCTCGATTTAAACCTGCATGCAGGAGAATTTGAAATAATTATAAATAAAGAGGAAAAATCCATTTTGACTATCTTGACTTTTATAAAATAGCAGTGAAACAAGATCAATAGAGAATGTTGGTATATAATAGTTGATATTTCTTATATAGCAGTAACTTATAGAGAATCATCTGTGGAGTGGAAATTGGAAACAAGAGTTATATTTTTACTATATACAAACAAACCATACTTCTTCCTTAAATCTTCTCTTTTATAATAAATATTATTAAACATCATCCACCAGAAAATAAATGTCATAAACTACATTTATTAACTGAAAAAAAAAAAAAAAAAAAAAACGAATTTTCAAGGAGATAAAATTCATTGTTTCCTCTTTTTCAAGCCTTTTACATTATAATAATAAATAGACGAGATTCTTTTACAACAATGACCTTGAAATATTGATATTAACAATTAAAAAACGTTAATACAATAATAATAAAAGATCATAATCTACAATATAATAATCACAAATTCTTATCAAACGAATACAAAAAATTAGATGGACAATAGAAAGCTTATTAACACTTTAATTTTTCGATTATTACCTTTTTGTTAGAGGTTAAAAAATTTTTGTTAATCATTTCTCTAGCCAATTTTACCAAATTTTCACTAACTTTAACTCCATCACATCTATTGAGATTTTTTTCTTTCGAATTTCGGATACATAGGCTTTCTATTGTCCTTCTAATTTTGGTATTTGTTTCATTATATAAAATGTTAATTCACAATTGATACAATGTTGCTTGTCTTTACAGTGTTCAGCAATTTCCTTTTTATTAAAGTAAAAAAATTAGTAACGGACATGAATAAGAATGGTGTTATCAGTTATAAACAAAGCCAAGAAATCATGAAGGAAGCTTGTAGGACCCCTACCTTGAAAGAAAGAGTAAAAAATCATAAAGACAACATGCCTCTGAGACCAGTAATTAATGCATATGGCTCACCGGTCCACAACTTGGCTAGATATGCAAATAAAATTGTAAAAAACTTCAAATTACCAAGAGAAGATGTAATTGTTAAGAACTCAAAAGACTTAATTAATAAGATTGGACATTTCTTTAATAATACTAAAAAATTTTACATGTTTTCTCTAGATGTAGACAACATGTACATGAATATCCCTGTAAATGAAACTATGAGGATTTTAGAAAGTTTAGCTTTTGAGAATAGGGAAGAATTGAAGAAACTTAAAATGGATTATGATGAATTGATAGAGTTAATAAAACTGATAACTGAGAACACATTTTAAACACCAAGATAGGATTTTCAAACAACTCAAAGGTTTCCCTATGGGGTCACCTTTGTCAGGGACATTGTGCAATATTTATATGAATTTTTTTGAACAAAAATTATTGAAAGATACTAAATTTAGAATGGAATATTATCGCTATGCGGATGATATACTTATATTATGGTTCGGAACAAAAAGGCAATTTAGTAATTTTTTCAGTGACATTAACAAGAGACACAAAGACATACATTTCAAAATGGAAGAAGAAATCAATGACTCATTAAATTTTCTTGATCTGAAACTAATAAAAAAGGATAACAAAATAACAATGAAACATTACATTAAAGATTATAAAAGTGACCATATTTTAAAATTTGATTCTGGACACAATATGAAAATAAAAAGGAATATAATTGAGAATTATTTAATTAGAATTGATAATACCAGTAATGAAGATGATTTTAATATAGGAGTAAATGATATGAAATCAAAATTAAAAAAGAATAGTTATACTGACAGATTTATAGATAGCTCAATAAGAAATTATAATAAATTTAAGATAAAAGAATTGGATAAACATAATGAAAATAGATTTTTCATTCCGTATCTGAATAAGAACAGCTGGAAATTAAAAGAAATTGGTAAAAGATATGGAGTAAACTTAAATTTTGAATATAGAAATAAGTTAAAAATATTTTGTGTAAAAAGATAAATAGCAATGACAAGAAGTTTGAAATGGGTGTTGTTTATAAATTAGATTGCCTGAATTGCGATTCGTTCTATCTTGGGGAGATGAAAAGAACAGTTCAAGAACGCATGGGGGAACACGAATATTAGACTAAAATTAGTAAAGGAATCTGAAATTGCTGAACACTGTAAAGACAAGCAACATTGTATCAATTGGGAAGTAAACATTTTATATAATGAAACAAATACAAAAATTAAAAGGACAATAGAAAGCCTATGTATCCGAAATTCGAAAGAAAAAAATCTCAATAGATGTGATGGAGTTAAAGTTAGTGAAAATTTGGTAAAATTGGCTAGAGAAATGATTAACAAAAAATTTATAACCTCTAACAAAAAGGTAATAATCGAAAAATTAAAGTGTTAAAAAGCTTTCTATTGTCCATCTAATTTTTTGTATTTGTTTGATAAGAATTTGTGATTATTATATTGTAGATTATGATCTTTTATTATTATTGTATTAACGCTTTTTAATTGTTAATATCAATATTTTAAGGTCATTGTTGTAAAAGAATCTCGTCTATTTATTATTATAATGTAAAAGGCTTGAAAAAGAGGAGACGGTAAATTTTATCTCCTTAAAAATTCATTTTTTTTTTTTTTTTTTTTCCAGTTAATAAATTTAGTTTATGACATTTATTTTCTGGTGGATGATGTTTAATAATATTAGTTATATTTTTATTGAAAAAAACCTACATTGATATGAAACATTGCAGTGTGTGTAATTTTGTTCCTCATAATTCATCAATCCCACATTAGCCACTGGCCTTTGTGGGAATATCCATGGCCTCAGTGGTAGAGACTCAAAAGTTAACTGTTAAACAGTTTCCATAAAATTTTCATTGTTTTGGATTTCATCTAAACTGTATATCATATTCAGTTGTAACAAAATAACTAGTGAAAAGAGCAAAAGACACATTTGTGTTTATTTCTGATTGGAAGATATCGAGCATTTTACACCTCGTTGTCAGAGACTGGCTTTAAAAGCCAGTTAATTTATTCTGATGTGTATTCTGGTTTGGCAGTGAAAAATAACTGAGGCCTTGTGTTTAGAACTGACATATATATGAAAATGTTTCACATATTTTGTGCTTGTCATCTAAGGTAGTCAGTTCTTTATTTTTAGCTTTCATAATATGTGGAGGTAATATTTTATTTCCTATGATTGGTTCTAGTTTCATCTTTCCCTTCATTTGATATTTACATTATTTAAATTGAGTAGTTTTACTTTTATTGAGGACACTTATGCAATTAATTGCTTTCAGTTTGAAATGAATTATGTCCGAGATCAAGAATATTTTTGTTTATATGGTCTGCCTTTTATTAAACTACTGATTAAATCTAGCTTCAAAGTTAAAAGAAACAGATAGATATTTGTATTTCCTTATGGTTATAATGATACTTTTGTTTTAATGACATTCCCAGGAAAGCAGTAATGTTGTTAAGGACAAAGTTGAAGATACTGTAATAGAAAAAGTGATGCTCTGGTCAGAGTTGGAGGCCTGCAGTCGACAAATCACACAGATTGGCACATCAGCTTGTGGAGCAACTGCTGTTCTTAATGTTTTGGTTTGTATTATTTTATTTAAATTGAAACATAAGTATTGCTGTTTCACTTCTTTTCCTGAAATTTTTATTAAAATGGAAAAAAATAAAATAAATGTAAAAAGTAATTGAACTATGTGTCTCAAAGCATTATAGATATTTTTTAGGATTTGGGGATTCTATTTACATCAATAAAATTACTGAGTTAGTAATTGTTTTGTTTGTTGGTTGGTTCTATTTAGCAAGTAACGATGAAATCCACATTGATGACTTATTATCTGGTAGCAATAGATTTTTTTTTTTTTTTAGTTCTCCAAAACTAAGGATTACTATAATGTTATTTTGCAGAATGATTATTATACTTGAAAACTAATATTTCCAAAAAATAGTCTTAAAATTGTGGTTGTTTTTTTTGTTTTTTTTTATGCTCATAAATTGTTTAATTTAAGTGATGGTCCTTCAAGATACTAAATTACTTATTAGAGTAAAAATATAGGCGCTTTTTTTTATTTAGTGATGCTTGAATGGATTTGAAATTGTCAAAAGATTGCCCTAAGCAATTAATATTCAATTTTTTTTTCAATGCTGCACAATTATGACTTGGTACTATCAATATTTTGCCAAACCTAGTTTATATTAATTTTTCTTAAAGGAAAAGTTATTTCAATGAATGTTTTACATCATTTTAGTTTTAGTTTTTAACCATGCTATCTTCTATAAGGTGTTAAATCTTTTCATTTTCTGCGATCATGAGAAGGAGTACAGTTAGTTGCAATACAATGCTTTTTACGTTGAATAATACTCTTAAATAAATTTTGTTTTTAAATAATTAATTCTGAAAATACGTTTTTGGATGTTTTTATTTCTTTTTAGTTGGCTTTGGATATACCTGCTGATCAATCAAAAGTGACAAAGCATATTCATACTCGTCTGAGAGCAGAAACATCACCTGTAGCCACCTATTTATTGTCTCGATCAGTAGCAGGTACCTTTACTATCTATACTGTTTAGGAAAACCACTTGATATTTAAAAAATGCTAATTATTGATTGACACGAATAATATATTAAATAAATGTTAAATGTTTCCTTAATTAACTATTTGGGAACTTAAGATTAATTCTGTGAATCAAGGTAAAAATGAATAACTAACAGCTCTCTTATCATTTCGTTAGGATTACAAACAACCAAAAGATAATAATAATAAGCTAAAGAATAAATAATAAATAAAGCCGCACCAAAACCAAGATAAGTAAAGATTAATAACATGAATTTTACTGTAAGGCTAAATGTAAATACACATAGTAAACAATCAAAACAATGGGCTTAAGGCTCACTGAGAAAGCACAAAGTTTCTAATCTTTCATCAAAACTAAACATGATAATAATGGCAATCAAAGAACAATGTATCACATTAAAGGAAAAAAATTAGATTAACTTTACTTTTGAGAAACTTCTCAAAATGATATCAGCATACAAGTTAACTTAAATAAACACAAAGTATTTTCTCGACAATCTTTCTTTGTGAAAATGCTCAAGATAAAATTAAATGTCAATTAAACAAAAAAATTTCAAAGTCAGAAGTAGTGTTGATTGAACGTACAGTTTAACACTTATTAAAAATTAAGAAGATATTTGCTAGCAAAATGTATTCTTAACAAAACGAATAGGCCTATTCAAACTGTCATTTATGCATTCTCCATAGTCTACGCTGCACCAAAAGTTCCTAGCTTAGTAGCACATGTTTCGAAGCATTTATCAATGGTTGATATACTCACAAACACTCTGCCAAAGCAATGCACAAACGTATCCTGCGATGATCACAAAGTTTACGGATGGCTATGCGGTCACCTTGCCCATCGGTGATTCGCATAACGCACATCACGCCGTGACTTTTGTCTACCCAAAACAAACTTCTGAATCGCCCGGATGCTTCTTCTCGGGGTCGGCACTTTACATGAAGCATATTTGGTGACTTGTTGACGGCATTAATGAAACAGTGATTCTGGATGTACATGATTTTTGTGGTGCCAGTATTCTTTCATGTTGGCTTCGATTGAACTTCATTCGGTGGTCAGTGCTTAAGAATCGAAATCGTAAGCACACTACAAAACATGATCGGAGTTTAATAAAATACACTAAAATTCACACTTTTCATAATCCTTAGGTGAATTCGAAAGCAAAATTAAAATAAAATGAAAATAAGAATGGAGTTAGTCCAGAGACTACATTTTGGCAGACTTAATAATTAAGCTCAGCGATCCCGACAACTACTAATTACAAAATCCAAAACCCGGGAAAAACAACGGAAACCTACCCCACGTGACAATGAAAACCAATGGAAAAATAAGATACAGAATAACGAAAATAAATAATACAAAGTAGCGAAAGAGAAGAAAGTCATGAGAAACGAAAAATAAAAAGAGAGAAATAAAAAAATAAGAAACTAAGAGTTGGAAAGAAATAAAGCAAAAATTAGCCAAAACAAGAAAGAAAATTCACAAAAATTAAAAATAGAATAAAACAATAAGAAAGATGGCGGAAAATAAAGAGACGGAAAATGAAAGGGCAAAAATAAACAAAAGACTAAAAAAAATCGTGACGTGATGTAGAAATAACAGTTTATTTTAACATTTCTTCAGAAATCAAATCATGTAGTCATCATGTACTTTGGAAAACTAAATATTAGTGCTTAAATATGTAAGCTCATACATATGTACACTTACACACCTACTTCAATAAATGTAATGGTAATCTCTAGATGAAAAACGAAATTGCTTCTTAAAGTGTTTCTTCAAGGCATAAATTTCCAATTATAACTGAAAGCTTTCTACACTATTAAATTACTAATATCAATGTTAATGAAAACTTTTCGTTTGTTTTTATTGAATTACTTGTTGTAGGCAAGTGTTTCTACAAATTCCTATATTTAATTCACATTACCTCTATCAAAGCTGAATGCTGCTGACATTTACAGCCTGATATTTCTTTTCTTTTGTGTGTGTGTTTTGCTGTGCTTATTGATAAAGTTTCTTTTTCCCTTCAGGAAGTAAAGTTATTATATTTTTTAGTTTTGAGATTTATAAAACATTTTAAGCTTCATTAATTATAAATTAGTATTTTTTTATTATAACTAGTCGGCTACCCGTCGCTTCGCTCCGGAAGCCTCCCTTATGTAACGGAAAACAATTTTTTATTTATTAAAAAACACACACACACACACACACACACACAAATTACATCAAGGAAACTAAAACTAAAATTTTTTAAAAGCTTTTTTTTAAATTTAATTTTTGATGTCTATATTCTCTCAATCTACGACTGCTTTTAGAACCACCTTGTAAATCATATATCTATGATATATTTTTATTTTTTACAGAGATTAGAATGTAGGCCTAGTGGTCTAATGGCTAAGACGTCTAACTTCTGAGCAGTATTCTACCTAATAGAAATAGTGCATCTTTCTTTCTTGACTTATCTTTTTTTTTTTTCCTATTGATACTTTTCAGTGGTTTCGAGTTAGAAATAGTGATGGTTTTTGAGTTACAAATAGTGATTTTTCAGTATTCTATCTAATGAAATACTGCTTCTTATTTCTTGACTCTTTTTTTTTTATTCCAAATGATACTTTTCAGTGGTTTCTGAGTTACAATAGTGTTCAGTATTCTATCTAATAGAAATACTGCTTCTTTCTTTTTTGAGTCTCTTTTTTTTATTCCAAGTGGCACTTTTCAGTGGCTTTTGTGTTCCAAATATTGATGGTTTCTGAGTTACAGATAGTGATTTTTCAGTATTCTATCTAATAGAAGTATCGCATCATTCTTTTTTGACTCTCATTTTAATTATAATTGTCACTTTTCAGTGACGTTTGAGTTACATTTATTGATGATTTTTGAGTTGCAAATAGTGATTTTTTCGGTATTCCACCTCAAAAAAAGAGTGCTTCTCTCTTTCTTGACTCTGTTTTCTTTACTTCAACATCTGGCGTGTACACCCACATATTTTTCAATTTCACATAGGATTTGGTTAAGTAAGAATATTTAAAATATTGCAACGTTTCGGCAATTATCGTTCTAATTGTCAGTTTCGAATTACAAATAAACTGACTGATGTGAAATAAATAAACAATGTTGAGATTCAAAAAAAAGATTGAATTAATTCCTTATTGATGGGGGAAAGGAAAGGAGATATAAGTCAAAAAACCATATGAAGAGAGTTGTATTCCGTTTGGCCTAATGGATAAGGCATCTGACTTCGGATCAGAAGGTTGCAGGTTCGATTCCTGTCGCGGATGTTTCATTGTAAAAATTATTTCTATTTTCCATTCTCTCAGAAAATTGCGCCGGACAGACACACAGACAGAAAGACAGTCAGACAGACAGACAGAGAAATAAAAGATTTTAGTAATATAGATTATAAAAAAAAAAAAAAACCTTGTATTTTTATTTATTTTTTTCTTTATGTATGAAATTTATTTTTAGGTTTAGTTATTTCTGTTAAAATATTCAGAGCTTAAATTTCATTTTTTATTTTGTTATTATTGAATGAAATCCCTCTTTCTTACCATTAGGAACAACTCATGAAGATTTAATTAGTGGTATTGAAAGAATTACTGATGGAGCAGTAAAAGGGCGATTTTTTCATTTTTATCCCCCACGCAATGTTCATTTACTAAAATGGCTTGGAAATTGGATTAAGAAAGGTATAGTATCAGCATTGAAATGATACATTTATCTCTAATTAAAAATGTTACACTTAAAATATTTTTATTTTATTTTTTTAATTTTTGTATCCTAAGAAAAAAAAAAGTCCGTTTTTTTATAAAAAATGAACTTTAATGATATGTTTCATGATAAAATGATCTGAAGAAAGTTTTGATGAATTAAATCATCAAAGTTGAATTAAATATCTTAAATACAGTTTTCATCATTTTAAATTGGTTCTCAGTTGTGTATTGTTAAATGTTTTTATTGTTTTGAATTTTTAAATTAAAAGATCTGCTGCTGCTATACTTCATTGTAAAAAGTGGCAGCATGTTAATTTTTGTTTAATGTACTATTGTGCAAGTATAATACAGTTTTGAATTTGTTTTGATTAAACAGATTCCAATCATTAACAAGGTGAGCAATAATACTGTCAAACTGTTTTGAAATTAATGACTTTCTTAGGTTTGCTTTCCTTCCAAACCCATTTTGTGATTATTTATTAATTTTTTTTTTGAGTATCTTATGTTGCTGGTTTTCACAATGAAGCAGTTTTTTGGAGTTTTGATAGATTATTTTGAATCATGGTGGACATTAACATTACAAATAGAATTGCTAGCTCAGCTTTTACATAGCGCAGCACCTATTTCATCAACAACAATAAAAAAATTTGACGCATTAACAACACAAACCACTGCCAATATATAGATAAGAGATACATGATTAAGCAATATTCTATCGGTGAATTTAGCTAAAGAAAAAACATATATGTAATAAATAAAAAAAGAAAAGAATATACAAGAACACAATGGCAATTCGTAACCATAAAAAGTCATATTTTAAGAGTTAAAAAAATCTACAAAAGCTTCTTATCATTTTCACTAGGAAAAGTTAAATAAAGCTATTTTTAAATTTGGTAACATCTAATCTTTCTCTAATTGTAGTAGTTAATAACACTGTTACTAGTAACAAACTGTAACAAAGTTACTTTTGTGAATAACAGAGTAACGTAAAAGCATTTCTTTTCAATTACTTAAACAAAATCTTCAATATTGATTTCACATAAGAGGACTTTGTTTTTATCAGTATATGATGAAAGCAGCAATGGAAATTTCCATCAGTTCCAATGACTATGAAATAGGAGGGATCATAATAGAAAAAAAAAAGAGACCTCTATGAAATGAAACCACAAAAAAACAAATTTTGTAATAAAATTAATAATTCATTTAAGAGAATTATGCCTAATGTAAAAATTAAGTTTAATGGCTGCATTAAAAAAATAAACTTGTTGATAAATGTACAAGCATTAATAAATGTGTCATTGTGATGTGTGTAAAGCATTTTCCGAAATTGGTGCCTTTTATAGTTTTTTTTTTTTTTTTTTTTTTTTTATCTAGTCAATTGTATTATTGTATTTATAAAATATTAGCTACGTTAAATAATTATACAAATAACCATAATTCTTTATATAAACAACAGTATCAATGGATAAACACTTCCCAGATTCCACACCACAAAACACTTCCTGCTGCATAGTTTTCATTTTGCAATTAGAGCTTGTGCTGCCATTTGGTCTGTCACAAGGAAGTCTGCACATGTGATTTGAGATGTTGTCTTTCACTAAGTGATTAGCACGAATGAGTGCAATCCGTAGCTTGGAAGTTACAGGATTTAAAACCCAATGAATCGTCTATAATAACCCTATATGTATATAAATGCTATGTACTGTTACTTTATTTTAGATAATTTATGTACTAAAATTATTAATTAGTATATATGATTAATAATTATTAAAGATTCTCAGTATTTTTATATTCACTTAAGAAATAATACTAAAATATATATTTTTGTTGTAAAAAGAATGTGTTAACATCATAGAAGAATTTATTAAGGTTAAAACCAAAAAGCATTTGCACTATCGATAAAGTATTTTTTTTTCTAAATTATTTATAGGACTGTGTGCAATATATTAATAGATTGGAATCTGAATCTTTCATAACTTCACAACCTTTTTTAGCAAGTTTCATTTTCTTTCTTGTATTTGCTGAAGCATATATTCTATAATAAAATGTATTCTGACTTTCAATATTGATATTAATGAATGTTAAATGCTTTCACCCAACTGCAAAACCAAAATTGTTATTTGTTTCAACAAGTAAGCTATACTGTATCAGGTATTGAGGTGTTCAATTATTGCTTCAAATAAAACTGTGAAATTTGTTTCAGATAAGACAGATATTTACTTTGGGACAAATTTATCAAATTTGGTATTTATTAATGTTCAAATTTCAAATTTTCATAAGGTTAAAGTTTGCCCATATTTTTATAACTTTTTCTTACATACAGACAATAAGATTAAACCTACATTTGATGATGATGATTTCTTGTTATTTTTCAGGTGTTATTCCTGTTGTAACTTTAAATTTACAGAGAAGTGTTTCCTCAAATCAATCCATACCTGATTGTTGGCATCATCAAATGGTTTTTGGCATTGGTCCTAAAGGTATGAAAATATTTTCATTTATAAAAATTGATAAAAGAAAGGTAAGGTAAGTTGAAAGATGAATATAACATTGGAAATTCAATATTTGCAACTTGGGAATTAAGCAATCATTTTGCAATGCAACTAATTATGGAAAAATTGAAATAGCCTTTCCAGAAATTTTTGGAATTGCTTTACACTAGTCAGTATAGGAGCTTGATATATAAGGGCCTTACAGTTTAAAGGTCTTTCTTTTATATATATATATATATATATTTATATACATACACACAAGGCTTCTTTTTTTTTTTTTTTTTTTCTTGGGGAAAAAAAGTACAGTAACTCTGGTCATTTTCCATAGAAGCATGAGACTAAGTCACTTTTTGGAGACACAAAGCTTTTAAATTATATAAACAGTTGCCATTAAAAATTACTAAAATACTTTTATAGACTAATTTTTTCCAAACTTTTGACATATCTCCATTTATTTTTTCTCTATTACAAGTTTTACTTTGGAAGTCTATAGCTGAATGCCGTTCTTGTACAACCAACGTTGAAGTGAAAAGATGGATCACAGTCTTATTGCCTATTTCCATGTTGATCATGGGCACTTGTAGCTTAAACAATCTGGCATCTTGCTTAAGCATATTTTGCTTATTAATTAAAAACACGGTGAACATGAGTGCACAAATGAAGAGTGTAACCTTACTTTTTAAAACTATCGCATAATGCACTAGAATCGCTACTGGGAAATTCAAGTAGCATTTGACGTGAGTTATCACTGTCCTTGTCAACTGTTCATAGTGTTATGAGGAAAACACTCCACATTTACCCCTATAAAATCCAGTGTTCATCAACTGTTGCCACGTGATTATGTTGCTCGTGCTATATTCGCAATAACACTGATGGGAGATGTGTTATTGATGACAATTGGTCTGGGCACATTCTATGGTCCAAAGAAGCTCATTTCTTCCTTCTTGGGGACATAACACCCATAATTGTCGAATACAGGCCACTTGAAAATCCACATGAACTCGAAACACCACTGCATCTGCCATGCCATGCTGTATAACTAGAAATTAAAAAAAAAATACTATCAAAAAGTGCAGTATATGTTATTCTGTCTAAGTTTGCTCTGTGGTAGATTTAACTTGAATAACATTTCTTGATATTTTTTAAATGCCAGTTAAGTAAATTAGTTGCACTACACTACTGAAGCTTTCTTGCAGTTTTGAGTACTTTGTGTGGTAGGATTAACTGTAAATATTTTGAGGCATATTATATACTAACCACTGAAAGTGTTCTAACTATTTTATTTATAGTTCATAAGTCCTCTTTTGCTGCTAAAACTATTGTTATGCAACATTGAATGTTGACAATGGAATTAAGCTTTGAAATTCAGTATTGTTTAATTTACTTCAAACTTTTTCTTTTAATTTTCAGTTCTGAAAAACCTTTCTGACAATGTGTAATTGTAATTTTAAGTTTCTAGCTTGATAAGGAGGGAGGGTGACAGAAAAAGAGACCCTCAAAATTCACCAATCCAGTTATTATTAAAATTATGATACTAGAAAACATATTAAATGAGCTCTAATAAGAAGATGACTTAAAAAAAAAAATAAAAAAAAAACTTTGTAGTTTCATAAGGTTTTGTCAAAATTTGACTTTTAGAATAGATTGTAAAAATTAATATTGTGAAGGATTGCAGACTTTTAATGACGTCTCTGTTAAACTTTTAGAAAGTCTTAGTATTTAGTAAGTTTCAGAAGTTCTTTGTTAAAGAAACTTATCAGAATATATTCAGATCTTTCATATCAAGGAATCTGAATAAATACAATTTGTTTCTGCTGCTATATAATTATATTTTAAGATTAATTTTTTGATTGTAGGTGTCTATCTGACCAATCCTTTGGAGTGTATTCCTCTGAAGCAAATCAAAGAGCAAATTTGTAGTGAATCAATGTTATTAATAAGGCGAAGTGACATTTTGGCCAGGTGGGGAGAAGGCTGTTGTTTAGGAGCATTAATGATGCAGGAAAATCAGGAATGGAGGGATTTAAATGTTGTTGGTAAGTATTTTTTTTAGCAACTTGAAAGATTTCTAAGTCTATTGCATGCTCTCTATTCACCAATAGTCATTGAGAGGTTTCTACTTATTATTTCTTAGTTGTCATCTAATAATTTTACTTATTTCCTCATATTCTATTCAATTTTAAACAAAATCTGAACTTGCTAACAGATTGAAGAAATAATTATTGGTAATTTTAGGTCAAGTTGTGAATATTGTGAGAGAAGCCTCTGCTCCTTGGGTTCCTGGATATCATCGTGTTTTGACATCGCATATGGTGATTCCTGCAGCTTACAAGTCAGGAGTGACCCTATTTACACGTACTGACAGTGAAGCGTGGCAAGAATTGAAAAACCACCCTGAACTTCCTTTAAAGAATACATAGCATTGTTTTTCAATTTTAGTTGATTCACATTCTGGTCCCTTATAGTTTGTAATTATTGAATGGGGAAAAAGTTTGTAATTAGTAATGGAATACAAAATAAATAAATAAATAAATGTTATTTGAAACTTCTTTTTAACGGAAGAAAGCCATTAAATTCTATTATTTAGTTGGTGTTAGAAGAATGTGTAAAAATTATGACTGGGCAATTAAAGGAATCTAAAAAATATTCAACATAATGTTGAATTTTTAAAAACAAATGCTTAAATAGATATATAGTGATATTTGCATATTAAGAAAAGCACTGCATTAAGATTATTTTTTTCTTTTCTTTTTATGGTCCAGAAGTTATACTAAACCTTCAATGACTCTGTAATGTTCAACCCATGTAAATTCAGTGTTACATATTTATTGTATTAAGCAGATAAGTTCAGTAATTGTAAATATGTCAATGACGCCTTTGCTTCTTTTTTGTGTATTGCAGTGTTATTGAAATAATTTATATATTTCATAAGTTGCCTTTTAGTTTTGCTTTGTTTAGTTGATGTTTTTAGGCCAGTGATCTTTTTATTCTATGAAAATATCATATTGGAATGAAGATTTTTGCTTGTCTAGATACTGGCTTAGAAGAAATATTAAATAAAATTTTAGTAAATATTAAGTTAAATGTTTAAATTGTTCAGAGAAAATTATTTATTTTTGTTCCTTTTAGGAATATTAAAATATTTTACATATTTGACAATTCTTTTTCTATGAGTAAGTCTTATGAAAATAAGCAAAGGACCCCACCCCCAAAAGAAAGAAAGAAAACTTTATATAAAATAGGATATTTGCCCTTGTTCTGTTTTTCTTTATTAAAATTAGCCAAAAATAAATAAATGAAAGTTATTTATTCAAGTATTTTGTAGCAACCTTATTAAAAATAAATCGGTTGATTTGCACTTATTCTGTAGAGGGTTTCCTCTATTTTTATTTTCTTAAATGTATGTAAGAACTCGAAGAATTTGTAATTTACTAGCTGTTTTGCCCTGGAATGAAAGTTTTTTTTTCTTCTCTTTTCGTGATGTATGTCCTAGGTTAATTAACCAATTTAAATTCAAGTTGGACCGTACTTGAATTGATAGATATGAAGACGTTTCTGAAGCAACTTGGTAAATCATTGCAAGACACGTAGGTCTAATTCATCAAGTGCCACCTTTAATTTATTCCTAAGTCTCACTGTAACCCTTTGCTCTCCATAATAGATTGTTTGCTAAGTCAATCACTCATTTTTGTAGCAGAGTTGTATGCTATCTCTATGGCGTCTTTCACTTAATTGTTTTAAAATCACTGACTTTCCTATCGGTATATGTTAGTACATAACATTTGACACCTGTACTACACTAATGTAACTACATATGCTCAGTTTTCTTAAAGTACTAATATTTATAAAGATTTTAAATTTGAACTTAATTTATTTTTATGTTTTCAGTAGTTTACGTTGGCTTAAATTCAGTTTTTATTTTTGCTTATTTGCACAAAAATTTAAAAGAGCTGGCAATAAAGTAGTGTACATGAACTTACTGATAAATTTGATCCCAGTATTTGTGACTTTGCCCTCAAATGTTTGGAAACATTGGTTAATTGAAATAGTGAAATGAAATATTTGTTTACAATGCATATGTAAAGGATGATGAAAGAGAAAAAAACAAACAAACAACAATAAAATATTGTTTATAATGAATGTTTACTAAAGAAATAATATTATTAATGCTCCCACCCACTCTCACACACACAGAGCTCTACTGTTTCGAAGCTCCTTTTTACTTGAACATAACTGCACTTGAAACAGTAATTAGTAATTGATCTCTTCAAATAGAAACAAATGATTTATTATCATATTTTTTTAGTAAAAACAAATTAAGCTTTGTAGCATTTGTTCTCCTTTTAGGTGAAGCCGTTATATCTCTCAAGCCACAGTGTACCGATACCTTCTACTCAATCCTGAAGTCTGCCTTATTTTTCAGTTATGTATCCAGTCTATTAGAAGATTAAATTGATGATAGAAACATGGCTGAGTGGTTTTGCAAGTCTTACCTATTAGAATTGGTATGTTGGCTAATCTAATAAATAGCCTGAATCTGAATGTAGATGATTGTGAAAAATTGATAAAATGAACTTTCAAAACTTTCAAATTTGTATTTGTTAATATTAGAGAGAGAGAGAGAGGCTGCGCAATGCATTGGAAAATTATGCGTTGATGTATAGTTCTTAGCCTATTTGATTTTCATTTGCCATTTCAGTTTATTCTAATTCGAATCCTCTCTCGTATTTTATTTTGGCTACAGTTTAAGGTCCTTCAGCATTTAATGAAAATGAAAGTATTACTGGTCTTCCTAAGTCATCCTTCCATTCTTCTTCCCATCACAGATGAGGGTTTGATAATCTCAAAGTATATTCTTAACTTCATTTCTTTGTGTCATATATTTTTAGATTGTATTGTATAAAAAGTTCATTGAGAAGAAGGTATTCCAGTAAAATTTGACTTATATATTTCCTTAGAATTTTTTTTTTAAGCTTATTATCTATTTTATATTTATTTGATTAAAGGTAAATAGAATCATAGTTTAATCATAGCTTATTAGTCCATTTAAAATTAATTAGTCCAAAAGATTTGATCCTTATTTTTACCAAACTGTAGCAGGAGGAAGTTCTTGCTAATTAACTTTTTGAATAGTATAACCAAAATTCAGTTTACTTTAAACAAGTATGTTGAAGAGTCGAATGGTAAAATTCCTGAAGATAAAAATGACAGAAAATGAAACGAGCAGAGCATTTGTTTGACGTGAACAAGTTACTTTAGGCATTCGGTATTTTTTTGATGCTTTGTACTAATATTGTTAATTTTTAAGTTTATAGAAAAGAAGTTATCTATTTCAACTTTAAACTATATTTGACATTGTTTTAATTTCTGTTTTCAGGCTTTTAGCTTAGAGATTTTTTTAAAACTGTATGTTAATTATTTCTTACTGATTTTAAGTATAATTATTTGTGTTAAATAGAAAAAAAAAGAAAAGCAGAAATTTCCATCATAATACATAATAGAGACTCAACTGTATTCTATACATTGATTGTTTGTTGCGAAATAGTATTTTGTTTATTTTGCATTTTCTCTTAAGAAATTTATTATTGAAGCAAAAAGAAAATTAAAATCTAAAACTGAAATTATTAGTGTAAATCTGGAAAATAATTGATGATTGTTTAAAAAACCAAAACAAAGGACTTTGAGAACGGTGTTCATATAGGAATATTGGTTTAATTATTTGTTAATGGTTATGAAGAAATTAAAAAGAAAATTATTCATTTTGTCAGTGTAGACATTTCTAGTTGCCCCACCCAAAAAACCAATGGAATCATATAATTGATTACAGATTGCAAAAGAAAAATAATCATACTTTAACCATTTAAATTTATATAAATAAAATTTGGTGTAGAAAAAAGAAAAGAAAGATGCGATTCTCATTAAATTAGCAAGACCTTCTGTACAGATTTTAAATAGAATTAAGCATTTTTAAGCTGTTCTCTATTCATTAATCCAGAATGAAAATGTGGCAATTGCTTTGGTTTGGAATTGAACGCAAAATCTATTTGCTCTTTTTTTTTCCTTCCTGTAATACAGGTACTTTTGTTTTTTTTTTCAATATTGTATCATTATTAAAATATAATTTTAAAAATTTCGCTTATCAAGAGTTAAACAAAGCTGGTAGTTTTATTAATTTAAACTTTTTTCTTTATTGGGAATAAAGAAAAAGTAAGTATATTGAAATAAGATACAATAGATTAAACACGACAGGGCAGAAAAATTAAACAGTAAGTAATTTTATTCGGGAATATTACATAATTTTGTTGGGTTTTTAATTTTTCTTGATGGGGAACTGAGAAGGATGAAGAATAAGAATCTTTTCATGTTGAATTCTGTTATTAAAAGCATTAGGTAACTTTGAGTGCTTCAATTTAAAGATTGTTATAGTGGCGTATCGACAGACAGTGGATTTGCAAACCAGTGCCACTCCTTGATGATTGTCACTCAGTGAGTCGACAAGAAAACTAAATAAAGCTTATTAATGTAAACAAAACATCCATTTTCAGTGTATCCATTGGCCTAATTCAGTTTAATGTAATTTAATATACTCAATAATTACATTAAATAATTTGTCATTTTTGTATTATCTTTAAAGAAACTGCTAATTTTATTTCTGTTTTATGTGATTGGTTTGGTACCAGTCTTGAAAAAATTGCCATGTACAACATCAGGAATTATTGAGAAGCTTGTTTGAGAACCATTGGTTTATAGCACATAATGGGAAATATTTCGA
Source organism: Thereuonema tuberculata (assembly GCA_023159025.1). Lineage (NCBI taxonomy): Eukaryota > Metazoa > Arthropoda > Chilopoda > Scutigeromorpha > Scutigeridae > Thereuonema > Thereuonema tuberculata. Next base: position 29,368,321 of record JAFIDM010000007.1, on the reverse strand, counting down.
AATGTCTTTTTTGTTGGATTCATTACATAGTGTTGATTTCATCTGCTTTTAAAATATGCAGTAACAGAATCTTACAGTTGAACATTGTAATTTTTACTTGTTTTACAGTTTAAAAAAAAGCACATTTTTTTTTCTTAAATTAGATATTTTATCTATTAAAAGCTTCATATAGATCTAAAAACGTAGTAAAAGAAAATAAAACACACAAAAAAAAAAAACCTCCAAAAAGATTAATACATAATGATTACTTTCTACATGTATCATTGAATTAAGCTTACTTCGAAATAAGAATATTTGTTGTATTAAAATCAAGCTTTTCTTTATGTAACTTTCTTTAGTTTTCCATAATCATGTTCTATATATGAATACAGATTGGATAACGAAATGTGATATCTTAGGCACTAAGATTTAAGTGGTTTCTGTACAATGTTTGGACGTGTATTCAAACAAGTCATTATTTGAGGGCTTTATTTAATTTTATTTAGTAATCAAGTTGCAAAAATACTAACTTCTGTTGAACGAACAGTTAATTTGAATTTAAGAACTATATTTGAGGAAAGATTTTTTTTTTTTTGCTTGTCATTTAAGTTGATTCTTCCATATTGCTGACGGAATGCTCGTAAATGGATAACACTATTTGCAATATCAGCACTTGCAAATCTAATCTTGTTCTGTTTCTGTAGTACGTTTAAATTCTGCTCCCTAAAGGAAAATTAATGACCAGTTGTATATTTAATTATTTATAGTTTTAAACATTTGGTAAACCTAAGATTTTATGGGCATACATTAGGTGGTCACTAATGGAGAATTAATTTGACCTTAAAAGACCTTTGGGATTTTGTAATTTTTTTCATAAACTGCCATATATTTGTCTTCTAATGAAATTATTTCTGAAGAGGCTGAATTTTTTTTTATTATTAAATGAAAAATTTGTTTGTATTTGTCTTAATTTCATATATATCATTTCAAATAGGCATTACTTGTATCTCCTGGTTTGACAAATTTTCATTACGTATTGTCAACCATTATTCAGGAACTGTTTATGAATGCTTTGGGTTATCTAAAGAGTGCTTGTGTACAACATTATATAAGTATTAGTTGAAGTTTATGAATAGGTTTTGTACAAACAATTATCCAGAAACTTAAGAAAAAAAAATAGGTTTTTTTTCAATAAGAGATTCAGTTGTTAACTAAAGGATGGTTGTGGATGAGCGGTGGTTGTCTAAGTCTTATTCAAAAGAAAATAGAAATTTCTCACAGTAGACAAATACTCATTTGATGCTGATCATTTAGGAAAAGGGAAGGGTCAATGCCAGTTTCTAGATCTGTACAATTTGTTCAGTCAGTCTTAATAAAAATTTGTGTGATGGTTCTGTTGGAACCTTATGTAAATTCAGTAGGAATTTTAAACAGAAGTAACTGGAAATCAAAACAATGAACTGTGAATGCTGGGGTTTTTTTGTTCTTAGTCCCGTCTGAACTTGGCTTTTCTGAAAATTAACATGACTTTGCCTGCATTTGGAATTACTGCATGAAGTTGCATTTGTGTTTTTTCCATGTTAGTGACAACAGAGATAGATAGCAATATTTTCATAAATCAAAGGAAAATGGTCACTATTTTTACATGTGAAGTAATAGATAAGGATGACCTGTATTGTCAATGACAATTTGAAAAGAACTTAGGAAGGTTTATTTAGTAATTGAAGGTTTAAGAAATTGTTAAAACATAAATGAAAGAAAACTAATTCATTGGATTAATTATTATCAAAACTAACTTCAAAGGAAATCATTATTCATTTTCTTCCGTTTTAAAACATAGAGTAAATTATTGTTTTAAAAACAATAAGTATATTAATAATAATAATAATAGATTTACATTAAATATTTATTATTTACTATTTACATTAGCAAGTGTTTAATATAAATTAAAATTATTTAACGGTTGTCTCAGTTTTTAAGTTCATTTCTAAAGTTCTCTAAAATCAAAATTGACTTGAGTACAACTTCTCTTCCAGGAGGTTGAAGACTGTTAGCCTTATTAAATTTACTTATTTTTACTTTGATTATTAGTAACCTTTATTTTATATTTGTCTATTCTACATTTACAGCAATTGAGGTGGTTTTAAGGTCATTGAAATGATCTTGTATTGTTTCTGGTTCCTCTTGTAACAATGTCAGAGGTAGTGTTACTACTTGAGACAGTCTGACAAATGCTGTACATTATTGTATATGTTAATTTATTCCTTTTAAATAATAATAATTAAAGTTTTATCATTGTTAATAATGTAAAATTGTTTTTGTATATAACAGAAAAATGGAATTTGTGAAGGCTTAAAAGAAAAAAAAAAGGAAAAGCCTGAAAAATAAGTTCTATTTTGCTCAAAGTATAGTTTTGTATTTGTAGATGTAGTCATTTCAGCTAAGCTTGCTCTTACAAACCTAACCAACCTAGGAAAAAGAAAAGTTTATGAAAATTGTGATATTTTTCTTAATGGTAATTCACTTTATTATGGCATATAAATTGAATTCATTTAAGAACAGAATGGGAATTAGTGTGAAGGCATTAAACAATGCACTGTGTGATTGACGTAGTTCTTTAGAATGGGTGGATAGAAAATGATTACTAGCATTAAACTTATCTGTTGAAGTTACTTCATTTATGTCCTGTAATATATGAGGAATGAATGACTTGCTGAAAAAAATATATAGCACTAGGTTTTCTTCTGTTGTTTTTTTTTTTTTTTTTTTTTTTTTTTCAAATATTAGGACACAAATTTTTAATTTGAAAAAAAAGAATATGTATTTTTTTAATCTTTTTGAGTACTGTATTTTTTGGTTCTCATCAGATTTCTTATTAGTAGAATGTTTTACAGGAATGTAAACTGAATGAATATGAAATTGAGAAATAAATGAATTTGAAGAATCAGATAGAGGATGCTTTCTTATTGTGCTTTGTTTTTTTGTGTGTGTTTATACAGGGTGTTTCGAAAAGTCATGCACCACAGGCTATACAGCAGTTCACATGTTACGTTCAGGGTGCTTGCCATGCTGTTACATGAAAAGGTTAAGACGGGTGACCCAATCATTCCACACACGCATTCCAAGATGTCCGGGATTAATATCTGACATGCCTATGTGACTCTGGACTGCAAATGAAGAAGTGACATTGATCATAAACGCAAGTCTTTAAGTGACTCCATTAGGTCATCAGAAAACAAAGATGCTTTTGACCATCAGGATCTCAGTGCATTCGTTTTGAGTCAACATTGTGTCAATGGTCCTGAAAAAAAAAAAGTTGCCTATGGTATGCGACATTTCAGACACTCTGTATATATACATACATACACACACAAAGAGATTTCTGTTTTTGTATTATATGTAACAGATGTATTTTTAGTTGTCAAATAATATATCGTGGGGTTTTTTTTTTTTCATAAAATCTATCAAAAATATCAATTACAGTTTGTTAAGGACTTAGTTAAAATAGTGCTCTTAGTTAATACAAAGTTTACTTCACTGTTTCTGAAAATTAATGTAATAGAAGAGGGTTTATGGAAAGAGCAGGAGATTTATCTTGCAGTTTACCAAGATTTAACTGTTGATGTATAATCTGTTGTCAAAAAAGCAGCGATAAAACAAATATGTAAATAAATATTGGTTAAAAGCTTTATCTTTTAAAATCTGCTTTTTTTAATACAAAGAAATTAAATTTAACAAACTTGTAAACTTCAGAAAACAATAATAAAATTTTTTAAAAAAAAAAGGTTTCCTTAAAAAACAACAAATATATATAAATGTATATTGTTTTGTTTGTTTTTTTAAGGCATCTTTTCTTTTTCATTATTATTCTTTTCTGATATATTTTGGGTTGGCCAAAAAAAGTTCGTCCAGTTTTTTATATATTGCTTAGGTGTCTTAACATCATTTGAAACTATTTTTTTAGATTGTATTGTGACAGCTGTCATATCGGCATCAAAATTGGTGAATTTTTTATCGTCAATTTAATATTGAAGATGGAAGAAAATAAGCATACAAGACTTCATTTTTCTTTGATGACCAGACAAAAACTGTTACAGCTTGGCTGGGAAGTTCTGATTCAACCGCCGTAATCACCACGCATTACACCTTTAGATTTCCTGTTATTTCGGTCTTTACAACATTCTCTTAATGGAAAAAATTCAATTCCCTGGAGGACTCTGTAGGCACCTGAACATTTTTTTTGCTCAAAAAGATAAAAAGATTTGGGAAGATGGAATTATGAAGTTGCCTGAAAGATGGAAGAAGGTAGTGGAATGAAAAGTTGAAGACCTTTAATAAAATTATTGGTGAAAATGAAAAATGTGCTTTAATTTTTACTTACAAACCGAACTTTGACCAATCCAAAATATATATATTGGGTTGTAAAAAATAAACAAAATATATATATTGTTATTTTTTGAAGTATTTAATGGATGTGAGGTTTCATTGAATGTCTTCCAGTTTGATTGAAAAATTACAATTTTTTTGGGGGGGAAGTGTTGTTTTCTTAATATTTTCGATAGTTTCATTCAACGATTGTTATTTTTCAAATTAGCATTTCTTTTATTTATTTATTTTTTTTCAGTTGAAGTTATATTGCTGTATAAATTTTCTAATGTATGTTATGATAATTTTTGTACCTCATTTGATTGAAAAGAAATTTAGTAATTATAATGGCCATTCAATATGACTTCTGTAATCCATTAAAAATTAATTATAGAAGATAAATCTCCACAATTAATTGGGACTTCTGAATATATATATATATATATATAGTTTGTATATTTTCAGCTAACAGGAAGTGACCCATAAATCGAATTCATATTTTTTTCTCATCTCAAAAGTCATAAAGGGTGTCTGTAAAGAATGACTCCTATCTGTCCATCTTATATTTTGGGCAGAGCAGTGGTGGCGGATGGACAGAATGAATGGAAGAGCTCCTGCCTACACTTTTCGTGTATGGGGTCACTAAAAAGAAAAGAGGTACAGGACTTTTTAACTCTTAATTGTTTTTTGTTTTTTTATTTTAATTAACATTTCTGGTGATAATTGAGTTGAAAATATTAGTATATGATGAAAAAGGTATGGGAAAGATTTCCTCAAGCCAAAAACTTCTTCAAGCATTATTTAGGTGCTCATTTGTTATTTTTTTCCCTATTTCCTGAGATTAATAAGACTATTTAATACAGACTGTATTAAAATCGATTTTCTCATATAGCTTATAGGAGTATCTTCATATTCTCTATTTATTCAAATTACTTAGAAGCTAATCTTTAAGTATATCCTCTGCCCTCTATGTGGGTGTTTGTATGTGGTGAGGGCACTACCTGTGAGAGTTCGTTGTCTGTAGAAAGCCTCCACATGCCTGTGTCTTAAAGGAAGAGGATATCGGGCAGTTGAGCAAGTTCTTGTTTTTCATCATGCTTGTAGTTGCAATATAGTGTTCTGACATCTGTTTCTCGTCATAAAAGGTCTTGAGGTTCACCTACCCTTGAGATCTATCAGTTGGTTATCTTCTGCTACTTCGGTAGTAGGTTTTGGCTAAGATCAATTACATAGTATGGGGTAGAGTTAGGTTAATCTTGTATCTTCTCTTTCTGTTGCGGAATATATGAAGTATTGAAAGGTACTAGATATAGTAGCATGTTGCACCTTCTTTGGTCTTCAAAACGACCTGATTTCCTTTTTGGATTCTACAAAATGCTGGAAGCATTGTGTAGAAATTTTACCATTACCATTACTTTTACTGCAGACCGAATGAAGGCAGTCCTGAGATGAAGAGCCTTACTACCTAATCCCAGAGATGTTCAGTAGGCTTGAGATTGACTGTGCTGGGCACAGAAGCAACGAAAGCTTTTTTGGTATTACTGGAACTATATTTAATAGTGATTCGGGCTTTGTGGGAAGGTAGACACAAAGATATCCTGCTGGAATATTTAACTGAATGAGGATAAACTCTAGCCATGAAGGAATGAACATGGTCAGCAATGATGTTCAGGCACAACATGGTATTCACACACTGGGTATCAGAAGAGCAGACTTGTGCCCAGAAAACTTTTCCGTACTATTTAAACCCCCACAAGCAGTTTGTACTTTCACGTCAGACACAACAGATCTATCAACTCATTTTATTCTTTCTTAAATTTTGAGCCAGCCATCAGCAGAGACAAAAAGGAGCCTCGATTTGTCAGAACAAGCAAATTTTTCCAGTCATCATTGGTCCAGTGTTAATGTTCCTATGCCCACAGGAATCTCATTTTCTTTTTCTTTGCCAACAACATCAGTACATGATATGGTCATTAGCTGTTATAGCCCATTGAAGACAAGGTATGACTTTTGGTACATTCCGAGATAATGTTCTGCTTACCAATTTGAATTCTGATGTGATTTGCCTGGTTGATGCCCAATTCTTGGCTTGCACGATTCTCACCATCCTCTGATCATCTACAAGTGATTTTCTTTCATTTGTATTCTGCATCATTTTCAAGAAACTGAAACTGTGGTGTGCGAAGCTGTCATTGCTTCCAAACATTGACTTGAATTCTTTAAAAGGAATTCTTTGAAACCTTTCTTAGATGGATTATTAATGAAGATTTTCTTGTGTTGTAATTCAGACTTTTCATGCTGTGGTGTGACTGCTGCAAAACAAACACATCACCATGACAATTAAGTCCAACCTACGCATTATCTTGACTTCAGATTCTTCAGTACATCATGATAATGTCTGTCCATACATCTCTTATTTCCTCATGCTGTTTTAACTGTCAGGTGGGTCTATAGCATGTTAAAGCAGAGGTCATCCATCTTCTGGCAGAGTATACATCCCACATCCACCTTGAGTCATTCTCTGCTGTCCCTCACCATTGATACTAACAAGTGTCAACCTCCATCAGAAGTTATTACACAGGCTACTATACTGTCTTTACCAGTGTCTTCATGTTCAGCAGGTATCAAAGCTGGACTCAACTTTTTATAGAAAGGCCTTCAGTGTCTCCATCAGAACCTTTTATGGGATCTCATTTGCATTCGTCTTCTCTTAGCCATCAAAGACATTTCTCTCTCTCTCCTGGAAACTTTCATTACACGAAGTGAATCAATTAACCTAAAAGGATGTTTAATTTTGAGCACACGGCATAGTGATAATATGGGAAGGAGTTTGAATCTGATCATCACCAAGTTCCAATCTCTATTTCACACTATTTTTAGAGGATGTCGCTGCTCTCTTAGTAGGAATATTAGTGACCATCTGTAGCCTGTCTTTTTTGACGAATATGATAGTTTTATACATTGATGTTGAAAATCTAATTGATAAACTACCACTTCCTTTTTTGTGCTTGGAGACTAATGATAAACCCACTGTTTGTGGCTCTGCTACTGGAGGAGTTATTATTGAAGATCCGGTTTATTACCATCTGAATGCATTTTCCATCCGCACCAATATTTTTCTCTAATTGATCTGCCACTTTGCATTGCTTTTCCCATTGTTTTCCTTCATTGATAGTCACTGAGGTAGAGATTAATTCCCAATCATTCTTCATGAAGTTGCACCATCCATTGCTATTTCTGTGCAATTCAAGACGGTAGACAAAATTGACTGATAGATCAATTGATTCCAATTGACATCTTTATAATAACATCAGCAATATCAAGAATATAATTTTAAGTATTGCACTAACTGCAAGTTTTCAGTCTTATCATTTCCCATTATACTTGAAACTATGGTAGAATTCTGCTTGCATTTCGGAACTCAGAAGATGGCATGAGATTTCTTTTACTGTTATCGGCAACATTATTTTACCTATCAACCTTTTCTTACACCATTTGGACATCGGATAAAGAACTTGACAGATACACTTCAACTCACAGACTTACAAATTGCAACATTACTTAATTCATCATCTACACACTGAAAATATTAGGCCAAAATGTGATTTTTTTTTTTCACTTTGTAAATATATCATTTCAAATACTTCCTTGTCTTTGTCTCTGCAGAATGAACATTCGTTATCCTTTTTAGATTAAACAGTTTTTAATACAGTTGGAATTGAAAGGAGAGTCGTATAAAGCACCCTTTTACACTGATGGCAAGTTTTTCCAGTAAGGGTATATTGTTGTCTTATCTCCGATACTGAAGTCTGCAATGAAGGATCACAATCCCTATTAAATAAAGCAGATGAAGGAAAGGCCAAAATGATGTTTTCTCCAACTTTTTGCCCGCGAGAAACAATGATTGCTTTTTCCCTGTAATGACATAATTTTTAGTCTCATAACAGATTACTTTGAATTAACAAGTAACTTGTTAAAAATTACCGTCAGCTACAATGAGAAAATTCAGTCATTTGGACAGTATAACTGTTTTCAATGAGCTTTAAAATAATAAATTTTCGATCGCCAATTAGGCTCTGCAACACGATGCATCCACAGCAATGAAGTTATGACAATAGTTAATATACTATTAGCTTCGGAGAAACACTTTATGAGAACTTCAGGAATGCCATTCATCTTACTTGTGAAATTTCAAACTTTACTGCAGAACTGGTGGAACAGCCTTGTGGTCAAGGCAGCGGCTTGAGATTAATGTGATGGAACCAGGGTTCGAATCCTGGCCCGACATGGATGTTTTCTTCCTTTCTTGTGTTTGCATGCTGCTGCTGCTCCTTCCCTTCAGATTTGAAGCCATTCCATAATGCTTTTCTGAGGAAGGCAAATGGAAACCACCTCAGTATCTATCCCAGGATATATATTTATCATGAAACAAGTTTCTGCCATCCACCATTCTTGAGGTTGAGGAAAGGAACAAAACAAAACTGCCGAACTATATTCCATTTTATTATTTTAAAATATTCATACAAAGGAAAGTTATCGTATACAGCGATTGTGAGAGAGTTATGCAGTCATTGTTCAGACCTATACTGAAGTCGATCCTATTGTTTTATCAATTTTAGATTTATTGCATTGGTTTAAACAGCACTGCCATACATTTCTGGATTTCGAGGTCACTTCGGAATTGTTACAATGAACTTGCTGATTCCTTAGCCAAGTCTGCTGCTACTCTTCCACTGCAACATATTCCAATATCTGATCGTGACTTCTGCTCGGATTTCGTTCCTATTTGAAGACCTGCCAGCAAGAATGGAACATGCAGACATCAAACTAACTTTAGCTAGTTGCTCCAGTTCTGTCCCCGCTCCAAGATATGAAACGATTGACTGTTGCTGCGAATGATATCTTACACAAAACTGGAACATATCAAAATCGCTAACAAGCACCTATTGCATCAAGCAAGTCTCCTGACCGATAAATGTAATTTCATCACATTTTAGTTGTGTCTTGCTTTTAATTCACAGCGCTTTTATCTTCTTTAAATTCAATCTGCTTCATTATTAAATGATTGATATTTTATCTTACTTGTGAAGCACATTCATCTACGTAGCCTTGCCAGTTTTGTATGAGCTTTTAAAAAACCTTTTCTTGTCATTTTAGACTCTTATTCATTTTTATCAGGCTCTTTTTTTGTCCTTTTCTTTTTTACTTGTATTCTCGGATTGCGTTTTTAAGTGTTTTAGTTTTATTAATATTAATAGAGCCTACTATATAGACACCTTAAGACCATAATAAAATTATAAAAATGTATAAGCTTGGCTATGTAAGTTTCAGAATTCCTGTTAGAATTCTATTTTTAAGCCATTAAAAGACCCTAAGAATCCCCCCTAAAATTGTTTGTCCCAACGGGACTCGTCAAAGAGAGTGGGCAATGCGTGTTCTGTGTTTAAATAAAGGTTTTCCCTAGTGGTTTTGTTTCATTTCTTATCCATCTGCTTTCTAGTGATTAGTTATCCTTCCTTTTTTTTTATGTGTTCTATTTCGTTTTATTTGCCTGGACCTTAGAATTGTTTTATGTTTCTATTGTTTTTCTCTATTTCTTGGTGCATCTTAGCCAAAAAAAAAAAGCTTTTACACCATAAAACCAAACAACCAACCACAACTATATCCTCTTGATTAAAAATGATTATTTAATACAAACTAATAATGTCCACATTCTCTTATAGCGAACAGGTAGAGCTTTGGTATTTCTTGTATTTAATAAGAAACCAACCTCTTTAGATCAACAAGATAATATGTTTTAATAATAAAAAAAAAACAAAAACCTGTAGTTGAATATAGGGGCCGTCCATTAATTACTTGAGGTGTTTTTTAAAAAATTGGGACCCCCCCCCTTCCCCGTTGGTGAGATGTGGTGGGAGGCCCCCCCCCCTCCCTCACGTGAGATTTCAAAAAATCAAAAAAGTTCAAAAAGTCAATATTACAAAATGTCGTAATGTATTATAATACGTATATTCTCTGAATGAAAAAGTTGACTTGAGATTTTCTTTAACCCACCCTCCCCCTTGGTGAGATTTTGCTGGACCCCCCCCTCCCCCTTTTGACCTCACATAATTAATGGACGACCCCATACTTGTAACGATTCAAATACAGTGGCTTGAGAGATTCAAGTGTCCCAACATTCCACCTGGTGGCCATGCAGTGAAATGCAACTTTTAAGATAGCGATTTTTGTATATGTAGTTTAAAGTTCTGCTTTTTTTTGAGATATTAAAAAAGGAAATCGACTGAAAATTCAGAGAAAGTTAAATTTCTTTGCTTAAAAAACATCATAGATTTCGTTTTAATTTTATTGTTTAACTAACTTAAAAGACAATGCCATTTTAAAATAAACAAGGTAATTAATACTTTTAGACTGTGTCAAAAGCAAAGCGGCCCCACAATATGCACAATTGGGGTCCGACGCACCAGAAACTTCTTAGTTTAAAGTCATAAAAACGGAAGAAAGGAATGTTGGCCGGAGGCGGGTCATTAAAAGAGGGGGAAATTCAAGTCTACTGTCTGTAGTTAGCCGCGCTCACTAAAAATTTTGTAATTTCTGAAATTTTTCAGTATTTTGGGAGAAGGGTCCTGTCACAAATTTGGAGAAAAGGAAAAAGTTTGCAGTCCAAAAAGGGAGAACGTGCTACAGGTGCAGCGCGCGCAATGAAAACAGAAATTTAATTTTTTTCAGACCCTCAGGCATAAAGACGGTCATGGAAATAAGGAAGAAAAGACCAAGAAAAGAAATAACTTGCGATATTTCAAATAAATACGATTGTTTTGCTGAAAAGGTTTGCTCAATTCAAAGTTAAATGGATAGTTATGTTAATTTTTTGTTGTTATTTTTTTTTTCTGAGGTAATGTATTTTCTTCGATTTTTTATGTACGGCATCTACCAACATAGAGCGGCATTATAAATACCAGTATTTATAGTTAATCAATTTAAATATACTTGTATTGTTAATTGTTTTTACTTCTTTGTTGTATCATATTTAAAAATATTCTAATTTGATTATTTCATAAATTACATATGATGCCTTTCTAGACTTTTATTTCGAAAATTACGTATCTTTGCGAATTTTGAGGCATCTCTTGGACAAAGAGATGATTAAAGAAGTTCATTAAAAAAAAAGCATTTCAGTAATTTTAAAAAAAAATGGGTTAATATTTCCGGCGTATAAAAGAAATATTTTTTTTAAATTCAAAGCAAATCGTAGAATTGCATTTGGAGGCTGGCAGATGGCCACATCAAAAAACATGAATTTTTATGTCATTGTCCACATTCATGGCGATTGATTGTAATAAAATCGAAACTAAATAAAGTAATTTTAATTATATCTTCTTAAAAACGCCAAAAATTCAATATAAGATGTAGTTTATGTTTGTTTTCAATGAAAGTAATTTTTAATTTACAATCAAATAGTCGTTTCTTTGTTTACCAGCTGTTAACACATCTCTTAATCGATATTAACACACACACCCTGCCACCTGCAACGATGAAAGAAAGAAAGTTTCAACACAGGATTTTTCTGATATAAATCCTGGCAGTTGATATTGTTAAAAAATCGAAACTAAATAAAGTAATTTTAATTATATCTATAATAATAAGATATAATTAAAATTACTTTATTTAGTTTCGATTTTATTACAATCAATCGCCATGAATGTGGACAATGACATAAAAATTCATGTTTTTTGATGTGGCCGTCTGCCAGCCTCCAAATGCAATTCTACGATTTGCTTTGAATTTTGTTTTAAATATATCAATAATTCATAATTTGTGCGTGTTTCTCGTTTATTCTCTCTTTTCCCCACTTTAAAGAATGTATTTAAAATATATCTTTTTAAATACAAATAAAAAAAAGTAAATAAAATAT
>JAFIDM010000007.1:29298932-29325999 GCA_023159025.1 Thereuonema tuberculata | reverse complement strand
TATATATAAAAATAAATGTCGTGCAGTACTAACATCAAAAGCTTTGTAATTTTATTTAATGATTAATATTCCCTTTTATCCAATTTATTTGCTTCTTTAATATTTTTTTCTTTTTCTATTTTTATTAGATATCATGGATCTTGGACTTGTAGAATTCATAGATGCAGAAACTCATAATCGATGTTGTGGGAGAGTTTGGTGCATTAAGGACATTTGTGGAATTATATGTGCTGTGTTTACTTGGCTTCTCATATTGTATGCAGAATTTGTTGTTATTTTTGTTATATTAATCCCTGGGCCATATCCTGCATACAGTTTAGTGAATGCAGTCATTTTTCAAATACTTTGTTTCTTTGCTATTGCTTCTCACATCAGAACCATGCTCACTGATCCTGTAAGTAATTGACGATTTCATTTTTATTTATTTAATTAAAATATTTGTTATGTTAAAGCCTAAAGAAATGTCACAGAAATAAAAAATATCTGAGCTTTTATGGGTGAGAGTTTGGGACAGACCGTTTTGTCCTTTTTACGGACTCATCAGCCAAACCCACTCACCAGATGAAATGCTCAGATAGTGCAAAAGTGATAGGGAAACCACTCGTGCACCCGGCTGTGGCTTCCCTCCAAAAGGAAACACATTTAAAAAAGAACCAAAATAGGCAAAACTTCAAATCCTGGCCTGCGGAACCATCAGACACAAAGGAATTTGAATACAAAGAACCGAGGCTGAATCCAACCTGGTTTAATATAAACAAAAGATTTAACATCAAAGACAAAAATTAATATAAAGCATAAAGAAATGACACAAACAAAAAATATCTGAGCTTTCATCGGTACGAAACAGTCCGTCCCAAACTGCGATGTTTGCTCAGATATTTTTTATTTCTGTATCATTTCTTTATGCTTTATACAGTGGTACCTCGGGTTACGAACTTAATTCGTTCCAGAACTCGGTTCGTAACCCAAAACATTGAAATCAATGAAATAGAGAAGATCCGTTTCAAGATGAAAGAATTGTTCCTTTTTATTAACATCCGGTCGTTTATCTGACAAAATGAAAGAATATATGTACTTCACATATTAAATAAAGAGAAAGAAAACAACCAAATAAATTAAATGTAAGATAATTGCATTTAATAAATATATTATACAAATAAATGCATTACGATGTCTTGTTTACATTGGAAAAAGAATTATGTGGGCACGGAGAGATACTTTCAGGTGCTAGATGAGATGCCTTTGGTGTGATTTGGCACCAGAACTTGTAACTTTGTACTGTACGTGATCATTTGTCTCCAACGTTAAACCTTCCTCACACTCTCACCTTCTTCGTAACCCGAGGCACTGTCGTTATCTGAGACAAAAAATTTTCGAAGTTGTTGTTGGTAACCCAAAACTTTTGTGACCTGAGTCGTTCGTAACCTGAGGTTTCACCGTATTAATTTCTGGCACGTTAAATCTTTATGTTTATGAGTTATGTTTTATATTTGTTATGTTTTGAGTTCCATTATTATTAACTTTAATATTTTAAACTAATTTCATCTGATACATTTTTATAGAATTATATCTAAGATCATTTTATCTTCATTAATTTTAGGAAGATAATTTTATCTAAGAAAAAACGGTCTATTTTAAATTTCCATCCATGTAATTGGTTAGGAAAACCTGTTTCCACTGACTTTGGTTTGGGTTTAGAGTCAAAATTTATCTAAATAATAAGAAAATGTATGAGAAAGTATTCCATTTTTTTTAATTTTTGTAAATTTTTCATTTACTTTCAAAATAACTATACGTGCTTTTGTGCTTTTTTGTGCTAATAATTACAGTGATAAAAAGAAAAAAAAATTGCCTGAGAGTTACTCACAAAATGCCTTTGGTTCGAATCACACAAAACCTATAATTTCTCAGGTCTTTGCTGTCTATTTTCATTTTCACTTGAATAGAAACAGGTTGATTTTTGACCTTTTACAGAAGCATTGCTGTTATGAGTTTTATGTCTGCTTCAGTTACAGTGAGAATAATCAAACCAACACTTCTAATCAGTTTACAGATGCAATTACTAGGTTTTCAGTTTCTTTAAATTCCTAATTAAATAGTTATGAGAAAGTTAACTACTATAGTAGCAGCAGAAAAGCACGACAATCACTATTCAATACAGACATTTTGAGAAGGCTGCATCCAAAGAACTTTGTCTCTTCTAAAGAAACAAATATGTTTACGCATATAGTTGTAGTATGTACATTTTGAATTCTTCATGAGTAAGAGAAACATAATAAAATATGACTGCTTACATTAGTAATCCCCCACCCATTTTTTTTTTCAAAACTGCAGGGTATATACACTAACCCTTTACAGCCCAAACTTGGTCTTGCACTTCTGTGACAATTGTGAGTAGACTTTGGCATACAAAAAGAACCCATCAAATGAATATTGGGAGCTTTCTAACAAAGATGAATTTCACTGCACACGACCATTGCATTGAGATTATGACCAAAGACCAATAAAAGCTTTAAGGCAAAGAATAGCTTGTGAAATTGAGATACTCAAACTTTAAATTGCTTCAGATGGCACTACTTCAAATTGGAGGAAACAATAATTGCTAAAATAATTATCTTTAGAAAACTATTCTTAGCACATTGGTTGTTTTGTGCTATGTTTGTGTTAATCATGCATGATATCCCAATTTATTTTCAAGCATTTCTTTTAAAACATTAGCTGATCATTAAGATTCCTTAACAATATTGGATTCCAACTGTTAAAATATGAATCTTGTATTAAAGTTGACCAGATATTATTCCAATTTTAAATACTATTAAAAGTGATGGTTTTTTGATTGATCTTCAAACATCTAATATCACTGAAAAAATATCCTGATAGTTTGAATTAAACAAAACTGTTAGTACATTTTCCAGTTAAATAAATTGTTGCCTATCTTTAAAAAAACAAAACATCAATGTAGAATTTTTAATATTAAGTATATAATTTTTATTTAAAGGATCAGCTTATAGGACAGAAATGAAAATTACAAATGAATAGTTTAGAATTGAATATAGTAGCAAGATAGTTTTTCGGTGAACAACATCCTTCAATCTTTTGTGCTTAGCAGTTAGTAGGCTAAAGTTTTTAATCTGTACTATTACAGAATTTATTATTGTTGTTTGCTTTTGTAGGATTCCACTTCCGGAAACAGGGGAGGAATCCATAGCCTTTCATGCTTTCTGGGCTTATCACTGAGGGTAAATCTGGCTGATGAGTACTAACAAGGATGAAACAGCTGTCCCTCCGATGATAGCCGAAGGCATGAAAGCAAACTTAATGGGTATTCTTTCATTTCTTTTTTCATGAAAAATCATTCATTATAATATCTGTTTTCATTTTAGGGAGCAGTTCCTAAAGGTAATGCAACTAAAGAACTGATTCAGCGTTTGGGATTACGAGAAGGTCAAGTTGTTTATAAATGTCCTAAATGTTGTAGCATAAAACCTGAAAGAGCTCATCATTGTAGTGTATGTCAGCGTTGCATCCGCAAAATGGATCATCACTGTCCATGGGTTAATAATTGTGTTGGTGAAAATAACCAAAAATTTTTTGTGCTTTTTACGGTTAGTAATTCTCATTTTACAAAATGTCATTTAACCCTAACTGAAAATGATAAATCTAAGAATAAGAATATATTAGTCAATTTATAGATATATTTCAGTTTCTGCAGAAAGTGTTGTTAAAAACAAAACTTAAATTATTTTTTTTTTCCTTATGGAATAATTTAATCAAAGCATAAAGAAGTTCTGCAGTCTTAAACATACAAGCATATTTAAAAGGATTTAACGTGTGTTAATAACATATAACAATTATAGACTTGAAAAGCACACAAAAACATTTAAAAATACGGAAAAGGCATGACGAGTTTTTGTCCATTGTCCTATAATTACTCCTTTGTAATTTGCTTACTCAACAATGCTATTGGAGTTGTTTGTTGGTTGCTTACATTGTCTGTTTTGTTTTTTTTTTGTTATGTTAGCATTTAAAAAAGTTTGCTGTTAAAGAGGCATTCGAAACTAGTTATGCCTTATCTTTTTTTTTTTAATGTTTTTATGTGTTTTTTCAGTTCTATAGTTGTTATACAAACATATTTTTATTTTCTCTATTAGTTCTTATAGTAAGGGAATCTGTGGATAATAGTGCCAAGCTACCTTCATGTACTACTGGAAATTTGAAAATATGAAAGTTTAAAAAATAAGAAATAACGTATATATATTACTGAAACTGAAGCTTTGTTTAATTTCTAATTACATTTCCATTAATCTCTGATTAAAGAAAGTTTCAGTTTTCTTTTACTGTTAGTTTTTTTCATGATGATTCATCCCCTTTGCAACCAAATCAAATAACTGTAATTAACAACCTCTTAGTAAGTACTAACATCATAATATTTAAAGTAACTCTAAACTTTAATTATGATGTTAGTACTTACTAAGAGGTTGATAATTATTAATCCTATAAGATTATGGTCAATGTTAAGGAAATCAAGAATTTGGCAGCGTTTGATAAATTGTTCAAGATTAAGAAGAGGAATTACGAATATAGGTATTGCACAGGTTCATTATCATCGCGTTTGCAGTGATAGAGGGAGCAAGGGAGAATGAAGAATTTAAGATCTCATCGAAAGTTAAGAAGAGAGTTTCAACTTAGGCATCGGATTTAATCTTGAAGACTTTATTAATAGGACTTTTAAAATATTAATAGGACTTTTTAAAAGATAAAGAATGTTGGAAATTTATAAAAACATTGGAAATTTTTAAATTATTGAATTTCAAAAGAATTTTAAATTTATAACAATAGAAATAATATTGGTTTTATTGAGCGTGCTTGACATCACGTTTCTTTTATTGTATAGTCATGCTTATAAATTCTTGTGTTATTTCGAATTTAAGTAGAAAAGATGGCTCGTCAAAGTCCTTTCAATAGGACGAAATATTGCCAGATGGAGAATTAAAGTTTAGAGTTACTTTAAATGACTGTAAATTATCAATCAATCAAGAACTTTCAAGAAATTAAAAATTGACTTTTGTAATTCCAGCAATCTTTGAAACATTAAAAAAATAAATCTTTAAGGACAAACATTCTTTTTGAAATTCGAAATCTTGTTAAAGTTCTAATTAATTATTGTCAAGACAAACTGAAAGGGGTCTGTTTAGTTGAAAATCTTTTAAAATGGTTAAAATACCATGTTCTTAACCTTTCTATCAGTGTGGCTTTGTACTAACTTGCCTGAACACATTCGGGGTTTTTTAGTCAAGATTTAATGAAAACTTTATTCAAGATTTTGAATTTCAAAAAGTATAATTTGTTGTCCCTGAGAATTTTTTTTTTTTTTTTTTTGATAACTTAAGATTGTTTGAATTGCAAATTCATTTTAATTAAGAAATTAAAATAAAAGAAAAAAAAAAAGCAGATCTTGTAATAATTTGTGGCCAGTGCCTGTTTTACGGTAGGGTACCCTTTGTTTTTCTATATATACTGTGACTAGTTGTTTAGGAGGATTGGGAAATCAATGAGCAAAAACATTTTTCCATAATTTAATAATACCATGTAACAATGCAGTAAATCCTTGTTGAGGAGCCTCCAGTGATGCTAAAACTGACAATATTCATGACTTATTTGATTTGGTTGTAAAAGAGATGTATTTTCGTAAAAAACTACCAGTAGAAATTTTCTAACTTCTGTAGCTTTGCTTTAATGTGAAGTTTATACAGTACACCATCACTAATCTGGCATCACTGGGACCGGTAGGCTGTCGGATTAGTGATTTTGCTGGATCACAGAGTGGTTAGGTTAGGATAAACTTAACCCAATACTTAATCACCTCTTCCTATCTTTAAAATACCACGTAAATCAGTACAAGTTTGTTAAGAAAGAAACATTAAATGAAAATCAAGTGAAATTTTAATGAAGCACAGTTAAAATAAATGGCACAGGTAATTCTGTTCACTTACACAAGAACGTTCATCACTGCCGCTTCCAAAGTGAAAAGCTGAAATTTGCAACTAAGCACATTTACATGTCTTCATGTCAACAGTCATGCCAGTAATGTAACAATGTTTATACAGCATGTAGCATCACCAAACAGTAGCAGCAGGTTGGTGCAGCGACACGGGAAATTTGAAATTATGCTACCTGAAATTAGTGCTGGATTAATGATGGTGTACTGTACACAAATAAGATGATGTGAAACAAGGCTCATATGAATTTGCAAGTATGATATAGTGGGTAATGCTGGATTTAAAGCTGCATTTGGTATAACTTTATTGATTAATTATTAATGGCAATCAGGTTTTCTTAAAATATATACTTAGGATTGTTATCTGGCTTTTTCATTTTTATTTTTTTTTGTCAGACCCCATGCATTTTAATAAAATTTCTAAGAATTAGAAGTATAATTGAACATAACAAATTGAGCTGCCTAAAAACTGAGTCAAATTCAACAACACCATCTTTAATAAATTATTGTATTAAAATAATAATAAATATGCAACACAAATTTTCAGAAAATTTCCTTATTCCTTTCTCTAGCTAAGACTAATAAAACAGAAGATGAACATATATATGACATATTGTCCATGAAAACAAATAAATTACACAACCTAATAATGTTATAACATCTCCGTGATCCAAAAACGCTTCTTGTATTCCGAATTAATTGTCCAACAATAAACAAATTACAATACCATAAATTAATAAATCAATTCTTTGAAATCAGTAGACTTAGCTTGAGAAAGGAATAAGGGCATTTTCTGAAAATTTGCGTTGTATATTATTTATTATTTTAATAACTAATTTATTGAAGATGGTGTTCTTGAATTTATGACAGTAATATGAAGAAGATAGATCTAAAAATGAGTCATTCACTTACCGATAACTTGTAAAAATGATCTGGGATATTAGATTAGCATCTAAGGGCAACAAATGTGTACTTCAAAGGATTAGTGCTATATAATTCTGAAATTATAAATACCACCTTTAATTCTTTTTGATAACTTAAAGAGATTTTAGAAAATTTTTCACTGAATTAATAAGAAATTTTTCTCTTCAGTTTTATATAGCTGTGATATCTGTCCATGCGCTGTTCTTAGCAATCAATCAATTTATTATGTGCATGAACAGAGAGTGGAAAGGTATGTATAATTAGTAACTTTTAATTTACACATAAATATATCATGTTTAAAAAAAAGTAAAGTGCAACAGTTTTGTTCTGTTTAATTTTTAGTGAAGATTGCAGTGTTCTTGATTTTTCTTTATATTCAGAAAGAATTTATCAAAGATTATCTGCCATCAGTAACTCAGTGAGAGAGAAAAAAAATTAAAGTAAAGTAAAACACATCATAAAATGTAAAATCTTTCATCATGTGTATTCAAATAGAATTCAACTCCTCTGTCTTACAATTCTTTCCTTCTCTACATCAGGACAACTCTTTTTTTTCAATCCTTGCAAAGCATGGGTATTTTGCTAGTTCTGACAGCTATCACTAGCATTGTAAGGATATTTACATGATGATGCTATAATGATATGTTAAGTTACTGCCATCGAGCATTTTGCATTTTTATCTTTCAATTGATAAATACATAAACAGATTTCTTTCTGTGTTAAAATTTCTAAATAAAAAGCATTTTAAGTTTGCATACTTTTTCCATATCTGAAAGCTTTTTAGAGAGGTTAATATTGCTACCGAACTTTTGTACTGGTTCAGTGGCGATGGGGAACAAAGTGCGACTGAGCAGGGTAATTAAAAACCACAGAGACTTTATTTACAAAAGTAAAATACGAAATACATAGATCTCAATTAACGGATAGTTGTTATGCTCATGCTCTATCTTCCTCTTGCCAGTTTTCGGGCAAACGGTGTGTCTTGGGAACCCCACATCTACCGGAGCGTCTTGCACGGCTTATGTCCAACTTCTCCCGACAATCGGTTCGTCTTCTTCGGCTTAAAAGTGTCACCCTCGAAGCCTTCTGTCTTAGTGCGGTCTTCTCCAACTTCTCCCGTAATTGGCTCAACTCCTTCGGCTTAGAATTGTCTTCTTTGAAGCCTTCCGTCTTAGTGCGGTCTTCTCTATCTTTTCCCGCAATTGGATCGTCTTCTTCGGCTTAGAAGTGTCTTCTTCGAAGCCTTCCGTCTTAGTGCGGTCTTCTCTATCTTTTCCCGCAATTGGATCGTCTTCTTCGGCTTAGAGTAGAGGATCTCTCCGTGGCCTATCAACCACTAAACAAAACCAACTTCTCTTGACCTCTCTCCAAGTAGGGAACTCGCTTTCCCCCTCTGGGTCGCTGCCTATCAACAGGAACCTCCCTTCTCTTCTCCTGGCGGAGAATTTCTCGTGGCTGCTCGCCACAACCCAACTGACTTTGCAGCTCTCTGCGCTGCCTTATAAGCCCGATCCCTGCCTCCCTTTCACTCCGAAAGAGTCCACTATCGAGAGGGAGACAGGTTCGGACGGAACTACTACTCACTTAGGTGGAATGACGTTAGTTGACTCCATTCTCTAGTGGGGTCGGACATTTCCACCAGTAACAATATCATATCTTAATTTATAATAAATGAATTCAGAATTATAACTATAACACTGATCTTTTATTGAGTGAAATAAAAATATTTTTAAAATACCCTACATTTTTTTTTATTAATTTAGAACTTAAAAAGAGTTTATAGAATTATTAAAAATAATTCATAATTAACTATTATTTTAGTTAGTTAAAGTAATGTGATAGTTTAATATTTTATAAAATATTTTAAATAACAATACTTTCGTCTATTTTATATAAAGATTCTGATTATTCTTTCTTATGTTAAAGACTGCAGTAACTTTTCCCCACCTGCAACAGTCGTGTTCCTCTTGTTCCTTGTATTTGAAGCTCTCCTGTTTGCTATTTTCACAGCAGTTATGTTTGGAACACAAATTCAAGCTATTTGGAATGATGAAACAGTAAGTCAATCAAAGGATTTTTTTTTTTCTATTCCTAAAAGTAATATTACAAGTAAATATTATTCCATCTATTAAATTTTGTGAACTGTTAGAATAAATTTCATTCAGTCCTATAAGCAGATACTAATTTCCAGTAGAACTGAAATGCAAATAAATTTAATTTAAAAAATAATTTAATCCTATATATTTTAATATAGTGTTTTTATTTTTGTCACTTTTTTTCTTTTATAATGTCAATGAGAATTAAAAATTCCAATCTGATGTACAATCCTGGCTACTCTCTATGGGTAAAAGCTTAATTTATTGAGAAATTTGAAGAACTATTTTACAGGATCTTAAAATAAGAAATTTGATTAATTACTATCAATAGTCGTGTATCTGATATTATTACATGAACATACAGTTATTTCCATGATTGTAAATTTTAAGCACAGTTTTTATTTTGTTAACACTGGGAAATGTTTAAAAATTTCCCATTTCTAACAGCAATTTATTCCTTGAACATTGTGTGAAGCTCGAGTAGATAAGTCTGATAAGTGCTGCTGCTTTCAACTGACCCATGTTACATTTGTTAAAATCTCATATCTTGTTGTACTTCACGAAGTTATTTCATTTTTTTACTTCTGAGCTTTTCTGAGTGTTGTTATGTTCCAACGACTTAAAATTCAACCTTGAGGGAACGATTTTACATAAATAGCTTTTTAGTTCTAGCATGATATACTTTCTCTTGGTGTTATCTTCCAGTGGTTTAGGCATTGGACTGTGGACTGTAGAAATCTGGGTTCAGTTCCCAGTGGTGTCCAGGGATTTTTTTCATGGTTATTTCTCCTCCAGATGGACCCTAGGGTTCACGCAGCCCTCTGTCAAATAGGTACCAGGTTTCTTACTCGAGGCTTTGGGCTGACCATCTGACTTCAACTACTACTATTGGTTGAGAATCACTGAGAGCCTAAACCTCCCTGTGCACCCTAGAGGCTACATGGCTGGTAGCTTGTTTCATCTTCCACAAATTTCTTTTGCTAATCTGTCCACTGTATTGTTAATTTAATATTCTTTACCAACATTGAAACACTGAAAACGTTTCAGAGTAGCTCTTTGAGCCTCTTGGGTAGATGCCTGCCATTGACCTGAAATACTTTTACATTCAAGTCTAAGGTTTTTGCTTCATTCACCTGATTATTCATCAGTTCCACGTGTGATATGCTGCCTCTCCACTTGTTCAACAGAGTGGTTGTTTTTTATTTCTTTTGAGAACCTAGGATTCAGTAACTCCAAAATAAATGGAGCTTGGCTGCAAGTGAAGCTTTTGGAAGCTCTCATTCTGCCTTTCAGTTTTTAAATTGGCTCTAAAATTTCTCTTCTTCACATGCCAAATTTTCAATTTCTTGTTTTGTTTCGAGGTCTTTTTTAGTGAAAGATTTAGTTAGCTTATTGATTTTTTTCAGAGCACTATTCTGTTATCAATGCAAGCTCACTTCATCACCTTCTATTTATTGATTCTTTCTTTACCATTAGTTCTCTTTAGTCATCTCCCAGTGGAGAATAGTGAAGTCTTTATTTTAAAGATTTCATAGATCTAATTATAATAAACATTATACAACCAAATATAATAGTAATAATAACAATACAAATTATATGTAATTATGAGAGTTACAATTCAAGTTACTATACAATTATAATAATATAACTAAATGTTATTATATAATTAGTAAATTAAGTAAACTTTTTTTAATGCCAGTTTCAAATTATCTCCATTTGATTTCTCAAGATTCAAAGGCTTTTTTTTTTTTTTTTTTAATATTAAATGAACAAAGGAACAAGAGAAGGGGGAAAAAACCCCAAAACATAACACATACACACACCAAACCACTAAGAAACGTAAACAGACATACGTATATATAACAAACAAACGTCTATATATATATGATGATGAATTTATCTATAATCAAAAAACTTAATACATTTATGTCATCTTGATTAGATAAAAAAAAAATGATCAGGAACTTTAATACAAAGCAGTCAGATTATTTGATTGCTTTTCATTAAGGTTGAAAGGTTATGGTAAGAAAAGGCAGAGTTGCAAAAGTTTTATTCAATATCTACAAAAAACATCATTCTAAAGTAGATTAAAAAGGATAAAATGAAATTAGCATTAATGCTATTAGTATTTGACAATTAAAGACTTTGAGACTGAACATTAGGCTTGAATTCTTTCAGAAACAAAAGATCATTGTCAGCATCTTAAGACAAAAATAATTCTCACCTTACATAAAACAGATGAGTAAAGTGAACATAAATAGTTTCAATTTTGTTATCATAAAATTGATCAGAAGATTGCAATAAAATGTAATCATATCAATGCAGGTTTTCATCATCAGTCCACAACCTTCAGTCTTCAAAATCTAGTATTCATTATAACTTTTATTTAAAACATTTTGGAAGTGTCATATTGTGATGGTTTAAAATCAAGAATGATTGAAGCAGAGGCAGAGGATCTGAACAAACTAACCAAAGACTAAAGAACTCTTTATTAAACTGAAATCAGCAGTTTAAATAACAACAATAGATAAAAGACTGTTGGTTGAGAGACTAACACAAAGGGACATTTGATTGGCTACAACAATTAAA
The DNA here is from genome assembly GCA_023159025.1 of Thereuonema tuberculata. Lineage (NCBI taxonomy): Eukaryota > Metazoa > Arthropoda > Chilopoda > Scutigeromorpha > Scutigeridae > Thereuonema > Thereuonema tuberculata. The sequence continues at coordinate 29,314,392 of JAFIDM010000007.1, read as the reverse complement.
GTAAACAATCATTTAAAAATTTAAACTACAGAAATCAGTTGAGATTTAAAAATAAAGCAATTAATAAATAATACAATTTAATGGTTGGAGATAGAACAGACATTAAAACTTCGAGGATTTATAAAAATTAAAAGATGAGAATTATTTACTAAAATAAAGACTTTAAAAATAAAATAAAAATTACTCATTACAATCTGTAAGAAGTTCTTATCTAAGTATCATAAAGATAGTTACACAGTAGTCACGAGTTTCCCTGTAGTTCAACACTGGAAAAGCCAATTACAAAATATGTAAATAGGAGTTCATGGTAACACCTATTAAGATTATTTGGTGACTAAGTATGATAATATTAAGCAAAGAAATGAATATTAGAAAAACTAAAAATACAAAAAAAAAATGTAGTACTATACAAATGGACATAAAATTATGTATAATCATTTAAGAAGAGAGGTGTTTCAGTACCATGATTGTCAATTATGTGCATTTGAAGATATTCTCATCTTGCTACTGGAAATAAACATAAATGACAGAAAACATAACACTATTTTACTGCCATTTTATATATTAACTCCTTCCTAAGCATGAAATTCAGTGAAGATTCCAAAATTTTCTTAGTTGGTCTGAATATATTTATTTAATAAGGCTGTTTTCTTAAGCCTTCATTTATCTCATCATCATCACCTTCTATCAAGGTTAAAACTCCTGTAGCTCCTCAGGATTAATCTTACCATCTACTTCTTAAGTCTTCCCAAGTTTTTCTTCAACCTATAGGTTGATAATTTAATGCAATCTTTGCAATTCTTGTAGATGGTATTTTTTGAGTATGATCTTTTCCGTTTTTTATTTATGTTGTCTAAATGTATTGTCTTGTAGTGGAATGATATATTATGCAGTTACTTTATTAATGTATTGTATATCAAACAATTGACTGTATGATTCATGAGCTGCTTTATAGAACTCATAAGCTTGCTTCCCTGTTACTGCAGTAATGCGTAGGATTCCTTGATGTAAAGTTATTCAGGTGCATCATCCATAGGAGATGTCTAGTAATGAGTTTTAATCAGTAGGTTAATAGTTATTTCAGTCCAACAGAGTTTTTTTTGCCATTCGGTCCCTGTTTTGAGAGAACTTCTTCAACTTTCATATTTATCATTATCCAACAAATTACATTATGTATTATGCAGCTTTATGATGCTTTCAGAATAATTTATTGAAAAGTTTTGGATTACTGCTTTTAAGAATTTAAAGACTGAAGTGGTCATTATAAATAAGTAACTTCTATTTTTAGGGAAAAAAAAAAAAAGGCTATCATCATTACATTGTAGAAACCTGTGTAAAAAAAAATCACGCTACATCAGATTTCTCCCTCTGCACCTGAAATCTTAACATGTTTCACATATGATGATGAGGATAGTCAATAAATAGCTTCCTTAATAAACTTCTTTTCTGTCACATTTCTTTCTGCTCTTAGTAATAAGGTGAGATTTAAGTTCATGAAAATTCACTCTATCTTAGAACTGTACAGAAAATGAGATAAGAGCATCAAAATAATTAAATCAACAATTCTTGAGAATGAAACTTTTTCATAATTAGTGTTTATTTATAGTTTCATAATTCAGATTCTATATTAGTTTTCCCCAAAACTTTATTGTTGGTTATTTTATGAATTAAGCTTGTACTTGATCAAAACTATTCAAGACTCACTTTGTAATAAATTTGTCACATTTCTTTCTTTTTTTCCTAAAAAAATGATAAATAGGGAATTGAGCAGCTAAAGAAAGAAGAAGCCCGCTGGGTTAAAAAGTCCCGATGGAAAAGTATTCAAGCCGTGTTTGGAAGGTTTTCAATAGTATGGTTTTCACCTTTCACTACTCCTCGTCAAACCACTGGCAAAGCTGATGGTTATTTATATTCAGTGTGAGTTGTAGAATTTTTTGTTTGCTTTTTTAAAGCTAAAGAACTTACAGATTTTATTTATTTAATTTTGTTTTTAAATTTCTCAGGGTTAGAATAATTTATAGAAAATATTATGAGAAAATGATTTCCCTTACATAGCTTTCTTTGTATAAGATTTATTTTACTTTTGCAGTGAGGCAAATACCAATGTTTGTTGAAAGATATAAAAGTATTCAGCTTCAAATATTTCGGAAAGAAATTAAAGAGGATGATCACTTACAAACATATTGAAAGTTCTGCAAAAGAACTGGTAATTTTTGTGGGTTTTTTTTTTTACTGTTTATGTGAATGTATCTGAATTTTAAGCAGATATGGCAGCAGTCTATGCAGTAACCACAAAGATATTTTAAAACCAACCAGATATAGTATATATATATTTATAAAAGTAAAATACTTTTTTAATTGAAGAACTTAAGCCTTATTCTTTATTATAAATAAAATGTGCCACATAGTGATGGCATTTGTTATTTTAAAAATATTACAAAATTCAAATAATCTATTTTTATCCTTTATATCATGAGATTCCCTAGGAAGCTTGGGGGGGAAAAAAAAAAACTAAATAAACCAGAATCATTGTAATAATGGTGCTCGCCCTTATTTGTTTTGAAGAAAGAAATATGAAAGAAAGCTATTGGTGAATGAAAGTTATAAGCACCTGAAATTGTTTTAATTTAATTATCTGAGGTGACATAAGTTTGTGCGTTTGCTTGGGAGTGGGGTTAGGGAGATGTTACTGTCAATAACCAGAGTTTGCCTTAAGTATTACTTCATTCATTCATATTTTGTTTCATTGGAATCATTCTTCATAAACCTCAATTGAGACATTGGCAGTTGTTTCCAATGCTACTTGTTGTTGTGTCTCCTGTGCAAATATCCAGAAATTTAAAATAACTGTTGTTTAATAGAACAAATAGGAAGCAGCAAAGAAAGCCTTTACCCTTTTGAAAACGCACTGTTAAATACTGGCAGGACTGTGTTTAGCCAGGATGAAGTGGGTGCAACACACACCAGCACCAACTAGCTGTGCATCTTTCCCTTAAGGTATTATAATAGTCCATAAAAATTCATTGAGATGATAGTTCTGCAGAAAAATTTTGCATCCGAAATGAGGTCCTGGACACTATTCTAGCTGTAATTTTCAATTTTTATACCACTTGTATTCATTTGTTTCTGGTAACATTGGATGTAGAGTTGTATCTACTCTCTGCCATAATTTGTTTAACATAATATAGAAATCACTTAGAAACTAAATTAAGACTTAAATTATTTAAGTTGTGCTTTGTATAGGTTGACATCACTTATGAAAATGTATTGGATTCATAAATCATTTGAATCATGTTCCAATTGACAGCTTTTTCAATACCAGGATTTGAATTTGATAGAGTTCTGAGTAATAGAATTCAGATTACTGAGGGTCTGGATTATCCATTGTGGAGAAATCATGTGGATAAATCAGTTCAAAACTTTTTAATTCCTTATTCACTTATGTATGCAGAATATTAAAATTATGATTTACAAAAATAATTTTTTTTAATCCTGCAGTTGGAAACAGTGAAAGTTAGCGTATCCATTTAATTTATAAATAACTGAACAAGTTTTGACTACAAAGCATTTGAAATATTAAAAACATAGAAGGACATACAATGATGCCAAGAAACAGGAAGCAGTAATGAAAATATTAGTATTAAACATAATTGGGAAATGCAACTACAGGTTATTTTGTCTTGTATATTGGGTGAAATATGCAATAAAGATAGGAAATTTGTTTCATTTGTATTTTAACACAGCAAAAGAGTTAAGACATTAACTTATATTTGAAGTTGTAAAACTTGTTCTAACCATGTTAGTGGTAAAGGAAAATTTATTATTAAATTTCTAAGTTTCAGTAGGAACACAATTCATTGACTTTTTTTATAGTAGCAGTGAGTCAGATTTAGTAAATATAACAATTGCAGTATTGAAATATTGAGGGCTAAAATTAGCTTGATTAAAATGTAAATGTTTGTAAAAGCTGTTGTAATTAGGAGATACAATTTAGTAACTACTGTTTGTAAGATTTTCCTTTAAAAATTTTGATAGAACCTATGAAAGCTATTCATTTACTTAATCTAAGCATAGGCTTGTTGTACAAATTGTTTTCTCTTAGTTTTTATTATGAAATAATAAGCCTATTCTGATTTTAACATTAGCATAATATATAGATTGTGTGGAAAGTAGCGAGCCTCTTGTTTTTTATCTGTTTTATATGTACGGTTTTTGTTTGTTTGTTTTTTCTTTAAAAAAAAAGTATTATTGAGATTAATTTTGAAGATTTATTTATTGAAGCCTAGTAATGAAGTGCCATCCACACACAGTACTCCGATAAGATTCCCTAATATAGAAAATTAAAATAATTGAAATGGAGACGTAAAAATGCAACATTATCTTTCCTACATTTGAAAGTTGGGCCTTATACTGAAGAAGTCACAACTCACATTAGAACTGAAAGATAAGAATTTTCAGATGCATAATAGCCTGGTATTTCATCAAGTATGTGTCAGTTTGTTATACTATTTTTGTGTTTAAATTAAATCTGTTTATTATACATGTTTAATTTATGTGAAATATTCATTGTTTGTTTTTTTTTTGGCATTTTGTTTTTAAAGTGAGTTTGATTATTATACTACAATTATATAAGGCTACTAATTAATCTGATTTTAATATATGAATAATAACATCTAACAAAAAATGGTTAAAAGGATTTTTTTTTTTAAAGCAAGCTAAGAATGTACAAATTTATTAAAAGATAGCAAAGCAAATCACAAATATATCTTAATTCATATCATTACAGTTTTTGATCTATTATTATATAAAACACCCTTGACATTTTGTTGAATATATTGAATGAACTGAAATTACAGAAACATAAGATAAAAATTGAAAAAGTTTAAATTGTGCAAATCTTGGTGCATGTGATAAAAACAGTATCATTTTTAATTCAGAAATTTACGCTAATCCATTGGAGCATTTGCCTCTGAAAAACCATTTGAAAAGGATTAAAGAAGTTTTTGTTAGTATTTGTTGGGCACCAAGTTAACTTAGATATTTACTTCATTTAAGAAATCAAAATATAATCACTTTTTTAAGATTACTTAAAAAAGGTAGGTTTCTAGGCAAATTATTAAGCCCCTACCTTATATTAGCCATAAGACTTTTCGTAAATAAATTCCAGATAAGTTTTGAATAATAAGTAAAAGGGGCACATTTAAAGTGGCATTTCTGAATAACAAAGAGTTAAAACTGCCCTTTAATAATCATGAAGCACTTTAAATTCAGTGACTTAAGAATGAAGTTGTTTGACCAGCACTTTGTTCAACTGCCTCTAGCCTCAGAAACAACTATCTCCATTCTGGCAGGAAAATGGGCTCAATTGGAAAGAAAACACAGTTGATAAAAATCCTGATCCTGCCTGCTGTTGAAGTGAGACATCTAGCTTGTCAGGAGGCACCTCTAGCACTTGAGGCATTAGTTCCACATGGAGTATAACATTGGCTGTGTAAAGGCATCAAGGTAGGAAATGTATGTTTAAATCATCCCATGACCTACTTGTGATCTCTTAAAAGGGGCACCTTTAATAGCTACGACATCAATTAAATTGCTACTGAGGACTAATGGTATTATTTGTATTACTAGTTTTTATTACTACTATCTACTTACTCAACCCAGATTCAGTTTGTCTTCTGTGGTTTTTAGAATGATTTTAACTCGAGACTTAGTTTCCCTTGTTTTACAGTATGAAACATTAAGAATACTGATCATAGCTCAGATGGTTGTCAGACTACACCATGGGTAAATGAACTCCTCTCCTAACTCCAGATATTGTGTAAGGTCAGCAGACAGTAAAAGAATGTCAGTTAGTTACAGTTTAATTCCAAACTTTAAATTACTTTTTTTCTAACAACTTAATGCCCTCATTAACACCCACAGAAGTTTTTCCAAGGAGTGGGAGGGAAAAAAAATATATTGACAGTAAGAAAAAAAGTCCCTAACAATTGTACTTGATATTGTGAAATTATATAAAAATAAGTTAAGTAAACAAAAGTAATAAGTTATAATAAAATTTACTATATTTTCTATCTTTTAGTCCTCGTACAGAAAAAATAATTCCATGAATTATATTGAAATTGAAAATTCCTGGGTGGAGCAAATGCCCCCTCTTGCCCTTACTTGCAAGCACCCATGAATGCTCTATATTGTACTTCTTTACTCTCACAAGTAACAATCAACAAAGGTTGAAATATAGAAATTTGATTTTATATTCTATATTTTAAGAACAACAGAAAACTAACAAATTCTAGTATTTTCAAAGTACTGTTTATAATAATTCAAAATAAAAAATAAAGTCTTTTTTGATGTTAATGATTTCAAAAATTTGAAACAATTATGAAATTTCATTAATTTTATCATTAAACCATTGCTGACTTTTTTTTTGTTTGTTTTTTTTTTTTTGTTAACTATTTAAATTTTTCATTAGTGATCTTTGCCGTCGCTATCTGTTCGACTTGTCTGTAAATACATCATATGTATATTATTTTTTGTATATTTGTTTTAAAATATTTTTTTTTTCTTTTTGCACAAAAAAGCCATTTGAAAAAGTATTTAATGTTTGGTTGAAGATAAAAAAAAATGTATTTGTTTGTTTATTTATTTATTTATTAAGAACAAAACCCAAGTTGTAGGGTCCCAGCAAATTGGAAAAGCAACTACAGTTTAAGGAAAGAACAGGTATTAGTGCTTAAGTCTCCGAACTAATGATTCACAATTATGTTGTATTGTTAATTATCATGCTGTGAAAGTCTGTAACTAAAAATGAATTACTTAATTGAAGCGATCTGTTTTGAGATTACAGAAAGCATTCATTCTTTTTTATATGATATTCATCTATAGCTTATATTGCATTGCCAATAACTTTCACTGCAGATCTAGGCTTAATCTTAGCTGAAGCTAATTTTGCACTGGAGCTTACATAACAAAACCAAATCATAATAATAAAATATATAAAACAGTAAGTTTTATTAACTGTTAGAAAAATTAATTTTTTTACCAAATTGATGGGGACCTCAAAGTAATTGAAGCAGCAAATCAAGAATCATGTTTATTCAACAGTTTGTTTCTTCTTAGGGGGAAAAAAAAAGATTTTCCATTCCTCATAAACGACATGCACATTACTTCTGTGCCATCTGTAACTCCCCTATATCATTTAAATTCATTAATTTTAGCCTCAAGGGAAAATCATTATGCAACTTTTTTATAAAATCATAAAATACACTGAATATTTCTGTAAAAAAAGGTAAATTTCATTATTGTATTTTAAGAGGTTGTAATTAATCATATTTTCTTTTTTCTATATTGTAAAAGTAATGCTTTTTTTTTAATGTATTAAAACTGCAAACTGAATTTTAATTTAATACTTTGCCATCTTATCTTAAATTTCAGTTCTGTTGTTTTTTTTTTACTTTTAGAATAATAATGAAAATGTTGAAAAACAAAAAAATGTATGAAAGGAAAATCTGAATAACTGTTTGAAATGAAAAAAGTGGGGAGAAATATTCAGAACTTAGAAATGATATAGAATTAAAATGTTGGTAAATTATTATAGGATATGAGGTTTTCAATATTATTAAGTTAATTTTTTTTATTATTTTCTTAATATTTAAAATTTATTTAATATCATTTATATACATATAATTATTTTTACAAATTTATTTTCTCATTTCATTAAATAAAGAGTTTTGTAATCACTGCTTCTTTTCTGTAATTTTGAATTTATTTTTCAGTATTCTTTGTGTTTATATGATCAGCTGGAACAGTGTTAGAAACAAAATTTCTAATATTCAGCAATATTAGAATTAATTCTCTTTTATATTTCCAGATGAGAATGAAATCATTCCAAATAAATAAATAATATACTAGCTACATAAAAAGTAAATGAGCTTGCTTTGTATTTAAAAAAATCAAATTCTTCATTTCATTGAAGAAATGAAAATATTATTAGTAGAAAAATACGATGTCAGAAGCAGGCTCCTAATAAACAAATGCTTTTGTATTAGCATTTAGTCAGAGTAATAGATTTTTCTTGGAGAATACATTATTAGTTTAAGCAGATTTTTTCAGCTATGAACTTGTTAGAATTGTAAAGAATACTATTAATTAATGAGGAAGAGTTACAATAAGCTGTTCTTCTTTCAAAGAAAGCACTAATTGAATTTGTGTAAACATTAAACCAAAATGAATTAAAAATTAAAGTTATTTCTTTCAAAACACTTTAGACAATGTACTATAAAGTATGCCTCATTTTACACTAGATTTTATTCCAGAAATGGGGTGTCATGTGAATAAATTTTACAATGAAGCAACTTCAAAATGTGATTTAAGGGGTTACATTCCCAATGCTTATCTTTTCACTTTTCATGGTATATTTTAACTATTAAAGTTTGTTTGTTTGTTTTTTTGTTTTTTTTTTCCTGCTTCTTCTTCGTTTAGCTTTGGAAGGAAATATAAATTAAATACTTAAAAATGTGTTTTCTAATTAAAGAATAATTTATAGTTAAGAAAGAAATAGCCCCTAATTGATTATCTTATTTGATCTTGACTAAAAATCATCAAACAGAGCCACATTATTGTAATAATGTTCCTTTTAACTGTGCTGCTTTGATTCTAGCAAGAACAGTTTGTCCTCATGTGCTGACTCCATTTGAATCAACAAGAAAATACTGGAAAGTTCCATCAAAACTTTTAATTTAGTTTGATTTCTCGTGATTTTTTTTTTTTTTTTTCAATTTTTAGAAATAGATATTTAAATAATGTAAAATAAGAGGCCTACCTTTATATGACTAAATAATTATTTGCTATAAGGAAGAGATTTTTTTTTTTTTGATAATTCTTCCTTTATTTTCCTGTCAGTTTCATGGCTGAAGAAATAGTTCTGAGAAATAATTGCATAGCTTTATGATTTTTAATATATTTTTTAAGACCATATATTATTATTGAAATTTAAAAAAATATATAGTTTTAAGATGTATCCGTTTTTAAATTCCTAAGTGAAGACAATCAAAATTAAGAAAAATAGAAAATTAATAATGTATTCCTTTAAACAAAAAATAAACAAACAAGAAGAATAAAACAGAATAAGAAGAAAGGCAGTTGGAAATTAAATATAACACTTGATATGACAGAGTAATAATTAAAACATAGCAGTGAAAATGGAACTGATTATATTCTTATGCTTTTCAATAAGTGTAAATGATTTGCATTTATTAGCGAAGTTATTGTCTAAACAAAAGCCTGTAAAATCATAATAATTTATTAATGAAGCTAGTTTGGAAAATACATACAAAAGAATAAATATTTATGGATTAACTAAGTGTTCTTTGTGAAATTATTTAGAGAAGTCACATTTTGTAAACAATAAGAAAAAGATACCTCATTGAATTTGATTGCAATTCTTCTGCATCTCTGTGATAAAGATTCTTTTTAAAGGAAAGAAGTAGTCTATTGTACTTTTAATACAAAAATAATTTAATTCTTTATTAACCTATTATTGAAATGAAGTTCCTGGCCTTTTTTTATTATTATTAATATCAAAAGTCAATGAAAATTGTTATTTCAAGATTCTTTGAATTTTGAAACCATAATATTTATTATGCATTTTGTGTTTTAATTAAGATTAGAAATACTGAACTGGACATAAAACGTTCAAAATACTTAAATTAGTTGAGTTGATATAATTAAAAAAAAAATACACATATTTAAATATGTATGTGGTGGATTTATCCTTTCTCAGCAAAGTTCTACAAAGAAGCTATCCTATTTTAAGACATGTAGGTCATATTTATAGCAGGGAAGGTTACAATGAAAACAATTCCCTTACAGCAAGATACAACATTAATGGCTCTACTTCTGATTATGACACTTTGAAAATTGGTTTATGGGCTTTTCAAAGTTCTTTGCAATGTATGGTACTTTATGCTGGATAATCTTTCCTTATGGGTTGGTTTAGTCTTTCTTAGTTATTACATGGGATGAAGTATCGTAGGTGTATTACATTTATATTTCTTAATGTATTCCTATGTTTTCTTTTTGGGAATATAGAGTATTTTATTACAATTATTAATTGCAACAAATCCATAAGGTTATAAATATCTTTTATAGTTGTATTTATTACATATTTTTTTTTAATTCCTGTTCATTCTAAAGAAAAGTTTATCAGTAAGACTAAAAAGGATATTTGATCAAAAGTAGAATTATAAGGAAGTTGTTTTTCTTTGCATTCTTCACCTCAGTAAATTTGACTTGTCTTATCAGCCTGTTTAAATGGAACTTACTGTAAACAATATATCTTTTTCTTATTGTCGTAATAAGGAAAGCTGAATCCTACTCAAATTGTATATACATTTGATTTTGATTATTCTGATTCTTTTAATTAAAAATATTTTTAGCTTTTGATGTCCCTTTTTTTAATTATCCTTTATGAAGATAACACACACATATTTTTATAAGTAATTTAAATTAGCGGTTGTGATGCCATCGCACTTGTTGGAAGAGTTAATCAAAGCAAAATTATAACATAATAAGGCAACTAGTTTCGGGCAAAAATTTATATGCCCTTTGTCAAGCCAGGTTGGATTTAATTTAAAAAATGACGAAGGGCATATAAAATTTTTGCCCGAAACTAGTTGCCTTATTATGTTATAATTTTGCTTTGATTAACTCTTCCACAAGTGCGACGACATCACAACCGCTATTTTAACAAGTGCACGTTAAACCTTTAATTAATTTAAATTAGTTTATTCACATTAAAGGAATTGTTAAAGTTTTCCCCTATTCCAGATAAAATTTCTCAGAATTTCAGCTTAAGTAACCTTCAGCCTTTTTAAAACTCTCCAAAGAAGGTTTAAGCATTCAGAGCCAAAATATTGAGAATTTTCACCTGCAGTGGAGTAATACCTTAACTACTCCCTTAATTATAATTCTTGGTTACGAGGACCTATTTCTCATTTAGATCTAATTCATATTGTTTATTTACAATTTTCAGTATTCATCTTTTGTACATTTTTTTTAAAATATTAAATATGGCTTAATATTAAAAATAAATACTGAATATTAAAGCAAAGGACAAAAATATTTAATTTATAATAGCATTAATAATAAATAAAAGAAAACTGAATTTATTATTAATGGACATACTAAATGTTGTAGAAGTAGGCAGAAATACAACTAGGAAAGGGACAGTTCTTTGTCCATCCTGAGCTCCATTACAAAATTCAACTGAATTGTAGTATATAAATTTCTATTGTAATCTGCTCCGCAAAAAAAAAAAAAAAAATCAATCATTAAAAAATTGATCATTTGTAAAAAAAAAATTAAAGGATCATTCGTAAAGGATAAATTCTGATAAAATAGGAAAGTAATTTCATTGTAAATTCATCTTATTTTAATTTCCTATGCAATCATTGCAATATATGAAAGTTTGAACTCACTCAAGAAAAAACATCGTTTCTTCACAGCTAGATCTAGAGTCATTGCAGTAAAAGAGGACAAACTAAATCAGTCAATCTTCAAAGCCCGTCATACCATTTGGTGTATGATAATTCTAGCTGTGCATCAGCTTTCACGATAGTAATCATTGTCGCCTCCCATTTTTGACAACATAAATGATTCCTGGAATCCCATAACTAAATGACTAATCGCTTACACGTCAGTATTTCTCTAGATATATAATGATATCCTCAAGATTTTTTGATCACCATCTTTTGCATCTAGGACATGAAAGACAGTGATTTGTTGGTGTTCCATTGTTAATCAACATTTTCGCTTTCTACATTAATATTTATACATTCTGTCCATATCCCAGATGTCCTCCTCCTGTAACTTATTTTGCTATCATTAACATCTTCCTCTAGATATCACTGTTTTCATTGAAATATTGATACATTAGATTGTAACCATCCAAGGTGTTTTGGTCTAAACTGTCTATTACTTGGCTATCCTATTCTTGATCCATGCCTGGTTCAGTGAAATCTCCACAATTAAGGATCCCATCATCCATTTTCTATAAAAATGAAACCAATTAATGTCAGTCTCTCTCTCTCCATCCTTCTTTGCTGCATTCCTTTCTATATGTATCATACATTTCTAATTGTACATTTCATTTTACTCCTTATAAAATCTTACTGAATTCTCTGATCTTTTCATTTCTCATATATGGCTTCTTGCTTATTGAAGTTAGGAAAACTCAGTTGAGAATTTCCCTTCAGTGCTTGTGCCTGTGCTTGCTTCCTTAACACCATCAATAGTCTTAATCCTTAAATGTTCTTTGTTTTGCATCTTATTATTTCTTGTGTGGTCCTGTACAGTTCTTCAATACAATTCCAAGTGGATCTATGACAAACTTCATTTATCTCCTTAACTTTTAGTTATATGTTGAACAGTCACATTTCATGAACAGTTGCTGCCCTTGGGCCAGTTTTAGCAAGCAGCTGCTGCTTTAGCCAAAAATGAATGTCCTCCACATTAGGTATTCAATTCTCTTAAAAACATCTCTTTGTATATTCTGTTTCACTTCCATTGCATAATCTGCTATGTAATATTATATTTAAAATGTAATATTGTAACAGGAAGAATCGTAATAAAAATTAATAGAAGTAGGGTCTTTCCCATTGGGATTCTATCTACATTATTACTATCCTTTGAATATTACTGTCTCTTTTAACTGCATCAGCTGGGTCAAGCAAAGAGTAATTTTATTTAAGTCTTCAATTACATTCTGACTTTTTTCCGCAATTTTTGATTTTTTTTTTTAAATTACTATGGGTGTTGATTCTTGTTGGCATTCACTTCAGACAAAGAAAGCTAGATTTTACTTGCAAATAAAGCTTGAACAATTATTTATTAACAACAAATAAAGCGATTTTTGATTACAAAAAATATTCTTTTAAAAGCTATTGATTATGAAATGAAATGAAAACTGAAGTACTTGTTTAGTTGACATAGTAAAAGTTCAATTTTTTTACTAAGAGTTTTGTATTTTATCAATCAATATTAATTTTATTAATAAACACTGAATTGTAACAATGTGCAATTGATACTGTCTGTTAGATGGCATGTCCTCTCCAAGTGAGTTTGGAGAAGTAGACTTAAACTAGCTTGCTTATTGCCATTGTAAACATGGAAATAGCCAAAATGATCTAAGAAATTTATGGTTTCATCTATAAACAACACCATGTACAGTATTTTATAAATAAAAATCATATTTTTTCAGATCATTTTAAATAATACAAATAATTCTAGCATTTTGTAGACTTTCAGCTTCCCAATGACAATTTTCCTGTTATGATTTTCATTTATAAGTTTTGTTTTGGTTTCAGTCTAGACAAAAATTTTGGCTTTTGCTTTTTGGTTACATTTCTAATGTTTAGTTTCGATTCTGGACATGGAATGAGGGTTTTCAGGTGATGCTTGTACCCTATGTAGGAATGGGATTGCACAAAGAAGCCTTTAAGTAGTTTCATCCAGGGCTTTTTTTTTTTTAACTTTAATATAGTTTCCATAAGATTCCACTTTTGTACAGTATAAAAAGCTGTATGCATACTTTGAAGCTTTATATGATGTTCAGTAATTTCCGATTTCCTCTTTATTAAAATAATAAAAAATGATCAAGCAAGGTGTACAATACCAGTATAGCTTAGATTCTAACCCAGGGATGCTCAAACAGTCGATCGCGAGAGCTTTTGGAGTCGATCGCGGCAACGGCAACAGGAGATTCCGTTTTTTTTTTTTTTTGGTTGCTGAATTGGAGATGACGTTTTTTTTTATTATTATTATTGGTTGCTGAATTGGAGATGACGTTTTTTTTTTTTGGTTGTTGAATTGGAGATGACGTTTTTTTTTTTGGTTGTTGAATTGGAGATAATGTACGTTTTTTCTTTAGTAGCTAGTCCTAATAGTCGGCCGTCGATCACTTGTCGCCGAAATATTTTATGGTCGATCGCAGACACTACAAGTCTGAGCACCCCTGTTCTAACCATTATCATCGGTTGCAGCACTAAAGATTAACTAGGTTTTGATTACATTATTAGATATTCCATACTTATCAAAATAGAGGTTCAATAAAACTCTCTTTTAAAGAGAGAGAAAAAAAATATTGGCATTTTTATAGAATGCTGATCCCGAAAGCAGAATGTTTTTTATCTTTCTGCGACGATTGATGCTAAGACGAAAAACTTTCTGCAGGTGCAGAAAAAAAAAACTGAACCTTCAAATCGACAATCAAAAAAAAACAAAAACAAATAAATCTTCAAATCGACAACCAAAAAAAAACGACCCCTGTTCTATACGATATCTTTCTGCAGCCCTCACTTTCGTTCTGCGACACTGTCGCCCCATCGCTCGATATTCTGCTTTGGGGATGCTGATGTTTTCCAAGTAAAAAAAAAAAAAGAAACGAAGAAGTAAGTTTGATGCCTGTAACTCTGCTTTTTTTCATCTTTTATCAAACGTCAGTTGAGTTAATCTACAAAGTCTGTTTGCTACTATTTGTTTTCTTTGGTGTATTTTGTCAAACATTATTTAAATTCAAATTTTTGAGTTGAAAGTGCTTATTAACAATATGCTTAGTTTATTTTTAGTAATTACTAAACTGAACCTATGGTTGCAATAAGTCTTTTGTAGTTAATTAATGGAATTCAATTAGGCCACAAATCTTATTTTAAGAAACTTAAAATCTGAATAAGTTCTCTCTTTCTGAACTAGAAATACTGATCATGCTAAAGGTCCACAAATATTATTATGGATTTTGAGAGAGGCCGTAAAGATAGTGAATTAGAGAGTTCATGGGGAAACAATAAGAAACTTGTGAATATTATTAAATTAACAACAGAGGATTTGGTTAAATGTTAAATTGCATTAATAACTAGTGATATTGTTTTATTACTGTGGAAGTTACATATTTATTAAGTAAGTTAATGTTCACTTTTTCCTGTTTTTTATTTATAGCTTGAGAAAGGAAAGACGGATATTCTTTTTTCTGAAAATTTTCGTTTACTAAATGTATTTTGAATATTTTAAATATGTTTAAGGTGTGGAGTAATGTTTATTTATTAACAATAAGAAAGTTTAAACAAAAAATATTTTTAACTTCAGTGCCATATTTTTTTCATGTTGTTAGAGAGAGAAGAATGTTACAATAATTGAAAAGTTCAATTGCGTACAAAATTAGACATTAACTTAAGATGCCAAAATTTATGTTTAGAAGGGGGAAACATTAAGGTTCAGAAAATTATATTGATAATGTCTTAAAGTTTTGTGTATTGATTTTGATACTTAAGTCATTACTGCACATATTTAAGCTCAAACTCTTCAAATTAATATAAGAATAACTACAAACTTGGTTAGAATTCAAAAAGTATAATAATCAAAGAACAACGAATATTCCTACATAACTTTAAGATATATTGATTTAGTTGTT
>JAFIDM010000007.1:29264138-29298922 GCA_023159025.1 Thereuonema tuberculata | reverse complement strand
TTGATATGATGAAATGAGTTCATATGAAGATTATTTATTTTATATATGAAGAAATTATGATTAAAAAAGGAGTTTGGGAGACTACTTCATCCATCTCAGCATTACCCAATGAGGAGATGAAGGGACAAATTTGGGCTGTCCAGCTATATTTGTAGTAGACTGATCCTCAAAAGTTTAGCAATAAATGCAACAATGCACATATATATTTAGTAAGTGAAGGAAATGTCAAAATCTACAAATGAAATTTCTATAAAACACAGTCCCACACTTAAAAGTATAAAAGTTACCTCATTTCTGCTCTCAGATGATGTTTGCTTCTTGTTTGACAAAAGTTGAAACTGCCATTTTTTCAAAAAATAAAGCATCATCTACATTTAGAAATGAGGTGAGAGCATTAAGACAAAGGCTGAGGCTGCAAAGTTGTCAATCGGAGGTACTTATATGGCTAAATGTGAATTCAACCTTTTTAAGCCACCTTAGAAATGGTATCATGAGACAATACAGTGTCCTTAAGACCTGCATGATGTCTGAGGACGACATCTCGAATACTGTTACCTGCTGCTCATTCCAAGATATCATAAAACACAAGCAAATGGCTGCAAAGCTCTGCTCCCAAAGGATAAGCAGTCTCTTGGCAAACTATGTCTTAAAATTGAGCTGTTTATGTTCCTTTAACATTCAACACAAATTTGAGCTGTAATGAATTGGTCCCAAGGTCATCTGCACTGGATTCAGAGGGGAATAGGGTAATGTCCCAATTCAGTCCCCAAAGTGATTCCTAACAAGCACTGACCTGGAAACAGCCTGCAACTCAATATTATCTCACTAATCCAGGAAAGAGTTACGTGTGGCATGGTGATGTAATGGTAAGAGTTAAGCAACAATTTATAGCCACTCTATTCTTTTTCCCAGGTGATGCTGTAGCACCTGTCAGGCATTGCTCTGCTGTCCTTGATCAATGTATTCATCCATGTCTCACAGCCATGGATTCTGATTCCGTATTGATGGATGTTAATGTCCAACCCCATAGAGCTTGCTTGATTGAGATGTACCTACAGAAGGAGGCAATCATTCATTTGGAATAGCCATTCAGATTACCAGGTCTTAAACTGATATAGCATGTTTGGGACATTAGGAAAATCGGATTGTAGTTCTCATTGTAACTCCTCATAACCTGTGGGACTTCAGATCTGCTGTTTACAATAACAGTGATTAGTCCTTCAAATCCTGTTAGACTATCTTATTGAACAACCCTAATACATGCTGCCAATAAGTAATGCAGCACATTTTTTCTCAAAGTAGATTTGTTTTATTACAGTTTTAAATACATCACCTTGTTCCTCAATTCTTAAGCTCCAAAAAAGTATTTTTCAGCATAATCTCCGTTCAGGTCTATGGCCTTATGCCACTGAGATGTCAGAGCTTGTATGCCATGACAGTACCATTTTGTGGTCTGTGCCTCAGCCAACTACTTATTGCATCAAGAACGTCCTGATCGTTGCCATATCGCTTCTGGCAGATTGCATTCTTTGGAGGTCCGAATACATAGAAGTCCGAAGGTGCGAGATCAGGGCTGCAGGCTGAATGATTTGCACCAGTGAAGTTTTGTGATCTCCTCTTGGTATACAGACTTCGAGTGTGGTCTGGCATTGTCATGGAGCAGGAGAAGTTTGTTCATGTCTTTGTGGCCACGAACTCGCTGGAATCGTTTCCTCAGTTTCTTAAGAGTCTTCACATAGGCTTCTGAGTTGATTGTAGCTCGTTGCAACATTGCAGGAGTGACAGCTGTGTGCAGCCTGCCAGAGCACAGGAGATCAGACAGCTACCCTTTTCCTTTTTCCAACGATGACAGACGATTCGCCCAACGACTCACAGTGCTTTTATCAACTGCCTGGTCTCCGTAGACATTCTGTAAGTGCTTGTGCATTATTTGTCACGATCTCCTGTTCCGCCAAAAGAAATTCAATAACTGCTGTTCGTTTGGAACACATCTCATTCAGATGCCCACAACGGAGAATGATGAAACAATTTGAGAAAGTGCGGTAATGTTTGAAGATACTGTATAGAAAATTTCATGTTTTTCCATCAAATATGAGCCGAGAAAAAAATGTGTTGCATTACTTATTGAATGACCCTCGTATCATCAATATCAAGCCTTATTTCACACTGAGCAAATCAGATACCCAGAAAATCCTTTTTTTTTTTCCTTTCATGAATGGAATTTGCTTTTTCTTTTTTCCTTGTGAAATCAATGCTACTTTTTTCAAACATATTAAAATTTAAGATGTACAATCCTTACAGTTACACATCTATCTTGTCTCACAATTGCAAGAGCCAGGCCCTCCTTCTGTCAAAGATTACAAAATGACCTTATAATGACTCGTTCTTTATACTGAACAAAGAATTAGTAGTATTTAAGTAATTTTAACTCTTACCTTTTTTCCTGGATTTTCTTTTATTTAATTTAGAAGTTGAAGGTTTTGATTTAAAATTACTATCCTCTTTAGTTTTCTTATTGTTGCAGGATAAATCTGCATTCTTTTTGAAAATCTCAGTCAACTGATCAGAAGCTTTTGAAATAAAGGAAATATCACACATAGTTTCTAAGGAGATGCGCTTTAAATTCGGATTAACAAGTTTACTCTTGTTTAATTCTTTTGGAGTGGCTATTGCAGTAACTCTCTTTGGTTTGAAAACTGGTTTAATTCTAGGGATTGTACTTGGGATTGCCTGTGAAAAGGAAGGATTACTCATGACAGCTTTCTCTTTTTCTTGTTTTGTTTCATCCATTGAAGTGTTTTTAATATTGCAATGAGAAATCAGTTTTGTGTTAGTCACTGATTTGCCACTGCTTTGTAAGTTATCTTCTTGAGTTAAGTTCTCAGATGGTACCTGATATAAAAAAATATTTTTAAATTAAATACTTTAGCTTAAAAATTAGTGAGTGATTAATAATTTGAATAACTTAATAGTAAATTAACGATAAAATCCAAATCCCATTTTGAATTCATTAGTTCCTCTTAGGCCGTCCTCTCCCATTATAAGAAAGTTGAATTATCCATCTCAATTTTCAAATTCATATTTGCATTAACTATTTTTTTTTTTTTATTAATGAAGCAAACAAATTTTAAATTGAAATAAAACTTATAATGAAATATCATTTGGTTATTTCTTTTACAGAGTGATATAATTTTTTTCTTAAATTTTACATCCAAAATATCTCAAGAAATTGGGGAATACTTCATTCCTAAATTTATGTTTTTAACAATCTGCTTCATTTTGAAATAATTGCTGTTGTTTAACTTATCTAAAAAAACAAAAACAAAAAATGACCTTATTCAGTATTATAATAATGAATAACAAATTTTATAATTTTTTAAAGAAAATAGGAAACAATATTTGTTTTATTATTACAATTTTTCATTAATAAAATTATTTGTTTGTCAAAGAAATAATTATATTTTATTCCTAATGACTATAGTTTTTCATTAAACAAAAAAGAAATAAATACGTTCTTGGTGTCATTCCATTTGTAAAATATTGTTTTTGGCCATTTCCAGTTCATTTAGGCCTAACTGCTTCGCTATGTTCAACTTATCAATAATCACAAGATATTAATGTCTTGCTCTGTTATTGGATTGCAGTGTTATTTGATATTTTTAAAAAAATTAAGATTTGAAGTGAAAAATGATACGAGGAAATTTCAAAATGAAGCAGATTGAATTTTTTATCATTATTCGATGGAAGGCAATTATTTTTCTCATCAAATAAAGAAGTTAGATTAATTAGATTAATATTGGGATTAGGGTTCCAGACCCTGTGCATGTCAACCTAAAAGATTTATTGTGCTCCTATTTTCGCGTTGTTAGGGAGTTCCGATACCAGTGAACTTTATAAGTTCCAGTATCTTACATCCCAAATTTGAGTCAAAAATCATCTCCCGGCTGTTTGCCCTCAAATACCCTTTTTCTCCTAAGGTCTAAGGATTCGCAGTCCAGGATTAAGTGTTTGGCTGTCTCCGGTGACTGCCCGCATAATCTGCAGCTGATGTCATCTTGAAGTAGACCTACTACTGTCAGATGTTTCCTGAAGTGGCTGTGTCCAGTAATAAATGCTATGGCTAATCAAAGATTAGCCCTGTCAAGTCTAATCAAGGACCTTGTAAGCGAAGTTAAGGGTCCTTGCACTTGTTTTTTCCCTAAGGTTTGGCCAGGAAAGAGATTCCATCTTAGTTTGTGAAATAAAGAAGTTACCTACATGTAAGTTATTTTGACCCAGTTATGCTAAAAGGCTAACTTTTATAAATGATGTAACTAAAACATATATACTGCTTTGTCTAAATTTTTAAATTTTATTGCTGGTTTTATTGCAATTTCTACAGTCATACAAGAGAAATATTCAACCTACAAGCATGCGCTCCAAATGAATGGAAATATATTTGATTTTACTGTCACCAATAAGAAGAATTAATAACTACTCTGGGAATCTTAAGCAATTGCTATTTCATGGATAGCATAGTGAAAACAATACTTTACCAGCAAATTTATAAGTTTTTTTCATGAGAGGTTGAGCAATCCATATTTACAGTAATTGTTGCGTTACTTGCTCTCAGGTTCCTTTTTTTTTTGGTTAATTATGCTTAAAATTGAGGAACAATTGAACAGAAAGACAGACATGTATGTTAGCAAAAAATGATGGTTATTTTTTTGAATATGAAAAATTTTAGCATTATTTGCTAATATAACAAAATACAGAGACAGCGAACAGACTATATTGGTGAAACAGACATTTGGCCTTTAATATAATCATAATCATCTCTTTTTTAACATTTCCAGTCTACTTCAGGATGAAGATCTCTCTTTTTTTTTTCTTCCACTCTTTCAGCCAAAAGTTTTCCTTTTCCAATTGAACCCAACAAAACTTAAATTTCATCCATTTACCTATCTAAAAATAGTAAAGAAATCAGGTCACAGTAGTTTTGGCTATCAATCAAGTTGTAGATCATACATTACTAAAACTACTAGCAAAGAAATTTTGCAGAAATAAAACCAACTTTTAAATCATTTTCAGATATCTTCATAATGTTTTACATTTTGTTTTGAAACTGCTTAATAATGTTCTGGCTGTAGATGAGTTATTTTGTAACAGTTTTTATCATATAAGCTTTATTTTGTTCATAGTTCTGTAGCCATCCTGCAGTGACTTAATTAATTATTCTTCTTTCCTGGCGCTACAACCCTGGGTGGGTTTTGGCCTCTCGAACAACATCCCACTTCAATCTGTCCATTGCTTTACTTTTCCATCCTTTTATTCCCATCACAACAAGGTCTCTGGTCACATTGGAGTTAATTAATTAGACTGACTTAATTCAAAACAGCATTTCATCTACAAATGATCTTGTGAAAGTATTTATTATTTATCTAGTTAGTTAGTTATTCAATGCCCACTCTTGGCAGTAATGCCATTCGGTGCCACACAGACTAGTAAAGATTGGCAAGGAGAAGATGGGCAGTAGTTGTCGTAGCATTCCTGACATCAGTCAAACCAGGGCAACTGTAAAGATGCTGAGTATCCATTACATTATGATGACAGAAAGGGCATTCAATTGTTGGCAGAACTCCTATTCTGTGAAGATAATCATGACCAGTCAACGTAGAAAAGTTCACGAATGCTGTGTGGAGTGGAAGGTCTTTTTGAATAGATCTATGCTTGGCCAGGCATTTCCAGCTTTTGCCTTCCACTGCTATGGCGAGGGTTGTCCAGATTTTTAAGACTTATCATGTCTAAATATGTGTCTTGGCTGATGCCATTGTGACATGTGCTACATGTTGTGGAAGGCATGTCCTCCTTTTAACATGATAATCTGCTTTATTATTACCAAAAATGCCTACATGGCTGGGGATCCATTGCAGGACCAAACACCAGCTCATAATTAATAACCAGCCAGTTCAGCACTGCCCTACATTCTAGAGTAAGGATACAGTCTATATCATAATTTTGTGAAAGAGCAAAAATAGCTGCCTGTAAATCTATCAGAAACATAGCTTTTTGGGTTGGATGTTGTACTTTCACCAGTAATTCATTCGCTTTATTTACTGCAGCCATTTCCCCTCATAGTTACTGAGGGTTGTGCCAACAGCTATATGACATTCAAAAACGTATTGTTTATCTGGTAGCCGCTAATTGAGTCATTGAGATCCTTACATTTCCATTACTTCTAACCAAGATTTGTTGAATTAAAATATGAACTTCTTCAATTTCCTTCTAAAATGTCTTTATAGATAATCAGTTTATAACACTATTTATTCTGCTGTGAAATAAGATACCTGGATGTAATCTCTAATCAAATAAAACCATTCTCCCCAAAATTAAACTTTCCTGTTTTAACAAAACCTGAGAGAACTTTTTTTAATTCCATATATTTTATTGAAAAATATTCCTACCATTAATGCTGCATATAATAAATCATATGGAGTTCTAGAGACAGAATTGACATTGAAAGGACTCCCACAAATGTTAGAAAGTTTTGTGTTTATGTCAGTGAGAAATGCCTTGAATACTCGATCTGAATCTGGATGTGGATATATTATTGGTGTACAGTGAAAGACACAATATTCTGGATATCTTTGCATAATTAAGGAAAAGCACAATATTAGACATGGTAATAATTAAGTGATCTCATGAAAATAAGTAGAATCATGAAAATAAAAATTTCATTTATGAGCTAAATTTGCTGAAACTACAAATGGAATACTATAGTACAATTCCTGCTTGTAACCATAGCTGAAATGAAGTGAGTGAATGGCTTGATGAGATATGAAGTCAAACAAATGTGGATGAAAGGGTCTTTTAAGACAGAATTTATCTTCTTTATATTACTGGAATGTAAATGAAACAGACTGGAGTACAGCTAAGAGAGAGCTATCTCTCAATGAAATAAGTAGCAATTCCACTTGGTAGACAATGTGATAAAGAAAATTCTAAAAGAATGACTGAGCAAAAGGATTATCACAATTGAATCTTGTCAAAGAAGTATAGTTTCCAAAACCCAGTATTTTTAATAGCTTATTTACATAGTTATTAAACATTGATAAATAACAAGTTAATTTTAATTTAAATATAATCCTGTTTTTTTTTGTTTTTTTTTTTTTTTCAAAAACATTACTAATACAGCAAAGTCCTTCAAACTTATCTGATCAGTTATTTAAAAAAATGTCATATATTTTGATAATATATGGTAGCTTAAATAAATTAACAACAAAAATGTGATACACTATCTGAATATAAAATTGCTACACACTGATCATTTGAAGTAACTTAAGAAATGTAATCTAGGGATGAAATCAGTAGGTTCAATTGGTCCTTTAACCACCGATATATCTGGTAATTTCCTAATTCTCTAAATATATTGCAAGGGAAAACTGAAGAGCTTAACAACTTAGCTCTAGAATTTCACAACCACCTCAAAAATTCAAAATGAGTTGTACAGAACACATCCTCCTATTCATTTAGAATTTTGATAATCATAACATTCTGGAGATAATGAGATGATATTTGAAATTTCTCAGGAAAAATGACGTGAATAACAGAGATGGAAACAGTGGCCAAGACCAACCATCTTCTGAATTAGAATCTTTAGTGTATCCAGATACAACAGCTGTTGAAGTTCTAAATCTGGGGCAAATGGATTCTGAAATGAAGTGCTTGGCTAAGGAAGAAGGAAAGTTGAGAAAACTTACTGCAGATTCCTAAGGCTCTTAAAGACTTAGTGAGAAACTAGATATTAGTGAAAGGCTTGTTAAACAATATAGGACTCGAAAAGTCATCAAAAGGAGATGCACATAGTTTATGGTCATTAACAGAATTTCACCATTTCATTGGAAATAAATGAATCTCAGAATGGAATTTCATTGAAGAGGTCATAAGAATCTTAGAAACACAATAAAAAGATAACTGTTAAAGAGCTGCAATTTTACAGTTCAAGTAGTTATAGAAAGTTCCAATAGTTACTAATTACAAATATTCGGAGTAAATTAATAATTGATATTTCAGTACAATAAACTTATTAAAATCTTATGTAGAGAAAATAGGCAACTACCAGAAGTTGCATTGGAAATAGAAGAACAGTTGAAATCAGAAAAAGTTGAGGTTGTTCCCTTTACAATTTCACCTACAGATATAATTCCAAATTAATTGTGTGTCTCACTGTCTTTGTAAATGATAGTAATATTAGGAATAAAAGTTGTAAATAAAATGTAATGTTAGAAAATATTTGAGAACTATTATGTCATTTACTACCCTTGTTACTACATTGATCTATAGTATAATCGTAGAGTCTGGCAACTATGAAAAAGTTCATGAGCAAAAATGGATGTAGGTAGATATAATAATAGGCATTAAATACTAGTCTAACAGTTGGTGAGGGAATGAAACTCATTATGGAGAAATTAAATGTTTTTCACAATATTATTGAAGAAGTCTCAACTGCTGCAATGATGTTTAGAAATGTACTGATATGGTTTATTCAATAGCAAATTGACCAAGCAGTGAAAACAATTTTCCAACTTGGATAGGCTTTGAGAAACTGTAATAAGAACATCCAAACATCTGATTAACTGAATAGCAAAAGTGAATGGTTGTATATAATATATTGATGAATTACAGCTTTCTCTTAAAAGAAAAGAAAAAACAGTTTGGATAATAACTGAGCTTTCAAAAAAATGTTAATCCTTTCTGTGAAACGGAAATCAAATTATGCATTGTGGTGTCTCAGGATTAGTTAAATATCACAGTTTCTGGAATATAGCCTTTAATAATAACATTTAGATAAATTTAAATTATCAACTGAGATTAAGTGTGGACTTTTACAAATCTAGTAATCTTCAAATGATTGTGTGTTAATATGGATTATTTGGAAAGTATATATGATGTTACAGTAAAAGGATACGTAAATAATGTCAATCCAATAGCTTTAAAGTAGACTTGATAATAAATATCAGCTCCTTTATCAGGTAATCGATAACCATACTATTGATGTAGCAGAAAAAAATAAGGCATTCATAAGTTTCCTATTTAGATTTAATGTTTTAATTTCAATCAATTGCTCAAATAAAATAAGAAACATTTACCATGTTTTTCCAATATTTTTTAAAGCTAAGATAAGTTTGAAAATCACTTCCTGGAGGAATTTGATGTGTTATTTTTATAATTTCACATTTTCCAAGGCTAAAGAAATAAAAGTAAATAATACACGATTAATTTTTATAGTAGTCATTGATAAAAAGTAATGGAATAATTCAGTTTTTATGAGTATTTAAACAGGAAAAAAACAAAAACACCTATTAAACAGTAAATATTAATCTCTGATGTAATTGATAAGAATATCACTAAATTTTTAACCATATTATCTTTTTTAAAATTTCTTTTCTTTTCTATTAGATTATTAACAATTAATAACAATTAATCTAAAATTTATATTTATATATTAATCTATCAGCACCTATACTACAGGTATTCTTTATATTAGAATACCTAAAAGAACTGGTAAACATTAAGTAAAAAAAAAAAAATCACTCAACTAATCTGCTGAAAAAAATTATGAGAAAGTATCTGAAATCCATTGAAATCATAGTGAAAGAGTTGTAAGTTCAGTTCTCTCCCACCGAAACTCTGAAAGTAAAATTACATGAAGCAAAATTGATATCTTGGTTGGAATAGAAATCAGGAACTATGAAAATGCACAACCCTATTTCTTAGCAACTCACTGTGCTATTACACATTGTATGAAATGATTTTTAAGTGAGAGGTAGCATGAAATCAAAAGAACATGCTACAATTATCATGGATGATCTTCTTTGTCCAATGGAAACCCTTGAGATGTTTAGAAATGATTGTTAAAAAAAAAGAAAGGTAAAGAAATTATGTTCTAAGCACTGACGTCAAATGATACCATGATGATCTACAAACACTTACCAAGTAGAGATGATATAAATCTCTTCAAGCAATGGACATGTGTTTACATGGGCTTTATCTATGTATCATAGCTTCTTTCACTGCGCTTTAACAACATACTTCAGAGTAATTACGTATAAATATAAAAAGCCACAATTAAACTTCCTACTAGCTGATCACCATAAAAGAGTAAGTTTAATTTTTATTTTTACTTGCAAAATGTAACTTGAAAGATATTTAGTATTAGTAGATGATCGACTTGCATAGTTTAAAAATTCAAAAAACAGAATCTCTGAATCATAATAGAGTATATAGCGAAAGTACCTGTTTCAATGCAAATGCTTTTCAATAGTGCAAATATGTGACTTATAAATCCCAAATTTCAAAGTGAAAATATAAAAAAAATATTGATCTAGTATTTTATTCAGGTGCTAAATTTGTTCTTATTTTGATTTATTAAATATTTTCACAGCACGTTAAATTTCTGATTTAACATATTGATCTAGTATTTCTGGAAATATTGAATTTTATATCTTTCAGCATAATATAATTCACATATTTGCACTGAAACATGCAATTTGGTTACTCTGACCTGATTCAGAGATTGTGTTTTCTGAATTTTTAATCTGTGCAAGTTGTTTAGTTCAAATTATTCTTTACTGGAGTACAAGCCAATTATTATAGACTCATATTCAGCATTTTGGCAGACAGAGATCAGTGTCATAATGAATCATTTATTGATGAAATGGCATAACATTTTTTTTTTTCCTGCTGGAGCAAATGATCAGTTTGGCCATCTCTAAAAGAAATTTGATTTTTAGAAAACCAGTCATTTCTAGAATTTTTTATTTTCAGTGAAAAAGCAACATGAGCAGTATTTAAAAAGTTCATTAAAAATGTTCTTTAGCTGCAACCATTTCCTGTCCTTCAACAGTATCATCCATGATGGCCATATCACTTCCTCTCCCAGATTAGCTGCCATATGACTATATTCCACAGTTTACATAGTCTTCTCAGAACTTTGATATCAAGGCATGAATTAAAAGGAACTATTTCTAGTACTTTTAAAAGTATCATACAAAAAAGAAACTTTAGGAGAGAATCTCAAAGCAAATACAACTGAATCTAATCATTGTGATGTTCTTTCTCATTAATTAATTCATTAACTGCTTAATTCTGTAAAAGTTGTTTTAATTTTTTATCTGTCTTTGTAAAAAAAAATGATCAAAAGATTTGAATAATCCTAGCTGACAATAATAGCAGCAATGAGGAATATTTTTTTCTAAATTATTGCAGATCAATATTCATTAAGAATAATTTTACTGAGTAATAGATACAAGGGGTCTTCAATAATTTCGTTCAAAATAATAGAAAGATTACATTTACTCAAAAAAATTTTTTCACAGTTTTTCGACATAATATCCATCGACATCTATACGTCGTTGCATCCATTTGAACCAACTACAGAAGCAACAGCCCAGTCCGCAGCAGACACCTCACCTATTTCATGTAGGTATGCCTCCAGAGCCTCTTTGTCACTTTTGAAATGTCATCCCCGTAACTTTGATGTCATCTTTGGAATGAGAAAGAAGTCCGGAGGGGTTAAATCGGGAGAATAGGGCGGATGCCCCAGTTCCTTGAGTTTGTTTTCCGACAGAAACTGCTTGGTTAACCTCACAGTGTGTGCAAGACAATTGTCATGATGCAGTAGCAGGTCTCTGCACCCGATCCTTGGATGAACCTGGGTGATGGTTTCCAGCACACGGGGTAGGCAAACATCCCTGTACCACTTTGCCATGACAGATTTCTGTGTTTCCAGTTGTACTGTGCACACATGACCGCTTCGACGGATGAACGTTGCAACCATCATTTTTTCACACTTCATTGGCGCTTAACTTCAATGGCAGAGGTGCCCCTTTTTGCTGCCATACGGACGACTGTTGTTTCATGAGTGGGTCGTAGTGATAGACCAAAGTCTCATCACCTGTTAGTATCTCACTCACCGCATTCGAAGCACCTTTGTTGAAACGCCGCAACATTTTCCGTAACCATTCCACACGAGTGGATCTCTGTTCAGCAGTCAATTGATGGGGTACCCAAAGAATCCCAAATGCTGATGGAGGATAGCTGAAACACTTCCCGATGAAATGTTCAACACATGGCACACATTTGCTGACATGGGGGTCTGGAGCAAGAGCTTTCTGCACTGCGGTGATCGATTCCGGTGTTACCGCACTCACAGGGCGACCTTCTCTAGTGCATCTTTAAAGGCTTGCACTCCGCAGAGGAAATGCCCATACCACTTATGGGAAGGTGCATCATCCCCAAACACATTCTCCAAAGATGAGCGACATTCGACAATTGAAAGGCCCTTTTTGAAGTAATAGAAAATCATAGCATGAAAGGCTTCCTGAGACATCTCCATTGCGACACAACTTCTATGTGGCTTTCGTGTCACAATGGAACGGAGCTTGCTTAATTGCATTTGAAGCCGCGTACACAAAGTTTCGCACGTATTTTATTCTAGTAATTAGACTTTGGCACTTCTGATAGTCTAAATTTTTTTGATTTTTCACATTAATGTGTATACTTTTCACGGACTTATTGAACATCCCTTATAATAGTGATAGCTGCAATAAAAAATTAAAAAGTGAAAGTGAAACAGTACAAAAGAAACTTTGTTTCATGGATAGGAATTTAAATATCTTCTATTCTTAAGCACTTAAAAGTAGTTTCACTCAGATGTAATTAACATTTTATTTTTTATTTACCTTGGTAAAATGGTGCACCATTTCTGTAAAATATCTTCCTCATTTATTTCTGCATTTTTACTTTCAAGAAATCCTGCTACAATCCTTGGATTTATATTTAACATATTCAACTGAATTGTAAGTAAAACATCAGAAAAAAAATAATAAGACCTTACGTTATCAGATAAAACTAGAAATTTATTAATTTTGATCTATTTTATGTTAAAATGAGTATCATACATTACAAATGCGAGAATATTTTAGTTTAATTTTATGTAATATAAAATATCTATTACTGCCAAAAGCATTCAGGCATATCTGTTTTCATACTACAATAAATTCTTATAATAAAATATCTGACTTGACTGGTATACAAAGAAGGCAATGACACAGCAACTTAATAGATCTTTCTTGTCATGTAACATAGAAACTAACTTCAAATAGGCTGTTGCTGATAGATTTGGCATTGCTGGATAGAGGTGAACAATGTAGAGAGTCTATTCAATCAGTAGTACAGTGCTTCAACTTGAATCATTTGAGACATCAACAGATAAGTATTGATGAAAGTTACCAACATGTCTCAAATCAGTAATTAAACTGGCTATTGCAGGATCAATGACAACATATATTAGAATAGTCTAAGTTCATTAATGAGAAATCCTACCCAAGAGGATGAATTATGTCATAAATGACTTAAGTGGTATGGTTGTTAATGATATCAAATGTGAGCTAATTTGTATCTTTATACTTTTTGAAAGGTGAATAAATGTGAAATAATAAATTTACAGATTCATCCAAACAACACAAATTGAGAGGTGAACTTATTTTGGAAAAATTCAAATTCAAATTATAAAGAGTAGAGATTAGTGATGTACATTTTTTTTCAAAATGAAGAATATTTAAACTGTTAAATTAGCCATTCAAGTGCATATTTTGTTGAATCTATATAAGAACTAGCTACATAAATCCAAATGCATAATAAAAATCTAAATGCATATTTGTTATTACTGAATGTTGTATTTAATCACTTTAAAGTTAATATATAATAATTTACCTTTAATCTTCCTAGTTTCATTATTAAAGCTTGCAAGTGGATCCTAATTTCATTTTCAGATATTTTCACTTTCATTTCTTAAGAAACAAATAATGATATAATTATTATCTCTTTTAAACATCTGAACAGTGTGCATTGAAGACCAGATATTTTTTTTTGTAAGGTAATTCCAATAAACAAACAAATAAATAAGTTTTGTTTTATGCAGAAATATAAACTGTGTTAAGGTCCATAATACATACTGTTCTATTAAAAGAGTGGTATGGATTAATCACAAGATTGCAAACCATGATAGCGATAAAATAAACAAAATAAATGTTTATGGAGAATTTGTACCCTTTTAAATATTAAAAAATCATATGTAATAAAATAATTTCAGAATGTAAACTGTTTAAAATTAGTAAATGTAGTTATGAAGCAGCACATGCAAAAACCTGTTTTGAAGCATAAATGTTTCTAAGAAATTACAAGAACAGCTAAAAAAAAAAAATAGCTTTAAAAAGAATATGAAAAGCAAAAGGGAAAAAAAAAAGAAAAAGTAGGTACAGTTAAGTAAAATTAAGTTTTAATTTCTTTCTTAGCTTGTTGAATACATTTCTTTGAAGAGAGACCTTTACATTATGGTTGTCTTTAAGATGGTTCAAAGGAACAATCTGAATTGATTTGTTTGGCTGCACATGTAGTTTAGTGCAATGTTTAATGGTGTAAGAGCCACAGGGCTAAGCTGCATCATGAATAAGGTAGGAAATTGAGAACAAGTAGTTGAAAGGAAGAGTAACACATACAAAAGAAAGAAACAACATTCAAACCCATGCCAGGATTTGAACCGAGGTTTGAGGATATCAACCACATGGTAGACCTATCAAATTGGTTTGAACATTAAATTTGCAAGCTTAGCAAATGTCTCTTATACACTAAATCTACTAATCAAATTCTACAATCTTCCAAAATATGTGATTACATTCAATAAACATTTAATAGTATTATTTAGATATTACAGCAATTAAATCAAAGGGCTTTGCTTCATTTTAAAAAATTATAAAACAATGTGTATAATTAAATACTGCATATATGCGTCACTGCTTTATACTGAAGAGTAACGGAAAAAGAAAAGGTAGATGTAATAGTTGTTGCAGTACTAAAGGATTTCCGCATTTAGTTATTATCAGACTATGAAAAATATTTGTAGCTGAAGACAAGCTTTGGCTTCATTAATATTGAGAAATACTGCTTTTAAATAACATAATTATAATAATAAATACTGAACTTACTTAATGCATGAAGCTTTTCTGGCATTAGCAGAAAATCACGACCTAAATAATTAATAATTGTTTAGTCTTTAACTTTGAAATAAAAAAAAAATAAAAAAAATATTGAAAAACTTTTAATATTTAAAAGGGGATATGTTACTTAACTAAAATTTAAATTAGGATATTTATATAGGAAATCTCCCAGAACTAAAAGTAAAGAATGTTCAGAATATATATAATTAACAAATACTTTTTACAGATCAAATTTGCTATTTGTTCAAACTACCCAAAAGTTATTGCCTTTCCCCTTGTTCTTGCATTTTACAAGTTTTATACTGAATAGATTTTCTTAATTTTGGAATGAATTTATCCAGATATAAAATTTCTTTTCAGAAGGTTAATGATTTTAAATTAACTGAAATGATAATGCAATGTGTACCAAACCCTTTTCTGACCTTTGTTACAAGTTCATTAGAAAGGAAAAATGCATTTTATGGCAAACCAATAAAAGATCTTCCAATTTTATTACCTTTTACCAAAAATTCTTTTACTATATTCCATTGAGGAGCAAGTTTTGAAATTATTGTATATTTCAGACAATCTTCAAATAATCTTGAAGATACTGCACATACCCTTATGATTTTCAATCCTAATTTCAGAAAATTTTGACTAATCAGTCCAGACTTCCAGGATTTTCTCTAGTTAAAAAAAGAGCTTATTAATTTTTTTAAGTATTAAAGTATCTTAAAAGAGCAATCATTAATGAAATTAAAGATGAAATTAATAGTGATTAACATAAGTACTAGGGATGCCATTCAATGTAATATCAACATGGAAAAATATCTGTAATATTTTTTTTAATTATATCTTACTGAATTAGCCATTTGCAATTGTTTTCCTTATCAACTGCTAAAATCCAGTCCCATGGCTGAGCAATTCTGGATTACAAAAGTACCTCTAGTTTCGTGGGTCTGATAGTCAAATGAAAAAGTTCAGTAGGTGTATTATGTTAAATGGAAATTCTCATTCCATTTCTTATCACTATTCCATGTTTGCATGGAAGAACTATAAATATTACAATGATATCAAAATGGAGATACATGGTGATGGATGAATTGCCTAATACCAATAGCTACATTGGGTATTTTTAAAATGAATAATATGATAATTATTATTTTATTTTGTGTGTGTATGGCAAATGTCCAAACATTATTGTTCAGAAGAAAGTTACAAGAAATTATGAGAGCTTGCAGGACATATTTGCTTTTCTATCTCTCCTGCATTCAAATTTTTCCAGTCTGTATTGCCCTCTCCCTTTCTTTTCGCCAGTCTTTGTCAAACTATAAGGACATTTGAAGTAATGTTGAAAGGTATCAACTACTTCTCAATACATTGTGAGAAAAAGCACAATTACTTTCTTTCTTTGATCAACAAGGCATTTATCAGTGATAAAGACAAGCACAGTCAGAAATTGTTGGCCAGAGGATAGCAAGAAGGTGAAGCTTATGCAACAACTAAGTAAACTATTGGACATGTACCACCAAAATATTCCAGCTAGGTTGGAGTACAAATCAAATGAACTGATACTGTAGGAAAATTGTAAGGATGGAGTCAAAGGAAGAAAATCCAGCTGGATGAATTAAGAGTAAAGAAGTACAGCAAATGCTATGCAGTGAGCTTGTATAATACCATCCTTGCAACCTGTTCCCTTCAAACTTTGAAGGACAGATATTCACTTTATTTCATGATGAAGCTGATAATCCATAAGGGTGTGAATGGGTTTTGAAAGATTTTAGATTAGCCCTTTTAAAATCTCAATTGGGATTTTAAGACAAAGCAAGAACCTCTCAGTATAATACAGCACACTAAAGAGGGACAAAGTGAGAAGCAGAAAATACAAGCAGATTGTTTTTTTTGTTTTTTTCTTTTTATTTCTAAATTTTCTAAACAATACAGTCCTGCTAGGTTTTCATTAGAAATCCTGTGGTGCAGGTGCTGAAAATACAAATATTAACAATTATAACAATATAACTAGTCTATTAATATTAAAAAAAAATATATTAAATATATTAATATTCCTATCAAAACATTTCTTAATTTTCTTCAATTTAATTTATATAATAATTATATTGAATTTGATGATGAAATATATTCCCAAATTAAAGGTATTGGAATGGGAGTAAATTATAGTAGCATTCTTGCTAATTTATTTTTATTGGCCTATGAATATCAATTTTGTATTAATTCCCCTTTCCAATTTCAAATTTATAGATATATAGATGATTTGATTATTTTTAATACTAATTTTAAAATTGATTATATAGAAGAAAAAATTTATAACAATATTATCAACGTACAACAAACTAATATTAATACTGAATTTGTAGATTTTTTAGATTTGAGAATATATTATCATCAACAGATTCCTTATATACAACTATTTAACAAAACATTTTTATTCCCTTTCAAAATAAACAGGTTTCACAAATTCACAAGTAATGTTAGTTTTAATTTATTTAAAAACATCTTCATACAAGAATTAAAAAGATATCTTACTATTAATTCCAAATTAGAAGATTTTTTAATTAATTTGAATTATCTTATCAATGAATGTATATATATATATATATATATACAAAATTAGAAAGTCAAAGATACATTAGTAGTATAAAAATTAACATACATATACTAATTCAAAAAAAAAAAAAAAAAAAAATTGAAGTAAGTAACAATTTATAAATATAATTCCTTACAATAGATATTAAAGGTTGCCAAATTATTTTTTTATTTATTATGCTACTTATAATTTCCCTTTTTAAATGTTTATATGTATTAATTTGAAAAACTTCTAAGTCTAATTGTTTAAAAATTTTAAATAACAATCTATTTTTGTCTCTCCTACCAAAATTATTTTTTGGAGGATCAAAACATATTGATTTAATAATCTTCATTATTGGCCACTGATGTAACCACAAATATGCTTTTTGATTTTTATTATTACTAAAAGAAATAATTTCACAATCATTTTACTTTGAAGAACAGATATCAGTGTTTAGAATTGCTATATGTAATTTTGGATGTTTCAGGAATCATCTTAAATTGTTACAACAATGTATGCTATAGCAGGAAATGGACAAGAAAGTTGGACACATAAACCCAAAGAAGTGAGATTCCAACCTCCAAGAATGGGAAATGGATTGGATACTGAAGATAACAAAGTAAAATCTCATAAAAACACACAAAAATAAAGAAGACGTGACAAGTTCCAAATGCTATTAACAGCAATTTTCATCAGACATGGAAGGGAATAGGGTGGCATCCTTAATAACAAAGTATATTTTAGTGAAGATATAATGACAAAAATAATGTGATGGATTGAGATAATAAACTCTTAACACAGCTGATAAAAGACTAGCGGAACTCAAAAGCTGCCAAAAGATCATTGAAATGAACTCACAGGGGGAATGTTGTTAATAGTGATGGATTCAAGTAGGATCCACAAGCCTAATAAATCAGATGAGTAAAAGTATGTGATATAATTTTAATTTTGAAAGAAGGATAATGGACTGGTTAAGTAAGCCTGTATGACAACAAGTAACACTGAAGGATTGTGTGACTTGAACAAAGGTTTAGATTTGAAAAGATAAGTAGTAAGATATGGAGTGAAAAAAAAAAACACTATAATTAGGAACCAGTGAGTGATAATGGACAAAGGAACAAATTCCTTAGCAAGGAGTTAGTGACTACAGTTGGCTAAAAAAAAATTGAAGAAAAAGTTGAAGATGCAGATAAAGGAAAGGAAATGCATCTATATACCGAGATCACTACGCAGGGTGAAATAAGCAAACATAAGAAAAGGAGGAATGGAGACTCATAAGATATGAATGCATTTACAGTGCTTGGAGGAGAACATCACACATTCACTGTTGGATAAGCCAAAGACTTAATGATAGTAGCTCCTGAAGATAAAGGGAGCCAAATGTTTTGTTACAAATGAGACACAAAGTGACCTGAAATAATCCAATCGTGAGATGGTGAGAGCTGTGAAGAGGTAGAACTGATATTTTTTAAAGGACAGATCATACCACGAGCAAAAACAAAGAACCCCTCTGAGGGAAAAAAAAGGGAAGTCAATTGCTGACTGTTCAAGATTACAAAAGAATTGGAAAGAAACAGCCAAGAGGTATGGAGGCATAGATATTTTAAAGATTTTTTTTTTTTTTTTTTTCAAATTAAAAGACTTGATAAAAAGTTGTATTTATCAAATTGCCCTAAAAAATAAAAATTCTGATATTTCTGACGTAGCCGAACATTGCTTAAAACTAGGGCATATTATGGACCCTAATGTCAAAATTATTTTTAAAGAAACAGATTTAAAAGTAAGAAAAATTCTAGAGAGCTGCATAATTCATAATATTAAAGAGCAAAATTTTAACAGGTATGAGGGTACAAACATAGACCCTAATACTATTTTATTAATTAAGGACTTTATTACAATAAATGTTAAAAAAACTGCTTCCTTTGATATATTTATTATTAATAATGTCTTTCATATTTATTATTTAGTAATAGAGATCTCTTTGTTATAAGGCCGACATGACTCATATATTAACATAGCATTATAACAACAAATAAGAGTTGACTTATCATGTCTTTACATTTGTTGGGTTTTCAACCATTTTTGTTTGTTGTTTGTAAATTAGATTCTGTTCCCATTTATTTATGGCTTGAAAAAGGGAAAGCGGATGTTTCCCGAAAATTTGCTTTATGTATTTGAAATAAATATTTTTTAAATACTCATGGAAGAAAGGTGAAGTTATTTATATAGTTCCTATGGACTGATATCATTGTAAGATTTCAAGCTTAATGAAATGAAGATATTGTGGAAGGATGCTTCATCTGAAGTAGAGGAACGTAAGGGCTTCAATCTCTGGAATATAGCTACAATCACCAAAAAATAATATCACTATTATCTAGATAAATATCTTCACAAAAATAAAGACAAATTTGATTAAATTGCTTCAATAGATTCATTTAAAAATATTTTAAGAGAAATATCGACACACTATCTAACTCTTTAAGAAAGGAAGAAAACCAGTGCCTGTCATCATCATACATTGATAACATCATCTTCTAAATGGCAGTCATCTAGTAAAGGGATGAAATTTAGGTAGGATTTTCATAAAGTTTGGAAAACCTGTTAAATGTTATATTCCATCTATAGGTTAATATATTTAAGGCTAGATAAACTCTAAAATGTTCATGTGTACATATATTTTTGAAAAAGATGAAAAAAGAAAATTCAGGTGACAGATGTATAAAGGCACCATGACAATTAAGTTTAGATTTGTCTAACCTTGTCCTAATTGTATTATATGTAATGTTTTTGTTTATCTTTCCCTTTTCTATTAATACAGCTATCCAAGGTGAATTCTTAAATATATTAAAATGTACCTGAACAACAGCATAAATTACAGTTTTGTCATCCAAACTCGGAGATGCAATAAGTTCTGGAAATCGGAATATTAATTCTCTGGAAAATAATTTTTTTTCAAATATTAATACTGATAAATTTTTTAATCATTAAGTGTGTCTTAAGGGGAAAAATGCTTTTATTTAGTATTTTTTAACTGTTTGTATAATTCAAAGTATGTGTATATATATATAATAACTAAGATAATTTTAAGAACTTGTTTAAATGAAAATTAGATGTGGATTATGAATAATAAGTACATATATTAACTGTAAATCAAGCATTCAAAGAAATGAAACATGCTTTGTTTAATCTATAAAACATTTAACACACTGTAAAAATAGAATATGAAAACTGATAGTAGATTTTCTTTTCTTTTCTAAATGAAATCGCGATAAAAGAAACCCATAATAAAGATTTCATATATTTTTTTCTGACTCAAAACTTCATATGAATTGCTGCTGCTTTTTATACAATTAATATTTAATTTCCGACCTTCAAATAGAATTATGCCCAGAACAAACTCACTGAGATTCCGTATCCCAATTAGAAAGACTTCTGATTGTTTGTTTATAACAGAAGGCTTAATAATGGAGTTAATAATTTATACTATGTTTGTGCAGTTAAATAGGAAAAAAGGAACCAAGTCAGGGCTTTGTGTATCAAAAGGCTGAAGACAGACCAATACCTTCAAATAAAACAATTTCTATTTGGGAATTATGTAAACGCCGTACTAGAAGAGAACAATGTCAGAAATAACACATTATGCAGTTATTTCAAAGGAGTCACATACATATTTCATTAAGAATGTATATCAAAAGGAGTTACATCAGTCATCATTTTCAAGATATTTTAGGATGCTCTTATCACATCTAGGTAATAAAAGGTAGGAATTTTACTTTTTAAAACAACCAGTACTTTAGAAGAAATAAAATTAGTCAAATGGGACTAGAGATGCAAGACTCTGATAAATAAAAATAAAGCATTGTTAAGGATGATGTTCAGTGTAAAATACAAGTTTCTACATATGTTTGTATATTACTCTTATGCATGTGGAAGAATACTCTAAGAAATTTAAAATACTGATTGGGTTGTAACTAATTTCCATAAATCATATGAACATTCAGGTGTCCCAAAATATTGACTCAGATGATTAATAACCCTTTAAAAGAAAATTCTCAAATATATTTATTTCAGAAAGCAATAACTTTCAGATTTATTAGAGCAGAAATCAAATTCATATATTATGGTCTCATTTAGTCCATAAAATGCCTCTCTATCTCTAATAATGCTGAAAGAAGAATTGAAGCAGCCTAAGTTTAAAATTTGGAAAGTTTAAAATTGTGATATCCAGTTGCAAAAAAATTAATCAGATTTGTGCGGTTGAAAATTATGAGAAACAATGTCAAATGAATTCCTTGAATGAAGTAAGTGATGGTGCTGTGTAGTTCAATTAGCCAAGCATTTATTTGCAATCTTTATTTGCCTTTGTTTTATTAAAATAAAAGAAATGAATAATTATTATGAATTAGCAAAGATCATTAATTTCAGCAGAAATCATCTCGTTATTTATTGTATTTTATTTATTTCTATTAATCAGAAGGGCTATTAATATTAGTAAACTTACTAATGATAAGAACTGGCATTAAATAAATAGTTTTAGGCTCATAATCAGACCATGAACAATAGCTTAATGGAGAACATATAGAATATGACAGTGATGTGATCAACAGCGATGGTGATGTGTTTATCCTATTTGGAAGGATTGCAGGCTTCTAGATACATTATATGGTATTTCTGCGAAAGCAGAACATGGTATTTACCTTGATTTAATTAACAATGTTCTGGAAAAGAGATAGATTTAAAATTTTTGTTATATCACCTCATTTTTCCTTAATAAATTACAAAGTATTTGAAGGGATGCTTTTTAAAATGTTCTACATTATCTGAGGAATGAGGAGATTGTTATTAATATTTAATTGGTTTCCCATGATAAGGTTCAGAACTTTTAATTCCTGCCTTAAGTTAGCAATACAAATAGTGAAGGGTCTCGTTGATTTTCACCCATTTTCTTCTGGGACTCTATATCTAATAAAAACTTTACTAAGTTAAATAAGACACCATAACTTTGAGATCTCTAAGGAAGAAATTCTTTAAAACTTGTTCCTTATTAATTTTTTGTAAAGTCCCAAAGAGTTCTTTCTTTTTCAGATACTTGACAAATTAAATAGATCTAAATTAGTTATCAAAAACTAACACTGCAGTTGGGATGCTAGATGGGGGATGAAAGTCAAGGACAGCTTGATTAAGGTTATTTTTTTTTTTTTCAATCAGTATTTGAGAAATCAGAGAAATGTTGAATCAGTGTCTTTGTTATGATATATCTATGTATTATAAATACATGTGTATTTGTAGATCAGCAAAAGGCCCATCAACAGGGATGTCAGAGAACTGAGCTAGAGTAAGAAGCTCAAGGAATTTTTACAGTTGTATGGCTCACACCAAATTGCAATCTTCATGTCTGAAAGTCCGTGTTCTACAGATCTCTAGTGTTAATACTATAACACAACACTCAGAACCACAACACCAACTATAATACAAGAACTAATTCAGCATATTTTTAACATAGAAATGCTTTGTGATTTTTTGATATGGTCTAAAAAACATCAGCAATTTTTTTGCTTTTAAACTTTTCACTAGCGTGTTACAGTCTCTTTTCCATCACTTATTTCTGACTGGGTGTTATGATCCAATACCAAAATTTTGTCACAGTTTATTATAAATGCCAACAATAAAATAACATTTTCAAATTGTACACCATGAGCACAAACACTTTTAGATTTTTTTGTTTTTGTTTGGGAACAGCAACACTAATACCTGAGTTATATGTAAAAGTACAATAAAAGTCAAATGAAAATTAGTCACTCTTCAGTAATCATCTGACCAATGGAATCCATTTAAGAGATACAAATACATAAATCTAAGATGTTCGAAGTTTTGAATTTATACAATGTTCTACATCAATAGACAAGGATCTTGGCAGTTTGAAGGATAGGAAAGCATCTTTTTAATA
This sequence comes from Thereuonema tuberculata, assembly GCA_023159025.1. Taxonomy (NCBI): domain Eukaryota; kingdom Metazoa; phylum Arthropoda; class Chilopoda; order Scutigeromorpha; family Scutigeridae; genus Thereuonema; species Thereuonema tuberculata. The sequence continues at coordinate 29,275,371 of JAFIDM010000007.1, read as the reverse complement.
TAGTAATTTTTTTTTCAAAATATAATATAATATAACATAACATACTCTTTGACAAAAAAAATTGATGCGCCATGAAGGAATTATCCAATTGAGACAAAATTTTTGTGTATGTTTAATGTACATGTACAGAAAAAGAAAAGATTAGGATTTCAGAACAATTTGATGATTTATTGGGCAGTGAGCAGGTCAGTATGGTATTGGTCAATCCCTGGCCTGGAAACAAGCTGTTACCTGATGTGGCATTGATTGATAAGGTTGGCAGATAGAGTTCTGCGAGATTTCTTGCCTGCTATGAAACGAAATGGCACTCCATAACTCCCTGTTGTCGGAATGTGTGGCATATGACAGTAAGAGTGGGATTCTGACAATGTCCGGGCCATCTTTAGACATGTCTACATTGGTCGTTGGGGCTCAGTTCAAAACAGGATTCCTCACTGAAGATAATTCGTCCCAACAGCACAACTGTACGTTGATAGTGCCCAGCACCACTGCAATCACTTTTGACAATTCTGTTCCCGTTGTCTTCTACAAATTGTCCAGGAGGTCACTTCAGTCTTGGTCACATGTTGGATGGTTGATAGTGACAAATCTGGTGCTGTAACAGCTGCTCTGACAATCGCTCTATCTTCCCATTCTGTTGTTGCATAAGCAGTCAGCTGCCCTTTTGTCACTGAAATCTGCTGTTCAGGATCCATTCATGCCAGCATCATCTGACTGCCACATTGCTCCATCATCAGTTGTCCATCCAGCCTCATGTAGTCCAATGGCATGTCCTCTTTCAAACTCCATCTTATGGTCGTTGTGGTCACAAATTTGGCGATGCATTGTTACAGTCAAGGTAGGAAAACACAATCAAAATGCACTGGAAGTTTAGTTCCTGAAAGTGAAATTCATTCTTTACATACACCATCGCGATGCTTAGTTCTAATGTTCTGTCCGGCTATTCGTTAATTGGGTATGAATTTTAATCATTTGCATATTCGGTCGAAAGGTTTTTGCATGTGAAGTTTCATTACTATCGGATTATTTTTTTGGTGTGTTGATTTTTTTGTCAAAGAGTGTATATAGACAACTGATTCAACTTCTCCTAAAGATAATATAAAATCAGATAGCATTTAACTTCACAAATAAGTTAATTTTGCTTTTGACTTATGTTCACAAATAGTTGTTTGTGGCAATCTTATTATAAATAACTATTCCTGAAGTTTAATGTTATTTTTTTTTTTTGCTAACAAAAAGCTCATTATAAGTTATACCAGACCAAATGATTTATAATTGGATCATTTTACAGATAAAAAAGGAAAAGATAAGTGGATAATGTTTTCTTCTCTTTATTTAGTAAGAAAGCTATTCTTACTAATTAAGAATTACTTTTTTTTAAGAAAACATAATGAAAAATCTTTAAAACTATTTAATAAATAGAACATTTTGCAGATTAAAGAAAAAAAAAAATAATATATGAATCGTAGTTTTCTTTTTTTCATAAAGAATTATTTCTACTTAGCAAAAACAACTGTGCAAGAATATATTACGAAAAATGTCTGAAAACATTGTTTATGGAATTTCACAATCTTTTGAATTTACTGTTCCTTGTAAAACGTTTGATGAATTCATTTTAAATAAATAAATAAATAAAGCGAGTGTTCTTCGGCAAAAAAAGCTAGTAGAACATCTAACTGTTATTTAAAATCAAAATAAATGTTTTTTTTTATAAAAAGAAAAGCATATTTACTATTCTGAAATTCAATAGCTATAACAATCAGAAACAATATACCCTGATAAATACGTTTTTGATTGGGCGAAATCAATGAATTACATCATATTCTCAGGTTTATTAAAATACCTTTAATTTGTCGGTATCTTATCGTTACAATATGTTACAAAACTTACAATTAACTGTATTTTGTTCAAAAAACTTAAATAAAAATATAAATGAAATGAAACGTAGAGGTTTTCACCTGCACTTGAGTACGTGCAGGTTGTGATAGCTTCCGTTTCCAGTTTCTTTGTCAGATGAAGAAATTGTAAGAGTTATTACACACAATTCTTCAAAAGGTATTGGTTTAGCAAAAAATATAGCCTCTTTGGATATTTCATTCATTTTTAATTTCTAAACTCGTAATTAATTACAGTTTTTATCATAAAATTCAGAACGCGGACAGATGAGCACACGATAGACAAAGAAGAATCGTAATGCTTCTTCGTTTATTTGTTGAAAATCCAAAAATAAAAAACGGAAACCTTTAAAGGCGTTATCATAATCTATAAAACAGAAATTCAAATTTATTATTTAAAATTCGGTAAAGCATTCGCTATTATAATATTTTTAATTTAAATTTTAAAGTGGATTATAAAAATATCAGAAGATTATCATATGCACTAGTCCATCTGTCAATAGACATTTAGTTAATTTCGCACCGCCATTCCCCGTAGCCCCTTTAGCTCAGTGGTAGAGCACTGGTCTCGTAAACCAGGGGTCGTGAGTTCAAACCTCACAGGGGGCACAGCTGGTCATAAGCACCCAAATATTTTTCAATCACCACTCTTTTCATTTTAACTTTTGTTTTAGCAGTATTTTGAATTTTTATTCATTTATTTTATTTATTTATTTTTTTTAAATATGAACATCATTGAGTTATTACGAAACTATGTTTATGTTTAATCCATAAACAACGTAAGCCCGAGAATATAAGACTTTTTCTTTTCTTTTATTAATATCAACTTTTAATTATATGTATATTACTATATATCTAACAAATTATTCTCGAAAATTAAAAAAAAAAAAAAAAAAAGAGAAAAGAATCTGCTGTTTCAGTAATTTTAGACTGTTTTCTTTACAATTTTATTAACTTTTAATAATAAGTTTTAATATTTTTAAGTTATAATACTTTATTTAAATTTTACATTGTTTATTTTCCTTACATGTTAGTTTAATATTTTTTTTTTTTTTAGAGATACTGTAACTGGGTATATTCCCGTTGTATCTTTCCTATAAAATAAAAATAAAATAATGTATTTTTAATAACTAGGTTAATTTTCCTTCTGCTAGTTTACTTTTTAATTAAAAATAAAGCTAAATAAGCCATTCTGGCATGGCCGAGCGGACTATAAAACGGCGTTCTGTCATGCGGCCGTTGTGTCGGAACACATTATAACCAATTGTGTGTCAATTGAAAAAAGTTATTATTACAGTAAAAGAAAGTCTTCCTTCTATTTGTAAAGGATTCATTCCCTTTCAGGTGTGATTAAACATGTTCTTCATTTCTTCTCGACTTTGTTGAAATGTAATTGTTTTATAAATGTTCAGAATCATTTCTTAAATTAAATATTAGTATATTATAATAAATAAATTAAAAGTGCAGAAAAAATGATGATGAGTCCCAAAAAAGGACGAAACGGCCATTCCGGATTCCTTCTTATGATAAACTCAAAGACGTATTTATATGCAGTCTTTGATTTTTTTTATTTATTAGTATATTATTTTATTTTAAACAAATCAATGTTAATTTGCAATTAATACAATTTTTAAAAGTGACGGAAATTAACCATCAATAGAAAACTATTTTCTTACTTTTACCTAGTTACTAAGGGTGCTTCTATAAAATGGCACCAAGGTTTCGGTTGCTACCTTCCGAGCAACCACTGCTTCTATAAAATAAGCCGGTTACTCCAGCCAACCAGTGACCGCTTCTATAAACACCAACCAGATTTCAGGTTGCAGTAACCGAGATGACGTATTTGCAACCGGCTGAGGAGGTGGGTTATTGCTTGTTAGGTGGGTTATTCCTTCAGTAGCAGACGATATGCGATAGACTTTCAATTTCGTTTCTATTAAATTTAATTTTTTTTTTGTACATTTGCAATTTCACTTCTATTAAATTTAATTTTTATTTATTTATTTATTTATTTATTTATTTATTTATTTATTTATTTTTAGACTTCCAATTTCGCTTCTATTATTTTTTTTTTTTTATTTATTTATTTATTTTAGACTTTCCCTTTTATTTTTGTTTATTTTATTTTGCCTTTATTTAGGGATGAAAAATAAAGTCGGGCATCTTAGTTTGAGGGCGCCGGTGGCCGCTCTATGCCGCGGCCGCTGCACCGAAGGTCGGCAGGAGAGCCGGGGGTACCGGACTCGCGGTGGTTTGAAAACGGAGAAATTCCGATAAGTAGTGCCACAGCTTCACGGAACCCAACCATCGGCGTTCTATATGAAACAAAGAAGTAAAATAAAATATATTTTTTTTAATTTAATCGTCGAGTAAAAAGCAACTCTGTATTGTAAAATAGAAATGTAATGTAAAATGCGTCCATTGTGTCGTCGGCTGGGAATGTTGTCGGCTGCTATGACAGTTTCTCTTGCATAATTCTCAATTCTTGCTTTCTCTCTACTACATTACTATACATTGATAACATAATAATCTCTTCATCTGACGAGGATGAGGAATCAGTACTTGATTCTCTTTCTAACAATGAATAAAGTTCTTCTTCAACTTCTAACAACAGATCGAGAATCTTGGCAGCCATCTTTGAACACAACCAACTGGCGCCGTCTATAAAATGAAGGACTTGGGAGTAACCAGGCTCTTACGTCAGAGCAACCTGTGACGTCACAACACCAACCCGAGTGCTTGTAACCAAAACCATTGGTTCCATTTTATAGAAGCACCCTAAGAATCTAACGGTCATAATTTGTTCTAGCCAATCACAGCTGCTGAAATAATTTGAAACATGTTGGAGTTTGCGCAGGAATCCCATGATGCTTCATTCCAAGGTTATTTAAGATAGGAAGCGCATTCAAACGAACTCCTTTTCACATTTCAACGGTAGACGGAGGTCAGGAAAGATGAGAGTGAGGCCTGCGGAATGTTCCAGAATGCAATCCATCTCAATTCCATACGGTTGAAAAGCCATCAGAACAAAATATGATTTTAAACCTTCATTATTATGTTATTAGTAAGTATATATGATAGTATTTTCTTAATTTGGACGATTGTTCCGATTTTTTTCCAACACGTGGAAAGATCGTTGCTTAATTTCAGTCATCTCAATGTAAGAGATTTAAGAAGCAATTAGTGAGATTTTAACTCAAGTTTTCCAATTTAATTTTAGAGAAAAAAAATACGAATGATAGCGTTAAAGAACGATTATTTGAAAAATGAGGGCAATGACTTAAATTGCGTGGATTTAAAAGAACAATCTTGAATTAAAATTTTGCGACATCACTGGAAATGGAAGTTTTTAAATGTCACGTGCATTTTGTTAGTACGTGGATCGTTAAAAAATTTCTTAACCCTTCAATATCCGGTGTCCTTTATCACGTGTATGCAAGTTTCTTAATTTAGTTTTCAAAAATCGTTTCATACGATTAGATGCCGCTTCCGAAAATATGCATTATAAATTACAATTACAGATTTGACTTTTTAGTGAAACTTAAGAAATTTCGGTTAAAGTTTATACATTCCAGTGTGTATTTGGTGACAAAAACAATGTGTGAAGGATCAACTACTTTTTTGGTTTCTGAGGAAATTTTGATCTCCATTCAAAAGCTTAGATTTTAATTTGCAAGTTTCTAAGTACAGTATTTTGAAAAATCAGTGTAGTAGTTTTTGATAGTTAAACTTGTTAAAGGCTATACAAGTATAGGGTGCCTACAGAATCAGGGAATTTTGTTATTCTAGAAAAAAATCAGGGAATTTTGCAATTATTACTTAAAATCAGGGAATTTGGTTGAACAGATCAGGGAATTTTAAAAGAAATTGTTCATGAAATCAGGGAATTTTTTTATTCAGATTTTGTAGACACCCTGATTTTTTAGTAATTTGAATTTAAAAGTGAAGTTCTACTGTTCCGCATAAAACAAAGTATATTTGAAAAACTAGCCAATGATGAGATAATACAGACCTGTACAGTATGTATTTAAATGGTGAATATTAATCTCCCTGAGGTTTAATTAGTTTTCTTTCTTTTTTTTTTTTTTTTTTCCTTTTTTCTTTCTTTATTCATAATATTCTTTTTTTTTCCTCCAGACATGAGTTTGAATGCCGTCAGTCGGAGACCACGTGCATGAATCTTCAGGTAAGGTTTTTTATTTAATTTTGTTTTAAATCTTAAAATGCATTTTAAATAAATGGCCGATACTAATTTGACTAGTCTTACACGAAAATACCAACTTTAGTATGTTTTGAGGGTTTAAATGCACCAACCTTGATATGTTTCGGATAATGAATGTCCTAAAATAAAAATACAGGTAGTTCCCGTCTTCATTCTCTTCGTAAATTTCCTAACAAGTGTGAAAACCTTATTGCTTTATCCTTTTATTTAATCTTTCTGATGGCAGGCGTAAGCTTTTATATATATATATATTCGGCAACTTTAGTAGTTCTGTTATAATATGACGTGAAATTTTAAACTGCCTTTTCGATGTGTTGAAAAATGCTTCGCCAAGGCCTTTAAGAGGGAGAAGGGAGTTTCGGTTGTTGCAGTAGATATATTTAAAAAAGTGTGAAGTAAGATCTACCTGTATACAAAATTTTAAAGACGTTCACATAAGGATAAATTCTAAAATTAATAAACTTTTAAATGGGTATTAAGGTAATAAGATTTATTTACCTACAATAGAATGGTCATTTTTAAAACATTCGTGGCAACAGGTCCTCCTAAACATGGAGGGCCATAATTACTGTTATAGGGCCTTTTTGTATGTCTTACATATAGTCAATACATGGCAGAGTTAAATATAAGAAGGGATGCTACTTTTTTTTAAACGTTAAGAGAGCACCAATACTTAATAGTTATAAGCGATTCCATGATGTAGAAATCAGCTCACTTTGAAGAACAGATGAAAATTATATTTCATTCCCATTGGCTGTGTCTGAGAATTGTTTGTCTTTTATTAACTGTTCATCCGGTTTTTTATTTTTATTTTATTGACAAAGACTTGTTATATTTTCAGATGGTAACATGCAGCAGTACAATTACATGCATGGATTTCCAGGTATTTAACACTTGCATTATTAACCTTAATTTTATCGAAATTTAGTTTTTATTACTTTATTTTATGAAAACCTTAATTTTTGCACCTATGATGATTGATTGTTATCCCTGTCTGAGATTTCTGAAAGAAAACAACATTCTGAGGTAGCATTAAAAACATTTAATTTAATAAGTATAAATCTTCATTATTTTATTTTTAGTTTCACAATGAATTGATTAACAGACAAGTAATTTGATTTCTTTCAGATGGAAATGGGTCCTGAATGACAATGAAGCAAATCGGGCCTTGACTTCAGTGTTTTTCATAAAAGGTAAAAATTGCGTTTTACAGGATTACTTTCAAACAAGTGAAAGAACCACTCTTCCGATTTTATTTTAATTTTTAATTGTCAGTGTTTAACCCTTAAAGATCCATTAATTAAAAAGATGCTTTATTCAAATTGTTTTATAAATATATTTCTATTAGACTACTTTATAAATTGATAATCTAAAGATTATATTGTGGCTTCAAAGCATGAGGAAAAGAAATGACACCAAAAATACTATTTTCTGGTAATTAGAAGTTGCTGAATTTTTCATATTTAGCCAGCATTTTGAAAATTTAGTTTACCAAATTGCTATTTAGGAGATTGTTTAACCTTACATATTAAATAAATTTTTAAGATAATAAAATTTTATTGAATTAAATGAGTGGTTTCAATGGGATAACCACTGGAATGCGAAGGGTTTTTTAATGATGAGTGTATATCGCCCCAGTCAGAAAGTACTGTTGACCGATATCTTTCTGAATTTTTAACAGGCCACTGTTGCCTAAAATTAAATGGATAATATTGTCTGTAAACATTTTTTTTTTTTTTCCTTCCACAGGTCTGTCTGGAATTATTTGAGGTTCCCAATACCCATCCAGAATTTGAGGTTATTAAGAAACAAAGGTAGTTAGTCTTATTGTCACGGTTTAAACTTTTAAAATATAATAGCACTGTTTTAACTAGCTTTTCAATTGCAAATTCAATGATGACTTTATATCGCCCCAGTCTGAAAGTACTGTTGATTGATTTTTTTTCTGAATTTTTTAACAAGCCACTGTGGCCTGGAATTGAATGGATAATACTGTTTGTTAATTTTTTTTCCTTTCTTTCTTCCCCAGACCTGTCCGGAAATTTTAAGTTGCCAATACCTGTCCAGAGTTTGAGGTTTCCAAGAAAAGAAGGTAGTGCTACAATCTTATTGGGTGGTTTAAACTTTAAAATAATTAGACGCAGAGTTAGTGGGATGTGAATACAAAGTTTTAACTAGCTTTTCAATGATGACTTAATATCGCCCCAGTCTGAAAGTACTGTTGATTGATTTTTCTGAGTTTTTATAAGGAATTGTTTAATATATTGCAATTTATTGATGTACAATGATATATAACTAAATATTTTCCTTTTCCAGGCATGGTTAGCTATTCGTGGATGTTACAACTAAAAGGTATTTTATTTAACGTTTAATATTTTATTTACTTGAATGAATAAATTTATTGTGCCAATGATGAGTTAATGTCTTGTTCGTATGAATTAATTGATTACAAAACGGGTAGCTGAGGTACTTCATATTAATATAGATATGTTTGTATATAGATTTCTTTAATGAACAATAAATATTGACTAAACTATTTTAAATTGCTGACTAGGATAGTTAATACAAATTTTATTTTTTTCCTTTCAGATTCATAAACTGGAACAGATGCCAGTTACTACAATATAAAAAGAATTGTAAGCACTTTTATAACTTTCTAAATCTTAAATGTTTAACCTTTTAAGACCTGTTCTTTATAATGGATGTAGGGGTTTCTAATTTAGTTTTCACTAATTTATGGTAGTGCTTCAGCAAATGTCCATTTTTAATCTTTCTTAAAATTGTTTGAAGTTTCATTAATGACAGAATTTGAAATTACATCAAATCTGATACAAATTGTATTGAAAGGGTTAAACATAGATTAATAAAAGATCCAAGAGTAATTGTAGGTTAAACCGCTTTTACTTATAAGTCTATGATGATCTTATGACAAGCATATGTCAGATTTTCTTTGTTGATAAATTTATTACTGAGACTTGGTAAAGCTGATTAGGTCAAATTTACATTAACTTTTTACATTAGAAGTTAATTTTTTTTTTTTTTTTTTTTTTACAGGTGAAGTGCTTGGCTCCATTTAATACATGCAAGATAGGAGGGAATAAACAAGAAAATCCTAGTCTTAAATTAAAATTTAAAGAACCATAATTTTTTGTAATTCAAATTTTTTATAATAAAATGTTGATTGGAATGAGAAACAGTTGCTATAAGTTTTATTTATTTATTTTTTAAACACATTATTTACATTTAGTGTCCTTTCTTCCTGCTAGATGCTCCAGAATTTAATTTTCGTAATCTACAGATAAAAAAGTAAAAGTAAAACTTCATTTAGAAATTATTTAAAGCAGGGGGGTAAGGTGAAATTTTAAAGAGCAGGATGGAAAAAATACCATACACAATTTCAAAAACTACATGCTTTTGAGACCAGGACAGAAGCTTAGACAAAATAACATTTCTTACTTGGTTTCCCTTAGTATTAAAGGTACTGCATACTTCAAAAAAATATCTACTACCTATGTGTAATATCCAGAATTACTGCATATTTCAGAAGAAAGCCAAATTCTAATGTATAGGATTCTAAATTTATCACCTCACAATTATAAATTAGTTATTTCTTGCAAAAGTGAAACACATTGGCCCGGATTATTTTTTCTGTCCATCCTATTTCATCTTTAGTAAAAAAAGAAGTCCAGCACGGAATATATCTACTCTAAACTTGATCTTTAAACTGTTGAAATTGCCCTTAATTTTCAGACTACATCTAGTAACTACTCATAAAATTATGGAGCTTAAATTAGAAAATGTGTTCTCAGGAAGCTGTTCGCTGATTACTCAAACTAATACTACAGTTAATCTAATCGACATTTATTTTTGTGCATATCTAGCAGGAATTAAAATGACAGCTCTTGGAAAAAGGTTTGCCCACTCATGATATAAATACCTAGAACAATCGTGTAGCCAAATGATAAAGTAAACTTTATCCATACCAAGAAAAAAATTTGAAAAAGCCTCAAGAGCCATCTATTTTTATGTAATTAAATGGTGTTTTCACAGTTTTAAAGTACCTGCTGCTAGGGTAGACAACCAGAAGGACTTTCACTTAATTTTTGAGAATTTTGATTCAGTACAATAGCATAGAAGAATACTTTTATTCATCTGTCCACAATCCTACTTCTCAAATCAGTTTTTTGGTCCACTCTCGAATAGCAATCGGAGGCTTTTGACATTAGTACAAACTGATCTAGGGCAGCCCAAACCTTAAAAATACAACTTTTTTCATCTTACTGTTTCTCCTAAAAATTCTCAAAAATAAAGAAAAAAACAAAGTGGGATTCAACTGGGGCTGCACGAGTCAGGCTGAGAGTTCAACTTTCACAGCTTACCTGCAGCTACAGAAATGAAAGGAGCGCAACTATGTTCGTTGGTGTAGCTTTTGATAGTCACTTCAACAATGGATTCTTTTACAGAGGAGGCAATATTTTCTTGCACGAACAAGCAGAAAGAGAAGCCAATTGGCTTACTATATGAATTGCTAAAAAGAAATATCATTTTTAGACGAAGTACAGAAGGATATTTTAGTAACTTAATTTAAAAATGCTGTCGAGAATCCGTCCCATTTCGAAATTTCTTAACATCAAAACAAAATGGACAAAAGAAAATTTTTCTGGAAAATAAACATCTGTAAAAAAATTCACAAAGCATGAATAAAAGAAGTAAATGAAATGATTATTTTTATTCTTGCGCTACCTCCACAATAGAAATGCAATAGAAATTATGCTATATTTTTTTTTCTTTCAAAATATGGCTTTCTTTATGTGACTTCCCAATAGAAATGATATTTCATTGGAAAAGAAGGAAATTTAATTTTAATTGAAAATGTAACATTAAAAACAAATATTTTAAAACTTCATATATTCTTTAATACTACTTAAAATAACAACATCAACCACCTACTGGCAATATTTCGTCTTATTGATCTAAGACTTATCTGGCCATTTACAAAATTTTAAGAAATAGTATCTTTCCTAAACTTTAAATACATAATATAACAATCAAGGAACGTGGACTCAATCACGTTCAATTTAATAAGTTCAAATTACAAATTTAAAATTATTTTTTT
>JAFIDM010000007.1:29089498-29249138 GCA_023159025.1 Thereuonema tuberculata | reverse complement strand
GACATATGTTGTAATGAACTATTTTGATTGTCTACATGTGGGAAATATATACCTGAAATTATGCCGTGTATTTTTGAAACACCCTGTATACTAAATGAACATTATCACTATGGATTGGCGAGATCAATTTGGATGAAGATAAATGTTTCTAAACATATCCTAAACTGAAGATTCATGCACTTGCTACAATATCTGATAAGTCTATCCATCCTCGAAAAAAGAAAGGATATCTCTTTGTACCAGCCACATTTTGCAGCCGATTTGACTTCGTCATCACAAGTGAAAAATCTTCAATCCTGACGAAGAAAATTAACATTTATTGCCACGGGAAAATAAAAATATTGGCTTTTAGACAGAATGGTAGACAGCTGATGAATGCAACAACACTTTCAAAAAATGAATGGAAAAATTATCCGAATTTGTAAAGATATTTGAAAAATAAGATAAAACTTTCAACTGGAATCATTGGGTAGTTAGCAATGGGTTTTCTTGTGATCTGTGAAGCTGCCATCTTTTAAAAACAGGAGGCTATTTCTTAAAGTGAAATTCACAAAAACACTATATTTTAGCCTAAATCCTTAATATGCCTAAAATACGTTTACCTTTTAATGAGTGATATTCTTATACACAGCATTTTACTAATGCTAAATAAAATTAGATTTATAGAAGTAGACTTATATCCCTCCCCCATTCGTATAAATCTTTTTACTTTTTTAAAGATAATTTTGGTCTTGACCAGAAGTTTATATCTCCTTTTCGTACTTTTAAAGACACAGGGAAAGCAATAAACAAACTATTTATGAATTAAATTAATAGGATTTTGAATCACCATACGTGGTTGCTGTTGTTCGAGGATTGCAGCTCTACTTGCAGAATTTAAACTGTGGCGATTCAGTCCAGTAGGAACATCAGTTGGTTCTGTTTTAATCACAACATGAAATGGTTGATAGTTTTTAGGAAGCACAGGTGGATGGAAATACAGCTTCTCAAAAATCCTGATTTTATTTGATGACATAATAAATCCTGGAAGTAGAACGTTTGATGCTTTAGTTGCAGTGGCAGCTGTAAAGAGAGAGAAAAAAAAATCAATCTCTGGAAAAACACAGAAGTCTTTTTGTAAGCAAAAAAAAAAGGTATTAAAATCTACAATTTAATAGCACATGTACAAAAGTTCTCATTACAAATTACGATTAAAAAGAGTAACAAGACCATAAACTATTTACTTCAGCAAATGCTAACAAATACAGAATATTTTAAATTGATTAGATTGGAAATGATTTTTGGATATTTTGTATATAAATATTTGATAAGAAATGAAGTTTTTAAAAAATAAAATCAAACATAAATAAGAGTAACCTTTAACATTAAGCTACAGAGAAGCATTACAAAAAGGAGAAAACCCCATTCATTATTAACAAAGTTCAAAGTTGGTGAGCTCATAGGCAACTGATATGTCAAATAAAACCTTGAACAATAAGGCTCTTGTTTTATTAATATCTAAATTTACCTTTTCAGTGAAATCATTAATCAGCAATAAAGGTTAATAATGAGATAATTTAAAGTACAGGCGGTCCTAGGGTTATGGACAAGATAAGTTCCTTAGAACATTTTTAGGTCGGATTTGTATGTAGCTCGGATCTCTGATGTATCTCAGAACAGTGCATAATAACAACAACAATAAATAATATAATGACTTATGTAATAATAATGCATTGTAATACTTTCATAATAATATCTCACAAAATCGAATAAAAAGTAAAGACAAAAGTGATGCTGTGTGTAAGCAACCATATGAACAGTGAGACTAGCCCCTAGTGTAAAGATGCTGCGCCAACAAATCACTTATGCCATGCGTGTTTGTTTACATGTGAGGAAGAAACTAGTTTCCAAATTATTAATTTTATTTATTTAATTATAAATTATTCTTATGGGGAGTCTTTGGAACCCATTCATACATACGGAAAGCCATAATTTAAGTTGTCCGTAACCCAGGGACCGCCTGTATTAAAAAAATAATTTGTAAGATATCTACTAAATTTGGGATCTAATTTAGATCTAACTCACATTGTGACATAGGTTTAAACATGTTCTATCTTGACATTATGCAATAAATCTGATTTTAGGGCTTTATAGGTTAATAACACTAAATCTACTTAAAATGATTATTTTTCCATAATTTCTGAAAAGCCAAACAGGTAAAAAAAAGTTGCATATTTAAATATTTAAAAAATTCCTATTCATAAAATTATTATGAGTAGTCGTCAACATTATTTGCAATTAAAAACTATCACATGACGCTTCGTCCCTGGCCTGGGACTTCTTTGGACATTTTTATTCTTGTGGTGGTTGGGGTTTATATGGCTTTCTACGACTTGGTTGGAAATACCATTATTAATGAAATTGAGGTCATTATTGAGGCAAGACTTATGGAGGGCGAGGGAGAAAATATTCTTAGCTTTAGTTAATATTTCGTCAAAGTTAGGTTCATGCTTGGTAATTAGCTTATGTTTATAAATAAGAGATTTATTTGTCTTTTGTAATTGTATATATGCCGGTACCTAAGCTTACTGAAGTTCTGAGTTATGTATCCTATATATCCTTTTTCACACCCCTCACACATAATGTAATAAACCAGATTATTTTGTTCCAAACGTTTATCTTTGTTACAATTCAAAAATGTTATTTTCTGTATTTTTTATTTATCACTCGTACATTATACCTATTCAAATTTTTCTTTGTACTATTATTAATTTCTTTCAGATATGGGATGTCGGCAAAATTTCTATCCTTTATTGTTTCTTTCCTTTCCAGGCCAGGGACGAAACATCATGTGATAGTTTTTAATTGTAAATAATGTTGAAGACTATTCGTAATAATTTACAAATAGGATTTTTTTTTTAAATATTTAACATGCTATTTTATTTTATGATGAAGTTTTAATATTTCTGCACAAACTCTGGGATACTAAATAAATGTATACACATCTATATTTGAAATTTATTTCAAAACATTCTTTCTAAAAGGTCATTGTACTTAAAATTATATCAAAATATAGTAGAAGCTGTTTTATATATAACTCAATCATGTGTTTATGCATTGTTATTCTCAGGTCCCAGTGAAGATTGCATTCAACTACATAATTCTCTGAATATACAAAACTGAAAATGTAATGGGAATTTATAAGTTAAATATTTTTGTTAAGTCAAACTTAGTTGTGCTTATTATTATTATTTTATTCCACTCACACCAACATTATGGTGAAAGAATGCAGTGGGTAATAAATTGAAGGAATCCAAGTTTCTTATCAATCTGAAATCAATAAAGAGCAGTGAACAACAAACTGAATATTAATACAATGCATTTAACTGGAATTCATTTTCATATCATGTGACAGAACATGAGAAAATCCTTTCTTCATTATCTCTATAGAAGTTCTGGGTGATTGAATGAGAAAAAGGTAATATGTAAACTAAAAAGTGAGAATTTATTCAGCAATTCCTATAAATGGAAAGTAGAAAATATTAACTAGCTTAGTTAATTAAGTGAATTAGAGTCACTCATTTGTAAGGAGTTCATTTTGGAAGAGTTCATAATCTATATCATAGCTGTATTTGTTTTATTTATTTATTTATCTATTTTTTTTTTTCCCAAATCATTTCCAATAAAAGTCGAGTATATATTTCATGATAATATTTTAAAGAAACTTTCTAATCAATCAAAATCAGAGTTTATAAAAATAATACAAATTTATTTAGAATTATAGTGTATAGTTTTGCATATCAAAAATTGAAAAATATTCCAAACATTAGTAAGCTTAAGTAGATTAATAATAGATATTAATTATGAATACTTATTTAATTTTCAGCAAAAAAAAAAGCTAAAATTATAAGTAATTTTGTTCTCTTTAAATTACATTTAGACCATTTCTATTGTAAATTTTTAAGTAAGGTCAACCTAGATATGAAATAATGATCTGATCATTCATATAATTTTACAAAGGGAAATATATAATTTACTCGCAGATTTCTATTGCAAGCTTAGATTAAGCTATTACAGTTAAACAACCGTAATGCTAACATTTACTTCATTAATATTATTAGTTATTTTACAGTTGTAGGGCTTTTATTGTATAAAAAAAAAAAAATCAATCAGATACTCATATATTGTATTCAGTATCTATCTATTATAATATATTGACACATATTACAACATACATTTCAATTTTTATAAATAATTCCTCATCAGCTTCAATATACTGACTTACTGTTAGGGTTCATTGATGAGTGGCTATAATGCCATATACTTGATAGGATCAAAAAATGGAAGATATAGTTCCATACATCTGTTAAACAGAAAACTGGCTGTGTGCCATTGTAAAAAGATTTTAGAAAAAGATGCTGGTATGGTGCACCAATATGTTCTCTCACAAAAAAAAAAGGACTGGTTATAAAAAAACATAAATAATATATTTGAGTAAAACTACTGTTTCAGTAACATTTGACAGAACACCAAAATACTACTTACATAATATCAGGATTCGATGTAATAATGATTGAAAAATAATACCTTATAGTAATTACTTACCACGGTTAGATTCACTGTTGGTGTGTAATTTAATAGGGGTTTCTTCAAGTGTGAAATGATAATCTGACATATCTTCCTGGCAATAAATATCTTCATCGTCCTCTTCATAGACTCCAACTCCAAATGCCTGCAGCATTACAAATTTCATTACATTACAATAAATAAGGAGAGCAAAAGAAATTTTTGTAAGTAATCATAATTATTTTGTAAATTTAACACACTTGATAATCTCTTAGCATTAAGCTGTTTATTATAGAAAAGAATCTAAAGCCAATTTTGAATTTCAATAACTTAATGAATTAAACATGAGAAAACGTGACATGAATTAACAAAAAGAATCCTAGGAATTGGCATCTTCCCAAAAACTTGAAAGAAAGCTAAAGTAATATGGATTATTCAAAAGTGGCACATACTAAATAAACAACTATCATCTCTGTTTTTATCACACATTTCAAAAATTATTAAAATATATTTAGCAAATTCCATATAACTATTATCAAGATTTCTGTGAAACCATAGACAATTTTAATAGTGAATATACCATAGTAATCTTCACAGGTTTCAGTTAGGCTTTTGTTAATATAAATCATTTCAGGAACTAAGCAACACTGTTTAAGAGGCACTGTCTATAATTTCATAAAAGATTATCTCATGAATAGAAAAGTTCTCAAAATCTTTTTACAAAACCACTTAGTATTAAATATTTAATACTAAAAAAAGTTCTTTAAGTCTCAATTCTACTTATATACAAATTCCATGCATCTTCAAGTAAAGTTCTCCAGAGCCTTCTTTTATGCTAATAACGTTGTCCTATTTAATACAGGAACCAATTGTTGCTGAAACCCTTAACCAACTACTATCAGATTTCTAATTTCACAAATGGGCACACAATAACAAAGTGATAAGAAGAAACCAAATGTATGATAATCTGAACTAAAAAAACAAGAAAATCAATTCACATCCTTGAGTTTATGGTAGTGATTGTCGTGAGTTTACTGTTGTGTTTATTGTTGTGACTGTAGCATTAAGGATAGGGAGGATGGAGAGGCAAGAGAGAGACAGAACCGCAGATTTACAAAAATATACTGAAATTTTTTATAAATAATCATTTTTACCAAGATTAATCACTGTATCATAAATAAGTTAAACTCATTCATGGATGTTTTATCAAACATGACGTAAATAAAACCAAAAATCCTTATTAAAGAATTTACTGACTTTTGAATAAAACTGTGGCTAAAACTGTGATGTGGATGTAGTTGAATAAATCTGAAATGAATTTCATTGAGCGGACCCACAGGTAATGCACTAGGCTGTGGGATGGAGGAGCCAGGTTCAGTTCCGGCAGAGGGCAGGAATTTTTTGACATGTTATTTCTCCTCCAGGAAGGGTTCACTCAGCCCTCTGTAAAATGGGGTAACAGATTCCTTCCCAAGGTGTTAAAAGGCAGGCTGGCATCGGGCCGACTACCTAACCTCAAATTAGCCTTGTTGATTGTGGAATGCCAGGAGCCTTACCTCCTACAACCAGAAGGTCCACACTGGCCTATAATGGGATACTTTAACTACACTGAAGTATAGCAAATCCTAAAACTAATCAAAAAATACAGTATTCCTTATAATGAAGAGATAAATAATATCAAAATTAAATGCCAGAATTTACTTCCCAAATGAAAAATATATACAATTAAGTTGTAAAAACTTATTACCAAATAATTAAAGGAAACAAAACCATACTGATGTCTATAACAAGAGGCTAAACTGATGCCCAACCTTTAAATATGACAAACCAAGCAACAATTACCGTCTAAAGACAAAAAAATTGAAGTGTGTTTACAAAAATCTTATCCTAAGATGGATGAAGAAATATTGTCCAGTAGGTATATTCAACAATTACGTAATTAATTATACTGTATAGTATATAATCAATCATTAATAATTTATAATTCATAAAATTAAAATTTATGCAATTTCTTTTCAATATTATTTTCTACAACTGTCAATTTAAAAAAGTTGTCAACATATTAACACATAGCATACTGATGTATATTTCTTACTATGTATTCCACAAACCCACTGGCAGGTGAGTTTTCGTGCAGTGAGAACAAAATAAAAATCAAATAAAAAACAATAAAAATTGTCCATGGAATCAGAAAATCAAAAACTTACCTGACCAGAGATCCGGATTTTTTTCCCTTCAGCAAAGTAAACAGAGCTTTTTTTCTTCGAAGTCAGATTTCCTAACACAGATGTATTTTGATCTAATCCAGAATATCCTAAGCCGTGAACATTGTCCTTTGCTTTATAATTTGTGATTTTCACATCGTCTGGAGCAAAATCAAACTTTGCTGCGTATTCATCCTATATATGTGAAAAGAGAATTAAGTAATGTAGAAGAATGTGGCAATTTTTATTTAACAGGAATTGTTCCTAAATTAAAAACTAAATAAAAAAATCAATCAATTTATATGCAGTTAAATAATCAATGTTACAACATTACATATGCTTTGCATTATTAATTATTTTATTTTTATGCATTTTAATCACTAGATACTGACTTTAGTGTTTATGGGCTGATTCGGAAAAAAACTAACTGGACGTTTACTTCCAGGGAATACAGACTATCAAGTATATTTTTACAGTTTTATAATTATTTATTTAGAAAATGAATCCAACTGATTTTTAATTAAGTCTATTAATAAAGAACAATGTAATGTTGCATATCATTCATTTCTAAATTATCTATGCTGTTTGGGATTGTGAACATACAACAACAACAATAATTATTATTATTGTTATTATTTATTATAAATTAAAACTTTAACAGATAATATAAAATATTTTTTTATTTTCCAATTACTTTACAATTAGTCATAATTAGCAAAATCTGCTTTACTGAGAATGTTTTATCTAACAGCGAAATCCAATCCATCACTAATTGTGATGATGAAAAACTACATCGCACCAAACAAAGCCTTGAGTGAGATCTCAATCTCCTTTGTAGAAATTATAAGCTTTCTCATTACCTAGTGACAACTCAGTATAGGTTATCATTATGACAAACATAAAAGCAAACATAATATGAACACGCTCTACTGTTGATTACTCCAATATGTTATTGTTTTTATAAACTTATATGAAATTATAACTGCAGAAGAAGGATTCTCCTAACAAAAACATTTTAAGAGTAATAATAAATAATACAATAAATTCTTCTTCTTCATAAATAACTTTACTATATTTCGGAAACATATCCTGTTTCCTTCTTCAGGTATAATTTGATATTATTATATTTTCATGATAACATCATTAACAATCTGAAAGATTGGAAATAAACAATCTCTACAATCTAAAAGTTTGATAGTTTCATGGGATAGAATAACAAAGTCTTTATAATCAGAAAATTTACATAGAAAATAATAACAATTTGATGTTATCAATGGAATACAATAACAATCTGTAAGATAGAAAATATAAACAAATTGTAAAGATTGTTATTGTATTCTTTCAGATTGTTATTGTATTCCATTGATAACATCAAATTGTTATCATTTTTGAAGTTACTTCCATTATAATTTTTCATGTTTGTTTTTAGATTTGAGGAGAAGGAACATATTTGGTTCCTCTCAAATTATACCTGAAGAAGAAAACAGGATATGTTTCCGAAATATAGTACAGTTATTTGTGAAGAAGAAGAATTTATTGTATTATTTATTACTATTCATGTAGCTTGATGTAAGTATATGATTTTTAAGAGTATTGATAATAAGGATTTATTTTGAAAATTTTAAGAAAAGCCTGATTTTAGTAAATCACAATCTTCTTTCTATTAACAAAGAGTGAAGAGACAGAACTTTCTTAATTAATTTTAACAAAAAAAGAAAAAAACTGAAAAGTAGCAAATTAATCTACCTCATAATTCACCTCATCAGGAAAAGATCCTTCATTTCTATCTGAAAATATAAGACAAAATGATCATTTCATGAATGTAATAATCACAGCAGCAATTTCACTCACAATTAAATAAAATAATAATAATAATTAATAATGAACATAATAAAAATATTATAGAACATTAGTCATCTTAAATATAATAAGTTATTATAAAATAAGATTCTAGGCAGTAGTATTATGAACTACTTTAAATATACACTATTCTTCACAAGACATCTTCAGACCTATACTCATTTCTTAGGAGGCACGGTTGGGCAATAGCTAAATGTGAAGTGAATAAAATCAAGACACAACTATGTACTTAACGATGGCAAGGGATAGAAAGTTAAAGTAGATAAATCGGTAGTTTTAAGAAAAGTAGCAAACTGCTAAGGCTATACATATTAGTCATAGTAGTGAACGTAAAGCCTGTGAGAAGATTAGAATTGTAAGCAAAAGCCTTGCGACAACATGAAATTAGTATTTTTAGCGACCAAAATCGATAGCTATTGCGTCTGTCCACCCCTAACAACTCCCGAACAGAAGGTCGGATTAACAAACAGATTTCACCATCATGTTCAAAGGCCTAAACACCATAGGAACATTTTATTTTCAGGCCCCCCCCCCCCTATATTTGAGATATTTGGCATTGTGCCTCATAAAAACTCCTGAACGAAAGGTTGGAACGACAAACTGACTTCACCATCGTGTTCAGAGGCCCAAACAATGTAGGAATAGGGTATTTTCAGGGGCCAATCGCCCCCCCTCCTCTTGATGTTTGAGATATTTTGCATTGTTTTCATTGGATTTCCACTATTAGCTTAAATGTTAGAAATACAACCATCTCATTTCAGTTGTCAGCTATAGCTAGATGCTTAAGGTCTCAGACTCATATACTAAAGGTTGTTGGTTCGAATCCATATATCTACTTTGTTTTTTCTCTTAACTTTTTTTTCTTCTCAATGACTGCTTGTTTTTTCTTTTTGTTTTTCTTATTTTCCTAACTTTTTTTTTTATATTTTTCCTTACTTTAATGTACTTCTTTTTTTATTATTATTTTTAAATTTTTTATTATTATGGGGTCGACCTTAAATTTATGCTTAGCACAAATTATATTCACTTGTTTAAAAAGCAGGGGGCAGAGAGAATAATCTGTGCTGGTACCTAAATGGTTATAAAGTAATGATAGATATTGAAAAATGTAATATGAAAATAGAAACTGTGCAAAGGGGACATAAAGAGCACAAACAAAAATCAAAGGAAGTAGGTATATAATTTGTAGCAATGTCAGGCGATTTGCTGTGAAAATGCAGCACTGAAGTCTGCTATGAAGTTCACTTTGAGCATTTGAGTAGAACATAACAATTTATTCAGTAAAGAAAAGGAAATATCAGGATCAAATTATTCTTCTAATTAATTCTAAAAAATATATAATCATTATTTTAGAAGGAATAAATTTTATAATGTTAGTATATGATAAAAGATTAATCAAAACAGTAAGAAAATATGAAAATGCTGAACAGGTTACATAGAAGGTTTAAAAATTTTCTCATTTCTTCATTAGTCAGCAAATTCTCCTTCAAAAATTTGGTAAATCCACTTTTTCTTCTATCTTTTCTTTTCTTTATTCCTTATTTTTGGGTAATTTAGGTGGCTAATTTAAGCTTTACTTATCTACAATTTATATGTTGTTTTTATAGTGTATGTATTTAATATATTTTAAATTACATTTACTTGATATTTACTTTATTTATTTATTTTGTTTTGCATTAAAATGAAGAAATAAACAAACCACCTGCTGCCACTGTCAAATTCATGAGGAGAATGATTGGGAACAAAATGAAGAAGCTAAGCCTTCTCCTCCTTCTTTCTTTACATCAGGTTGCTTGTTCTATTCATTCTGTTCATGAGGAGATAATCTTTATATGTGGACACTGCCTAAGAGTTGCAGTGAGCAGCATACAGTAGTGTTACCCTTGCACATCGATAAATTGATTTTTTTTTTCTTAATGGTTGTTGTGAGAATTTTGTTACATTCACAAGTAAATTTCTCAACTGGAATTCACAAGAAAACATTTCAGATAGTAAAGTTAAATCATCTCTTTTCCATAAATATAAAAGGAAAAGAAATATCTGTACTTAGATTGTAAGTGTCTAATTTTAAGAAAAAATATCTACTTTTATGTACGACAGTTATTTTGGCTCAATCAATGAACAATGGATACTGAGGTTAAATTATCTATTAATAATTTGTTTCTGTAATAAAACTTCAAAGAAACATTTTTAGGTAAGCACTGGCCTTTGTATCCAATTGAAATGATCTTTCTACCTTCAATAATCAGAGGAGGACAGAGTAAACCACAAGACAAGAATTGGGGTTTAACGAATGATGTCCTTAAAATTTACAGAATAGGAAGATGCCATAAAAGCAATCAAATAAATTTTGTAATAAAAAATGCAAAAATTAATTTTCTTTAGTAATAAAGCAAATAATAACAGTTTTGATGTAAAAATAAAGTTCTACTCTTTTTATGACTCATTCAGTAGCAACTTCTTATCACTTTCAATTTATTAATAAAAAGAGGAAATCCCTCATTCCCTTTGTTAGGAGCTGATCCTTCTTTAATCACAGTTTGTTAATTAAAAAGTCACAATTTAGAATCTGAAATCTCCCGATTAGTGAGCAAGAGACAAATAGATAATAAGTCGATATTAGTCATAGATCAAACTAATCTATTTTACCTGTATGTTTCTGCTTTTTCCTTTTCACTCTAGGTCCAACTCCTTGTCCTGGTCTCCAACCTAATTTACGAAGGAGGATCACTCCAACAGTTTCTCTAAAAAAAAACAACAAAAGCATGAGATAATTATTAATTCATAAATAATTAAAACTTACTCATGTCAATTTATCTATAATTCACTGAACAATCAGACTTCATTTTTAAAGTCAGACTAATGGACTTTGAAAGTCCATTATTCCAAGGAGAATATCTACTTTTACTAATTGCTGTTAAAGCCTTTCTTAAAATTTGTAAAGGATCAAAGTTATAAGCACTTACTTATGGACATTTAAAAACATTTGTTCTACTAAAACCATGAATTTACATCACTGCAAATTTAGGCAAATTCCACAAAGGAAGGGAAGCAGAGTCCAAAAGTGGAAGGAAGAAAAAGTGAATAAGGAAGGGTATGTTGAAAGATCCAAAATGACAAAATCCATTACAAAAATTCTAAATTACAAAAAATAAAAATCAAAGCTAGAAACAAAATCTTAAGATTTTTTTCAAAGCTTTTTCCTTTTACTTATACAGGGTGGTCCAAAAGGTGACGTCCAAAAATTTTTTTTAGATTCCTGACATCTGGGGTTACAAGGAAATACCCCATGTGTGTAATGGTTTTTTGTGTAGTTTTCGAGTTATGAGTAGTTTTGTATATTTTGTGAATTTTCGATGGAACCACCGTCAAACTGATGTATGTTGCAAAATATGGAAAATGTTGTGAATGTTTTTGTCTTAGCATACTCTGCATAATGTGTACTGTCACACAGAAAATACCCAGCGTCCTACCAATAAGGGAAGGTTTACAAATTTCAATCCAAACTGAATAATGTAGGGTAGAGTGAGACAGAGTGCAAGTTTGAAGATCAAAAAAAATAAAATAAATTAAAAACAGCGTTCTATGACATCGAAGGAAGTGGAAAAACTTCACAGAACCCTAAGCTTCCTAGATCATAAAAAAAAATTGTGCAAATTAGGCATGTTGTAGCGTAAATCAGCCTTCAATGTACAAAGGTGAAACTGTCCGAGGTGGTATTATTGGTACACGTGCCATCCACAAGATTATGAAGCAAGGAAATTGCTCAGTTACCAAAATAAACATTACCAAATGAACGTAAATTGAGGAAAGAATGAAAAAACGTATAATTTATGTTATGATATGATACCGTTATTATTGATAACTAATAATTATGGTGGGTAATTCAAGGAGCAGTATTCCTAAGTAAGAAAACAAATACAAATGTTAGACGGAATTGTATTTAAAATAAATGTTCGAAATGTCCCCCTCCCGCTTCAATACATAGTCGACAATGCCTTACAAAATTTTGTTGCAAACGTCGAAAAGCACCTGCATTTGCTCTGATTCGTATTTCGGCTTGTCGTAATTGTTCTCGCAGCTGTGCTTCGGTGTTGGTTTCGTGCGCATCAACCATCTCTTTGTAATATCCCCAGAGAAAAAATTCAATTGGGTTTAAATCTGGTGAATAATAGGCATGTGTTAGCCGAAATCAGCCTTCCAATGTACAAAGGTGAAACTGTCCTACATTACGCAAGTAAACAATGGACATCGCGCGCGCCAAAGAATGGCAGGAGATGCTGTACTGAGTCGTCTGTAGCGCGGCCTCACGCTCTCCTCGATCGGCTGGCGCTGTTCGTCGGCCATAACCGAGACATCAACACAATCCGCATTTCGCAGTTGTTCCAAGCTTCCTGTCGTAGTACTACTGTTCCTTTTACTCTGATTACCTTGTGATTTGGGCCTTTGTGTTGCAACATAAGCTACTCATTGAGTGAAATCGCAGAGATGCATTATTTTTACGGTGTCGCCCAAGGAAATGGTCGTTTAGTGGTAGGGCTTTACCGAGATCAACTAGAATGGCGAGGAAACGAACAGGAGCATTATCCGGATCACAGAGTGTTCATTAATACACACAATACGCTGATGGCCGGACGAGTTCCTGGCCGTAGGACAACTCAGGAAGGAGTAGCCAGAGAAGATCCAGATGTTCGGGATGAAGTCTTGGAACAGGTGGACAACGATCCAAGTACTAGCACCAGAGCAATCACCAGAAGGACTGGGGTACCCCGAACCTCAGTTATAAGGATACTGAAATCAGGTGAGTTACTTGGATGTTGTATGTACATTCATATTTATGCCACCGTATCAATGCATGTTGCATGCCAGATGAACAGTAAGCGATCGAGTAATTTTAATATTACGTCTGACGAGCACAAACCATTATTTCTTGAAACTGAAAATCCCTGTATCTCAGCGAGGCCTTGCATTACAATTTTTATTTATTTATTTATTTTTCAGAGGGATACCATGCATTTCATATGCAACGCGTGCAGCAACTACAACCTGCAGATTATGCAAGACGAGTGAATTTCTGTCAATGTTGCACAGAACTGCGCTGGATCCTGATTTTTTCAATACCATCCTGTGGACCAACGAATTGTGATTTGACAGAACCAGAGTCTTTAATATGAACAATTCTCACAGTTGGGCCATTGAAAACCCACACATGGTAAGGTCAGCTAATTTTCAAACACGCTACAGTATCAATTTGTGGTCGGGAATTGTCAACGGGGAATTTACAGGACCTTTCGATTTGCCTACTAGGTTAAATGGTGCCCAATATTTAGCCTTTCTACAAAATAACTTACATGACTTATTGGAGGATGAACCCTTAGTCATACGACGGAACATGATTTTTCAAAATGATGGTGCTCCTTGCCATTATGCCAGAGAGGTACGACAGCACCTTAATCAAACATTCGCCAGGACGATGGATTGGGCGTGGCGGCCCGATTCCTTGGCCTGCACGTTCACCAGATTTAAACCCAATTGATTTTTTTTCTCTGGGGATATTACAAAGAGATGGTTTATGCGCGCGAAACCAACACCGAAGCACAGCTGCGAGAACAATTACGACAAGCCGAAATACGAATCAGAGCAAATGCAGGTGCTTTTCGACGTTTGTAAGAAAATTTTGTAAGGCGTTGTCGACTATGTATTGAAGCGGGAGGGGGACATTTCGAACATTTATTGTAAAATACAGTTCCATCTAACATTTGTATTTGTTTTCCTACTTAGGAATACTGCTCCTTGAATTACCCACCATAATTATTAGTTATCGATAATAACGGTATCATACCATAACATAAATTATACGTTTTTTCATTCTTTCCTCAATTTACGTTCATTTGGTAATGTTTATTTTGGTAACTGAGCAATTTCCTTGCTTCATAATCTTGTGGATGGCACGTGTACCAATAATACCACCTCGGACAGTTTCACCTTTGTACATTTGAAGGCTGATTTAGGCTACAATATGCCTATTTAGCACAATTTTTTTTTTTATGATCTAGGAAGCTTAGGGTTCTGCGAAGTTTTTCCACTTCCTTCGATGTCGTAGAACGCTGTTTTTAATTTATTTTTTTTTTTTGATCTTCAAACTTGCACTCTGTCTCACTCTACCCTACATTATTCAGTTTGGATTGAAATTTGTAAACCTTCCCTTATTGGTAGGACGCTGGGTATTTTCTGTGTGACAGTACACATTATGCAGAGTATGCTAAGACAAAAACATTCACAACATTTTCCATATTTTGCAACATACATCAGTTTGACGGTGGTTCCATCGAAAATTCACAAAATATACAAAACTACTCATAACTCGAAAACTACACAAAAAACCATTACACACATGGGGTATTTCCTTGTACCCCTAGATGTCAGGAATCTAAAAAAAATTTTTGGACATCACCTTTTGGACCACTCTGTATATTGAGAATAACAAAAATACCCGTGCTTTGTATGGATTACAAAAAAGAGTTGTTATGATGTGGATGACGAAAAAATTGTATTTGTGTGATCACTTTGGTAGTTGGTAAAAAAGTCACGTGGTAGTTACAAATTAACGTTAGATTCCTATTTTGTAATTCGGTAAGCCCTAGATATCAAATTAATTTTGAGATCAGAGAATATATAACTTCCCACCTCTTCCTGTCCTTCCCCACACCTCTATCACTTCAAACCTTCCCCAAAAATGACATAAAATGATGTGACGATTACAAAGTAATGTTATATTCTTATTTTGTAAACTGAAAACCCTGTAAAGTATCCTTCAATAAGGCCGTGAGGTTGGCATAGTCACCAAGACATTGGCCTGAGGTTCGGTCCTCATGTGAGTTTTGTGATGGTGGACAATCTGCACTGGGCATGTTTTCTTGAGGTTCTCCCGTTTCCCCTGCACTTCTCCCACCATCCTTTCTCAGTCTTTCCCTCCGTCTGTCTTTATTTTCGTGGGGTAGTACAATAGACCAACGGTGGCGGTGCTCGGCTTCCCTGCCACCCATGCTCACCACATAACATAACCCTTCAATAAAATTTGCCCCCCCCCCCATTTACACCCTTTAGGACCCGAATATCGAAAATTCATCGAATATGCATCAAAGAACACATGTGAAATTTCAATTTTCCATCTAAATTGGTTTCAGTTTATGCATTCCCTTCAAGAAAGTTTGCCACCCTGTTTACACCTCTTAGTATGGATCTGGGTTTTCATTGCTCTTAAATTAAGAACATCTAATTAAAAAATAAAAAGTTAACAAGAATATTACTTGTGTAGATATCAGCCTGCACACAAGCATAAACAGTCAAAAGCTTTCGCCTCAATAAGATGAGGCCTCATCAGTGGGAATGTATCAAAGGGTATTAAATCAGGGAGAGGGAGATGTGTCCAGGTTTCATTGTAGTCTGTTTTTCCGCAAGATCCTAAAGAGTAATTCTGCAAAGTTTGGTCCAGATCGGTCAAAGGGCCTAGGGGTGTTTAGCGGACATACAAATACACTTCCTTTTAATATTGATAGAAGATTAATAATTATTAATATGAGGTTTTTTTTTTTTTTTTTATCTATTGTAGATTTTCAACTTTTTTCAGTTAAAAATAAAATTAACCAAAATGAATAGGACCATTTCGTATTATAAAAATAGACTATTCAATCAATGTTTTTTTTTTTAAATGAAGCAACAAATTAGAAAATTAATGTTTTGGTGTTAAACTGCTCCTTTATAAAATAAATTTGCATGTAAAATAAAATCCGAGTTATGTATGAATTAATCAGTGACAGAAACTTACTTAACAGGGACAATCAAATCTTTAAGAGGTGGTTCTCCAGGAATGGGACCTTCCTGAGATGGAAGATGTCGTTTCCTAGTTGGCTTTTCTTGTTGACTAAACTTAGACGTTGTTTGGATAGTTCGATGAGCAATTCCAAATTCACCAAGATCCTACAATTCAAATTTCAAAAAAAATATATAAAGTGGTATATTAGTCTGTAAGATATATACAAGGTGGGCATAAAAGAATGGTGGGATTTTAAAGACATGTACTTTCTGTATTTGCTTAACATATATAGACATTGATTTTTGTATTTAGTCATGACGATCTTGGAAGTGCAACTATCCAACTTTGATGTGCGTCACTGAAGTCCCTCAATGTGTGCACCTTTCGTCACCCGGTGCACATCCAAGCAGCAGTCTAATTTCTGCCAGACTCGAAGCATGTCCAGTGACCATCGTGTGGAGACCATCGTCTCCACAGCATGGGTCCTTTGATATCACTGATGGATCTGGGCATTTGGGGTACGTACATATTGTCTTTCACATGCCCCCAAAGGAAGTACAGTAGAACCCCCTCTCGTCCGTCCTCTGATGGTCCGCCACTCCGGTTGATCCGACCGTGCTCGAGCCGGCCGAACTTGTCCCCGACTCGTCGGTGACTCACCACCTGTCGTGCCATTGTGTTGTTTACTTGCATATACAGTGACGGTAGATGGTGAAAACGCTCTTAGGAATCGCAAAACACTGAAAAAGCCTAAACTTGAACTGCTTGACAACGCAGTAAATTCATATATTTTACTGTAAATCCGTATTTTTCTGTATTTTCTGATAATCCGACCTTTTTTGCGTTCCGACCATAGCCCCAGTCCCGAAGGTGACGGATTAGAGGGGTTCTACTGTAATCATATGGTGTCATTCATGTTGTAGAGGCCATCAAACCAACTTGCTTCATCGCATTTGGCAGGAATTAGACTACTGCTTGGATATGTGCCAGGTGATGAAAGGTGACCACATTGAGGGCCACATCAAGCTTGGACAGTTATACTTCCAATTGAGAGAGGTCATGACTGCATACAGGTCTTTTAAACCCTATCATTCTTTTATGTCCACCCTGTATATAATTACACAATTTTTTTCAATAAACAATACTTTTCTATGTCTTCACTTGAGAATGTGTATCAAGTCTAATAACATGTTTACACTATCACGATATATATATAACATGCAACAGAGCTAGGACTAAAATGTTTGAATGTTTGGAAATCTGCCAAATACAGAAAGATTCAGAACATATAAATGCTGTAAACAGACTGAATCATGGACAATAAAATGGCATCCGACACCCCTCTCGAACTCAGTTGTTGAATACATCATGCCAAAAAATGCTGAAAAAGCAAAATAAGTGGTAAACATAAGGAACATGGATATAACTGAAAATCAATGTATTAGCAGAATGACAAAATGCAGGCCCCACTGTATAAATATAAAAAAAAAAAAAAATTAAAAATAAAGTAAAGAAATTTCAAATTTTGATAAATTCCTTCCTTCCTTTCATCGACTTTGGCCAACTGTGACCACGGGCTAGCCCTACCTGAAAACGTCAGGGTGAGGCTTGGATATTTAGATAAATTATTATTTATTTAAATTCTTAATAATTTTACAGTGTAAAATATAACTTTGAGTTTTGTGGGTTTTTTTTTACATTGGAAATATATCCCTCCCATTCTGGAAAAATTTCTGTGAGCATCCACTGAAACAAAAGTTAAATTTATGCACTGTAATTACAAAAATCAAGGTTTGATTGAATTTATCGTTATTGAACAAATGTTGAAATTTTATTAATTATTGAGATTTCAAAACTTGCCATTCAACTGGTCTGATTTACAAATGACAAGGTTAATATGTAAGCTATTACACTCAAGCAGTGAAATAATCATATTTTATTGATATTAAATTTCATTATAAGCAGCAATTTAAACTGTTTCTTCAAAATAAAATCATTTTTTGAGCAACTTATGAAATGTAGAAATTGTTAAGAGAGTGGACAGGCCTAATATATGAACATTTTTGACAATTGCATAAGAAATGCCGCACGGACATCAAAGAACTTTGAGGTAATTAATTTCAATTTTACAGCTGAAAGACGAAGACCAAACCCATAGGTATCAAAATTAATGAAAAGCTTTAAAAAAGAATGGTGAAAATGGAGAACTCCTCACACTGATATAATTCAGAAACAAATAAGTCATATTAAAATTAAATGTTATTCTTTTTAGCAGTAAAAAATTCTTGCATGTAAACTGTAAAAAAAAATTAATCTCTTAATCAATAACACTTTGTTTATTAATAATTAAATATAAGAGAAATTGAATTTCATTTCACAACAGCTTTCTTAAAGTAAAATGTTATTCCTTCTCGTGAATAGTAAGCAATTTTACCTCTTGATCCATAAAATCCTCTGGTTTCTGATTCTTTTGTGAAACACGATTTGATCTGGAAGATATAAAAGTTGACGGAGTCCATCCTAAGAAGAACAAAGGGGGAAACCAAAGTTTATTTTTTTTCCAAGACAATAAAGTTGATAAATAATCATAATTATAAATGTTTATTATAATTTAAAGCTATATGTTTATGTAAGTTTTATTCTAAATAATAATTATTTTCTTTAAAATGAAAAATTATAAAGACTTAATAAATTCAGTAAGGCAAGGCAAGTTGTTCTTCCTATTAGAATTTTAAAACCCTTAAAACTCCCTTTTTATAACTGACTAGTACAAAGTGTGAAACAGATATTTTAATAGCTAAAGATGAGCTTATTAATTTTTTCTCCAGGTTTTGAGTTTGTCCCAATGCAATTACTGTCATGGAAATAATTCTACCATTTAATATTCTATATTGAAAATGTGGAATTTTCATTATAATGTTTCGACTTTTTTAATGATGTGACTACCTGTAGACTTAGAATTTTGAGATGTGAAAATTCACTTAAAGAGTTGGGTCATTTTCAGCATTTATTATTAACCTGTCTCCTACCTTCTTTTGTCCCAACACTGTTGAAATATCCAGCTGAGAAGCCACCAGTGAAGGCACCATGAAATCGTCTCCTTCCCTTTTCATCAGTAACAATCTGATCTTCAGTTGAAACAGGCCGTTTCTTGGGGACTTCATCTAATAAAAATTTGCAAAACAATATTTCAATTATGGTATTTGTTTTCAGTTGTAGTAAATACATCAAATACTTCTATTAATTTTTAATAGCAAGATAACAATTTTAAACAGTCCAGTATTTAGAGTAAATTGCTTTCACAAACAATTTCATCAGGAATTTGATGTAAATTCTAATCAATTATTATAAGAATAAACAAAAATTGGCAATGACCTAAACTATTTTTTATTATAAAACATTGACTTGTAATTTTATTGTATTCAATTTCATGTAAATCCAAGATAAGCAGATGAATCACGACATAAACATTCTCTAACTACCCTTATTAGATTGTGACAAACAAGTTCCAACTATCACTTTCAGATTATTAGGATTAGATTAAAAGTTTGCCATGGCTTTTCCCAAAATTAGTGCACCAAGTTAAATTTAAGTTTTCAATTTTAATTGTAGCCTAACATTAAAATTTCAAAAAAACAAAATATACTAATACTTTTATTTTGTTTTTTCTTTAACAACAGAATTCAAAATTTAATTATATGTTTATTCTTAATTAGTTTTTTTTTTTTTAATAACTTGTTCTAGGCAGCTTTTCTATTTACAAAAGATGGACTGCAGTAACTAGATCTATTCTATCTATATTTTCTCCCTTTAAAGAAAAAGGAATTTTGAAAATGTATGTATTAAACAACTTAACATCGAAACACAGAAATTATACTATGGAATTATCAACTTTCTCTAAAAACCAATCTAGAAAGTGGTTGATGTAAATAACTTTTTCCTTATTTCAAGACACTCATCTTTGAATCCAATTTGTAACAAAAACAATAGTGAACTAACAATCAGTTTTCTAGGATAAACAGTTATTAATTTATCATGATTACGAAGCTTACAATGCACAATGGATGGTTTTGGAATCGGATCCTTGAATGAATAGGTGTTGAGTCATCTTAATCAAAATACATGAATTGACTTGCTTAGTTTCATTCTGCAACCATTCACATTCTAATGTTAGAAGGAAAATGGTCAAAAGGAAAATAAAAAAAACAAAGTATAAGTTTTGTTATTTCAATGTCCCAAATACTTACTGTAATGTATTTAAATATCCAAATTGTGAAGCAAATAGAATATGTAGCAAGAAAGGTCAAATGATTTTAGGAACTTCCTTTTATACAATAATATTATATTCTAATTAAAGACCAGCAAACTAGTGAGTATCCCAGCTCACTTCACAATTAACTGAGCAGTTCATAATGTGATACAAGAAAAAAGAAAAAGAAAAACACAGCTTTCGGCAGCAGATATTTTGTGGTTGTAAAGATTATCTGGAACTGAAAAATTAAATGACTGTTAAAAGCTGAATCTAATAGTAGACAAACTTAACTTTTGATGATGAAACTGCGCAGTTGTGTTAATAATGAATTAATGGGACAACTGATGGATAATTTCTAACCATCAAACTTTAAGGACATAAATATAAAAGAAGAATTTAAACCACTTGTTTTTATGTATCAGAAACAACACAGTCCTTCAAGTCATCAGTGATTCTCTAGAATCTATTTGTGTCTGAATCAATTAGACACAGTGGTTGCAGTAGTTTTTATCTGCTTAGGCTACAAATCCTAACAACTACAGATTTCATGCATATTAGTCTGCTTCAAATTTACCTCTTTCAATGTAAAATAAATTTATAAATTATTAAGTTGTTTAAATGGCAGTACACCTTTTATTTGTATTATAACAAATATAAATCTTGTGATTACCAACAAAAAAAGATTTCTTGAAAGTTACGAAATATTCAGAATTCAACAATCCTACAGAAATCTTTTGCTAAAAAAGACGAAATATCAAAGTAGATAAAGGATAAAGATATTTGTTACATTTAAAAGAAGATTATACTCAATATATTTTAGCAATGAATTCAAACTCAAGTTCATTATTTCCAATAATGTTCTAGTCCTAGATTTGTTAATTTTTATTTGAAAAAAATCAGATTTTATATAAAAAAAAACAATAAAATTTAAAGCTCGGGAATTTAGTGTTATTTCATCTATTTATTAAAGAATTAGGAAGAACCATGCCTCAAATTTATAAAAATAGATTTATGACAAATGGCATTTTTTTAACGTTATAATTTGTTCCATTTTTTTTTTAATAACTGTAATATATATAACTGACTACTCAAGGCGTCTCTCAAATAAGATTTTTGTTTTTCTCAAAGTGCAAGGGTTTTGTTTTTTGGCAAGATACTACGCTATTCTAAGAATCAAATCTAAAAATATATAAGGCCACTATATTTAGTTAAATGGTATGTTTTAAAACTTTTCATAAGGTTTCTTAAAATGAATATCAATTGAGGGAAAAAGAACTTAAAATTTTCTACCTGGTACTGCAGATGTTAATAATATTCCATTACAATCATCATTCTTGTACAGTATTATTAAACTATATAATATTTGTAATTAAAGTAATAATTATAAAAACGTGGTAAATTCATTTACTTTTCTATCAACTAGTGAGAATGGATTTATTAATGACTGGTGTGTGGATATAAATAAACAGAATATACATGTAAGTCTAAATATACATAGAAATGTTATTTACATGTGGGAAAATGGCAAAGTAAAACCATTTAAATAACTCAAGGAATTTTAATAAAACAGAAAAAAAACCTTAGAAAAAAAATAATTATTAATTTACCGTCTTCAAGTGGTTGCACGGGAGTTCCACAGCAAACCAAGATTTCGTCGTCTGACTCCATAACTAATATTTACAATTGTTTATTGATTAAGAATGTCATTAGATTTGACTGAATTCCTAACGTTGGTAGGAAATAATATTGGGGAAGGCGTGTTACAAATGTAATAGCTAAGGAAAAAATGGGTTACATTATAAATAATTATTTTAAATGATAGAATGACCTTTCAAACTAAATTCACATGGAATTATGGTGTGCAGATAAGATCCACAACTTTAGAATTATATGAAAAACCAAAATAGATCAACTTCCTATAAGAAGTAATTGATGATTTATTTATGTTGGTGTATTTTTATATTTGTGAAATAGCTTCGTTTTAAATTTAAATTACAATACAAAATAAAAACATTATTTTTTTTATTTAAATTCAATATACGAACTGAAAAGCTATAAATAGAGGCTGAATGAGCTGGCGCCTGCGCAGTAGTTGTCTTCCTGACCACATATCTTCTGGTCAGTGGTGAAATGATTCGAAATAGTTATATAAAGTTCAGCTAAGGAATGATCGTGAAATGTATGTATCATTGCAATTAGAAATTAATTGTAGAACTGACAACAGCAAAAGAAACTTTGTTTGCAACAGAAATGCTCCGACGTATGAGTTTCAGGAATTTAAAAGTCTCGTTAATGAGGCATTCAGATAGTGATGCAAATGGCGTCACTACAAACAAAGCGGAAGATGCCGAATTTGGACGCCTGGACACAGATGCCAAGCAACAAACGGGCTTCTCCAAAACGCACAAAAGTAAAATTAAGAACAGCAGAGGGGGAATTTGGAGGAGATTGCGTCGGAAACTGCGGAGAAATAACCGGAAGTGCTTCGCTCACGATGGGACGGAATCGCCTTCGGAAGATTCTGATCAGGGCTTCAGCTCAGGAAATAGAAATTCTAAACAAAACAACAAATCGAGAGGTGCTTACGGAGTCTGCCCTATCCCGTCTCCATCGCCTTTTCATATTGCCCAGAAGAGCCGAAACTCCAAAGAACTGGAAGACGAAATTAACAGTAATACTGAAACCACAATTAGTATACAAAAAACCACCCTGTCAGCTGAGGGTAACAGTGCTGACGAAGCCACCAGTGCTAGTGGATCCAACGCATGTAAACAAACATCAATTTCTAGGAAACCCTCAGTAAATTGTGCCTCGACTGATGAAAGCAAACTGCATGAAGTGTCTAGTCATGAATTTAATTGTAGCAATAATTCGTTACTCATCAGTGACAATCAAATTCTTGTTTCCAGATCAGTGCCTGACTACGAAACTCAGCATTTATACGATTTGTCTAGAATATCGGTTTCTGTTTCCCGTGATAACCCATATGCAACACCGAGGATTAGTTTAACTATGGAACTGTTCAAACTATCAAAATATGGATGGTATTGGGGTCCAATAACAAGAACTGAAGCTGAAGAAAAGTTGTTAGATCAACCAGATGGTGCTTTTTTGGTGCGGGATAGTTCAGATGATAGGTACTTATTAAGTCTCAGCTTTAGATCTTACGGTAAAACTCTGCACACTCGCATTGAACATTGTAATGGGTTATTCAGTTTCTATGCACAGACTGAACCTGAAGGTCACACTTCAATTGTGAACTTAATTGAACATTCAATGAGCTACTCTCAATCGGGAGTTTTTTGTTATTCTCGAGCACGGTCACCAGGATCGCCTTCATTTCCTGTTCGCCTAACAAAACCTGTTTCCAGATTTACTCAAGTGAGGTCACTGCAGTATCTCTGTCGCTTTATTATTCGACAATATACTCGCTTTGATCACATTCAGAAACTACCACTGCCTAATAGGATTAAGGGTTATATTGAAGAAGGACACTATTGATGTTTTTTTTTTATTATTATTATATAATGTGGCACTTTCCAAGAGTAGCAGAGCCTTTTACAGGTGACTAAGTTAAAGGCTTGTATCCAAAGATACACTTGGAGATTTACCTACAATATACGAGCTATAATTAGGACAAAGATTTGTTTCTCAAAAGTTCAACAAAGCTGTGAGATCCTGTTAGTTTGGTTGACAGGAACTCCACTATTATTGGCAAGTGCCTAAATTTGTTTCACACAAACTGTGTGAATGTGCCTCAAGCAATCTCTTGATATCTGGGTAAAATCCTTGGCCATTTAGTTCATGGTAAAAAGCCTTCAGTTTTGTGATAACTTTTATAAATGTTATGTTTGAATTTTAATTAACATCAATAAATAGAAGATACTTATATGCAGTTTCTTATACTACACACATTATAGAGTTAGAATGAAGAAAAACAAAACAAAAAAAATAGAAACAATCAAAATTTATATTACTGCATAATTTTATTTTTATATCTTGGGAATATATAGATATTTCTGAAACTTTTTCTGAAAAATGGAGTGAAGAGATGACTTTGGAGTATTTTTATTCCCTACAGTTTAAATTGTATTTATTCAGTGGTCAAAATATTTTGGTTTTTTTTTTTTTTAAACAAAATGTGTATTAATTTATCGCTGCCTTGAAAATAATAATAATCTTTTAAGCTGAATGTGGCTTGTTTTGTTTCTGCTCTTCCCCCCTTTTTTTTCCTATGAATTTGACAGTTAATAGTAGCAGGTTTCTTTACTAATGCTTTACCAATAAATTTTTTACAGTGAAAATAAACTTATTTTATATTTTCAATACATAATTAAATTACAGATTGACATGTAATTTGATATTACTGTACAATATCTCTTGCTGATTCTTTTTTTTTTTTTTTTCTATTTTCATTTAAGTTTGTACAAACTAATGTTTTTCTGGCAGACAAAATACATTTTTACTTGTTACTCTGCACAATAAAAATAAATACCAAATTCCTAAATATCAAGTTATTCTCTATTCTTTCAAAAAAAAAAAAACCAAACTTATATTATAGCATGAAGAAATTTTATTATGTGCATTGGACACAATTTCATAATGAATTTTCTTGCACATAATAATTTAAAATGAACTGAAATAAGTTTGTTTTTTTCCCAATCTTATATAAAAAATTTTAACGTGCTGTGATGTTAATCAAAAAATGAACATAAAGCTTCAGCACCTGAATTGAATTGCCGCTTTCTGATTCAATTATTGGGAAGGATTTGGGAAAAGCTGTTTCACCCTTCAACGGGATCGTCAGCCCAAACCCGCCTCCCTCGATAGAAGAACCAGAAAAGGAGCAATCCTAAGTGAAGGTCACCGGCCAACCTGGCGATGACCTCCCAAAGGAAAAAAGGGCAACAAACAAATTTGAAGTGCCGAGAGGCATCATTCAAACCTTTGCCTACAACTAGTAGGACAAAGAGGCATTAAATTAAAAAATCAAAACAACTCAAAGCTTCATCAAATCTTAAATAAAAAATTTTAACGTGCTGTGATGTTAATCAAAAAATGAACGTAAAGCTTCAGCCTCTTTGTCCTACTAGTTGTAGGCAAAGGATTGAGTGATGCCTCTCTGCACTTCAAATTTGTTTGTTGCCTTTTTTCCTTTGGGGGGGAGGGTCATCGCCAGATTGGCCAGTGACCTTCACTTAGGATTGCTCCTTTTCTGTTTCTTTTATCGAGGGAGGCGGGTTTGGGCTGACGATCCTGTTGAAGGGTGAAACAGCTGTTCCCAAATCCTCCCCAATAATTGAATCAGAAAGGGGCAATTCAATTCGGGTGCTGAAGCTTTACGTTCATTTTTTGTTTCCCAATCTTGTTAAATATAAATTTCACTGACAGAAAAGTGTGACTTCAGCTTAGAAAGATTTTGAATTAAAAAAATAAATTTTTTTTTACAAAGATTCAAGTTTTGTGCCTATTCAGAAAATTAAAAGTGAACTGACATAAATAGATATTTTGATTTAGATAATGCATGGATTTCACATTTTAAGATCGCTTCAAACTGCAGTGGAAAGTAGAATTTTAGTACTTGGAATGATGTGAATCAAAACTTTTTAAAAGTAACAAATAAATAATTCCAGAATGAATGTCCAAGATAAATTATTTATTACTAAAATCTTGCGCAATATTTCAGAGTAAATTCCTCTGCTTCTCAGCAGATTGTAAATACAAAAACGATTATAACAACAAAGGTACTTAACAACATCGTAATCTATTATCAACAATAATCATATCGCAATTTCATACAATAAAAACTTTCAATATGGGATAGTAATAGAACAACTTAATAATAATAGTGGAATTTAGTTTCATTCTCATAAAATTTTTCAGAATTATTTATAACACACTTCAATAATGAATCTAGAAGTTCTGTTTCTTGGGCAGAACACTGTTTAGTCCATCATCAACCCAGACCCTGAAGTTAAGGCATTGAAAATTTATAAAAAAAATGGTGGGACTGAAACTAAATTTCAATAATATTAAGTTATTGTATAATTATCCCGTATTGAAGGGTTTCATTGTACGAAATTGCTATATTATTGGTTTGATTGTATGAAATTGCAATATGATTATTGTTGGTAATAGATTATGATGTCGATAAGTATCTTTGTTGTTATAACCATTTTCCTATTTAAAATCTGCTGAGACACCCAAAGAAGCAGAGGAATTGACTCTGCGAAATATTGCACAAGATGATATAGTCAGTGTTGTAAAGATTTTAGTAATAAAAAAATAAATACTTTGGATATTTAGATATTTAAAAATAAATCTGTCAAGCATTAATAAATATTGCTAGTTTTAATAAGTTAAATACTTTTTCAGATACGTAGTTTTTTTATTTTTTTTTTTACAGTTATATTTGTACTTGCCCATTCCTTTTTTTTAGGGTTTTTGAAAATTGAATGTTTTGCTTTGCTTTTTGGTGTCTGGTAGATTATCTTTGCTCATGAAATCATGTGTGACTTATTAAGAATAACTACTTAAAGCTGTTAAGGATATATGGGTTGGGGAAAAAGATGTAAAAATCTTTCAGTGAAAGAAATTTACTTAACTATCATTTGGCGATTACAACCTTACAGGCAGCAGACAAAGAGCATATCTATAAAACAAAACAATCATCTAAGTTAAGAGCTACTCTTATACAGAGAAGAAACTGGGGTTTGTGCAAGTATTAGGGCCTCTTTGCTGTATGGCCAAAATTATATAAAACAGAGAAATTGTTTTACTTGATCATTGTAGTCAAAGTAAGAAATAATTAGAATGACAAAGATTCTGCAAAAAAACAAACATTCCCCATCCCAAGGCTTGCAAAGACATGGGATGATCATCCACCCACGTAAAAAAGGCCATTTTAGACGTACCATTTCAGTAGGCAATGCCAACAGCAATATGAGAATAGATTGCCAATGAATAAAAAGCTTGGTCTTACATGCTTCCATCAGATACACTTTCAATTGCTGTTAT
This sequence comes from Thereuonema tuberculata, assembly GCA_023159025.1. Taxonomy (NCBI): domain Eukaryota; kingdom Metazoa; phylum Arthropoda; class Chilopoda; order Scutigeromorpha; family Scutigeridae; genus Thereuonema; species Thereuonema tuberculata. The sequence goes on along the minus strand of JAFIDM010000007.1, from coordinate 29,221,444 downwards.
ACCTACGTTTTATATATGAAAATAACATTTATATAAAAATCATTTATTCAATAGGCGAGAAAATGTTTCTAATTAATTAAAACAGGAAATATGTATTTTATTTTTTCCTCTTTTTGTAATCTTCATTTTCATTTTTGATATTTCTTGTTAAATCTCTATGAGCGATGATATGTTTTTGAGAATTCAGATTTTCAGGCCAGAATTCTATGATTTTGGTTAATAAAGTAGATTTTTCTGGAGGCATCCACAAAAACATTGTGAAATGATGGCTTCTGTTCGTGACAATCAATTTTATAGTCGATTATTTAGAGTAAACAGGCATGAATGTGATTGGACTACAAGTTCCACAATTCAACACTAAATACAGTGGCATCAAGATTGTTACTACAGATGAATGGCAATATCCTTTGAAAAATAGAAAGAGTAACAGAGGCAATCTCTTGGCCATCAGGAATGTCGTACAGATTGCTATTGAATGACACATCTAATACAGTCTTAACCCTTCAAGCCGGTAAGATGTACACGGGTACGTTCTCATGTGTCTGTCTCACAGCCGGTTTGACATACAGGGGTACGTTCTCTGCAGGGATAGGTAATTGGTGGCCCCCCCTCTGTTAATGTTCAACCAAATTCTGTAATTTTCCGCTGACCGAGAGATAATTACTTAAGCTTATAATTCAGTGGTGGAATTTAAATTTCTGCACTGTATGTTAGCTATTAAAATTTTTTCTTTCAGTTTCTTTGTTTTCTCAATAAAAAAAAGTACCGGTTGAAAGACATATTCGGAAAAAAAAACTCGCCAGTCTGAAGGGTTAAGAAACAAATTTATCCTACAGAGTAACTTGCTAATAAGAATCCAAAATACTACTATGTTAGCTATTTTGCATTGTATATGATAACTATGCTTGCAGTTTTAGGAAATTGAAATGTCAGTCACATAAAGTTCATAGTTAAAAGAAACTATTAGCAAGATTTCTCACTATAAATAACAGGGCTGTGCATTTGGGATTGTTTTTGTTGTTTTTTTTTTTTCCCAACTCCAACTTTGATTCCACTGGAATCAAGAAATGCAACTTCTTCTATCAAAAAAACAACGTTGTTTCTTGACCCCAATTCCTCAATCTGAGCAATGAAAAAAAAATTTCCAGTACTTGGCACTAAAGTAATACAATCCAGTCACCACCCCTCCCATAGCCCTGGTAAAATACGGATGTAGCAAGAATTTGTAGTTCAAAAACAAAAACTAAGAATTAAACTATTCTTCACTGAACTCTTTAGATCTTCATTTGAATATTTTAATAAGGTTTCATTAAATAAGCCCTTACAATAAATTTTATTATCATTGGAAGTACTGGGTGTAAAAAAAAAAAAAAAAACCACGGGGGGGGGGGGGGAACAAAAGAATTTTCTTCAACCAACTGTTGATCTTCAGCCATTTACTTAAAAATCATTGCCAATATTCCTACAAGTTTGTTCAAATTCTTCTAGGCTTCATTGTTATATCATGTGTTTCTCCATTAACTATAATTTAAGAAGCTGTATTTAAATTGCTATCTACTGATTTAGCAATTTTCATTATCTTCTCATGAAGGGATATCATTCACTGCATGAAATATTTATCCTAAGACAGACCAATTAGTAAAGGTTCAATGAAAAATAGTACTGTCCTCTACTCCATAATAATAAGCACAGTGTGATTGGAATAGCATAATGAAGTGAGGAAAGACAAAGAGAATATTGGTATAATGTAATTACAGATTATTTCCATGATTTTAATGGATTTGGTTGAGAGAAAAATTTGTATCGTAAGTATGTAGCAATGTCTCGATCTGTTGCTGGACATTTAAGGGTTTTCCCCTTTCAAAATCATGGGGAGTTTTATTTTCTTGCTGAAATTTATATATTGGACTCAAATAGCAAAGTGATTTGTAAACCATTACATATTCTATTACAAATTATTTGTTAAAAAAAAAAAAAAAAACCCGAAGTAATTCTCAAAATTTATTCTAATTTTTCTGCAATCAGCTTTTGAATAGTCCTAAAAAGAATGTGTCCAACATACATATAAACTTACAGAAACAGTAAGTATTTCTGTAATGTCTTGCCTGATGCTTTATTCCTAATATATTGCAATGCATAAATTAGAGCAATACTTTAATGTGTGGATCCTTTATTCAGTGGGTGTAATTGACATACATTCTAGCCCATGTTTTCAACAATAATATTTGTAATTCAGCTAGATTAAAGGGATACCAATTTCATCTGTTATTCAAGTAGTCCCAAAGATTTTCAGTTAGATTTAAATCTGATAAATATATAGATTAGATGAGAGTTCTACTCCTGCCTGTTACAGGGTTTTAGCTCCATGCTCTATAGTTATCCTTACCACTACAGTGCCTTTAGTGTTTGTCCTTCAAATTACCCAAAAAGAAACATCTGGTTATCTAGTATCTTTCTAGAGCCTTCCTAGTTCTGTGATCCCATATCTCCAGCTTAAGAGACAATCTGAAAGTAATCTTATCATACTGTCTGCTACATATTCTTTGCCTTTAATTTTTGAAGTACAGATGCCAGCTAGTCAGATCTAAGTTTCCTTTTCATTCTATTCCAATTACTATAATGGATCTCTTCAGAAAAGCTCTGCTTTTAATATTCAATTCCCTTTTCCACAGACTGCCCTTATTTGAATGTCTACAGTAATCCCCGTCTGATTGCATCCACTAGCCTCTCTCCAGTGTGTGAGCAATACCTTCCGCTACAGATAGGTCTGTAATTAACATTTGAATTAGATGTACATTACTGCTTATATATTTACTTGGACTATTGAATTCTGCCAAATTTGGCTACTTATTTTATAGATTCTTGTATAATCCTACCAAATTTAATCTCCAGTTTTGCCACATGTCTCATCTTTCTTTCATACAATTCATTGCAGAAATAATATGATATGATGATGATACAGGTTACATGTCCATTGAAACTGGAGCGCCATCCCTTCCTCTTACCAAGTTAATGTTACTATCATTATTATTATTCTTATTATTATTTGCTCCATGTACATATTTGAATGTTTGATGCATTTTTTGACTTGGCTGAATATGCTATTTTTTCCCTCTCTCAGATTTTTCTAAAATACAGACTTTAGAAATAATCTGAAGATTCATATTCACAAAGCAATTATAAAATATTAATGTGACTACATCTGTTTGATTAAGAAGAATTCCTTCATCTCTTCTAGAAAATGGACAATATCTTTCTATATAAGCCTCATTCTTTGTAATTAAAATCTCAATGTATATATTATAGAAGCCGTTCCTAGGAAAGTGATGCTCATCAGATCAGTCAGTCAGTCAGTCAGTGTGTGTTTGTACCTAATAACTTTTCAACCAATGGATGGAGTTTTAGTTGGAAATGATTGAACTTACATAGATTTAAAATCTTTCCCAAGTGGGTCTTCATTGAGAAATAAGCATGAGAAAGTGACAAAAATTTGCTTAGAAAAGTATTAGAATCTAAACAAGGGATTTCTATTATTTGTCTTAAACAACGGTTCTTAATCCTTTCAGCTATTCCTTTTGTTTGGATAGGATTAACATAATCAGCTTTTGATATTAAGGAAATAACGCTGATTTAAATAATTTTTTCAGAAAATGAAAAATGTGTCCTGTTTGTAATCTGAAAGTAAATGTATTTTTTCATTTGTTTCGTTTCCACAAAAGAAAAATAATAAACAAATTTATTAGACCTTTTTATAGACTTTCAGTTCTCTCAGGGACTTCTTTGGTTTATTTATAAAATAAACATTAGAAGTTATAGCTAAACAGTTTGGTGACAATTTTAGTTTTTTTTAATCCTCTGGATTAAATAATCAAGACTTTTTTACAGAAAAATTACATTAAAACCTTTATCAGTAGGATTTTAAATATTTTATTTTCATAAAGTTACAGTAACAAAACATAGATTTAAAGTAGTTTAATACTAAGAAATCTTTCAGCAGTGTCTATCTTGCTGTAGATCCTAATCCAACAATATTTCTTACCTATATGTAAATAAAAAACAAAAGAAAAAAAAGCTTTTATTATATTGTCATTTCTGTCCAGGTATAAATTTTTTAATATTATGTAGTATTCAGAAACAAATATATCAAATACCAAAATCTAAATCGATTCTATTTAGGAATCTCTTCCATTGAATTTCTATCTACAGATATTGAAGTTGGAGGGATTTTTTTTTTAAATAAATTTACTCTGAAAATATTCTGAACCAAAAGAAAAGTTTTTTTTCTTCCAACAATTTTTACAGAATCATTTAAAAAAGTTTTCACTCATTTTCTCATTTATTTAAATGTTTCATTCCTTAAGAATTATCATATCTATATTTAGGGGAAAAAAAATCATTTCTGCTTCACATGACTGTTCTTTAAGTAGCCCAGTGGTAAAATATGACTTGACTTGGCCTGGAGGAGCCAGGCTCAATCCCAGACAGTTGTCGGCGATTTCTCCACATTGAATTCTTCTCCAGATGATTCCAAGGGTCCACCCAACCCTCTGAAGAATAAATACGGGATTTCTTTCCCACAGGGTTAAAGATAGGCAGGTATTGCTGCTGACCACCCGATCTTAACTTAGTCCCCAGCGGAAAGGACACACCAAAAGCCTTACCTCCCACAACCTGAGGAGAGCCATAAAGAACTGTAGTGGGACAATTTAACTTAAATGCTCTTTATAGAATTGACATCCTATATAGCTTTGGTTTAGAATTATTCACTTATCATATCATTCAAAAATGATCCATTGTTTAATTATTTTAAAATCTAAGAAGAAAAACGGGGAATTTACAAAAAAACGTTTGTTTTTAAAGTTATTTAAAGAAACTATTTGCCTGCCTGTTTTTTATATGTAACAAAAATTATATGGTTTTCTAAAGCTTTTACAATCAGTTATCTGAAGATGTTCAGAGTAAATTGAACCAACAACAATTAAAAAGATAACTTTATATTCTGTGGAAATGATTTGTGTTAAAGTGAAAGTCTGCATTTTTGAAATTTTAATACTCGTAAGATGAGTATCATTGATGACCATTAGTTTTTAAAGTAAAAGTAGGAGAATTAATTTCATTATGATGATAAAGTAAACTCCCATGAGGCGCTACTTGCCCGTACCAATGAAGCATTTTCGCAGTTAAAGGACAGCCCTGCTGAACTACGAAAAGCAACAAGAGCAATCGTTAAACGTGCAGAAAAATGCATTGAGGTTGATGGAAACATTATTGAGCATTTACTTTCTTTATATTATTAACTTTCTGTATACTGTATTTGCACCGGTTTTTTTTTTTTTTTTCAGAAATAAATATTCTACAAATTTTGTTGTACACTTTTGTGTGTCTAACCTACTTTACCAACATTGTCGTACGTCGAACGGAAAAACGGTTGTTTCGTGATTCCTCTTTTGTAGGTTCCACGTGGGATACGCTTACAAACACAGTGAGATACATTCTGCGACATGTTTCATTCGATTTTTCAGGTCAACAACCATATGAAACCACTGATTTCACTCCTTAATTTACCTTCCCAGACTTCCAGCAAGTCGTCATTTCACCCAGGGTACTATATATATATATACAGTGAAACCTCCTTTAAATTTAGTGCTAATTAAAATGGCATCAAAAAGGAAGAGATTGGCACTGAAAGAAAAAAATTGATGTTCTTGAAGTTGCTGAAAAAGAAAAGCTGAGTGTGCGTTGTCTTGCTGAATGTTTTAAAGTTGGAAAAACTCAGATAAGTGAACTTTTGAAGGACAAAGATGAGATTAGAAAAATGTCTTTGGTGAATTCAAACGAAAATTCGAAGATTCGTAAAACTGAAACAAGCAAAATCGAGGAAATGGTGATAAAATAATTCCGCTTTGCTCGTGCAAAGAACATTCCTATAAGCGGTGTTTTCCTTCAAGAAAAAGCCAGAGAAGTCGGTCAAACTTTAGGATTGGACACGTTTAAGGCATCAAATGGATGGCTAGAAATTAATTGTCTACATACTGTAATTAATTTTATTATTATTTAAGTAAGACAAACGGATTAGCACTCATTTAAAAAGAAATGTAGTAAATAATTTGCAATTGTTCATATTCTCTCATACCGCAATGATAATTGTAGAAATTTAATTAAGATTGTATGTAATTTTTCATTAAATGACATGCTATAAGCTAAAAAATAAAAAAAAGACGGTCCTCCCCAATAGCGGACACCCCCAATAACGGACGAAACTTCCAAGGATGTATTCGGAAGTGAACTCTTCCATTTTTCCATTTTATTTTCCTCACAAATATTGTATTATCAGAATTGAATAATAAGCATATTTGTATTTTTTTGGCTTGAACTTCTGTTATTCCTATATTATCAGAATTAAATCTTCTACTAAAATTAGTCCTTTATAGTATAAATAATTTTGGTTTATCTTGAGTACAGATGGAGGTTCTTGTTTATTTGTCTGATATGTATAAAAATCAAGAGATATCTTCCTCATAACAATTTAAATCTTGTACTAAAATTTCAGCTTTTTAGGACAAAGTTTTTGAGTTATCAATATCACAGATGGATAGAAAATTGTTAATTAAGTCACAACACTCAGCCCAGAATTGGCGAGTGTAGGAAAATTATTTGGGATCCTTCCAACCAAAAGAAAGGAAGGGATAAAAAATGTTGGATTTCTTGCTTTTCTTTCTTTAGAAGTGCCATCCCACCCTTGCCTTGTATGTTTTATTTTCTAGATCTGATTAGATTTTTGTGCTTGTGCTTTAGTCATATTTTTCAACTATGCCTTGAGTTGCCATCAATTGGCTGGAACTTGAATAATTTGTAGTTGTTTTTTCACATTTCATTTGTATATATTAAACTTCATAATATTTAAGAGTTTAGTCATAGACTTAGTTTTTCCTACTCCTCCACATAGTTTAATGGTCAGTCTACTTAAGAATGCAAGAATTCTGCCTTTTCTATTTAAATTTGAATTTAAAGTATATTTTTATTTAAGACTATACTTAAAACTGTGGAAATGTGATTAGATTTTGATATATTTCCATTAATATTATGAGCTACTTGTTTGAATGATAAAGTTTTGGTTATTGAATGTTCTGAAACTGCAAGGAAATTCCATAAGACTTTTGGGAAAAAATGGTTTTGTATTGGTTGTATTGCTATTTATTTTTTTTAATATGAAAAGGTCTGAAACTGAATCAAGAAATTCTACTAACCGTTTCTGCTGTTACCTGGAAAACATCCCATGATTTTTCTCCTTGTTTTTTCATCTAAGATGAAGAAGAACATAACACAAGGTTCCATTAGAAGAGAAATATTAATAAATTTAACAAGGCAATGATAAAATAACCAAAGTCTGAGAATATGTTGCAGAGGAAATGCAATATTACATGAATATTATTTTTAAAGGCTTGCAAATATTATGAAATTCAGATGAATTTCATTTGATTTGTAAGAAATTACTTTCTTCTGTTAACATCATCATCAACAAAATAATTGCACCTAACCCCCGAAGAACACGGATACCTTCCCCCGAATTACACGGTTTCAAACTACATGATTTTTGAGTAATTCTTTTGAAAAAGATTAAAATACATATATTTTATTTGATATAAAATTACAATAGTTAAAAATTTAGAGTAATATTCTCATCAATTACTTCAGCGATTAATGAAGTTTTACCCTTTTTAATACTTTTAGTGTTTTAGAATTATATTTTTCCCAATTAATTTGACTGAATAATTTATATTTTATATAGTTTTCCAATCTTAAACCAAAATTATTATTCAATTTATTGATTTGAAAGATTTTTAACCAATTGTATCTAGTTATTTTTTGATTATTTTGATTATTTTTTATTTTTACACTTGAAATGAAATCCCGTTTCTTGTAGTCTCGAACAATACGGTTTCAAAGAACACGGAACCAATTATCGTGTTCTTCGGGGGTTAGGTGTAGTCCTAATTTTTAGGTTCATAATGTGCTATTATAAAGCATGTAAATATTTAGTTACAATGGGGGAAAACTTGATAACAGATTTTTAGGTTTTGATTTTAAAATCCTGTGTGTATTGTTCTATAAAAAAATGGATGAAAGAAATTCCAACTTTTTCATTCATATTTTTTATTATGAAATGCAAAGGCCTATATTAATAAATTTCATAATATTAATCTTATAATATTTTATCTATTTCTTGTACAGATCACTCTGGTTGCCAACTTCTTGTAATTCCTATTTTTATACATTTTACCTAAGATTTTTTTTCTCTACTTTCTCCTGTAAGTATCTTTAATTTGGAATCTTTTGAATATACCATGAAATTACTGTTTCATGATTAATAAATTATGGCATTTCGGAGAGTGTTTCAAATCTAGCTTTTCTGGATATCAGGAAGTAAAATCTCTGATTTGACACTAATGACATTTATTATCAGACATGATGTGCGTAATTTTATTAAAGAAGGACCAAACACACACAATAAGTAAAAATAAATATAAACACTTCATTATAAAAACTTCATGACATGTTTCGAGGATCTTAATCCTCCTCTTCAGATGATAAACATAATATTAAGGAAAACTCTATGGCTCCGAACATAATATTGAAGCCAGAAAAGAATTTCAACAAATCAATACAAAGTAATAATTCAATAGCTTACAGTAATTGTTACCAAATTAATAAAGATGTTGTGCAACATTATTATATGAACTATCATCACAAATAGTAAATGGTCATATTAAGTTATATTGTAGGGCATTAGTCACCGAAATTTCGGTGTTATAGCATCTCATTGTTTTTTATTAACAAAGTCTCCATGAATTTTCTTAGATATGTGTCCTTCTCATTAGCATAAACAATTGGTTCATTGGTGAGTAGCGTATGTCCCGTTTGTTGATGATGCAGAGCTGTTTGGTACCGCTTATTTTTCCTCCTGACTGCCCCTTCGTGTTCATTTATACGAATTTGTAGTTGGCGTTTCGTTTCACCAATATATTGGCATTTATCACCCCCTTCTGCACATTTTATTCCATAAACTACATTAGTTCTGTCTAAATTACGTACATGTTCATGTTCTTTATTTTGACATAATAACCTACCCAATGTATTCTTAGTTTTATGGGCTAATTTGATATTAATTTGGCCTAGTACGGGAGAAAGTTTACTTCTAAGACAATGTTCAAATGGAATGGAAACAAACTGGCACACGCTTCTGCCTTCATTATCATTAATTTGTGAATTTTGAGATCTTATCATAATTAAACTCCTATGAATAATCCTATTAATAAAATCTAATGGGTAGTTGTTGCTTTGGAAAATACCTCTAATCAAATTCAATTCCTCGAATAGTAGCTTGCCATTGGAAAGACAATCGTAATTTAGACAGAACTGATGTAGTTTATGGAATAAAATGTGCAGAAGGGGGTGATAAATGCCTATATATTGGCGAAACGAAACGCCGACTACAAGTTCGTATAAATGAACACGAAGGGGCAATCAGGAGGAAAAATAAGCGGTACCAAACAGCTCTGCATCATAAACAAACGGGACATACGCTACTCACCAATGAACCAATTGTTTATGCTAATGAGAAGGACACATATCTAAGAAAATTCATGGAGACTTTGTTAATAAAAACAATGAGATGCTATAACACCGAAATTTGGTGACTAATGCCCTACAATATAACTTAATATTACCATTTACTATTTGTTTTGATAGTTCATATAATAATGTTGCACAACATCTTTATTAATTTGGTAACAATTACTGTAAGCTATTGAATTATTACTTTGTATTGATTTGTTGAAATTCTTTTCTGGCTTCAATATTATGTTCGGAGCCATAGAGTTTTCCTTAATATTATGTTTATCATCTGACGAGGAGGATTAAGATCCTCGAAACATGTCATGAAGTTTTTATAATGAAGTGTTTATATTTATTTTTACTTATTGTGTGTGTTTGGTCCTTCTTTAATACTAATGACATTTTTTAGGTGAGAACTAAATAAAGAAATCTTTACAATACTGAAGCAGGGCTCAATGTAAAAATTAAGATGTTTAGGTAACTGAAGAAATAGGCCTGTATTTCAGAAAAGGCAGTAGTTATTTCTACTTTAAATGATCGAATACTGGAATAATTTCAAAAATTAGCCTTATTAATTAAGTCAATTTATCAACTTATCAATAAAGCCACATGATTAAAACTTTACTCCTCTTTATGACTTTTCAATTAGAAAATCATCTAAATTGCTTCTTAAACTATTTAAAAAAAAAACAGTCTTTTTGGATTCACTCAATGGCAGTTTGCATCATTTTATGCTGGATTATTTTCAACAGAAGGATTTTTTTTAACATGAATCAAAAGAAGCAACTTTTTATGGATGTAAAGAGGATATGTCACCAATTTATACTGATCAACCATACAACCAACATTCTATGGCGTACTTGACCAGAAACCATGATAAGATTTTAATTAAAGAGTATTTTAAATAATAAATTGCTATTAGTTGTTCTTGTTTGAAACAGTATAATGATCTATGGAAAACTTAAAGTACATGAAGAAGGTCCTGGCTGAGGATCATAAGGATTTTTAGGAGTTTGTTCACAAATAGCTATGCCCATATTAAAAGCAACACTTACTTTTTTCCTTCCCATTTTACTGACTTTGAAGCAACAGTGACTTTTCATTCAGTTCTTAATTTTACGTGATTTTTTTATTTTATTTATTTTTTTGGAAGGAAGAGGGAGAAATGGTTATAAAAAGTGAATCAACATAAAAAGACCAATGTAAAACAATACAATTACCTATGCCACTAACACTGTACACATTTTGTGAGTATTTATTATATATAAACATTACCTCTCGTGCAAATTCACTAATGAATTTTAAGTTGTTTATTCGGCGATCCAAAAATTTCTGGGTAACTTCAAAATCAGGTGATTCATCCTGAATTAAGCACAATTCGGTTGCTTTATATGCTGCAGCTAAGCTCATGCGTTTTGTATACCAATTAAACTAGAAAATTAAAACAAATATTTTATTATTAACTATTTTAATATTAAAGAAGTAACACTCATTTAAATGTGCAAACATTTTCTAATAAAAATGTGTTTAAAAAAGAAAATGGTTCTATGTATGTGACAAAGCTGTTTTGGTAATACATAATAGTTACAGAATGTAAACTCCAAAAAATAAAATGAGTTAAGTGCTATATTGATGATCCTGCAAAATGAGATGGTAAGTAAGAGAAATTATCATATTAAGTAATCTATAATTTGGAATTTACAAATAATTGTGTCTGCTATTATATATCTAATAATGATGATAAGTAGGACAAGGCATTTGATGATTTTGCATCTTTTATCTATGAAGGTTGAAACATGGCTCGCATATATGAAAATGTGTAACATTAAATAATTGGTTAAATAAAGGCAATTCGTTAAGGCATTTTTTAGGGATAGGTCATTTTGAGCATTTTTTAGTAGTTTTTTGGAATGTCATTTTTTCTTATACTTTGAGATTTTATTTATTATTCAGTATCTTTGCTTGTCCTCATTCAAGCCAACAAATTTTTCCAGAAAACAAGTAGACCTTTTTTTTTTTGGTTGTCGAAGTTAAAAAAGGTAAAAAAAAGGTTTAAAGTAACAAATTCAAATGTTTTATTGGTCATTTTTTTTTTATTTTTCTGTCATTTTTTTACTATTTTTAGGTCATAAATGCATTTTTTATTTGTCATTTATTAGCAAATTTATTAGATCATTAAATGCCTTGCCCTAATGATAATAATAATATTAAATATGTAACCTACTAAATAAGCACATTATCAAATTTTAATAATGCAAAGAGAAGTTTGTTTTATTGCTTTATGATAGGTAAGAAGCCCTTTCAAAATATTCTGGAAAGACTGATAAACTGTGATGCACAATTGCTTTCCTATTATCAAGTTAGATTTGTCAACACAAGGATATTTGGAACATATCAAAGTGAGCTTAAATCTGTAAAGTAATTTTATATTTCTATATGTTTGCAATAAAGCATATACAAATATAGTAGACAAATGAAATAGTGGAAAAAAATTGTGTAAATAACAAGGTGTGTATTTTTTTCTGACCCTTGATTACACATTTTTTTGAAGAGTTTTTCTACAATTAATAGGAAAATAAATTTCGTAATTAATTACAAATAGTTAATGTGCAAATTTGTAAATGTATAATTAGATTATTAAAAATAATTTATAATTAACTAAAATTTGAAGGTTTAACAATGAGCTGTTGAGGATTAATGGTTGATTCAAAAATTTGGAGGAAAATCGATTAAAGATAAAATTAAAGCAATGTAACTTACATCTACAGATTTATCACCTGCATAAAACCAAATAGTATCAACTAACTGCATTAGTTTGGAAGTTGCTTCAGATGCATTTGATGGAAGCACAAGCAAAGACAGAGCCTACAAGAAAATAAATGAAAAGACAACAATAATTAAATTTAAAATTATAAATATTATATTTTGTTGATTTACAATTTATCTTTGCAATTCAAGATTTCAATTTGATTTAATTTTAAAGTTGATAATGCTTGTATTTAGTATTAAGTTATTAAGCAAATAGAATTCTTTCAACAATGGATTTGGTCTTTCAAAGCGATTGCCATCCTAAATTGTGAACGTCAAAAAATAAATAAAACTGCAAATATGTATCAACTATAAAGGTCTTATCATGTGATTTATCTGAATAAGGATGCATAAAACAGCTACAGAGGATAGGATGAGAAGACGCAATGCTGAGTTAACGCCATAGATACAAATTATATATCCAAAAAAACAACATTCCTAATATAAATCATACAGCTTATTTAGCAATTTTAATATTAAAAGTAGTAGAAAAATGAATTAAAATTGAAGAGTTATTTAAATGAAGATTCTGCAAAATAAACTAAATGAAATTAATATCAAAAGAAAAAGGTTTAAATCTGTAAAATGTATAGTCATATGCTTTCATGGTTTGAGCTGTTATAGATGGGAATCTGGGACACCTGTTACATCCTTGTTAGGACTCATCTGCCAGATTTACTCATTGATGCTAAGCTCAGAAAGGGCTGTGGATATCTCTCCCTCTCCTGAGAGTAGAATCCCACGACAGCAAACAACAATTTAAAAATCACTATACAGCGTTCCAAATCTTAATGTTCTAAGAAATAGGCACAAAAGGCATTTAATAGAAGGTCGAAACAAAACAAGGAATTAGTCTTAAATGGAAAAGTTTAATGTGCATGTAATGTAACATGAAAAAGAGGATGTTTGTCTTTGTCCTAACAAAAACAAAATTAACTGTTTCAGATTCCTGTAAATGATAGCTCAAGCAGTGAAAGCTTATGACTGTGCATTTTATAGATCCCTTTTTTTCATGTTATATTATATGCACATTAAACTTTCCTATTTATTACTATTTAGTACTTGTTCTGTTTGTCCTTATTTTAAATGCCTTTTCTGCCTAGCACTTAACAGACCAAGGTTTTGATGCTGTACGAATTACAGTGATTTTCTTATTGTTGTTTGCTATTGTGGAGTTCCACTCCCAGGAAAGGGAGATAGATCCATAGCCCTTTCTGAGCTCAGCATCTATGGGTAAACCTGGCTGATAACTCCTAACGAGGATGAAACAGCTGTCTCAGATTCCCTTCGATGACAGTGAAAGCATATGGCTGTGTATTTTATAGATCCCCTTTTTCATGTTGAGAATGTTTAACATAACATTCCTATTTAATATGGTAAGATTATCCTGAATAATGCAGCAAAACTGAAAAGAAAGGGAATTATAAAGTTCTAAACTGGAGAATTATATGTTTAACTAAGGTCAAATTCGCTGGAAAAGCAGATTGAACCAATGTTAGGAGAACATCAATAAGAAAATCTAGAACAATTACTGTTAGCCGTGATAATTAGAGTTGGTATTTGACCAAACAAGTAATTGTTGTCCAACTGGAAATAAATGGGCACGGGAAGGTCAGGGGAGAGCAGTGGAGCATTCTGTGGTTAAGCACAGTAATCATGAGGATAAATTCCAAGAATATATTTGTAAATTGAGGACAGTTGGATCTTCAACAACAACATAAGCCTTGAGCAGGGTCTAAACCACTGGACTTAATCTGCAACTTATGGAACATTCTGGCCAATAACTGTGATGAGGTATTATGGATGACAACTAAGAGTCCAAGAAAAAGCCTGATTAATTCATCATTTATGATGACTGTTAATGAAAGTTTTTAATATTGATATAGAAATTGACAGATTGAGCCCCCCCCCCCCCCCCCACACACCCCAAAAAAATTAAAAAAGTAAAAAACACAAAAAAAAAAAAAATAGTGAAAGAAAAAGACAAGAAGAAAACCTTTATTAAAGCACTAATGTGTATGCATCTTATTATTTTGGAAAGTGATCATTGAAACAATTTATTTTTAAATAGGCCTACATATGAATAGACTTTTTACAACATCCTTAGCCCCTTCCCCCCAAACCTTAATCCTGGGTGTGCCACCGCAGAAGAGTATATCTGTAATATATTAAGAGAAGGCCATTTATTTATAGTTTTAGGCAAAACTGAATAATATATTAATTGATGTATGTAGGGTGATTGTAAATTTATAGGACAAACTTTAAGGGATTGTAGGGCACGCTAAAACAAACATTTTTTGTCAAACAGTGTAAGTCCACAACTGTCGCATTTATGCTGTAGGGTGCTATTTGGTCATTGACAATACCTGTCCAAAGATTGAAAGAGATTCATTGCTGGTAAGCATGTGGCCGTGTAGCGTGTCGATTTGCGTTTGCTAACATGAACATTGCGTACATTAAACACTCCCACACGTATAAACAATGCTTCATCTGTGAAGAGCACGTGCTAGAAAATATGGCTGTATAAACCAGAGGCAGAAGTCTACAAGGATAATCTCCAGCTTTCAATGCGTGAATTCTCTGTAAATGAAATGGGTGTAATTGCTCCTGGTGCAAAACTTCAACAGCTCTGGTGCTTGTGTCGGGACGTTCCTGAACCTGCCATAGAATGAACATAAAGCGACAGTTGCAGACATATATTGTTTGACTAAAGTGATTAGTTATGGTTACAGTAACAACAGTCAGAAAACAAGTTAAAAAGGAAGAAATTTACAAGATGCTAATTTTGTGCTTAAGTTTCTTAACCAACTTTTAAATTTTACATTACAAAGAATAATGCAGTACAATTTTATTTCAAGAAAAAGCAAAACTTTTGAGGAAATTGGAGAAATTACTTGAAGCTGATATCAGCATTTTGCCGTTTGGAGATTGTATAGATTATGAAGTTTAATAGTAAATTGAAATTCTGTCATTTTGGAAAGGAATAAATGGTAGTTTTTTTTACAAACTTGTTAATAAAAAGACAGTTTATCTCAAGGGAAAAAAAAATTATTTGAATAAACACTTACCTGTGGCCAATAGTTTTTGTATGGTATTAAATATCTCAGACGAATTTCACAAGCATCTTGAATAAAAACTGATAAATCCTTCTTCCTATTTACAATAATAATAATAAAAACAATTACAAATAGTGATGCAATGCAAATTTTAATGTTAATTTTTTAAATCCTGCTATCTATTTTATTTTTTTTAACAAGAAAATAGCAAACATATTGAGAAAACTGAATAAAATCCGAAAGTTCAATCTGAATTATCAGTAAAAAATCTAATGGCTGTTAATTTTATGGTCTGAAAACAAGAAGTTCTTTATTTTTTTAATTTATTTGATTATTTAGTAATTTTTTTGCAATTCCATAAATTACGAAGAGTATCTATTTAATCATAAAAACTGAAACACAGATTTAATTGCTTAGTACTTAATTAATGCATCAAACAATATTGTTAAATAAGGTTATGGTGCAAGCCTTCGTCAGTTTTATGATAAAGGCTTGCATCCATATTTAGCAACATTGTTTGACGCATTAATTAAGATTTAACAGTTTCTTATATCTGTGTTTCAGTTTTTATCATTAATAAAATTGATGTCCAGTATTTTATAATAGTATCTATCTAAGTTTATACAGTATAACTTTCTATTTTTATGTATTATTTGTGTTCTTTTGTTGATTTAAGAGACATCCGCTTTTTTTTTTTTTTTTTGCTTTTCTTTTAATATATTTTGGAAATATATTTTATTTGAGGGAAATCCTGACTAATAGTTTTAAAAGGATATAAAGCAAAATTTGATAAGCTCATTAGAAATCATTAAATAATAAACAAAAAAAACAAACAAGAGCTCTATAATTTTGATAAATAACAAATAACTTAAACACAATAAAGGATTTAATAATCCTTTAATAATAATATTTCCTTAAAAGTTTTGATTAAAAATAATGTATTGTATGCAACTAGATTTTTAAAGTAAAATATAATTTCTTTTTAAAAAATAAAAAATAAAAAAATTCTACTGATTATCCTATTAGTTAGCAACCACTGTATTATCCTATTCACTCATTACATGAAGTAATTAAAACCCGATTAAAGTTATCAGTAGAATTTTTATGATCTAATACATGCACTGATGAGTTAAATAAATAATTCTAAATCATGATCTAAAAATTCGAAACAGAGTCTGAAATCTGTCCATTCAAACAAAACAAAAAGGTACATCGGAAGTGTAGTGGTACCTCAAAGAAAAAAATACACAATGAAAAACTCGCCAATGAAAATTAGTGATAAAATTAAAAGTATATTGTTTATATGCAATATCAAAACTGTATAAGTTGAATCACAATAATCTGAGAACTGTTTATATCAACTTTAAAAATGGAATTGAATAATTATACACACAAGTCATGAAAATTCAATCCCTAGTTTTTAGAAGAATATCAACATTCAAACATTTGTAAAAAAAATAATAAAAATGAAAGGTTTTTATCACCTGCTTGGATCTTCTTTCAATGCTTGTGCTTCTTTCTCTAAGTGAACATACAACTTGGCATTGCAATCATCATAGAAGAAATAAACAAGTTCAACACCTCCACGAGTGAATAGACCATGAACAACATCTGGGAAACCTAAAGATTTTGCACCTATTGTTTTTTCAATAAAATTATTATGAAAAATTAATAACCTTGGCATAAAATATTAAAATTTAACGTCACTGGCTGTAATTTATTTAGCATCTATTTTATTTTCATATTTTAATAACATGTATCCAAGTTTAAATTTTATAAATTTACTTCCCTAAAGTAGGAAATTTAAAGATTTTATTCAGTGCTATTTATTAAAAATGTATATTTAACAATTTAACTAAGAATATAGAAAACTAAAACTATCTCCTATAAAATAACAAAAATTACTGCATTAAGAAAAATAAACAAATAAAAACCTACAGAATAAAGTATCCTATTACTCTCATTGCATTTCAAAAGAAAAAGTACTGAGATCTATTGGAAAAGAGCAGATCTAATTGTGAATTGTAGCAAACATTAATCTGATTAATTTAATTAACGTTTCAATCTAAAAAGCACTGAAAAATAAAAACTTTTAAGATAATTTCTGAAAAGCTTCTTGAAGAGAAGACTGAAATTCTATACACTAGTGAAATGGTTGTAGAAATAAGAATAAGACTGAATATTTATGATTATCCTGGATCCAGACATAACAAGAGCTCAACAGAAAAAGATCCTTTAAAGTCAGCAACTGAGATCTATTATGTTATTTTGTGCAACCGAATTTATTAGAGACTAAATACATAATACATCATGGAATTGAAGAAAAATTTCTGTTAGAAGAGACAATAGTAGAATTACTGAATATATTATATACTAGATCTAATTATATTAACATTAATCATATTAACAGTTTTAATAGATTATTTCTGGAAGATTTAGACAAAAAAATTAAAATGAAAGCTACTTGTACCTATATTTCTAAGAACAATGATAAAAATAAGAGTAAATCTGAATGTTATGTTCTAATCCTTAAATTACAAGTTTGAGAAAATTCAAACAATATTCCTGGATTTATGTGATGATAATGATGATATCCTTCAAATATATTGATTCCTAACAAATGGACAATTATGACTGAATCTCCAAATAAATAAGATATACATTTTTCATATGAACTTATCAAAGAAAATGTAACATACTTCATCAATGGCTTAATCAATACAAAATTGTTTATTAACTCAATTAGACTACATCCAATACTTTGTATTTGAACTAAATTCACAGTTCAAATTGCATAAACTGTGAAGACGGTAAATATTACTTTTACCTTGAAGACTGCAGTACTGGACGACATCATAAGTTCCACTTATTTTTAATTCAGAAAGGTCTCGATCTGTTAGGAGCCTTGAAACGTCTTATAGTGAGTTTTTTAACAAAACTTTTTAATCTCATAAATAGTGCTTTTATGGTTGTGTAAGTAAACATATTATTTTTATTTTAATTTTCCAATATCTTATTTTCTTTAAATAAAAATGTTTGTTTTGATGCCTTTCAAATTGGTTTCAATTTCAACAGAAATGTCTATGAGCTGCAGCATTATCTTTTACTTATTGACAAACATAATTGAGAAACACTCTAAATTTCAGATCTTTTTTGGAAAATTTCCATCCCATGTTGTTGCACTTCCTCAGACCTTGTAATTCAAATCTGAATTAAGAAACAAATATTTATTAGTTACTTGAATAGTTAACTTTCTAAGCAAATAAGGAGACTAGAATAAACAAACTAGCGAGAAGTCTGAACGAATGTTGTTTGTGCAAGGCAACCACACACACACTTACAAGTACACCGAATGAGAGAGAAGCGACTCAGGAACAAGCACTGAGTGAAACAGATTGTTTCAAAAATGTATCTGACTTACATTTTGCACTCGAAGTAACTGAAAAACAATAGATATTGAATAAAAAAACACAACAGAATTAAAGGAATAACATTACAGAACTTTGGGGTTAACAAAAATGTATTAAGTTGTGTATATATCAAGTTCAAAACCCCTAAAATGTTGGTTTGGAGTGAAAGAATTCAAAAACCATTTTTGATTTCGGGTGTAATTTTCATTATTCAAAATAGACTCCATCTGCATCTATATAATCTTGCCCCAATGCTGTTTTAAGCTATAAATTCCTTTCTTGCACATATCCATGGTTTGGCGTTGCAGGAATCCTTCGATGTCCTTTTTGAGATCACAATCTTGGAGGTATCTCCTGCCCTTCAAAAAGTTGTCCATATGTCTGAATTGGTAAAAATCTGTTGGCAAAACGTCCGGTAAGGCAGATAAGGCAAAACCTCATATCCAAGTTCGTGAAGTTTCCTGTGGGTGTGTTCTGCTGTATGAGGTCTTGATTTTCATGAAGCAAAATGGGACCTTTTCGATTGACCAGTATAGGCTAT
The DNA here is from genome assembly GCA_023159025.1 of Thereuonema tuberculata. Classification (NCBI taxonomy): domain Eukaryota; kingdom Metazoa; phylum Arthropoda; class Chilopoda; order Scutigeromorpha; family Scutigeridae; genus Thereuonema; species Thereuonema tuberculata. Next base: position 29,202,014 of record JAFIDM010000007.1, on the reverse strand, counting down.
ATCTTTTCTAGCTTCTGATGCATTTTAGTCAATTCTGACACAAACACCTCTGCTGTAATGGTTCCGGAAGAAAGTTTCAATGGATAATTCCAGATGTGGACCACCAAACAGTCAAAAGAATTTTTCATGGGTGAAGAGGCGGTTTAGGAGTTGCTGCCAATGGCTCATTCTTATCCAGCCAATGAGCACTTCTCATTACTGTACATTAACCACTTTTTGTTGCAGGTTACAATTCTGTCCAAGAAAGGCTCTTTATCTTCCTGAAGTTGGAGTGAAGAAAAATAGTGTAAAACAGCTTTTTTCTTTCTTGTGAGTTCACGGGGTACCCACTTGTCCATCTTCTGCACTTTGCCAAGTTCTTCCCAACAGAGTAAAATTGTTGTGTGAGATACCCCTTTGTTTCTCAGTCATCTCCCATGAACTTTGATGTGGGTCAGACTCGATCAGTTCTTTCACTGGCTTGGCTGAGACCACTTTTTCATGGCATTCTCTTGGAGCATTCTTTATGTTGTAATCTCCATCAGAGAATTTTTGGAACCAATGCTGCATTGTCCTTTGTCCTTACATGGTCTTCACCGAAAACACTACATACGTTCCCCTTCGCTTCAGCTGATGAAAAGCTTCGTAAGAACTCATAAACCATCACTTGTCGAATATCCGTCTCCATATTTTGATTTAACTCACAAAACAGGACACAGAATACAGAAAGAATCTCATGACCACTCGATACTAAATGCAGTAGGAATGATCCTTCAACCGACATGACTACACACCTAAAGCATGCTTTAATTACTTCCCTAGAAGTGGTGATATTTGCAGATCAATCAAACCGACATTTTAGGGTTTCCAACCTGATATAAATAATTTTAAGAATTTAAAAATGTAAATTATGAAACATAACAAAATAGTTACATAATGATCTAACTTTGTAAGTTAAGATTTTTTATTGTTTTCATTCAGATTTTTACTAAAAACGAATAACCCCAACAAAATGAGAGAAAAATTTCTAAAATAAATATCTAAACAAGACATTTACAACAACACCGTCAGTAATTATTACATTTTTTTTGTAGAAATAAGTCATTTATTTGAATTATGTGAAGTTTCAGATTTTGTACTTACCAGCAGTTATACTTTCCCTTGACCATCCAAATTGAGAAACAAAAGGAAGAGATGCTGAAAGAATTTGTTTGCGAATTTCAGCCTCTTTGTCATTTTCATCATCAAACTTTTTGCTAAAACATCACATAAATAAATGTGAAACAGAAAGACAGTGATATATAAATTTTTTTGAGGGGGGGGGGGGGGAGTTTAAATTTGAAATATATTTATTGCATTACTCTGTTTCAGGAACAACTAAGGAAAAATCTTATAGTAAACATTGATAAAATGTGAAAGAAAATAAAAGGATTCTATAAAAAATTTCAAACATTTATTTCAGAAATAAATTAACTTTGATCTTAAGATATTAATTTTAAAGCAATTATCTTCAATTAATTATCACTCACCTGTTTTCTGTAACAAACGATGAAAGATCTTGCTTCACTTCTGATACAGCAGTTGATACTTTTCGAATCCCACAAATTCGATATATTATCGGATTTACTAAATGAAAAATTTGAAATGAAATTAAACTCTTAATTAGCCTTTCGATGTATAATAAACAAATCCAACAGAATGACAAGAAAGACTAAATAATCAAAAATTTGTTTTATATACTTATTTATTTTTACATTGAAGTTACAATTAGAAAAATTTTGCAATTTGTAGTTTGGTCATGAAGGAGGAGTGAGACATGATACTATATAGATCCTTTTTTTTTTTGAGGGATTTCCTCGCTCCGGGATGAGATATCTCGATATTTCGGCCTGGTGCCTCGGGCCTTCTTCGGGAGATGTATAAATATTAATCACATCAAGGTGAGCGCATAACTAACATGTCATTAGTTTCTCAGATAAGTTACTCATGTTGTTTATTTATCTGAGAAACTTACTTATCCGAGAAACTAACAACGGAAGTTGTTAGTTCTGCACTCACCTTGATGTGATTGATATTTATACATCTCCCGAAGAAGGCCCGAGGCACCGGGTCGAAATATCGAGATAATATCTCATCCCAGAGTGAGGAAATCCCTCAAAAAAAGAAAGGATCTATATAGTATTTGCAATTTATATATAAATATTTCTTATAATGAAAACTGATATTTTTTTTATTAACACACACACATATATATACTAGCCCTTGCATACATAGCATTAAAAAAAAAACTTTATTTATTTAGCAAATTAATATTGAGATCGGACAATATGAGAGTTCCCAGCCCGTTGTGGCTTCTCCGAATAACTCGGATATCCTGCGGGTTGGTCATTTTAAAGCGAAAATATAAATCCTCTTTATTCCCTATCCCATGGGAATTTCGAAAAATCCAGCCCTATTCCTTGTCTACATCCTAAAGGGAACCTCTATGCAAAATTTCAGCTTTCTAGGTCCAAGGGTTTGGCTGGGCGTTGATGAGTCAGTGAATGAGTGAGTCAGGACTTTTCTTTTTATATATATATTGTTTTGCTTTTTGGTCTTGAGATCTTTGAAGGCTGTGACCAATTCCATTTTCTTCTTTTTATCTGCACTCTACCAGATGGTAGGTTTCCAAATCTCTAAGTTCACATTAGAGATAACATCTGAGCAGCTTATATGGAAATTTGTTCATAAACATTTGGTAATAAAAGTTTGTAATCTATTAGTTGTAATCTTAAGTGATCAGTCGGAATTCACATTCACATCCATATAGCAGGACTGATTTAACATTGGAGTCAAAGATTCAGAGTTTCATGGAGTGTCACATACAGTGATCTCCATATTGAGTCAAGTCCATCTAGCCTTGAGATATCTAAATGATATCTAATTCACATCCGTTCTGATCTGGTAGCATGACTGCAAGGTAGCAGAAGATGTTTATTTGCTTAATAATGTTTGTCCATTTAACACTTAACTGTATGATAATTGTTCCTATTCTCATGTTCACTGTTTTGTTTGCACTTAATATAATAATTAAAAAATGTCCATTTTTTTTTAATAAATAAAGTTAGCATTTTTAAAATCTTCGTTTATTTGCATTTACATTGTTTAAGAGTTTTTAGGAAACTGGGACCTCCCCATTATTTCCATCTCATTAGTTATTAATCTTTTTCTTAATTTTGTTAGAAGATTCTTCTCATAGTGCAGAAGACATGGAGGACATATCTTATTTAATATTTATTATAGATAGAACCTTAGAGAAAAATTTACTAAAATTAACATAGTTTTTCAATTGATGTAATGGTAAATCACAAACAAACTGATTAAAACTCAGAAGAAAGTTCAAGATCAAGGAAATATTGAATCAAAGAAATCAATCTAAGAGAGACCAAGTTGTGAAAATCTGACCTAGAGACAAACACAACTGTATATAGAGAAGCAGCAGCTTCATGAAGCCTATCCAAAAATTTTAAGGAGAGCATTCCCAAGAATTTACATTCCCATTTCAATATGGCTGCCACAGTTTCGACTGTGTCAGGCTTGGGAATCTTTTGTCGTTGGAAGGCCATGTGTGTTACTCCAAAAAAAGAAGAAAAAAGTCATGTCCTTTTCTGAATGGAGGTGGTGATTTATAAACAAAGTGACAAACTTTCACCAAAAAAAAAAAAAACAGGTCCAAAATCTTAAGATTTTTTTCGTCAGCATAATTTTGGCATTAATTTTAACGTAATGCATATATTTTCTGTAGCGTAAAGTGTTGCATATATGTATGCTATTACAATATTCCTGATAGATCATGAAAGGCATATATTTAGTTATAAAGTAATAAACAGCAATTTTCTAAGAATGTATCTAGAAACATTCACTATTCATTTCATGAAAAACAAGTTTCAAGAGATGTTTTCAAGGAACCTACTTCTGTTTTTAAGCAAGTATGACTATATTGAAATAGAAATATTTAGATGATTTTATTTCAATTGATTTTTATAAAACGTTTGCTCAAAAAGGTTTTCAATTTTCAGTTCTACTATTACTACATTCTGAGTTTTCATTTTACTTGTAATGTAATCCTTTTCTGTTCTTTTTTGTAAGTTTCCAACTAAAATCACACATGAATTTTAAACTGCATGTGAAAGGCCACACTGAGTATCACATAAGGCTGCAGATTCCCTACTCATAGACTAAATCACATAGATGTGTAAAGCTCAAGGAGAAAGAGAAATGCACAAGGAAATTATTTACAAAGTTTTGAACATTACTGTAGTAGAACAAAAAAAAAAAAAAAAGAAGCCCTCTGTAATGATTTAATAAGATGTCGTCCATGAACTTTAGAGAGAAAGAGAGAAAGATTGAAAATTCAGACTAAGTATTTATTATTGTTACATGTATAGAATACACTAAACTGCTAATCTGTAGGAATATATTATAGCTGATAGTTTAGTTTAACTCTTAAAAGACTCCAAACAGTCAGAATGAAGTTATTATAGTGGGGTGATATAAGTAGCAACTTGATATCAATTGATCAACTGCCATTTGCCATGGCCACTGAATTGTCTGAATAGATCAGAACAGGAAAACCTCAGAGCTTGTTTGCAACATGTTGGAGGATTTATAGTACACCAAGTAACTTCAAAGAACTTCTTGAATAGAATCTGGAGACTGTCCACATAAGATATGACTGGCTGGTAGCATTAAGGGAAAAATAAAAAAGGATGGCTTAAGAGTCTTCCAGCAAAGCAGCAATTGAAAATTGGTTAGAACACATTCAAAGTTTCATCAGAACCTGGAAAACTGAAGATAATCACATAATAATTATCAATATTCATGGAAGATGACGTCAATGAAAGCAATGGGAAATGACTTCAAATATTTGCTAAAATTCATGATCGATTTACAGTCAACTGATTATGGAAATTTGGATATTCATGGATTCCCTGATAATAAAATACAACCAATGCTTTTCATAAACTGTAAAATTAGGGAAACAGCACTTACTTCCATAGGACTAAATGAGCCACATTTTGGAGAATGGCAAAATTTATGGGGGAAAATTATTACTAATATCTGAAAAAGAATGCCAAATGCTGACTCACCTAACTAGTATTTTGTATTAAGATAAAGTAGTTAAAGTATCCCAATACAGGCCAATGGGACCATGGGAAGTAATGTTCCTGCTGTTTCCTGACCAAATGGAATAAGTTTAGGTCATGTGTTGGTCCAATGCCTGTCCTCCCATCTTTAACCTTTGGGAAAGAAGCCTCGTACCCATATTTTTAGAGAGGGACGAGTGAACATTAGGACCAGTCTGGAGGAGAATCCAGCATGGAAACATCCCAACCATCCACTGGGGATTGAACCAGGCTCATCCAGATTGCAGTTAAAAGCCTTAGCACTTGGCTACCAGGTTCACAAGATGTAAGATCTATAATTTATGAAGTTAGAAATTTATTTATAGTCGTTGTTTTAAATTGGCAAAAATGAACAAGTGTTAAATTTTGTGCTAATGTTTTTATCTATTTTTTTTCAGACAAATAAATAGACAAACATATACTTGAAAAAATAAATTTCCTCAGCTAATTTTCTCCACATTCCACACACTAAATAATTAGTTAAATAACTATTTATTGCCAAGTCCAAAGATGACAAAATCAGAAAGGCTCCAGATGGCCAAGCATAGATCTGCTTGTATAGAGAGAGTGTTAATTTGCAAATGGAAGATAGACACTAATGTTCAGCAAGAACCAAAGATGGAATTACAAATGAAAGGAAAGAGGTTTTTGGAATTGGTGATCTCTCATCATCTGAAAAATTATGGATATTTACTGTAATATGTACACACATTTCCCCATATTGAACATAAGCATTTCTTTCTTCAAAACTGACCTCCCATTCAAAATTTAATTTTCCTTGAATGAAATAGAAATAACTTCTTAAAAATAATTATGAAATTAAGTCTGTTGCAAAAATAAAGAAGTTAAATAGTTCTTTAGCATTAAATTAAAAAAAAAAAAACTGTACTTAAGTAAAGTCACATGACTACTAATTTTAAATTTGTATTCATATTTTTATTGACTTTTTCTTAACTACTGACACATTTTATCATGTTTGTAATTGTTATATTGATAATATTTTTGTTTTCAAACAATTATCGAATTTTATGAAATATATTCTTAAATATAAATTTATATTTATTGTCTCATTTACATACATGTATTCAGAATATCATATAGATAATATATTATTTTATATTTTACAATGATAAAAAAAAATCGCTATACTATTATTATCATGTTTTGATATATTATTGCACTATGAAAATCAGTTTTACTATGGATTTCTTAAAAATTCATTTGACAAATGTTGATAATATTTAGGTTGATCAGTATACACGGTTATTAAAAGAATTTTATAAATTTGACAAAAAGTCAAATTTGAAAACTAATTACAACCTAAATATAAAAAAAATGACAGTTTTAAGTAATGACCAAAACTGTCATTTTTTTTTTTTTTTTTTGGTTGTACTATTTCTGTCTTTTGCTTAGACCCTTTTAGTAAGATCAAAAATCAGTCTAGGGATGAATTATTCTTCAATTTCATTTTTTCCCTTCAAAATGACTTCATTAACGATATAACAAATAAATACTTCAGTGTTACTAGTTTATCTACTGCAGAATAAATACCTAAAATTAGCATACAAAATTTCTTTTATTATTTGAATACTGACTAATCAGTAAGAAAGAGAGAAATAGTAAATAAATAAATAAACAAACACAGGGCTCAGGAAAAATCCAGATTCTAATTAACTCAGGATAGTCAATGATTAAACTTTGGCAGTCTCAAAATTCTCTGCAAATTCCATCATCAGGAGAGATAACAAAAACAAAAGGGAGAAAGAAAACATAGTTAACTATAATTGCAGATAACTTATAATGTATCTGAAAATAGTATTAAGAAATAACCAAAAGCCAGTACTTAGTTAAAGAAAGATTATAATACACTGATGGATGATGTGACTTTAGCTATGAATGTAGTACAGGAACAAGTCAAGACCTGTAGTCATCTACAAAGTAGCAACTGAATATAAGTCTACCAATTTCACCAATGCACACAGGCACAATTACAAACATCACTTAAGTTGTATCGGTGTGCATTTAGAAAAATGATTAGTATGAAATCAGGATAGAAATTCCAGGAAATGTCTTATACTATTATCCCCAAAGCAGAAAATCAAACGATGGTGCGACATTGTCGCAGAACAAAAATGAGGGCTGCAGAAAGATATCGTATAGAATAAACTTTTTTGCAGGGCATAAACGAAAAAACACCCGCACCCGCAGAAAGTTTTTCGTCTTAGCATCAATCGTTGCAGAACGATAAAAAACATTCTGCCTTTGGGCTGTTCACTGAGTTAGACAGTATGGAAAGATTATTGATTCTAATATAAAATAAAATAAAAAACAACCAATTTCAAGTTGTAAGAAAGGTATGTGTATCCAACACCATTCAGTCTTACTCTTGTAGCTGTTTGCAAATAATTATGAATGTAAGTAATGTCAAAGCAAGGTAAAGCTCATCTTTACACGATATAAATATAGTTTCTGCAATTTTAGTTTGATGTATTTATTTTTAAAAAAATAAAAATCCCCTTCCCATACAATTCATTACAGAGACTCTTCAGTCACACAGACAGTATTTGACAACTTGCAATTATTTCCAGGTAAGAGACATGAGGGTTTTAGGAATACAACCATATGTGGACATATTACTATTGAAGAGTCCTTCCTTCCACCTAATGCTTCCCCATATCTAAGTCCAACACAATATTAATGTTTTTATGTGACCATCAGGTACATAATGAAAAGATCCAACTTCCAATCAACGATTGGTCTGACAAACTGCATTAAGATTTTTGGCAGAATATACTGATTTATAGTTATAAACCTTCCTTATAAAAAAACTTTGGATAAAATTGTGGCTTTCATTTTCTACACACTCTAAAACAGTATGTTTTTAAATAATACATTTCAGAAGATAATTTTAAATTACTAATATTTTAATGATTCCAAATTTTTATCCCTTTTGTGGCAAGATGACACACACTAACCTTTTGTAATGCTAAGAGTACAGTAATCTTGGGTTACTTGGTTCCTTAGGGCATTACTTTAACCCACAACCAAAAAAAAATGTTTTCCTAATCCGAATGTAAAGCAAAGTATTTAGTAATATATTACTGCCATTTCAGTGATGTAGCAGCACATCAAAGCATTATCTGAGACCCATGAAGGATTTGTCAATGTTTCCTAAAAGTGAAAGTTGAGTAAAGCATATAGTTCTGAATTCTTTCATCTGTGTAGCTGTAAAGGCTTGTTCTAAAATTCTGGTTTTGTTGTTTAATTAATTTAATTATAATTGTGTGTGTGTGTGTGTGTGTTAATTACAAGCTAATCTGTAAACATGGAGTTAAGCGTAACTTGGCCAACACATATAATGGCTCCCCTTTTCACTGAAAAATGTTTTCTTTTTAAAATAATAAACCTCATTGGGCTTCATTTTGGGGCTGTTCCTATCATTCCGTAATCATCCATCTTGAGTTTTCTCTTCAGACTTCATTTAAAATGCCATGCACAAAAGATGACTGGGAAGTTGAATTTATGACTCCACAACGCACGGCATAGGTTAATTAGTAAATTTATAATTGAAAATTTCAAGAAGGTTGGGGTAATGTAATTAAATTCAAATAATAGCATTTCATTTTATAGGAGTTTGATTTATTAATATTGTTAGTAATTGATTAACATATCAAAAGAATCTTTGTAACAATTTTTCATTACTATTAGTATTAAGTTATGAAGTCAACAAGAACCTTTGTTGTTATAACCCTTTTTAATATTCAAAATATGCAGGGAAGCCTGAAGAAGCAGAGGAAGTTTTCTCTGTGAAATAGTGTGTGAAAGAGTTGATCAGTTAAGTAAAGGTTTTAATAATACGTTGAATTTATATTGTGATTATGATCCTGAACAAGTCAAAGCATACTTAGATGCAACCAGATCAGAACATTTGAGCCAAACAAAGGCATCGCCACATTCTGATGTCTGTAAAAAAAAAAAAAATAAGTTATCTCATAAATCTGGACATCAGCTGTTTTCACTAAGGAAGAAAAAGAGGGCTTTTATCAATAATATTCTCCTGATTTCAGAGTTCACTTTCCAATAGATGAGCTACATCTCCAATTTATTGTAAATTTTGTCTGCCAGAAATTTAGAGACATTCCTACATTTCAGAAATTTAGAGACAATCTTCCTGCAGCTATTAGATAAAATCGCTTTTTAAAAATGTACCAACATTTGATGATTTAGTTAGCTGCTAACAAAGTTTGGGTTGGAATGAATGAACCAATCCCACAGTATCAAACAAATAATCACACAGTACACTGACAATCAATTATTATAGTAAAAAAAATTGCTTCCCGAGTACAATATAGGATGAGACCAACTTGAGTCATGTTCTGAAACACAAATGTATACTTTGTTGTTATAGCTGAAAATATCTAGAAAGGATTATGAATACAACAAAATAATTACAAACAGTCATATACATTGTCCAGCCACTTTATTAGGTATACCTACCTAGTAGCATGTTGGGCCTCCTTTAGCCTCAAAACAGCCTGAATTCATAGAGGCATGGATTCTACAAGATGCTGAAAACGTTATTAAGGTATTGTGTACCATGCAGACATGAGTGTGTCATGCAGTTTCTGAAGATTTGATGGACGTGTAGGCCTGGAGCGAACAGCTCATCCCACAAATTTTCAATTCGGTTGAGATCCAGGGACTGAGCAGGCCACTGCAGCAAGGAAAAGTCATCGTCATGTTCCTCAAACCATCCCTTAGTGATGCGGGCTTTGTGCACCAGCGCATTATCCTGCTGGAAGTAGCCATCTGCATGAGGATAAACTGTTAACATGTACGGCTGCACTTGGTCACTTGATGTTTAGGTACGCTCTAGCATTCCGACATGCCTCTAGAGGTATCAATGGACACAATTGTTAGGAAAACATCCCCCACACCATGACACTGCCCCACCGGCTTGAAGAGTTGTTTTTGTGAGACGCAGCATTTGTGTGCACAGCAGGGGCGTACCTAATAAAGTGGCCGGACAGTGTATATACTGTAATGCTGCTGGAAGAAGTTATTTCACTTATGTTATATATAAAACCTATCATTTATGGTCTGCTTAGATTAAAAACCAACCAGAATAAACTTCGATTTTGATGTTGCTTGTATTTACTATGAAATCATTCCTCAGTTTTACTTAGTCCCGACTTACAAATGGAATTTAACACAGGAATAGATGCATGCTTAAAGTAACCTCATTAGTGTTACTGTGTTTATACTTAATCAACAAAAAGGGTTAAATACATAAAAATTATATATAAAACTTAAAATTTGAAAAGTAAAACATGAAAGGTCTGAATGAAATGAATGCAAATTGACAAGGGAGGAGGGGATTTTTAGATATGTACTTGACACCCACAATATTTTTATATTCTTCAGTATATAGAAATTATTCAATCAAGCCCACAGGTCTCGAAACCACTTACTAAAGAAAGCAATCGATCCGTGATTAGCAAAATAACATCATCATAATGAAAAAAATTAATATGTTTGTTTTTAGCTACCAAGAAGTGTAGGGCAACATCTCAATCAACTATTAAAAGCAGATTACTGTAATAAGATGGCATTAATAATTTTATGAAACCACCCAATTAACTTCTGTGGAAATTAGATATATCTTCTCTCTGCTACATCAAATTACTCTATTAGGACAAAAACAATTATTTTTCAATGCTTAATTTTGATGAACACTAAACTTTCTGGAAAAAGATAGCAAATGTAAAAAACTAGTGCTGTTAAATTCTGTCAATCTTGTGGCCACTGACACAGGAGATACAAAAAAAAATTTAAAAAATAAAAAAAAATACTAGTTTTTGGTTACCTACTTGCAGATTGCAATAAAAGCGATCAACTTGTTTTAGACTCTTGAATGAATGTAATTATGCTGGTGTTTTGTTTTTTTGTATATTTAGAGCCAGATTTTTTTTTTACTTTCCTAGATATCTATTATCTGGCATTTCCCTGTATCCAGACGGCAAAATTTATATAGGCTTTTTAATAGATACACTGTTAGTCTTTCTAGCTACACTGAATTGTGAGACTGCAAAATGTTATAAGATGTTAACTTTGAGAATTGGCATACACAGTAACCCCATTACAATTATGTTGTGAAGCTAAGGTTGTCATGTTTGCTCAATGTTTCATCACATTTTCTGAGCTACAGCAATTAGATGGTCCTGTTGTGCTGTTAAATAAGCATAAAATTGGATCATTGTTGAAATTTTATCACATGTAAATACATTTTACCATTAATTAAAATTTAAGCATGTTTAACACTAGCAAATGTTTGGACTGTTTTAGAAAAATATAAAGAAAAAGGTTTTTCTTTAAACTGTAATTTACTTGCCTTTAAATTATGATTGGTGGCACCGTCATTTATTTTTGGATTAAGTTCCAGCCATGCACTTTGTTTCTTATACTTATTATGTATAGTTTATATGTACGAGATTCCAGAAATATAACAAATGAATTCACCATTTATATATCCTTGCTCATAGCTATTAATCTAATTTACATAATACTTTAGATTAGAACTACCTCCATTTTGACAACAGCAGAAGGCATATTTTTCAAGGATATTTTAAAGAAAACAAATTTATAGCAGAGGTCAAGTAGCCTGCAAAGAAATAAACTTACTTAATACAGTATCTTCCTGCTTGAAACTAGATTTTTTTTTCTTTAATAAATTCACAAGCATTCATCTAAGATCAAACAACTTCCAATACAACGAAGCTTTTTCTTATTTTTTTTAAGTTTGTATAAATTTATGACTTTTTGTTGCGTATCTGCGAAAACTCACTTCTGTTGATTCTTATATATAATATGTATGTTCTACTTTAAGAATATTGCTGGGATACAAAAGAAATCTAGGCTAATTTAGCTCTTCATTAAGATAGTAAAGATATTGTTATCTTTACAAAGGTAGAGTATTTATCTGGGGAAAAAAATAATTATACAGTGACGGTTTAGATAAATGAGTCTAATGCCTTACTAATCAATGGAGAATTATAACAAGGATTAAATGAAATCGTTATAAACATTTTTTTATTTTTTATTTGTAAATAAATGTTTCAATGTTAAAAAAATAAAGTTTCTATAGAAAGATATTTTTAAATGAATTCTCACAGAAAAGCAAGGTTACGTACTATATCAATTCAAACAATCTTTTGGAATATAATCTATCCACAATCTAAAATGCCTGATACCTAATCAACTTTAAAAGATAATCCTAGATAAATTTATGATAATTACTGAAAAATAAAAGATAAAATAAAACATGGTTAAAAATTTTAGCAATTAATTATCTGCATTCTTTTTCCCAAAACAACACTGATACGTAAAACAATAGCACTGCTTTTCAGATTTAAAATGCAAATTTCTAACTGTTCAGTTCAGGACTCATTAACAACCTAATGTATCTTCACGAATTAAAACTTGAAAGGAAAAATATTCAAGATATTTTCCTTTGAAAAAAAACAAGCAACAGAACTTTCTATTGTATACTGTCAGTTTACAATTCTTTTGCATGTTAAATATTTCATTGCAGTAACTGCTGTTAGTTAACTAAATGATCAAACGATAGTAATATTATTAAAAGTAAATACAGCAAACATATTAAACTCTCAAATTTAGGTTTATTTGCAATAAAAAATAAAAGATGAACATAAAAGCTATTTATCCAACCAAATAATGAAATTGTACATAATAATTGTAATTAAAGTTCCAATCAAAGTCTTTCAATCACTAATTAGAAATCATTTTCTTTCCCTCTGAAACCAAATCACAAACACGGACCATAACGCTTTCCATCATGTCAAAGTTATTTAATGCTAATTTCAAAACTTGCAATTTTTGTTCCTTGGGCATTGAGGGAAGAGGGCAGCCATTAACAGACAATTGCACTGTAGAAGATTTCCCTTTTTTATTTTCCTCCTGGTGCTTTAGCTCCAATTTATAATGAGATCTTGATAAGTTCAAAGCCATCTGAAGAGGGGAAAGTAAGGACTCTTCTATCAGACGCACATTAGCACAGTTCCAAAATCCTGTTTGATTACTCTGGGGATTGTCTCTAATGGCTAAGTAACGTATTAGATTGAGAACTGATAGTATGCAGTCACTCCTTTCAAGAATATCACTAGAGGCACCTTCAGACAAAGGAACTATAATCTGCAGGATGTCCAACAAGTTTTTACCAATAAACCAAGGTGGTACAGGCTCTTTTTCTAAAGTAGAACTGAGATTATCCTTATAGATCTGAATCAGAAGACCTTGAACTCCTGCATGATCAACAAAACTTAAAGTGCTTTTTAAAAGTAGGTAGCGAGCATGATAATCAAATTTCTCAATAAAAACACGTAAAATTTTAACTGAAATTTGTCGAAGACTTTGGACACCACAAAACAACATAACATGAACCAAAGACTTAACAAATTCTAAGTGAAAACCCAAATCTAAAGAAGTAACTGTAAACACCATAACTTGGAGACGTTCCATCAGAGCAGCAGCAAGTTTTAATCCTTTTTCAATAGCACAAGTTTCTGCCTGTTTCAAAAGTAGAATTATAAATGGTAGGCAGGATTCAAAAGTGTAAGTCTGTGTATAGACACAAGGAATGTGGTCGATTGCAAGGCCTTCGCAAAAAACTAAATAGAGAAAGGTTGCAATGGACATCTTTGAAATAGGAATAATTTCTTCCTTTGATTCTTCAATCAAAACCTCTCCACTAATAGTTTTATGAGAAATTTCATCATATAGCTCAAACAAATTGTAGAAATTTGATTCTAAGTCTTTAATGTAGTCGATCAGTTTCTCAGAACAGTCTCGAAAACAGCTTTTTGGTTTATCTGGTGTAAACGACAAATCTAAACAAGATAAAGGGTGGTCCAGTAACTGCATCAAAAAGCTCAATAGAATGAAACGCTGAAACTGAATACGATCTTTATAGATATCTTTTTTGCAGTCTCTCAAAGAAACTTCTTTAATGAAAGGAGAATAAAACCAAATTAATTCCACAATGACACATTGTATGTTTTGAACATTCTCATCCAAGTCCAATAGCATTTTTTCTTCATTTTCTAATTGATAGTCTTTGGGCAAATTCAGTGTTTTTATATGCTGGTGTAAAATATTAAATACCCAAATCATGGACTGTCCTCTTTTGCTTGGGAGCCTAAGAAGCACTTTCTGTATGGGATTCAAACAGAGAACATAAATCTGATCATTCACAGAGGCACTGATTTGTTCCAAGAGGCTTATCAGCACTTCTTTTGGATTGCCTGTTTCTGCCAAACACATAAGAATCTGTTGACCACATTGCACAATGTCTGGATGTTCAGCTTCTCTTTTCAAGACATCAAAAATTCTGGGAATGAGGTCCAAAATCCTATCCTGAAGCAGTGAATTATCACTCTTCAATTGCAGCAAGACTTGCTCTGTCCTTCCTTCAAGCAGCAGATTTTGCAGTATTCCTACAGGATCTTCAGTGGTGTTTTGCACTTCCATGGCAGAATTACTTCAATCTGAAATAAACAAGGAAGCAAACTGTATATCAAGTTAAAAAATTTAAATTATTTATTAAATAAATTTCATATTTCTGCAAGTTGCTATTCAACTTTAAAATATTTATGATACAAGTTAAAAAATATATTATTTATACATCATATAATCTAAATATATAAACCCATATACAGAAAAATCCATTTAAATTGTGAAATCTGATTGTCTGTTATTTAATTCATGTAATAAGTAAAATTAAAGTATCGGTCTTGGTATAGGGAGATAAGAGAAAATGATATGCTGTGGTATTTGGTTATTAATATGATTGTAGATTATCTGAAGTACGGAAAATGCTTTGAATAATAAAGATGAGTTTATAATAAACAATAATAAATATTATTGTTTGTGTTTATAAATTTTCTTTCCATTATTTATTTATTTTTATTTGAGTATTCAATGAAGTAAATTTTGTGTAACCAATACAAAAAAGAAATAAATGAGTGGAAGTAATAAAATGACATAAGCAGCTCAAATGAACGATCTCCATCAACTTTTGAAATGAAATAAAAGCAAAAAGGACAGAATAATATTGATCTTAATTTTTCTTTTCTTTTTATATACACTGACTGCTCAATTGAAAGTGGACACCTGCAGTAGTGGAACAACTCATGCAAATTCGGGCAATAATTGATTATATTTGATATAAAACAACACGATCATGTGTAGTTGGAGTCATTTGGTGTCTAACCATGTGCTGAGGAAAAATGCCACCATCAAAACAGCTGAGCGATTTTCAACATGGAGTAGTCATAGGCTGCCACATTAGTGGCCAGAGTGTGCAAGCCATAGGAGCGATACTGGACCTGCCAAAGTTGACCGTGGTTGCTATTATCACGAAGTGGAAACGTGAAGGAGTGGAAACACGACGTAATGGAGGTGGCCGAGCCCCTATGCAAACTACAACTTTTGTTTTTAGCCCCTTTAACAAGGACTACATTTTTATATATATTTCTATTACTGCAGTATCAAATCTGCTTCATGCATTAAGCTAAAAATTTCATTGCTAATATTGTAGTAGTTGATTTTATTGAATTAAATGATTCTTTTGAAATTTCAAAATTTATTTTAATTATTTAAAGAGGTTATTTTGTTCACTTTGAATTCTTTGACAAGAAATGGAAAATTCTCAACAAAAAGTTTACTAAAGTTATGTCACCCATGGTTGTGATTTCAATCTGAAGAGTGTTATTAGTTTTATAATTTTAAAACTTTCATTTCTTAATACAAAAAGAACTGCAACTCAAATAACCAACTTCCAAACTAAAAGAGAGAAAACACTCAGTGCAACAGAAATAAGTTACCAGAAAAAAAAAAAAACTATCTAAAGCAATAAACATTAAAAAAATTAATTGAAACATACTGAGTGAATTTTAACCAAAGTTTTATTGAATGGGGTGTTTATAATAATGATACTTTAAAATCAGCAGAGTACAAATATAAAATGGCTTATAATATTATGGAAGCAGAAGGCTTTACTGAATATATTTTATTCATTTCAAAATTTAAAGCTATTATATTAACATTTTGAATAATTTATATATGCATTAGGTTCCTATATTACTAACACTGAACACCAAAAAAATGTTATTGTAATAAGGTATTATTTTTTTTATGTTCTAATACAGCTTTTAATTTTCAAATACTTTTTTTAATAAGGTTTCATTAAATATTTGGCATATGGATAAAAAATAAATAGATATATTGAAGGCTTCAGAAATCCACTTGTCTATTCACAACAGGCAAGTTGCCATTGAGAGATAGAGAATAAGTTTTCAAAATAAACTTTGTTACATTTGCTTAACTGATATAACTTATTATTTCTTTCACTTTATCTTGAAGTTGTCATAATATTTCCAAGTAGAAGATGTTAAAGTAATCATTGTAATAATTCTTTAATTCGTAATTTTTTTTGAAAAAATTTCTCCTCATTAAAAGTTTATTTATGTGTGAAACTCAAAAATATGACTTGCTGCATTTGTTAAAATCTGAAGTAATTCCAATCTATATGACAAAGGGGTGGTGTTATTTATTTCTTATTTTGTTTCTTGCTAGATACGTGTGTGCTAATATATACATCATTTTCAATTAATTGCAGGATGAAAGTTTCTCCAAGTTTTTTTTCCAGTACATACGGTCCAGTGTATATATATACAGGGTGATGCAAAAGTCTGGACCCATAAGCAATTTCTTATACAACAATGTATAGTTTACATATAACAATTGATTTACTTATAAACAACGTATAACAAATGATTTCCTATTTTGAACATAATTTTGATATCATGGAATGGATTGGACGTCGAGGACCGGTTGAATGGCCGCCAAGATTGCAGGATTTGAGTCCTCTGGATTTTTTCCTATGGGGCCATCTTAAATCAGTGGTTTATGCTAACAGACCAGGAACATTACAAGCACTAAAAGATAACATCACACAAGAAATTGAAACCTTAAGAGGAAATAACTATCTTCAGCAATGTGCAAAGATCATGTGTCTCCCGAGTAAGAAAATGTTTGGAAGAAGGTGGAAAGCAGTTCGAACACTTATTGGAAACTGTCAATTGTTTTATAGTTACATTTTCATAAGTACAATTTTGTAAATCAATTATATGTAAACTATAAATTGTTATATAATACATTGCTTATGGGTCCAGACTTTTGCACCACCCTGTATACAGTATATATATATATATACAGGGTGGGGTGGTTCACGAAGATATGCAGAAACTTCAGGAGCTCATTCTACATGTAAAAGTAAAGAAAAAAAGTTATATAAACATAGGTCCGGAAATGCTTCGGTGTTGAGTTACGGCTAGCGAAAGATTTCGCCCATAATGTAGTATAACAATACGCACATGGACTACAGCTCAGTTGTAAGCTCTCACAATAAATCAAAACAATGCAATACACATTATTGTTGAACAGCTGTTATTGTGTTGCCAACTTTTTTTGTAGGTTCCACGTGGGATCAGCTTCAAACCACGCACTGAGAGATAGTTCTGCGACATGTTCCATTCAATTTTTCAGGTCAACAACCATAAGAAACCACTGATTTCGCCCCTTAATTTATCTTCCCAGACTTCCAGCAAGTCTTCATTTCACCCAGGGTACTACATTATGGGCAAACTCTTTCGCTAGCCGTAACTTGATACCGAAGCATTTCTGGACCTATGTTTATATAACTTTTTTTCTTTACTTTTATATGTAGAATGAGCTCTCGAAGTTTCTGCATATCTTTGTGAATCACCCTGTATATACTAAAAATATAAATCATTAAAATCATTGGAAACCCTGATAAGATGATTCAGACCCTGATTCCTTTAGCCCATGAGTTCTTTCATTTTCATCATATATGTCTTCAAACATATTAAATGAAGAAAATACTTTTCTTGAGAGATCTTATTTTAAGATACAGGTTAGTTCTTTAGAAAGCAAGATATTTCTAAGATGATCACTATTTTGCAGAAACATAAAAAGATACCAAATTTTTAGAGAGAATAAAAAAAAAAAAAAAAGAAGTCATAATCAAAGGTTTGATGTATCGATTCAACAACTCTAATGCTAAGGAACTCATTTTGAAACACTTGATAAACAGTTCACACACACACACACACACAAAAAAAGCTCTAAACTTTCTAAAATAAAAACCAATACTAATAAATCAAAAAGAAATTGTTTTTCCTTCAAATTTCCTTTCAAGGAAAGGACACTGTTAGGGGACAAAGGTGGTGAAACCAAATCTAGTTTATCCGAAAAAAAGAGATAAAGTTATGTTTACAAACAAAATTGCAGGTTGCTGTTGTGTTCCCGGATCCACTGGTCGTAGACACAGACTCTATGATGGGAAATTTTATGATGTTTTACTGTCGTCTGCATATTATTATCCAGGAGGCACCCTAAGGTGACAGACTTCTGCTTTCAATGAAGAGAAACAAATACTGAAGAAGAAAGAAACATCCAAGCCCCATTCCGGGATCGCAGGTGCCATGAATAAATGGGTAAAAAATTATAATGTTTAAAATAAGTCAATGCAAAAATCTTTCAACATGAAAATTTTATTGATGTGATATTAAATTGTACTTAATTTGACGAAATATATGTGAAAACACTAAGTTAGCTACAGAAAGTGTGTAATTGTACAATCAAACGATGATCAAGCCAGAAACACTTTTCACAGTGAGCACACTTCCTATATGCAAGAGTAGAAGTCATTTTCTTTGCATGTCTCAAGAGAAACCACATTCAAAGCAAAACTCGAAGGGTGTTTTGAGTGATTCAGGACTTTCAGACAAATATCCATATTTGAAAAATTGAGTAGCGAATCAGATTTCTGAATCTTGGTGCCCACAATTGAAAGTGGACAAACAACTGCAAATGCAGAAAGTAATCTGGGTGTTTTGTATGTAAATAAATTGATGCTTGAACTAATCAAAATTGCTTCTGTAATAAATGTCATCATATTTTTGTAAGGGTGAAAGAAATTGACGTCTTTAGAGGTTGAATGAGGCCAGTACATTTTCCTAGAATGAGCTTCTTAATGAATTGAACATATGCTGGAACTGTCGACCACGATCTGATGTTTGCTATAAAAAACATTGATTTTTACGTTTTGCATTCATTTTTACCTAACAAGTAAGGAATTTTCTAGGCAAATATCTCTTTTAATGTGTTGACAACGGCACCTAATTTTTTAAGCATCACCATATGTTTTTTCTGTTTAAGGTCTTTTGGATAGAATAGGTTTGGTTTCGCCACCTTTGTCCCTAAACAGTGTCCTTTCCTTGTTAGATAAAACATATTGTAACCACTAATACTATAAATAATAATAAAATATTTAAATTACCTTTCCAATCCACTCCACATATGGGTCCTTGTATTAGTTGATATAAAAATGAAATTACTGCAGTACTTTTCAATTCAAGATTGCAAAAATGATAATCCAATGGATATTATAGAAAAAAGATTTTTCAAAGAAAATTACACTCGCAATCAGTTTAAAAGAACTGTTTTAAACATGTTACGTACTTAAATCCTTATTAAAGTTTGGAAAAAAAAAAACAAAAAAAGAATTATGTACCTAACCTTTTATTCATGACAAGAATATTACTGTAGTGAGATTTAAATAGTTTGGAAATTTGTATGAAAAACTACCTCAAGAGAAAGATTCAAACAACAAAACCCAACTCATAAAAAAATATATCCTTATATTAAATTGATCCATTCAAATCTTTTCTTATTACCTTTTTATAATTTTATGATAATTTTGAAATTTCAGATCAGTAAAATGAAAATAATAAACAATCTTCATTTTCTTACAAATAAAATTTGGTCGCTTAACATAAGCTTTAAAAAAATAAAGTTAATTATCAAATAAACCAAATTCCTTTAAGTAAATCAGGAATATTATTATTTGCTTTTCCAAGGACAACTTCTTTTTGAAGTCTTCAGTTTGGTTTATGCTTTGATTTCACACAGAAATTCTAGTTCTGAGACAGGTGGTTGAGACACACCTGTTTTATTGGGCTGTCTGAAAAGTTTTGACAGGTGGAAATGAAACAAATGTGTGTGTTTAAGAAACAATATTTACTCCTCAAAGTATCCTCCATTTTTTTTCCCATGACTTTTTTAGTCCAACTTTCCGGCAATTTTAAAATTCCGTTCGAGTAGAACTGAGCTGGCTTGGAGACGAAGAAGTCTTCCAAGGGCTTTTTGACAGTATTGAAATCATTGAGTGATTTTCCATTCAAAGCATTCTTCAGGACCAAAACAAGTGGAAGTCAGATGGTGTGCAGTAAATATAGTGATAAGACAGCCCAGTCAATCTTGTGCAACTTTATGCAGGTGACCAAGGACATGTGAGGCGTTGTGTTGTCTTGCTCAAGCACAACACATCTCCAGGTACTACTCGTTTTGTTGCGTTTCAGGAGCTTGTCGCAGATGGAATACAAGTCAATGCAGTTTTTCTCAGACAGGTTGTGTGGGACCCAAATATCGTAAGAATTAAGAAGAGAAATTGGAAATGCAACGCACTTACTTGATAATGTTAAAATAAATAAGCAGATGGGGATAATACAGCAATTTCAGAATAATCTGCGTATTTCATCTTTAGGGATAAAAAGACAAAACATATAGGATGAAACAAGTTGATAACAAATAGTTAAAGTGTGGGGAAAGTAAAGGTGTTACGAGTTCAGTAATAGTGAAAGGTGTTTTGCCTATCGATGATAGATTGTAGACCTTAAGCCGAATGATGTTGACAACAAGGAGGCTGTAAGGATAAGGATAGAGGGTTGACCTATTGCCATTAGTCACTCAGACCTCATAATTGGATCCATTGTGTACAAGGAGGTTATGTGATAGTTTATGATGGTGGGAGAGAGGTCAACTTCAGAGTTGCAACTAAGATAATATAACACCTCTCCCACCACCTCCTTGCTGAATCTTTGAACATCGTCTGCCTTAAGGCCTACAGTCCTATCACCGGTGGGCAAAATGCCCCTTATTATTGCTAAACCCTCATACATCTTTGTTTTTCTCACACTTTCACTATGTGTTCTCACCTTGTGCCGTCCCTGAAGTTGGAATACTCATAGTATTCCAAAACTGTCGGATTGTTTCCATCTGTTTATTTATCTGTTTTAATATTATCAAGTAAGTTTCATTTTCAAGTTCTAGTTTCATTTTCAATTTCTAAATTTCATACACATATGTTAAGCCTTCAGAGTTGTAATGAGAAATGTATCCAAGCTTCACCAAATGTTCATGAACTGTAGGTTTGGGAATTTTCAGAGTATCTGCTAACTCCCGAGTCCTTAATTTTAGGTTGCCTCCAGGTGTATCTTCTTATGATTGTTGTTCACTGCTGACATTCTTCCAGGGCGATCCGCATCTTCTAAACTGAAATCCCCAGCTTTGAATTTCACAAACCACCTCTGAACCCTTGATTCGCCAACAATACCCTCTCTATACAATTTACAAATGTTTTCACACGTCTGTGCGGCATTTTCCCTCTTTCTATAGAAGAATAGCATCATTTGCAGAAAATGCAACTTTTGCTCGTCCATATTCGAAACTCAATAAAAAAAAAAAACCAGCTTCTACTGATCACGACCAACCTTTACTGAGAGATGCAGTCACATGCCACCTCGCCCGTGATACTATCATACCACATTTCAACAGTAAGGCTGCATTCAGAATATCAAAAATGTGCCTGTCACAAATGCTCAGAACTTTCTGGACAATCCAATAGTTTATGCCAGATACTAGGCAATCATGTATTAATTTGCAAGCACTCTTTTAAAATAAGCTTATACAAAAAAATATCAGATCCCATTAATTAACTACTTTGCCACAACTTCATACCATTCAACCAAAAAACAAAAACATCTTGGCAGAAAAGGCCCTATACTAAAACCAGGATTAGGCATGTCTAGAACTGACATTTGCTGAAAAGTAGTAATAGAGTTAAGTCCTGATTTAAATTTAAACATTGTCTGCCATATTCTGATTGATAAACACTCTTCTACTTCCTGGTATTCCTTCAGGATCCCTTAAGACTAATTATGCTAATTTATTTTGAATTAATAATTTTTCATATTGACATGAGAAACTCAAGCTGAAATTTTTTTCTCATGTTTTAGTTGTTTCAACTTATCATGATACTAAGATTGTTATTAATAATTATTATTATTAATATATATTCTAAGATTGTTATTAATATCAAACAAAATACTATAAACTAAGCTATCGTAAATTTTATCTTGAAAATGGGCCTAAGGATTTTCAAATGGGATGAATCTACTGTTTTTGGGGTGTCAGAAATCGGTTTAGCTAGGTCTCGACTTCGGGAAAACTTATTTAGGGGGTAAATGATTGACCTGGGTACCAGATCATTGTCTACAGTGTTCTTACTTTACTTCGTTTTATTTTATTCTTAATAAACTTGTGTCCTGTACATTTTTAAGTGTAATAAAATAATAATTTTATTTTTACCTATAATAAAATAATAATTTTTAAAACATTTTCTTTCAGTGTCACGTGTATTTGCTGCGGGGCTGTCCATTTTCCCGAAAGGGGTTAAATAACCAGGTGACTGTCTACAGTGTTCTTATTTTATTTTATTGTTTTTTTTTTAAAGCTCGATCTTCCAGATACTAAAGATTAATGTCAGAAGTGGTTTTCAAATCTATCAATGCAAGATTTGAAAGTGTTACCAGAAAAAAATGATGTAGAACTATTATCAGAAAATTACTTTTTTTTTTGTAGACGTATTATATTTGTTTTTAATGTCAAAACAAATATAAAGTGATTATGACCCTAACTTGAGGGTAGGCTTCACCATGTGATTCTTTTCCAATTAAGGATTACATTTACTTATGTAACTGCTCTACAAATTAGCAAATTATGTTGATTTCTTTTTTTGCTCTCCCAATTACATCATTGTTTCCATCATTCATTTCCTGCCCCCAGCATATTATTAAACACCAACACATATCCACAAAAAGAAATCTGAAAGCTACCTAATGAAATTTTAGAATTGAAGATCTTAAATGAAGAAGAATTTCAATGAAATAATGCTTTCATCGAAGAAGTATCATAAGAAAATCACCTTCAAAATATTTGAAAATGATTTAAAATGAAAATACGAAAGAAATGCTTAATATGATTAACTGGATCAAAATTTCTTTGTGTTAAAGAAATGTCTGACCAAAATTGAATTATTTAGAAGTTACAGAGCGCTCATTTCAATAACAAGACATCAGTAATCCCAGATAACACCAAGAATTAGTTATTCTGGGAAGCTCAAATTTTAATCCTAAGGGTAAGCTATTGATTTAGTTTTCTAAATCAAAAAGCTATACGAATTAAGAATAAACACTAAAACAGGCCCCACTGCTTATTTTGATTAAAACTGCATTTTGTTTGTCCAATATTTTTTTCACTTCATTATCCATACTAATACTATTACAAAACTCTATTATTGTGAGTTTTGCTTTTCATGCACCTATTCAGAGAATTATTTGCTTTATAAAAAAATGTATGAATGCGAAGAAATTCTAGGAAGATAAAACAACAGAGGAATAATAGAACGAAATTTATGGCACCAACAATAAACCTAAATAGCAAATTGAAAAAAAAAAAATCTTATTGCATTATTATTATATCAATCCATGTAATGCCTCTTTCAAAACGAAATGTTCCAAATTTTTCTAACTTAGTTCTATTTGAAGAACTTTCTATAGTTCGAGGAGTTAAAAAATGTATATTCTATAAACTCTCGTTATTCAAAAAGCATTATAGTAACATTTCCTTAATAAACAGCGACTCTCCAACAACAACGTTGAACTCTTTTGAATAGTTATTTACCTGATTTTGTATAAAATGGTGAAAAATTAATCTTAGACAGGTTTCGAAAAATGACAGACGCCATTTGAGAATACGAATACGTTTCCTAACAGCGCTGCAGGTGAGAAAAAAGAGAAACACAAAACAAATGAACAAATGTAGTGGACCATGTGGAAAAAGTTTTTTTTTTTTTTTTTTTGGGGGGGGGGGGAGCATTGAGAATTTCTTCTATTGCCTTTAATTCATAGAATAAATACATTTAGTGTCGTTCATTCGGCGGAATCAAGTTAGAAATCAAGAATAATGCAGTTTTAAGGTTTCGTAAGTAATAAGAGAGATTGAATTGGAATTTCACGGAGAGTAACGAGAATAAACTTACTGATTTTTTGGGGGGTATTTAAGTATTTCAAATTTTTGCTCATTAGTCTGTTAATTTTCTTTATTAGAATGCCATAAAACCTTTTTCTTTTTTTTTTTTTTTTTTTTTTTTTTTTTAATTTTGTAGCCAATGATAGAAGGCGCTGTTAGTTGCTTCGTTGCCTGCCGCCAAATTCAAACCTGCTTCTTAGGTTCTGATCTGCTGGGGTAGGTTATGCCTGACATCTTTACCACAGTAAAAGAAAACGTTGATTTTTAAATTTATTTAAGTTTTATCGACGAAGATTGCCTTCCTACAATGTCGTCAAAGAATACTGAGGATGGAAGGAAGGAAATTCCGGATGTTGTTATTGACCCAACATCTAAGAAACGATATGTGACTGGCCGATTTCTTGGAAAGGGCGGTTTTGCAAGATGCTATGAGCTGACTGATATTGAGTGCAAAAAAATATTTGCTGGGAAAATAGTATCGAAGTCTGTTCTGGTGAAACAACATCAAAAGGAAAAGATGTCACAGGAAATAGCCATACACCGTAGCTTATCTCATCAGCATATAGTTGGCTTTCAAGGTTTCTTTGAAGATGCCGACAATGTATACATCATTTTAGAACTTTGCAGGAGAAGATCAATGATGGAATTACATAAACGAAGGAAGTCTATTACTGAAGCAGAAGCAAGGTATTTTCTTCGCCAAATTATCCTTGCATGCAAATATCTGCATGAGAAGAAAGTAATTCATCGTGATCTGAAGCTTGGAAATTTGTTTTTAAATGATGAAATGGAAATAAAGATTGGTGACTTTGGTTTAGCTACTAAAGTAGATTTTGAAGGTGAAAGGAAAAGAACATTATGTGGTACTCCCAATTACATAGCACCTGAAGTTCTTTGCAAGAAAGGTCACAGTTACGAAGTTGATGTTTGGTCTCTGGGATGCATTCTGTATACTCTCCTAATTGGAAAACCTCCCTTTGAAACAACTAGTCTGAAAGATATCTACACAAGAATTCGGAAAAATGAATATTACATTCCTACCCGTGTTGGCTCTGAAGCAAGTGCTCTCATTAAACAACTGTTACAGGCAGATCCCTCACGAAGACCTTCAATGAGCCAAATTCTCAATGACGATTTTTTTACAAAAGGCTTTCTTCCTCCTAAGTTGCCAACTTCCTGTCTTACAATGGCTCCAAGGTTTGACCATAAAAATGATACTTCCATGGCCCATTCAAGGAAGCCATTACTGGAACTCAATACAAAAGGACTTAAGAATTCCGGAGAAACTCCAGAAAAGTTGTCAACAGTTCCAGAAGGAGCTGTTCTACCTGAGGAACATTTGAAGGCAAACAGAGAAGACAGATATGATGAAGCACCTGCTGACAGTTACCTATCTGAATTGGCATTTCAAGTAAAATCAGTAATTGCTCAAAGGCCAGCTGATAAACCATTTATACAAGAAGATGAGGCTGAAGATCCTGCTGCCATTCCTATGCTTTGGGTGAGCAAGTGGGTGGATTACTCTGACAAATATGGTCTTGGCTATCAGTTGAATGATAACAGTATGGGAGTATTGTTTAATGATTCTACCAAGCTAATGTTGGTTGCAGATGGAGAAAACATTCAGTATATTGAAAGATCTGGCAATGAAACCTTCCATACTTTAAAACAATATCCAGAAGTATTAAAGAAGAAAGTGACAATACTCAGATATTTTAGAAATTATATGAATGAACATTTGCTAAAGGCTGGTGCTTCTATTAAACCACGAGAAGAGGATGAACTGTCTCGTCTGCCATGTCTTCGAACATGGTTCAGAACTGAAAGTGCCATTGTTTTGCATTTAAGCAATGGAACATTACAGATCAACTTCTTTGGAGATCACACAAAGATCATCTTGTGTCCACTGATGGGTGCTGTGACCTACATTGACGGAGATAGAAATTTCAGAACCTTCAAATTTAATCTCATTGAAAAGTTTGGTTGTTCTCGTGAACTGGCTAGTCGTCTTCGTTATGCAAGCACTGTTATTGACAGACTTATGACACCTAAAACTGGATCATCAAAGTCTTAAGTTTACTTTCAGCCAAGGTTGTGAATGTATATAGTAATAGGGAATTTAATGTTTAATAACTGGGAGAAGTTGGTAAGCAGCAGTAACTTCAACATTTTTTCTTTCTTTTTTTTTTACTATCATTCCATTTATAATTTTTAAATCTTTCATTGTATTTGTAAATAAAGGTGGTTAGTATTGGATTATAGCATTCAAACTGATTTACTGACTTACATCCAGTAATAATTTAAAATTCAAAATTTGCTTGAAATTTCGAACATGCTGTTGCTTAGTGTAGAAAAAAACTGGTCTAAACTTTTTGTGTTTTGTTTATATGAAATTCCAACATGTGTATAACATTTAATTGAGGAAAATATATAAAAAGCAAAACAAATAAAACTAAATATTTAGAAACATTTTGAAAATTCACAGAAATCCCTTAAATTGTCAATGAATAATTAAAAAAATAAAATAAAAATGATCTTTAATGTTGCTGCTAAAGTTTTACAAGTCTTAATTTCATATAACAATTAATAAAGGCAAATGGATGTAATCATGTTTTACTAGTTAGGATATCTTTTTTTATTTATTTTTTATTAATTGCCAAATGTATCCTTTAAATTTAATGGAAAATATCTTTTCTGACACCCTCCCCCTTTTTACCTCCTTTATAAATAAACCAATCTTTTATATTGACTGTATGAAGTCTTTTAGTTCTTCAGGTCTTCACATTACCTGAATTGCAAAAAAAAAAAAAAAAAAGCTACTGTTTCCATTTGTGTATTTTTTGTCTTTGGTTATTAAAAAAATGTGGCAAAATGTAAATGCTTTAAAACCTTGCTGTGAATTTAGTGTGATTTCATGTAACTAGTTTTAGTTCTAAAACCTGGAGTGGAGAAAAGGAAGAAATCATGAATGCTTAGTGTGAAAAGGACTTACAAAACTAAATGCTGTGACTGGAAAGAATCTGGAACCTAGACTCATTAGATAATAAACTGCACAACGAAAACCATGTCTTATCGGAAAAACTACAGACTAGCTTCAGCTAGATTAGAAAATCCCCAATGGAATCAGTTTTATCTTAGTTTTTATAGCATTTTTTATCAATTATCAAATAGTACTGTTCAGATTTGTCAGCAATTAAAATGAATGAACTTCTCAAAACTATTTGTATTTGAGTTAACAAAAAAAAAAAAAAATGTGACGGGAACAATGTAACAGTTAATTGATAAATCACACTATGATTTTAACTCCATGCCTTTTTAAGTGAGGTTTTTAGATGGATAATCAAAATGGGAAAGTACTGGCAACGTTCATTCCTTGTTTTAAGTTAAAAGGGCGATAAGTAGAAAGCAGTGCTCCAATATTAACATAATGTTACAAAATTGTGAAAACAAAGTGAGAATGGAACCATTTTATTAGCTGAAGCATTGTTTTGACAAAACAGTATTTAAGTGATCGTTCAGTAATTCATACTTTGTAACTAACAACTCTCAATTTATAGCAAAACAAGAAATAGATACAAGGCTGTTAATGTACACTCATTAACAAAAAAAAAACGACGCACTTAGAAGGAGTTGTCCGATGGAGACAAAAATTGGTGGAGAGGAAGATTATGTACAGAATAGAAAATGATTAAAATTTCAGACAAATGGAATGATTTATTTCAGAGTTACAAAGTAACGAGCTCAATAAGGTGTTGACCCACCTCTACCCTGAATGCAAGCTGCCACATGACATGGCATAGAGTGATAAAGCTCCCTGATGGTCTCCTGCGGTATTTCTTGCCAAATTTGCTCCAATTGTCGGGCTAGGTCATCCACATTCCCTGGTGGATGCAGTCGCCTTCCCATCATATCCCAGACATGCTCGATTAGAGAGAGATCTGGGGATCTGGCTGGCCAAGGAAGTGTTTCACAAGCTGCAAGACAGGTCATAGCAACACGTGCCGTATGTGGTCTGGCATTATCTTGCTGAAAAATAAGGCCAGGGTACTGCAAAAGGAAGGGTAGCAAAACAGGTCTCAGAATGTCGTCGACATACCGCTGGGCTGTAAGTGTGCCACTAATGACGACCAAAGGGGTCCGGCTATCAAGGGAAATGGCACCCCAGACCATAACTCCTGGTTGAGGGCCTGTGTGGCGTGCAATAGTGAAAGCAGGATCGGCACGCTGCCCTGGGCGTCTCCAGACACGTCTGCGACGATCGTCAGGACACAGTTGGAAGCGGGATTCGTCGCTAAACACTATGTCCCCAGTCAGCATTATTCCAACCGGATCGAGCCAAGCACCACTGTAATCTGGCCCGACGGTGTGCAAACGTGAGTGGCAGGTGGCGTAGCGGTCAGTACGAGCGTAGATGTCTCTCTCTCAGCCATCTTTTAATGGTCATGGTGGACACTCGTGTGCGGGTCGCACGTCTGATGGTTGATAACGATGATTCAGGCGCTGTGACAGCTGATCTGACAATCACTCTATCCTCCCGCTCTGCTGTGGCCCTAGGTCGACCTCTACCTTCATGACGCTGAAATCTGCCATTGTCCACCCATTCCTGCCAGTATCTTCTAATCGTCGCATCACTTCGACCCATATGACGAGCGATTCTCCGATTTGCCCAACCTGCCTCTTTCAATCCAATGATACATCTTTCAAACTCTGACAGTTGCATGTAATGAGCTCGAATCCTGCGGCGAGGCATTTTTTCAGTCGTTGAAAGGTATCCTAACTCGCAATGCAACAGAAAGTTTGACCATCAGATTGAGAATCGCTTCTTATATACACCTACTGAGTGCACAGTTCCGATCGCTGTAGCTCTCACTATTCATTTATTGGACACCAAAGTTTAATCATTTGCATGGGCGGTCCCAATGTCTTTGCAGACGAAATTTCATTACAATCGGACAACTCCTTCTAGATGCGTCTTTTTTTTGGTAATGAGTGTAGATAAACTGAATGATCTCCTTTGTAAGAAAGTGTGTAGCGTCTTGAGAAAATAACAAATTGTTCTAAATAAATTGTTACTCCTTAACTTTAAATAAAAAGCAAAATTTTATGTTGGATGTAAAATAAAGTCAAACATAGAAAAAAAAAGTAAAAAAAAACTCGGAGAAAAGCAGTATCTCTCTCTCTCTAGGATGCGACCCGGTCTGGCAACTACATCTCTCTATCTACATTTGAAGCTCACACTAACCAACTCCAAGTATGAAGACTGTTTTTTTTGATAAGATGGTGAGATAGAAGGTATCTCAAGTAAATTGCTGAAGTGTACGGACTAAATATTTGATTCTGTTGAATTCTTTTGTTGGCAATTCCGTGTCCCAAATTATGGGAACATTGAGAATTTCTTCTATTGCCTTTAATTCATAGAATAAATACATTTAGTGTCGTTCATTCAGGCGGAATCAAGTTAGAAATCAAGAACAATGCAGTTTTAAGGTTTCGTAAGTAATAAGAGAGATTGAATTGGAACTTCGGAGAGTAACGAGAGTAAATGACTGGGTTCTGGCCACCACACACAGTTCTAATTAAATACATAAATATAAATACAATTAAATGCGAGCGCTTTCGAGATGGCCTACATCTCGTTCTCAAGCGGAGAAATGAATAACATATTTCAAAAATAAGAACTGAGATCCAACGGACGTTTGAGCAGGACGGAGCCATTTGGGATTTAGGGGTGTTGGCAGAATTAACAAATCATTTTGAATTTGTCTTCTTTTCCTCTTTTTTTTTTTTACTCCAATTATGAACCCATTAGTGTTCTCGAGACAAGATCTCAGTCTCTAACTTTATTTTTAACTTATTTAAAATGTTGAATCAGATTAGCAATGCTAGTTGATTTTGCCTTCCGATGTTTAGATAAATTCAATTTAACTTAAGATTAAAATAGCAGTTGACAAAATTGCGATTCACACTTTGATTGGCGAGGGCCAACCTCCATTCCAAATTTCTGGCACACCTATAATGGAATATTCATCAACATGTATCTGCTGACAAGTGCATAATTTCTAGGCGAGAGAATTTTGGAAGTAAAGTGCTTTTAGGATAAAATAGATTACCGATTACGAGAAGAAAAAAAAATATAAGAATACCAACTTTCAAGATGAATGATATAAATAGAATGAACAAACAGAGTGGAATGGAAGAAGAACCAGAATTTCCAACTGCGATAACAAGTCATTAAATCTAGGTTATTTGTAATCAGATTTAATGTATTGAATATAATTTCATATGGACTTTATATATCACTGTGTGACAAATCTTGTACATTGGTAGTATAGCCTTTAACTGTGCGTTTGATATACTTACAAAAGTCCAAAGAGGGCAAAACTAATATGAAGTTTTGTCTTTCTTGTTAATCTTTCTCTGTATATATATTGAGTGGCCAGGAAAAAAAATAAAACTTCAACAATTCAAATCTTATGCTGACTATTAATAGATGGATATACGAATGATCAACATGACCATCTCCCTACTGGCAAACTGCCCAAAGCGTTTCTTTCAGAGGAGATGCATTTCCGAACCTCATCTAAGATTATATCCTCCTGTGCTCTACTGACTTTCTCCTTAGTCCATTTTCAGTTTATTTGTCTTTCTGACCGCTGTAAAGGTTTTGAAGCTAGGAAAAACTTCAAAAAGTGGAAATTTCGAAACGGCGGATCCAATTTGGTTGAAATACAATATCAGGCGAGTCCTTAAGGGACTCATAAAAGTTTTAGTTCAAAATCTATGGCAGTTATCCACGTCACAACTTTGAGGTCCCCACCCCATCCCACTTCTAAGACCTGCCCCCTAAAAACCCGTGAACAAATTTCGATTTTTTTTGTTATTTATTTGTAGTTAAACCAATGCTCTAAAGTCTAAAGGATCGAAAAATTTTGTGGCAAAAGCTCTAAAAACAACGTGAGTGTAAGGTTTTGAAGATAGAAAAAAATAGCCCTATAGTTAAGAAAATTTAAAAATTCCATTTTTGTGTTAAACATTGGTTAAAAAATAAATAAATGCAATTTTATGCAGTCAGCTAATCTTTTCATCACTATCTGTTTATTTACCTACCAGCAAAACAGAGATTTGGCTTCATATTATTATGAGGTAATCAATTTTCTTCTGTCAACCATTTCGTTGCATCATACTATTAATAGGCAAAAAACGGATGTATGTTTGTCATCAAAATGGAGAGAATATTATTTTTTAAGTGTATTTTTAATTTTAAAAATACACTAACAAATGTCTTTTTGAAAAGAAAAAGTAGTGGATTTAATGTTGGTGCGTAATTCCTACGCCCTGTAAGGCATTGTGGGGCACTCTCTCATAGGCTCACTTTAGAGGAGCCTATTATTTTAGGGCAGGAGGTTTAACTTCTGTGAATAGTTCACGGGTTGCAACTAGTATTAACTGCCGAGGCAAAATCCACGTGGTTAGAAAACTGTTATTATTAAATCCACTGATATTAACAAATACTATAACTGCAGTGGTAGGCATCATCTTCGTTGATAGTTAGTTTATCAGTAACATTTTGTTTTTATGTATTGTAGAAACTATACTTTCCAAAAGAAACTATTTGTTATTTTTGAATTTTCCTTAAGTAATAATAATAATAAATATTATTTATATTGCTGACTAACGAGGTCGCTTATATAAAAGTGAAGTTTATATAAAAGTGTGAATCCCTCTTGATTCAGCTATTTCGACCTACAACTCACATCTTCCAACCTAAAAAAAAAACAAAAACATTTCTTCGCGCGTGATTCTCTAGGCAAAAGCCTTAATTGCTGGTGTCTAAAACCGCCTCTATTAAATTTAGTTCTATTATTAGAAATAGAAACTAAATCCACATTTTTTCTTATAAGTAATAAAGAAAACACACTTATAAGTTAATATTAAAAATGTCAAGTTAATTAATAATTAAAACACGATAAAGTCATTTAGTAAGTTTCGGAAAGATATTAGCAATTCGCATACCCACACTTAGAAACGTTCAAATCAGGCCTGATCGAATTATTCAGCTAAAATTATAAAAAAAGATGAAAAATTGAAAAGAAATATAAAAACATCTCAGCATTTTAATCAAAGATAAAGTAACCTAAAACGAAAAATTAAAAAATAGAAAAATCAGGAATCAACTCTTGTGTATGATTATGTTATGTTCGTATATGGGTAACAGGTAAGCCGAGCACCGCTACCTTTGGTGCTATTCCACGGAAGGACAGACGGAGAGAAAGAACGGTGGAAGTTGTGCAGGGGAAATGGGAGAAACCCGAGAAAACCTGCCCTGAGCGGGTCCACTGCTACGAAACCTACATGAGAACCGAACTCCGGTACTCAGAGGTGAGAGGCCAACACTAACTTCGTGACCCTTGCGTGTGGTTTCTCTGTTTTTTAACAATACTTGCACTGGGCCTCGGAAATGATAGGGATGGCCCTGGCACTGAAGATGATTTGAACAAAATTATTCTGAAATGCCCAATATGGTTTCTTTCTACCTTTTAAATAATTTATATTTAGTCTCCAAATTAAACGTTCCGCTATTAGATTTTTATTAAGCTTAAAAAAATAAATAAATAAAAAATAAAATAAATATTTGCTATTTCTTGATATATATATTTTATGTTAAATTATGATGAACGATAACTATGTTTTGTCGAAAGTAAATTTTCATTTATTTTTAATAATCCAGAAGAAACGAGTATTTTTAATCCTCATCCGTGGAAAAAAAAAAAAGCTGTAAGCTGTAGTAATGTTTGCAGGTGACCGAGAAAACAACCTGTTCTTGAGTGGTTGAAAGCATGTTTTGTGAAGTTCGACTATCTGCCACCAGGTGTGTTATTGTTGGTCCTCAATAACTTTTGATGAACTTCGCCGCAATCACTTGAACTTCTCATGACGTCATCCTGAAATATGGCGATTGACACTCCTTCTTCGCAGACTGAAGCACGGTGATACGATTTTAACTCCAGTTATTTCCTCTTCGCGGAATGTAAACGACTTTTAAGGATGCCCTGTTAGAACTCCAAAAAATTCGAATATGTCTTCCAGGAATTCCATTTCGAGAGAACTACACGGTGAGAAACTTGGAAGGAAAACAAGTGGACACTTGTTGCCTTTTAGACCCAGTTGAAGTTTGCAATTTTGATTAAAACCCAATCCTTTTCCCTTCTTTTTCAGAGAGTATTCGAACGGTGCTTGGTAGAAATGTGGAAATTTCGTTCAGGTGTCCTGTTCGGATGGAGACCAAAGGTGACAAAACGGAAAATAAAGTTTTGGTAAGTTGGCCATGGACTGGGTGGGGGAGAGAAATGCCATTGCAACAAGAAGAAGAATTAGTTCCTTGTTGGATGGATTCGCTTTAAGACAATCAAGCTCAATTAAGTCAATATCGTATCTTAATATTTATTGCTTGAACTATTGATAATTTAAGAAAACGTAAGAAACCATCCGAAATGGATCGGAAATCTCTCGTAAAATTGCCTCGATCTTGTTTGCTCGCCCTTGAATTACTAATGTATAAATAGAGTCTAGCGTTTTTCTGTTTTATGTATTTATGAAATTGATAAGTTTCCAATCATGAAATGATGGGGGAAGGAAAGATTGCGGAAGAAAAAAAAAAATAGTTTTTAGTAATTATTAGGGTATTTGTTGTTTAAAATCTCCAGTTTTTCTCTATAAACAATAGTTGATTGTTATCTCTGAATGTGTCATGTACATTGTTTTCAAAACATTATTTTCTAATTGTTGTGAGGAAAAGCATACGATTGGATGTGTTACAGATTGCGTTAATTCTCAGTATTTTTTATTATTATACAATTCTAAATGTAACTGTGTATCTTATAAATTTAATGTGTTTGGTCATATTGCAGTACGCGATTTGGTTTGGTTTCTGTTGAATTCGGTTTTCATCTTGTCTTCTACCTTTTTTTTTTTAATTATTTTTAACTTCTATTTATTATGAAGAACATATTTAGTGATCACACTGTCCAATTCAGAAAAAGTAAAACCTTGCATGAAGATAAACATTGTGTTGATTTTCATCACATGGGACTGGAAACTTGATATCGTCCTGTTTTATGTCCTGATCGTTAATAGCAAGAAATCTATTTACGTAAATTGAGACATAAATGAAATATTTGCATATCATTACTCTTAAACTTTCTTCCTACTAATACTTTAACAATCTCTGCTTGTAATTTAATAATTTAATAAAAGTTCCATGTATTAAATGCGATATTAAATTATACTTAATATATTCGATATACTGTATATTCTATTATGTTTTGAACTCTAGCACAGTAAACTAATAAGAACGTCTTTACTATATATATATATATGTATTAAATATATTAAGAACAATATAATTAAATATACTAAACTTAATGTATATACTCCTCATTATGTTGTAGAGTTTTGATCCTATTGAGTTTCTCTATCGTTTGCGTTTTGTTTTTGCCTCACAGAAGCTTTTCATCAATAGTTTAAATGATTGATCATGTCAATGAATTTTATAACCTTGAATATGGTCCTATTAATTGTCTTTCTAAGAAGCAAGTGATTTGAAGTCTGTCGATCTAATGATGACTTAAAATAACATATGAAACACACATAAATTAAATACTATTTACATGTGTTTTATAATTTTATTGTAAATAGTCTTCAATTTTATGTGTGTTTCATATGTGATTTTAACTAAATTGTCTTTCTATTGTGAAATTTATTTTAACATTTTAATATGATGATTTACGTTGTGAAATTTAACTATCATAGATTAATATTTAGAAATTTGTTACTAATTGCCAAGTATTCCTTGGGGTGTTTAAAAGACTAATGTTTTATATTCTTTCCATTGCAGGTTTTCTCACGATGCAGATTATTTGTAATGTCATCGAAGATTCCAACCAAGGTATCACTGTTTTCATTTGTACAATATTTATTTGAAGATATAAAGAAATTAGTAGAGTCAAAATTTCCAAAAAATTGAAGTTTTAAGGCGCTGACATATATTATCTTTTTTTTTTTTATTACTGGAGCATATCTGATTACAATTAGCTTATATAAAAACAACAATTAAACATATGTTCACATTTACTGTTTAGTATTGAAACAGGATAAAATAATTCTTTAGTAAAATCTCTTAAGTGACAAATTCTATTGATCAGGAAACTATGGTTCACATTTAGACAATTAAGAATATCATAAAATTGGGCTCTCAAAACTGAAACCAAGTGTCATTAAGCCTGTAGTTTCTACTGTGACGGGACAAAGGGGTAAAGTGCTTATTTGGGTTTTCCCACGTTCTTGCGCCAAAATAGGTGATGGTACAGAAAGTGTGGGTGGTTTTGGATTATTTCTATAATAACGTTGGGCGCCAACCAAGCACTCAGCTAGGTAAAAACTTTCATTTACCCCCTCCACAGTGTCTCACCCCAGCAATTAACCCAATCTTCTCGGGGGGTAGGGAACCACACCTTGCGTCCACGGTATCAAAAAGGGAGGCTTAACGCTTATTCAACATATGAAATTCAATAACGTTTATTCAAATGAGCAAAAATGATAAACTCCGAAATGACGACGTACAGCTAAATGCGAAGCTATGGCTTTAACTATTTTAATTGGGCGTACTAAGGGAATTCTCGCACGTGGCGCTGAACAGAATAACTTTCCTACGAATTTCTAACCTTTCTTGGCGAATTGCGTTTCGTAAGTTCGAAATTAACTTTAAACTCACACGAGAAGTTATAACTGATGTCCAACAAATAGCTCACTTACACATTTACTTCCATGCGGGTGTACACGCACACCTTGTTTCCTATGTATTCGATAGGGTTTGCTAATTAAAAATTAGCATATTGAACTTTCAAAGTTAAGGTCTAAGCTTTTCCTAACTAGGACAACTTATTATTAACACTTCCTATTCTAAATGTGTACTGACTCGTTCTCGACTTCCGTCACATAGTAATAAAAATATATTCTGCCAAAACATATGGCGTCCGCGCAGAATTGCGGAAAAGTTAGCTAAGCTAACTAAAAGACGAACGAGAGACACAGCTCTCGTAAGCAAGCGCAGGATACAGGAAAAAAAGAAAAAGAGTTCTTGGATGCACGGCCTTAAATCAACTATGGACCAGGCGCCAATACCACGTCATAATCTGCCGGCTAATCAGATCACAGGAATCTGGATCCGTCCAAGAGCGGTCAAGTCCATCACTTGGGGTAGCGAGGTAAAGGTCAAACCTCGCTATTGCTTCATGACAACACAAACGCAATTCATTTAAAAGAAAAATTAAAATTCCTTTTAAACTAAATTATGAATTAAATTTGTTAAATCAACTAAATTCATTAAGCTTAAGAAAAATCAATTATTTAACCTAAATTAATTCAAGGTTCAATATTCTAACCTCTCCAACTTAAGAACTTTAAATATTAAATTAAATTAAATTACAATTGAGTTAAAAGCTAAAATTAAAACAAACAAATTTTCTTTGCCCTTTGCTTTGAAATAATCATTTCGGAATATTTTCTTAATTTACATTTTTTTCTTTCGAAGCTTTACAAAAATAACAATTAAAAATTCGGTATTTCAACAATGGACAGTGTGCATATCTGAGTGTTGTCACACTACCAATACTTCTTCAGAACCAAAAAGCAATTTTTTTAAACCAGAAAGTTAATTTTCTTAAACTACTTTATCTTTTTGAAGATAAAGTTTTACGTATCGTTATCAATCAATTAAAATGTGCCAACTTATTCGACACTTTGCAATGTTAAAAGCTTAAAAATACTTAAAAACACCCTATTACAACATGACGTACATTTCGATCACCTCTTCTAGCAGGTTTCTTTATCAAATAATCTTAACCCCCCCCCCCCACCTCTGATACATCCTCCCTGGCTGGGAATCGTTTTTAAGTTATTTTAAGTATTTTTAAGCTTTTAACATTGCAAAGTGTTGAATAAGTCAGCCCATTTTAATTAATTAATTTATCTTTTATTTGACAAACTATAAATAAATAGATCTTTATAGTTCGAAGGATTCTTTAGAACTTTTTTTTTTTTAAACCAATAGTAGTCTGTGTAATAGGGATGTTTCATTTATAAACTTCCAGTAAATTGCACTAAAGATTACATTAGCTGCTTAAAAATTATTTCTTAAGTAACAATTGAGTAAAAAAAAAATAATCAGATAATCATATGTTTATGACTTTCAATTTCTAGTATAAGCACTTAATACTAAAAACAGAAAGAATCTTTTATTGTTTTTTCTAATGGTATAACAGTAATGCATGACTATTAACCATCATAAATAACGATTTGATGCCTTTGTCACTCAACAGTAAGTAAGTATTCAATAGAATGTTTAATGTATTTGGAGGAGGAAACAATTTGGAAAATTTGTTTTGAGTTTATAAAGTATGGAGCTATATACGAGTTCTACATCTAAATTATTCTCTGAATAAATATTTAAAAAGCTTATTTTTACTTTACTAATTTGAAACATACATGCATTTTAAATTTTGTACCTTTTTTTTTTCTTTTCAAATAAGCTAAATTATTGTTATTGTTTTTCTTTCTATTATTAATCTATTTTTCATGACAAATATGTCCACATCTCCTCTATATTTGTCTCTTACAGAAACATGAACTTGTTCATAAAACTTTGTATGAAAGAAATAAATCAATATAAATCTGTACTTTTAAGCAACTTTTGGGTGATGAGAATACCGTATATGCTCCAATAGACGCCCCCGGCATTTATTTGCAAAACTAACCTTGGCTCCCGGCGCTTAATGGAGGCCGGCCATTATTAACAAAAACCTTCAGAATATTTTTATAATATAAATATTTTTACATATAAATACCGGCTAATATTACAAACAGCTACTTTATTTGAATTTCACATGCTACATAAGACTGTTAAAGATAAATGGCAATGTCTTTCTGTACCTTTCGCTGCTATTCGTCATCCGAATCCGCAATGACGGGCCTTACCAGAAGTTTCTTTCGCGTATTCCACCGCGCGAATCTTAAAGGCAATGTCAAATGACCGTTTCGGCGACAATGTACCGTAAGGCAATGTAATGAGAAGGCAACGTAAGGCAATGTACCGTAAGGTATTACGCACGACTATAAAGATACGGACGCTTACACTAGTACCGGTAGGCAAATATCAAACACCCGGCTACTATTAGAGACCGGCTACTATTTGGCCGTGTCCCCTCTGCAGCCCTGCGCTTAATAGAGACCGGCGACAATAAGAGCCTCGGCGTTTATTGGAGCATATACGGTATGTCACTGAACAACACAAAAATTCATGCTTGTCGTTATATTTGACTTTAGATTCATTATATTTCATATAAAATATCGGCATATGTGATAGGCCTATTTATATCAATAGACCTATCATCTTTATCTTAATTTTAATAAAGAGTTTTTTTTTTGTGTCTGAAGGGGGATACAGCAAATTCAACAAAATATTCCCCAATTGTAGAAAATAAACATTGCTATTCTGGAATCCCTAACATTTATTTGTTTTCCAATAGCATTTGATATTTAATCAAAGCAGGTCAGAGAAAAGGAACAATTTATTATCTGAAGTTTTTGAGCCAATTCATGCTATATTGATTGGATACTACCACAGTCATTGCCAAGAAATATCTCACACATGTACACTATTGATAGTCTTTTTTTTTCTTTTTTTCAATGTTATAAGCTAAATAACTTGAAATGGATAGTCTGAGGTTCTTATTTTACCATCTCACTATGTGTCATATTAAGATTATGATATTTTGAAGAGCAGCAAACAAAATTAACTATTTGTAACAAAGATAGTTATGCATTTATTGGACAAACTACTATATATAAATACAAGTTTACAGCCAAAAAAAGATTTTCACTGAAATTTTCATGTCCAACAATTTTGTTTTTAAAAATCAAGATTGTTCAATTTATATTAAAAACAAAACAAAAACAAGGGAGGGAAAGCAATTAGAAAACCAATCACAATGTCTTCTAAAATATCATTGATATTGCTTTAAATTTCTTATATTATTATAAATGTAATTGTTGCGAATGCAAAATGCGCAATTGTTGCATTTACTATGATTGTTGTAGAGCTGCATTATAAATGTGATTATTGCGAATGTAAAAGACACAATTGTTGGGATTGCTGTGCTTAATGATAATTTAATGAGATTTTAACGATTCTAACCTATGTGACAGATAAAATGGGAATATACTAAAACTTACATAAACTAATATTTTATAATTAGTTGGATCAAATCCTGGACTCCTGTCATTGCTGTTTATTTCTAAGTTTTATCAGAAGTAAATTTATTAATCTTTGGTATCATGTGGTTGAATCTGTCAGTCCTCCTTTGAGAACCCATGAAGGGAAACATTGGAGAAATAATTTGAGTAAAATATTAAAATCCTACCAAATTCACAGATTTAAGTGAAAATGATATTTCAACACATGTTGATAATTAAATTGATTACATTTTCATTTTGAGAATGAAAATATTTTTGTTTGGTAAATAAGGCCAGCTCTATTTATATTGCAATGATTCTATTCAGTATATATTTTTAATAGTTGATTATTTAAGTTTAAAGGAAAAGACCACATTTCCACTTTCTATTTGTTAAGACTAATTGTTTTCATTATGAACATTTTCATTTCCAGAAGCATTTCAGATTTAAGCCTAAAATTTGTGTAATATTTATCTTGCAATTCAAAATGATGAAATTAGTTTTATTTTAATTTTTTTTTTTATTATTTTATCTCAGTTGAATTTCCAACGTATTAAAAAACTCAAACAATTTTCCACTTCCATTTTAATGGTCTACTATAGTTATAGATTAAGAAGACTTAACTTGCGTTTATTAAAATAAAGAGGAAAATGAAAATAAAATGCACTTACTTGTGAAGAAGAATAAAGAGGATTAAAATGATGGTAATAACTGACAATTTCGGAATACTTAGCGTATTCCATCATCAGGGACGGCACAAACATATAGGACATCACAAAACACTTAGGAAGACACTGGTGGGAATATAGTGAGAGTTTCGTATCGTTCTAAGTGTTTTGTGATGTCTTATATGTTTGTGCTGTCCCTGATGATGGAATATGCTCAGTATTCTGAAACTGTCAGTTAATTACCATCATTTTAATCCTGTTTATTCTTTTTATTTAAGTAAGAGGATCTTTATTTTCATTTTTCTCTTTAAAAGGTATAGACTTTTATTTTTATTTATCATGAAATTTATTTTATATTTCATAAAACCAGCTGCTGTGTATATTTTCTCCTGGTGATTATTACTAAGAATGATAAAACTATTTATGTATCATTTAACACTATCAAATTTGTCTGGAGTTCTTGCATACGTAATTGTTTGGCTGCCTTGGATTAATTTAGCAAACTTAATATTTAGGGAGGGGGGAGAAATCTGATAATATTCTTACGTTACTTTTTATCTCATTGTCTGAAGACACTTTGCAAAAAACTCCTAAGACATTACCTCAGACTGTTTTGGGCAGACTGGAGCAAATATTCTTAATAAGTATCTTTTTTACTCCTTATCATAGAAAAGAAATAAATTGAACACAATGACGAGACATATTTCCTTTTCTTTTCTAGAAATGAAAACAGGAAAAATATTAAATATATTTAATGCTCAACTACAGTATATAAGGATAAAGATAGAGAGGGCCGGCCAATCGCCTTTAGTCACTCAAATCTCATAATTGGGTCCATTGTGTCCCCTCATGAAAACAATGACTATGACAATGATAACTCATCAAAGTTATGATGAGATTCAGTGGTCATGAAAAGTCCTGTGGAATTACAAAAGGATAAAATGACCTTAATTTTAAAAATGGAGATAATATCAGTAGTAAGACGAATCTTGCCAAAGATCTCCCATCTGTTCCTAGCCAAAGCTGGACAAAAACATAAAATGTGTTCGGGAGTTTCCTGATCCATTCCACATTTCCTACATATATTACGTTGGCATATGCCAAGTAATGTGTGTGTCTATTGAGAGTACAGTGAATCAACTACAGTATATTTAATGTTTTAGTTGTGAAGAAATTGCAAGTGAAAAGTGGTCTCAGGCTTCAATTTTGCTATAATAAATATGTTTTTTTACTGCAAACTTCTATCTTAAAGTTTGCTATGAACTTGAATATATCAACATATTCAAACCAAGTTCCAAATTTGCTACTATCATTAGGAGCCAATATACAAAACCGCATAATCTAGACATTATAACTTTGTAGATAGAATAAATATTTAAGAAACAATATAATTATAATATTACAAGAAACAAATGTTATATTATCTGCTACTTCTCTTTGAATGCTTATCCCAAATACTTAGGTAATTAAGTTTTATAGTTTATTTACTATTACTTGCTGAAATGTAGATTTTTATGTTCAGCATAGAATGTACATTAATACCATCTTGTAAATGAAACCTACAGGATTTAGGTTCATGTCTTTTTTTTTTTTTTTTTACGTGTTTTTGATCATTTCTTTCATTATTTATCTGAAAATCCTGATATTCTTATGAGAAGTCACAGTTCTCATAAACTGTTCTGTCTCTCTCTCTTGGAGATTTCAGATATTTTTAATTTTGCTTTGCTGCTGTTTTCTCTCAGTTATCAAATTATACTTCATTATTAATGAAAGTTGACAGTTGTTAGATACATTTGGATTCAAAAGTAACAATCTTGTAATAAAAATCTATTAATAATGCTTGTTTCATTTTTATTTTAAATTAATACTTATATTTTTTTGCTTCTTTGTTTTATTATTAAGACTCTTTAGGCATTAGAAGAAAACTATGTTTATTATAAGCTAATTAATCTACTTTAGAAGGCTTTTAAAAACCCAGAAGAAACATGTTTTAATTATTTTTTTTCATTCTGTAATCTTTTAATCTTCCTTCCCTATCTTCTATCACAGATCTTCACCTTCTGTATCAATCCCTTATTAAACACAGACACACACAGAATGAAAGAGAGAAAAAAGTATTTCAACTCTTTGATAGCATAAACTTACAATACAGCTTTTATTTGCAACTTTGAAACAGCAACGCAGTCAATAGGGTCTTTTATATGATCAAGAACTTCTTTGTGTGGTGTTCTCAGTGATAAAATAAATATTTTGTGTCAAATATAAATTACTTTTAAACAATCGTGAAATTTGTTTTTTCCATTTTTTTTTTAAATTTTTATTTGTTTGTTTTGAAAATATTTTTTTATTTGTAGCTTGACTTCCATTTCCATTATTTGGAAATTAGTGCAATTGAAAGTCGAAAACCCAATCAGGTAATAAAATAAGTTTTAAGGCATCCCATTAAATTTCAATTTGTAAAAAAAAAAAAAAAAAAACTAAAATAATTAAGAAAAAAAAATTGGCTTAATTATTTTAAAAAAAAAATAATTAAACCAATTTTTTTTAACTTGAATAAATTCTAATTTTTTTATTTATTTAATTAATTAATTAATTAATCTTTAAATGACAGGGTTTTGTTATCTTAAATTGGGATTTTTATTATTTATATGCTCTTGGAAGTGTTTTGCAAAACATTTTCATTTATCACTTGTACTACTATTAGTTTAATGATGAAATTCTAATGTTTTGATATTTTTCAAATTTAAGATAAATGAAATTGATTATAGTTAAGAGAATTCAAAAACCCATTTGCTATTTAAAAATAGCTTTAAATATCTTTTCATATTTTTTAATTCTTTGGCCACATGATATAGTTAATATGAATACTAGAAATTTGAAAAGGAAATTATTAAAAAAAAATGCCATTGATTTAATACTATCCCATTTTGAAATGGATACTTGATGAGCTGTAAACTTTTGAGTAAAATATTGGGTAGGACTGTTATGTGATTTTTTTTTTTTTTTTTTTAATTCATACTTTTGGTTCAACCCAGTAGTTTCTTACAGAATTGGTAAATAAATAAATTAGAAAATGAGAATTATATTTATAATATTGTAGATTATTGACAATTTAAAAAAGTCCTCTTCAGTATCAGATTTCTTTCTTTCTAAGTTTTAATATTTTGATACACTATTTAGTTTTAATTTTGAATGGAAAAATGAGAAAATTTCTTATATCCCATTTTAAACTTACAGTGACATTGATATTCATATTGCTTAAATAGCCAAGCTATAAATTGCATCATCAGTGGGGCTGTGTGGGTGTATCACTAATCACACACACACCTCCAAAAACAAATGCCAAGGCATCAAATATGTTGGCAGAATTTACTCTGTGGTTTGTTAGACATATCAACAAGAATTAAAAAAATAAAGAAAGAAAAAAAATGAAATATTTCCTCAGTTTTTATTAATTTTTAAGAATGTTTAACGTGCATCAAGTGTAACAAGATAACAGAAAATATATATAGAAATGCACAAATTCGTTTGCTTTCATGCCTTTGAGCCATCATCAACTGCAATCTGGGACAGCTGTTTCATCCTTATTAGGACTCATCAGCCAGATTTAGTCTCGATGATCAAGCTCAGAACGCATGAAAGCCTACAGATCCTTCTCCTGCTCGGAGCTTGATCATCGAGGCTAAATCTGGCTGATGCGTCCTAATAAGGACGAAACAGCTTCCCCAGATTGCCTTTGATGATGGCTCAAAGTCATGAAAGCAAACGAATTTGTGCATTTCTATATATATTTTCCATTATCAATTTTTATTAATTGTTAATAAATTACTCCTACTTCTGTTTCATGTAATCTGATCAGGAAATAAATACCACACTTTTGAAAATAATTTTCACATATTAAATATACAATAAAAGTATATTCAGAAGTGGCTGGTTTTTTTTTGTTTTTTTTTTACTTAATACAAAATAACAAACTTTGAAATACTTGTACAATAATTCTCTTTTTTTTTTTCCTTCCTAGTTGTGCCTGTATGTTGGCGAGAAACTGTATACATTTTACACACTAAGCAATGATTCAGAACAGACTGATCAAATCATTCTTCGTTTGGGTGGATCAATAAAACACATCTTTCCATTAATTCCATTCAAGTAAGTGATATACTGATAAACATTATTAATAAACATAAGTTATTATTAAATTTTAATTTTTTTTTATTTAAATTTGGCATTATTAATTGCTAGCGAAATTCCATCCATTGGTGTACGTTTTACTTGAACTGTATTGAAGCTTATTTTAATTATTACTAATCTTTTACATTTACATTTACCACTAAATAGGTAGCACTAAAAAAAATATAAAAAAATTAATCCTCAAAAAGCTATTTTTGATCAAAAATTTATTCTACTCGGTAGACAAATTTCACTGAATACATTAATTCTTGGAGGAGCA
This sequence comes from Thereuonema tuberculata, assembly GCA_023159025.1. Classification (NCBI taxonomy): domain Eukaryota; kingdom Metazoa; phylum Arthropoda; class Chilopoda; order Scutigeromorpha; family Scutigeridae; genus Thereuonema; species Thereuonema tuberculata. The sequence goes on along the minus strand of JAFIDM010000007.1, from coordinate 29,157,153 downwards.
GCTTATATTTCTTATACAAATCAAAAAAGTTAAACAAGAGGCAGTTCCAGATCAACATCCAAAGGCTGCAATATGGAACTTGATCATTATTACTATACAGTTTCTAAAACAAAATAAACACCATCAAGCGTAAGCCATCGCTAATTTGAAGAAAGTATTAAATTTCTGTTCTTAAGTATCACATTTGACTTATATTGTTACATTTTTGTTTCACAAATCAATATTATTAATATATTATTATTAATAATTCTTTCACAATCATTGTTCTTAAGTTTAATTTCAAATTTAACTTGTATAATTGCAAATTGCATTAAAAAGGAATGAGAAACACGAACAATATTATAATTTATAAAAAGAAATCTGTAAAACTATACAAGAAACGTCCTGAAAAAAAATACTTTTATTATAATGAATATTTTTTAACAAGGAGGCTTAACGTGCATGTATTAAAATAGAGAAAGTGAGAATAAATGAAACGCACTTACTTACAAACATGTATAACAGAGAATTAACAACAATGGCAATAAACCGACAGTTTCGGAATACTTCGAGTATTCCTTCATCAGAGATGGCAGAACATATAAGACATCACAACGACATTTAAGACGACACGAGGTGAGAATGCATGGTGAAAGAAAGGGAAGTGAGTGTATTGCTAAACTTGCCTAATCTTCTAACTTCCCTCACTGCCACCATACATTCCCACCTCATGTCATCTCAAATGTCGTTGTGATGTCTTATATGTTTGTGTCATTCCTGATGAAGGAATACGCGGAGTATTCTGAAACTCGATTTATTGCCATCATTGTTATTTCTCTGCTGTATATGTTTATAAGTAAGTGCATTTCATTCGAATATTTTTTAAGATCTTAAACCTATATGTTTGTTATTCTTTAATGTCTGTTCCCCTTTAAAATGTAAAATTTCCAAAATTAAGGAAAAAAAATACAATTATGGTGTTTTTCTTTTACTTTTAGACATTTTTTTCAAAAAGTGGATGTAGTTCCAAGTTCCAGGATCCAGTCATTGTTTGATCTCAATAGTGTTCAAGATAATAAAGATCTTGCTCCTTGTGGCAATTTTTCAACACAATATGCCTGTATGTGTGATTTTCATGGAGTGCCTTACAGAGAAGAAGTTTCTTGGGTAAGTTCATGAAAACAATTAGAGAGAAGTAGAAGATGTGAATTAGATTTACAATAAATTTGTTTTTTTTTTTGTTTTTTTTGTGTGTGGATAGATTGAAATAGTTTCTTTTACTTACTACAAAAAGTAAATGTAAAATTCTTAGATTTTCTTCCAAGTAATTTTCTTTTAGATTGAAAAATTTTTTTTAAAAACAATCCCAAAATAGGAAAAAAAAAATCTCGTTTCAGCTTGCTTTCAATAAAATTTTAAATCTATTAGCATCTTATAGAGAGTGTTGCCCCAGGAGTATAAGAATGATTCTACATTCTGTGCTGTTGATCAAGCACTCATGCAAATAGCATGTAGAAAATGCTTTGGGATGTTGCTTGCAGTCAAAAATACCATCTAGAGTTCTAGTTTGTTGGGAAGGGTACCTAGAGCTCTTTCTGATGCGAAATTTTCAATTCCAACATAATTACAATATGGGTAAACAATCAAATTTCAAGGTGACAAAGTGATCTATCAGTTGAAAAATTATTGAGAGCAAAAAGAATGCAGTTAGTTTAGACTGAATTAAGTTCTCTCTCGGAAACTACACCTGAGACTGTTTTCTCATGCTATTGTACAAAAGGTAAAGGAAAAGGTAACTAAAGAGAACTCAAGTACTCAAGAAGCATAGCCACGTCATGGGACAACTGTAGGACACATAATTCATCAAGAGCTAGGTCATCAAAAACATAATAAACGAAAGGCACACAAACTTACACACGTCACATTGCAGAGCCCATAACCAACTTTCGTAAGCTATACGAAAGGTTCTGGGCAGGTGATAGGTGGACAAATGTTGTAATCCTCAAAGAAGCCTGCTTGTACTTATACAACTATAACAAGCTACGAGCAATTTTCTATCATCTTTATGATGCCAAACATAGGACAGAATAGTTGTTTCGGTGGTATAAAAAACTTTTTCCAAAGGTTCATGACAGTGGTTGGTTACTGTCATCGGATACAGTTAACATTGCGTAGAGTTTCTGGGAATGCCAAGGTTAACACTGCCAAGAGAACATTTGAGAACAGTTATACCATACTGAACATTCCTGAATGTGTGTATCCACCAAGACAAGGCCTCATCTCATACATAAACATTGACCTACATGAATCGGATGGCTCAAGAAATGAGAATTCAGGCTATGCCAATCAGTTCCACGCCCGTAAATCACCACATGCATCTCCCATGGACTTTTGTGGCTCAATTTACTTAAAAGGGTCATTGAAAGACACGACCTAAAACTGTTGATGGGCTATGGAAAGCGGAAGTATAAAACAGCAGTCGTCCTGCAAGTTATGACTGCTTGTACATGTTCTCCGAAACTTGTTTCAAACTAGGAAGTTGCTCAAAAAACCTGCCACTTTTCTAAAAAGGGTAGGATCTCATTTGAGGCAAGTCTTAGAAGCAACTCTACACCAGCATGCCTAGTGGTGAGGAAAATTTATTTGAAAAACTACAACATGAATAATGTCCTGCTGGAATCTTGATGTACTTTGTTCATTGTTTCATCCTTCTGCCACCACCTTCTCTTCTTCCAGAATCTTTTTTTTTTTTTTTTACCTTTTCTTTATCTCTGTTGTGGGATAAGTTGAGAATTAAAAGTTAAACTGAAGGTGCAGAACCAATTTCTTTGTTGCTTAACTGCCATGGCATTTTTAATCGCGATACCAATGAGGGCAAAACTTGCTACTTGAATTTTACTGCCTCTTATGAGTGATGCTGATCTCAGCAAGGTATAAGTGGCAAGATTTGGGCAAACTTAAGAGCAGCCATTAAGAAAAAGTTTTAGTTTAAACTAACTAAGAATTTGTTTCAATGTAGAATTTGTTTTTAGGAAATATTGTTGGATTATTTAAGTAAGAATTAAGGCATTTTTTGGAGTAATAGTTGGCATTACAATTTGTGTCTTTGCATTCTTCTTTTATTGCTACACACTTAAAGATATTAAACTAATGATACTGTTAAATAAGTTTCAGTAATTTAAATCTATTTAAAAATTCAAAATATAATTTTACTTAATTGATTTTTTTTGACTGTGCAACGGCTGTTTTTAGTCCTATTATCCTGATAATATCTGTAGTATAGTATCTGTATAACAATTTTTATGCAATGTTTATTTTTTATTTGCAGGATGTAGATACAATTTACCTTTCTCATGATACTCGAGAACTTTGCCTTCAAGATTTTGATCATCTAGATCCAAGGTAATTCTATCATTTATTCAGTTTCCATGTATTGTTATTCAGTCATCTATTACAATTAAACAGTTTCGAATGTGTGTGTCCGTGCGTGACAAACAACCTTTCAACACTTGTTTTTTAACCCTTGTGCCCATTAATGTTGGTTGCTGGAATGACTGTTTGTACTTTTTTAAAAGTACTGGAGGAAGAAGCTGATATGTTTTCAATATATGTACAAGAGTCTTAGTATGTTTTTCAGTTATTTAAAACCTTTGCTTTATTGTAGTAGGTTGTGCTGATAGTTCTTATTATTAATGACTTGTTCTTTCATTCCCAAACATTGAATCAGGTGAAACAGAGTGCAATATTATAGAATGTGATTTAAATGAGGTAACAGAACAAATTTGATTAATGTACAGTTTTTAAATCTAATTTCAAAAAGTAACTAACTTTCTTTTTTTTTAATAATAGGGATTTGATTCCAATAATCTCAGCTTTGGAATATAACACTTGGTTTACAAAGTTAAGAGCATCTAATGTCCGACTGGTAAGTAACATTATTATAAAATCCTTTGCAGCACTTTGTAATACATTAAAGAAGTGACTATTTTGATTGTTTGGTGAATGTGATTACGAGATGAAATGGCGTACTTTTGAGTAATAAATGCTGCTTGATAGAAACCTGTTGCCTCATTTCCTCTCATGGGAGAGTTCTTGTTAGAGTGAGACTTATGTTCTCTCCTGGAAACAAATGGAAAACAGATTTTTATCAATCTGATAAAAAAAGTTTGTTGTGTGTTATTCAGTGCCAGGTCAACATGAAATTTTATCCTGGCATTCAGAATACAAAGGCAGCTTCTCTAAATGAATGGAAATCTATTGTCTTTCTTATCCTTAATTGTTGCAAAACTGAATTCATGTCTTCTATAAACTTTGGTTTTGGATGTAAATGATCCTTCGCAAAGGTCATTTGTTGATCATAAGTTTTCACACTAGTTTATCTGACATGCAGAAATTTTTTAAATTGCATTTTTTACTCCTTTGTGGATATTGATGTACCAACATATACAGGTTGCTGAAAAACTCTGAACAAAATTTATGGAAGATCAGGAAATCAAGACAAACATTTTTTGTCAATGAATGTATGAGGTGTGTCTAAAAAGTTCGGTGAATATTCGAATATTTCGCTTGCAAAAACTAGGCAAGGTCAAGCAAGGCCAACAAGGTCAAGCATGCGCATGGACAGCCAGTGACATGTCTAGATGCTTCTTCTAGTGTGGAGAAAGCGTAGCTGGAAGTGTGGTGGTGGAGCAGTCATTCGAACAGTCTGTGAGAGAGGTGGCGTCACACAACAATCTTCATGGATGATGACTTGCACAAATGTGTTAGCTATGAGCCCTAGTGAATAAACTGAATGGACTAAAGTCAGTGTTTCATGATGCAATCACAATAAAACATACTCGAGAAATAAATAATATTCCAAAACATCACACGATTGCGCTTTGTGTGGTCATATAGTATGTTGTAGTTTGTTTAATCTGCTGCAAGAGGAAAAGAATATGTGCGTTGACATCTTATCTTTAAATCAGATATGTTATTATTTAACATGGAATGTTTTACGACTGCTGAAATGACTTGACATTCATCTGTGAGGGATTACCTGAGCAACATGTTTTGGAACCAATGGATGTAATCTCTGTCTACTGAGATCAATGACTTAATATGCCTCGATTTCTTCTGGGAACACATGAAGAAGATTGTGTTTGAGACTCCCATTGACTCTTAAGACCTCTTTGCAAACATTGCTGTCGCCGCAGCACCTGTTCGTCAAATGCTGGGAATTTTTGAACATGTATGGCAATCAGTGCTCCGACATTGTCATGCATGCATTGCTATTGCCGGTTGCCACTTTTGAACACTTTTGTGAATGAACATGCTGTTCGCAATCATATCCATTCGTTTTTGTACCAGCTCAACCAACATCTCTGTCAACACCCCCTGGTACCAACAGGTAATGTCAGCGGACATACATTCATTAATAAAAAAACGTCTGTGTTGGTGGTCCCGATCTCCCATAAAATGTACAGAGAGTTTTTCAGCACCCTTTGTATCATTGCAATCCATAAATAATCCAGACCTTTTGATATAAAAATACCACAATTCTTCCATACTATTAAAACTATCTGTAGAGCCAAATAAGGCTGTAGTACTAACTTTTTTACATTCAACAAAATAGAAAATTAATACCAAATTCCATCAAAATGTCTTGAGTTGACTTAATACCAAATAAGAATTACATCAAATAAAAGACAGACACAAAACTCCCTACCAATATTAAGAATTTATTTCTCTCTAATGTAATTGATAATCTTGTTTATTTGAAGAATCTATAATTTAAGTTTTGTTTTCCCTAAACATTTAGTTGGTAGCAATAAAAGCACTAATTCCATTAATTGTTGTATTGTCTCAGTTAAAATTGTTTAGAATTGAATAACCTTACAAATTTTTATCAATTTACAAAATTCGATAGAAATAAAAATCATTGCTTTCCTATATGCCAGTTAACATTGTTAAGAAAATTTATTAAAATATGACTGTCAAGATATATAGTGCTCAAGTAAAATTGATAGATTTTAAGTTGCTTGTTTTCTGGAATCAAAATTGAATTGTATAAATTAGATGTGAAGGAGGTGTAAGCTAAGTGATCAAAAATATCCGGATACCTTAGTCAGATTTTCTCCTTGACACTTTTCCCAGAAGTGGACATTAGTATGGATGAGTCCACCTTTCGTCTTTATCATAGCCATGATTCTACCTAGGAGACTTCTACAAGGTGCCTGAACGTGTCTCGAGGAATTCATCCTGAAGAGCTGTAGCCGTGAAGTGAAATGTTGGGAACAAAGTCGACGTTCTAATTCCTCCTCTAATTTGGGTTTGAAAAACTCATGGGTTCAGGTTGGGTCTCTGGATAGGCCAGTCCATTTCCGGAATCTTACTGTCCACAAACCATTCCCTCACATACCTTGCTTTATGAACAGAACATTGTCATGCTGTAGAGGCATTGGATATCACTGAAGTGTTCCATTGGCAGTATGTGACTGGTCAAAATGTCCTTGTATTCTTCAGCATTTACATTGCTGTGTAGTGGTACAAGAGAGCCGAGTCCTTTCCATGAAAAACACCCCCACACCATAGTGCCGCCACTTCCAAACTTAACTGTTGGCACTACACAAGATGGCAGATATCGATCCACGGGCATTCGCAACAGATGTATAGCATGATTCATCACTCCACATCATCGCATTTCCACTGTTCAGTAGTGTTCCTCTTTACACCACTTCACGAGGCACTTAGCATTCACAGAGGAAATGTTTAGTTTGTAAGCAGCTACTCAAATATGAAACCCCATTCCCTGATGTCTTGAAGAACAGTCATGGTGCTGGCTAGATTATTAATACTACTGTGAAACTCATGGGGATTGTTTCAATCATTGTCTGGCTATTTGTACAAACCACCATCAACACAACAATCCTGGTCTGTCAATATGCGCAGCCTACTCGGTCGCGATGTTGTTGTGGTTTTGCCTTTATGCTTTGACTTCATAATTACATCACCAGCAGTCGATTTCGGCAACTTTAGAAAGGTTGAAATGTCCCTGACTTATTATTCAAGTGGCAGCCAATGACCAGTCCACGTTTAAAGTCAATGAGTTCTGCTTTTCAGCCCATTCTGCTGTTACTTCATATCAGTTAACAACACAAAACTTCCTGCTTCCTTTTATACTGGTACATGATGCCGTCGTGCCATCTAGATTTCAGTTGTCTATTGTAGGTGGGTGTCTGGATATTTTTTATCACATAGAGTGTAAAATATAGGGATTTGGTTGAGGTATTCCCCCACTCTAGATGAAAGTTTCAGTATTTGAGGTCGGTCATTAAGTGCTTGAAACACTACAATTAATATTTTCATGTTTTTGTTGCATCCATTACAGTAGTTATCTCTGGAAATGAAGGACATTTTGCAACTTGTTCCTGCTTGTGACATAATGTGCTTGTGTTTGCTGTTTTGTGAACCCTGTATATAATTAATTTTTGTAATTTTTTTGCTGTTTGATCTTAAAATTTGTTTTAATTTATCCTAATTTTATTTCAATTTTTTTTTTATTAATTTTAGTTATTATATTTACTCAGTTTAATTAAACAGTGTGATAAACCATCCTCTAGATAAATTTGACATTTACACTTTTTTTATGTAAATTGTCCTTTTAGGTGTCTGAGGCAGCTGAACAAATTTTACAAGTAATTCGAAGGTCTTGTACAATTCAAGAGTTGTATCTGGATAATATTGGGGTTCGATGGTATGGTTTTAGCCATTTATTTATTTAGTTTAATCATTTTTAAGTGATGTCATTATTTAACCTCACTTTATTATTATGATTATTATTTTGTTCAGTTTTTAACAGTATTTGACGGTAATTTTGATGTGACTTCTCATCAAAGATTTAATTTCTCAAGTTGAAGGTCATGTGGTGTTCATGGTTATAGTGGATTGAATACCCATGTAAAAATTTGTGTACTATATGACATGTACTATATATTTCTGAGTCTGGAATAAGGTAAAAACAAAAAAAAAAGTACATCTAAATATTACGTAAAGTCCAAAATTCAGAGCCTGAATGGCCTAGTCATTAGCCCTACTTCTTGAGGTTTTGTTTACATCTTGATACATTTGTTCTCAATCTGTTCAGGGTTTTCCAGTTTCCATATGGGAAGCGATATCCAGCAGCAGATTCCTCCTTGATGTTACTCCAAGTTTCAGATGTTGAATTAGCTAAAGTATTAGACATTGGTTTTCAGGCGTCGAAGGAATTGATGTTATTGTATTTAAGAAACTCCTTCTTGACATCTTATATTTGGATATGAAGTCAAGTATCTTGTTTCTTTTCTTTTCAAATTCTGCTGCTACTGTTTGTCTTGCTGTTGGGTGTGCAATGCCTGTGATGTTGTAGTTTTATTGACTGGAGTTGGTCTCAAGCAGCTGTTATGATTGACCCGGTTTTTATTGGATCAGATTTCCTACTTGAGCACAAAAGCTATTAATGTTATTATGGAGTCTTCTCTCCAATACAGTTGTCTTGTTGAAAGTTGGTTTTGTATATCATATATCATAAAGTTGGTTTTTATGATTTTGATGATGGTGACTGTTAGCAGCTGCTTCACAGCAAATAACAGTATGGATGTTATCAAAAACATGGTTATTTTGCAGATGGGCAGATGTTGTTGAATACAGCAGTAATCGATAGTAACACTGGACAAATTTTTTGTTCAGGAATTATTGGTCAGTATTGTGGATTCTAGCCTTGATATTAAGTTAACCCTGATCCACACTTTGATGTATAGAATAGATTTTTAAGTACTTGTTGATATTGTTTTCTTGATTTTGGCTGTGCTGAGAAGAAATGGACTCTGTACCTAGGATAGGAGATCTAGTATTTGAATAAGTAGCTGCAATTGGCATAGGATTTTGCATGTACATTGTGAGAGGTTCAGTATTATTAGAGATTGACTGGAGGGTGCTTGATTTAAAGTTTCTGTAACTTCTTGTTTGAGTTCTACAAGGGTAGTTCGGGGTAGGAGATTGTGGATTAATATTATTCAAGTTCTACAAGGGTAGTTCGGGGTAGGAGATTGTGGATTAATATTGTTCAACCTTGATCTACCACTCTCTGTTTAGGGACAATGATATTTGGAAAAACCCTTATTAAACTCAGTAAGTAGCAGTTGTCTGCAATTTGTTAAATGGTTTCAAGATTAGTTATAGAGTACGAGGCACAGATTATAGTCCATTTAATGCGCTGCTGTGTCCTGTCTGCTTTGAGATCTCCCTAAATCTGCCATTTATGAAGAAACACTGAAAAGCAGGTTTGGATTGTGGTGGAGGCTGCAGCATACTTATCACTGTCTAAATCTTGTGTGTGAGTGACTTGATCCTGTGCCATACTGGATGCAGTATTTGTTTTGGCATTTGGCGTCATCTTTAAAGGAGAACCCCTTTAAGTCGCCTTTTATGACAAGCAGGGGACACTTAGTAGTATTCTAACCCATTACTGAGTGGAGTTTATTATTATTATTATTATTATTATTATTATTGAGAATAAAATAAATAAATTTTCTAATAAAGTGAAGAGAAAATTAGAGATAAAAGACACAGAATAAAGACACTTTCCTTGTCAACTTTATATATATAAAGAGAGAGAGAGAAGAAAGTAATATAATTAATTTTAATGTTAAAGATCACACTGCAAAATGGGACTTAGAGAGGAAAAAAAGTACTTAAAAAAATAATAAAATTGTAATATGCTTTTCTGATATATTTTTCTATACTAGGTTTTGATCTTTTTTATACATAACGGTCAGTTATGTTTTAAAGCTAACTTTTTAATTACTTTTTTAATTTTTAATTTTTTTTTTAATTTTAGGGATTTTCTTCAAAAATTCAGCCTAGCTCTTTTGTCAAATCCAGATTCTCCAATTCATACAATTGATTTATCAAGTAATGTATTAGAAGACAAAGGTAAGTGTACTTTTGATTAGAGAAGCATTAAAGTTATTTTTTAACTTTGTTCCACATTAATTCTATTTTTCACATTGTTAATGTAATGATTACACAGAATATTTGAGAATATTTAATAAATAACTAAAATTGGGCTGTTTCCTCCCCCACCCCCAATTTAATTCTAACAATACTGCATTTCAAAGCTGCTAATTTTTAATAGAAGCTATCAAGTTTGTTAATATGTTTCTGAAACCTGCTCTCTTGAAATTTTTATTACAAGCTGTTCCCGGGTTATGGATTACCCGGCTTCTGGCGTTCTGTACATACAAACGGGCTCCCAAAGCTTCCCATAAGGATAATTAAATAATTAAATTAATAATTTGAAACTAGTTTCTTCCCCGTAAACAAACATGTATGGTATAAGTGATTTGTTGGTGCAGCATCTATTATTTGATTTTCCGAATCTTGTGTTTACCCTTATGACCATGCCTCCAAAGTATTACACTGAACTATTATTACCACATGTGAGCCATTATATTATTATTATTATTACCATATATGTCCTGTTCATCAGGAATCCCAGGTACAAACAAATCTGACCTAAAGACGTTCTCAGTAACATATCTCGTCTGTAATCTGAGGACCGCCTGTATTTAGTAATGATTCCTGTGAAATAAGCCAGTTAAAGAATAAAGACATTATTAAAACAATATGAATGATTTAGCAAATACATATATATATATAGACATTTTAATCACAAAAATTCTTATGCTGTTTTTTTTGCTTTTTGTTTTTTTTTAAATATTCAGTTTTATAGGCATCGAAGCAGTTAATAATTCCATTTGTTTGGTTTTTTGTTTAGGAATCAATCATCTGAGCACTACCATTTCAAAGCATCCTAAAGGTTTGATTCATTTAAATCTAGCACGGACAGGACTTTCTGCTAAAGGAGTGAATAATTTAGCTCATGCCTTATCTTTAAACCATTTCATACCAAACACTTTAACGTACCTTAATTTAGCAGATAACTCTCTGAAAGAAGATGTTAATGTAAGTTTTTTTCTTAAAATAATATATTTCAACTTTTTAAATTAAAAAATAAATAAATGATTTAATGTAATTTTTCTTTAACTGAATAAATGAATAAAATAATGATTGAACCTATTGTTATATAAAAAACTGAAGTTTTATATAGTTATTATTATTAATCAATAATCAATTGATTTCTTTCAATAACATTCAGTGATTCCTTTCTGTTATATTCAGTAAGGCCTAATAATGGATTCTGCTCTTCCTTAATTCTATCATTATCTAATAAACAATCATGCATATGACTGATCTAAATGAAATGTGTTTGATTACCTAAATATAATAGGAAAATAACATGAACTTATCTCATAAATTTGGCAGTCTGTGCTTGTAAAGTTTTATTTTAATTACTGTCAGTAATTTCTTTTTGATTGTTATGTTGTTTGCAGTTATACAATACCTAAAAAAAAAACCATTCATGCTAAATGCCATTGTTAGTAAGAATCTGTCACCAAAACAATGATTGCCCATTGTTTTGTAGTTCCTTGTGTTCTCAAAAAGTCTAGTTACAGTATTTTGTGCTACTTAGATTTTTACTGTTACACACAGGGCCGTTGCGGGTTTTTTTGGGGGGTGGGGTAAGATTTCGTCCGGCCCCCCACACTTGTTATTTCCCCCCCCCCCCCCCCCCCAATCCCAAAAATCTACAACCAAAAAAAACAAAACGGAATTTCCAAATTTTTTTTATTTTTGCCGTGCTCCGGTGCCCAGGAATTTCCAATTAAACAACCAAAAAAAAACCAGAATTTCCAATTCAACAACTGAAAAAAAAAAACCGGAATTTTTAAATTTTTTTTAGTTTTGCTGTGCCGCGGCGCCCCCCTGGCCGCAGCGCCCAAGGCGATCGCCCCGGTCACCCAGCCCATGCGACGGCTGTGGTTACACAGTATTTGCTCAACTAATATTTTTTGAAATCAAATTAATTGCATTGAATCCTTAAAATGAAATGGATTTGATATTGTATCTCTAAACCTAATCCATTCAAATGCAGGCCAACAAATTCCAGGAATTGATATAATAATAATCTCATGTGATCTACAAATACATTTCCAACCCATATTTAATAAGCATATCAGTGGAATACGCATTTTGATAATGCTCTAAGAGTCCACCTAGTGAAACCACTAATTTTTGTCATTGAATCCTACGCTAATTTATTTTATCCCTGAAAATTTTACTACAAATACTTTTTAAATGATTTGAATACAAAAACTTTTTAATTTGTATCTCAGCTTAAGAGATAGGAGTCTTATCTCACCTGCTCAACCTACAAATCCTTATATATTATTTCTCAAAGGTATTTTTGTGTCGGTACGCCATAACTGCCTTAATACTTCATCAAAATTAATGATTGAGACATTATTTTGAAGATTACGTTCCCCACTAATGACGAAAAATAAACAAATTGTTTAAAATTAATGCTTTCGTTAAAAAACTTTATTTTAAAAACCTTTTTATAAAAATGGAGACACGCTTAAACAGAAGCGACTTATCTTTCGAAAGCGAAACAAATAATAAACAAATTTCAAATAATACTGCAGCATCGTAATCTTCAAATATATCCGTTTTTGAATAAAAATGCATTTTAAAATGATTTTTCATCGTATATTTAATAAGAACAGATAAAAAAAAAAAAGTTTTATATTTTAATAAAAATAAATGATTTATTACAATAAAAAAACATAAAAATTTGTCAATTTTTCATATTTATTTTTTAAAGGTGTGTGTGTGTTTTTTTTTTTATTTCTCTTAATACTTCATCAAAATCAAATGATTGAGATATCATTTTGAAGATTACGTTCACCGCTAATGACAAAAAAATAAACAAATTGTTTAAAATAATGTTTTCGTTAAAAAACTTTTTTTAAAAATCTTTTTAAATAAATGTAGAAGGCAATCTGTTCATTTATTTTTTTCCACATTACCATTCGGTGTCTGAAATATACCGAATTATTCCAATATACTATGTAAATATTCCAGTATACTAATATACCGAATTATTTCAATATACCATGCGAATTATTCGCAAGGGTCAACCTTTTTATAAAATGGAAAAGGCGCCAGCTATTGACAATGTGTTTAACTAACATGTACGACAGCTGTTGGATTTGTTTATTATTTCTCAAAGATGGTTTTTTTGTTGCGAATTATTCGCACGGGTCAACTAGTTCTTGAGAAAAGTAATTTGTATTGTGTGATTTGTGATATTATAAAGTTTGTAATTTGTATCTGAATCCTTGTGCTTCAAATGCTTGTTTTTATTTCAAGTTTTGTCTTCTTTTATTAATCAATGGGTCTGTTACTTTATCATTCAGATAAGTAACATTTTTTATTCAGAATAAATTCAAACTTCAGAATAAATTCAAGTCTTAATTGTTTCTGTCAGCAACTTGTGTTGTCTTTTTAGTCATTAGAAAAGTTTTTTGTAGTAAGATTTCCAAATAAGAGTTGTTGTTTTTTTCTCTTTAAAAACCTTCATTCATTTTAATGTTATTATTATTTTTTTTTTTATGTTTAGAATCTTTATAACTTCCTTGCTCAGGCTAATGCTGTGACACATCTGGATCTTTCTGGCACAGATATAACTTTAGATACTGTAAGTTTGTTGCTGTTAACTTTTAAGTAAACTCTTTAACTTTGTCTTAACTTTTTAAAGCTTTATTTTTTTTAATTTATTTATCATGAAACTACATTTACAAAATAAGAACTATTAGTTATAGTGAAGGCTTAAATTAAAAAAAAAAATACTTTTAGCTTAAGATTAATAATCAACTTTTTTTTTTTTTTTTTTAAGTTACTTACTCATTTTATGTTTATATTAATTATTTTAATTCTCTTAGTTGTTTGGAGCAATTTTACGAGGCTGTACTCAGAAATTATCTCATATAAACTTATCAAGAAATACATTTTCACATAAAAAGAGCAAAGATCCAACTATTCCAGCCTCTTTCAAGCAGTTTTTTCATAGTACAATTGCTTTAAAGTATCTCAACTTATCCAGCACCAAATTACCATCAGAAGCTCTCAAGTAAGTTCCTTATTAACAAAATATTGCTCAATAAAATCTTTAATGAAAACTTAATGGCACTTATTTTGATATTTCCTTTATATAATTACGCATGTCTTCTAAAGAAGTCGAATCTAGAATTAATCTTTTTGAATATTGAAGTTGTCCCAATCAGTTTCATCTGTTCAAATTAGATTAACTTTCAATTTTTCTTTCCTTCAAGTAAACTATAAAAATTAGAAGATATCTTATAATTCCTCATCAGTTTCTGGAGCTTGGTAATTTGCGTTCTGAAAAGTTATTGTTTCCCTTGAAGCTGTCCCCATGGTATTTTCTAAAAGCATTTCAAGTCTTTGTTTCTGTGCTTCCTGTTTCACCTTTCATCTTAGAAACTATTTCAGTTGGGTTTGGTGATTGTGTCTCATCACAGCTTCTCATTCTATGGCACTGAAGATTCATGCATACCTTCAGTTTTCTTTTTCTTTATTTTTCGTCCTCTTCAGCACCATTTGCTTCTCATTACAGCAAGCTTCTTATTACTATCTAGTCAAGGATTATCTCTCATGTAAACATGAATAAAGCCATTCTTTCCACCTGCTTTTCATGTAGTGTAACATGAAATGATCGCACTTGACTCCACTCTGATTGCACTTGACTAACTCACTTGCTATATATGGCCTTTATCTGCTGTTTTAGTTTCTCTCACAAAGATCATCAGCAAAACTGACAAATTTATGTACTGGTATTATGGCAGTACATTAATCTGTGCTTTAATTGAACATACCTTCATGTCTTTTTTTTTTTTTTTTTTTTTTTCAGATCCAGTTTGATTCAAGAATACTCTTTTCTGTACTGAGTTGTTTCAATATTTACTATGGCTAGGTTTGCCACTTTTGCTCCTGGGGGAAAAAAAAATACTGGCCTGATTATCACTTTTATAATTCTATAAAGAATCTGGAATTTTAGGCTATTTCCTCTTTCCACATCACTTCATTGAAAGTCACTTACATGCTCTCATTTATTCATGAAGATTGAGTTCTTTTTCTCCCATGCCTTTTATAATTATCATTTTGAATTCAAACAATGAATATCTTTCTAGATCTTTTTTATTATCCAGTTTCTTCTAAGGTGTCGCTGTCCTATTGCTTGCCCATATCTTTTTATTATCCATTGAATCCTTAATGAATAATTAGTCAGTTTCTACTGTCTTCTCATAATCTGATCTTATATTCAATAAGCCTTGCTGCTCCTAATAAAAGAAACACTAAGTGAAACAGTGTTATGCAGGTTGATAACATCATTGTGTACATAAAGATGCAACCCTTTGTACTTTATTTTTAACCTTAAAATGAAAGATGTTATAATTTTATTGACTAGAGTTTGATATGAAATACCAGTTTCGTTGATTCACAGTAGTAATAGTTGATAGCATGAGATGATAGGCTGTGGCTACTACTACTATTTTTATTCAACTAAGCATCAAATGTTGACAGCCCCTGCCATAGTTCTTAATAAGAACTCTACCATGATCAAACTTCCTTTCCTGCTACTGAGCTTTCTATTAGAATCAGTCTCTGTAAACCAATTTTATCTTTGAATAAATAATGCATATGTTTAAAAAAAAAACAGTACTGAGTGTGTGTATAATGCCACAGTTCTGACTATAATTGACAAAGATTACTTTGAATAGAAGTCTTTTCTGATGTTGAGTTATTTCTGATATAAGAAATAGTATCGGTTACTTATTTAATAGAAGAGAAAAAAACAAATGTATGTAAGAACTTATAAGTATTAAAATGCATGAGTGCTATACAATGTCTTACTGTACCTTAAATATGAATGCTGCATCTGAGATCTTTTAACTTGTCATCCCTTTATCCAGTGTGTGGTCTCTTTACGTAAGGGATATTATTACCTAAGAGATAGATATTGTTGTTTGCTGCTTAAGATAGATATTCACTAAAACACTTCTATTCTTTTTAAATGGGATCTTGGCCATTGCCTGGAACTAACTTTGTGTCACTTGTGACTTTCAGCAAACCAAAGGCTAGTCTTTCAGAACTTTCTTTATTAATTATTTGTTAACTATTTTCCCCTATCTCTTTATTCCTTCTGTTTCCACATGTTGTCTGGATCTTTTTAGTTTCACTGATTTCATTACTATTCTTGATGTATGACAAATCTATATATTTCTCTCTTTCTCTCATATTTAGTGTTATATCTCCCTTTAATTCATTGGGGAGTCCTTCTTAGCCCTCTCAAGACTACAATTTTCTAAATTTCTACACAAGTTTTAATAGTGAAATAAGCATTTTAGCTGGAAATATTATTATAGCCAAGGCCTTCCCTCTTGCCCATGCATCATATCATCTATAAAAAGCGTAAGATCTGAAGATCCACTTGATCAGAGATTGGCTTCCAACAAAGTGTAGAGGCATCTCTCAATATGTCTATTTACAATTTGAAATAACTTTCCTTATTTTGTATGGGATAGCTTAATTCTTAAGAAAATTTCCATTTAATTAATGATTGTATTTTTCTAACATCCTTTTTTTAGACATTTGATTCAATATACGGAGGCAGTAATTTTACAAAATAGCTTGTCTCGTCTTTATTAAATTAATGTATTTAATAATTTTCAGGAATATGCTGTTAGGATTAACATGCAATGATGTTGCCTCTGATATAGAATTGGACCTTAGTTGTAATAATTTAGGATCAACAGGAGCACATGTTATGGACACTTGTTTGTCCAATGTTCGGAATCTTACTAGTCTTGATATCAGTGATAATGGTAATTCTTATATCACTTTATACACCCATTCAAAACTAATACATTATTTTCATCATTATCTCACACATAATCTTCAAACTTATGTTTGTAAACTTTCATGCTATTGGTCTAATTCTTCCTCAAATCAGTGTATTTGGGATTTCATTTAAATTTTAATATTTCACTTATATTGTAGTTAGCAAATGACATGTAATTGTAATTCAATAATGATTGTGTATCAGAACTAGAAAGTAAATTGAAATTGCAATTTGTAATTACCAAGTTTCAATTTTTCTAGCAAAGACCATAGTCTTAAAAAAAGAAAGTTTACGAATAAAAGAAGTCTGAAGATGATGTCGGAGGTGTTGACTACAATATCATTTTATTTTTAAGCAACATTCCAAGAAAACTCAAAGTTTAAATTGTAGTAGTAAATATAAAGTTTTTTTTGCCTGCAGTACCTTGTTTTATTTCCTTTTTAAATAAATTATATTTTGTATAAATACACTGCTATTTATATGTTATGTTATTAAATGATTACTTTTGTTTCAAGGTTTTGATTTGGAATTGGCTAATATTGTAACAGCACTAAGCAAAATGAAATCATTAAGAAGATTATCCATTGGAAAGAACTTCAATAATATGAAAAGCAAGTAAGTGTTTAAAGTATTTTTCTTTTTTTTTTTTATTTCTCAAAAAAAAAAAAAAGAAAAAAATTCAAGCAGATTATTATTGAATCCTCTTAACATTTTCCCTTTTTCAAGTTATTAAAGAGAAAAACCTCTTACAGTAATTCAGTTCAGAATGTGTATTCTTTGTCTTTATTTTTCTGTTAAAGTACTTTAACTTACTTACGACAATCTCTTTCACATCTTTTAAAAATATGAGTTTCAGCAGATTTACAAACCTAAGAAAGGTTAGTTTTAGATGGTGAGGGTTTTTTTTCCTCTTATTTCCTTAAACTTTGAAGCTTTGTTGCTGGAAAAATTATAGATTACAGATGAGTTTCAATTAGAGGGCTAAAGGTTCAAGCAACACATTGGGATATACAGTAAAATTTAAGGAAAAGAACCTTTTTTTTTTTAAAAAAAAAAAAAATGGCAATTACATCAAGTATAATACAGTATCTTTAAAACTGTGTATAAAATCAATTTTGATTAACTTTAAAATTTTAAATCCTCTCTCCTTTTTTTTCTTTTAGATATATTGGAATTGTAATAGACTCAATTGTTCAACTGATACAAGAAGAAGAAAGTGTAAGTGATGACCTACTATTTATTTCTAGTCTTTCAAATCAAACAACTGAACTGAAATTCTCTTTTCTGAATAGAATGTTAATCGAAAATTATTGTTGTAGCTTTCAAGTTGCTTATATGTTTTTAAATGGATGATTTCATTCTTTTTCCTTTATAGGAATATGTTAATGTTGTTGCTAGTTAAGCAGTTTATATAAAAACACACTTTAAGCTCATTTAACATTATACTTATTAAAATTATAACATTTCAAAAATCTGTCACGATTTCCTTTTATAAGTTCCTTGAAAATGATATCTTGAAAGACTTCCAAAACATTGTTAATTTAATTTGTTTTATGTAAGTTTTAAATTTGTATGTGTTTTCCTGTAGGATATTTGACTTACAGTAATTTTATGAATCATGTTTTTGAATGGACATTAAATAAATATTATTTATGTTACTGATGTTATTACGAATTGACCAGTTAGCCTGCCTGCCTTCCTTTTTTGTTTTATCCCTTTTTTCCTAACAATGCTTTTCTCAATTATTTATATTTTAATTATTATTTTTAATCCTTTTTCATCTCAGACTATGTTTGAAAGTGTAAATAAAATAACTAATCTGCAGCACAATTGCTTATTTTTAGGCCTTGGAATATTTATCACTGGCTGATTCAAAGTTGAAGAGTGACTTATATGCTGTGACGAATTCACTTGGCACTAATAGGAATCTTTTAACTGTAGATATAAGGTTATATTTATATTACTATTTGACATTTTATTACACTACATCAGTCTTTATATATTTGGTGTACTTTATGCTTACATTAGCAAAATTGGAGATTTATATCCTTGCTTCTTTTTCTTGCTAAATGGAAGTTATTGCTTTTTTTATTCATCATTCAGTGACTAGTATATTTTATTTTTTGGAAGGGGATGGGGGAAATACAACTCCAGACTATTTTGAATGACATTTTGCAATGAAGTGACTTCATTTGAGAAAATGTTTTTCAACTTCCCATGGTGAAGACATCAGAGCAAGGCCTAAGAGCAAGTTTTCTTTTTGTTTTTTTGTCTCTCTCTCTCTCCTTTATTTTCAGATTAGTCTTTTATCATCATTCATCTTTCTTGTACAAAATTAAACATAATATCAGTATTGAATGTAAAATTGAAGAATAGTAAAATTTTCTTCCCTACTAACCATATATTGATTAGATAGTAAGTTTATTTGAACATGTTTTCATCAAAATCAATGCAGCAATTGCCAGTTTTTGTTACCATGCTGCTAAAAAGTACTTAAAACTATAAATTTAAAATTACCTCAAGCATTGTTTTCCACTATTAATTATAACATTTTGACATAGTTCTGCAGAGAAAGACAAAATAGCTTTGAATAACGCAATCCCTTACCTTCCAATTTTATTATTATCTATAAGCACTAGTTTACAATAAGATGAAAATGGTTTGTAATGTTTAACCTTTCTGTTTGAATTTGTTCTTTTAATATTTGTATTGTTCATTGGGCAATTCTACAGATTGTAAATGATCTTTAGACCATAATTTCTATTCATATCCTGCTCAGAATCAGAAATAAATAATTATAATAACAAGGAAACCTCTTATTATAATCTCTAAAAGCTTGAGATAAAAAGATAATCTCTAAAGCTTGAGAATTTTCTTGAACTTTCCACCACAGACATGGATTCTGTCTTTGTCTCGCTTCTGCACCTTAGTTGTAGAAGGATGGTTTGACAATTTATTCTCTCATTTTTATGTAGATCAAATTCACTTCACTAATATGCTAGATGGGAAAAATTAGCAGGGAAATCTTGTACAATTTTTATTGATAATTTAAAGGACACACATTGAAGAAATGTAATTTTTAATTTTTAATTCATCTGTTAATGATATGGGAAAATAAAAGTTTCCTTTTTTTGTCTTATCCAGTCTTTATTTTTTATATCTGCTTGTAGAGTAACAACCAGAGGATATTATGAGTTTGATCTAATTTTTTGTAAAACCCTAGACAATATATGCATCAGAAAAAAGGGTTAGAACAAGAAGTTTCAGCTTCCAGTTTTAAATAGAGATATACGTAACGTCCATGTTCCTCCATATGTGATCAAGATCACTCAGACTATTTGTTATAAGAAGTTTAAACTTTAATAATAAGATTAGGTTCTTAAAAGAAATATTGCTATTGGTTTGATTAAATTGGACAGTCCAAAAAGTGCCAAAATATGTTGATAATCAAAAATTCAGTTTCCACTATTTCCAATAATTCAGATCATTTTCCTCCAATGTTATTTACATTCTTGCTTTTACTATAATCTTGAAAGTTATCTCAACTCATGTTTACTTCATGTTCATTCTTGAATTGTCATTCATGGAAATTCTCGATTTGTTTTGTTACTGAACAATTATCTTTTTTTTATATTTTTTTAATCAGTAGTTTTTGGATCTTCTACCATATGGGATATTCAAAAGTTGTCATGCTAGTCACACCTTGTATTAGCATAAAAATATATACAATTTGCTTTTTATCTGACAGTTTTGGTTTCTTTTAATCATCAAGTCTCCTTTATTTTTAAATGTAATGTTACTACTGCATCTCTGAAACTCTCTTTAAGTCCCAGGCATTTCTAGAATTAAATATTTAGTAGGAGAAGATGGACAGGCTTATAATTGAAGGGGTAGTCTCCCAAATGCATCCTGATGATAGTGTAATCCATTTCTAGATCAGAAGATGGATAGAATTCATTTTTAATTTGTTTAATATTAAATTTGGTTATATTAATTTCAGCCAGACAGTCATTATTGTTAAAAGTATTTATACACATACACACACAAAAATGAGTTTTAGAAGCTAGCCTGAAAATGTATTGGAAAGAAATGTTGGAATATTTTAATTAATAAAAATGCTTAAGACTTATCAGAAGATGTAAAAATATCAAGTTGCTTGTCAAGAAAGGCATTGTTCATTAAAGATTGCAGAAGAGTTATTTCACTCTAGAATTTTCCATTAGGTTTAGATATTTGTGAAAATGGAGGAATGAACAGCAATGCATTTTCCTTGGAATTTTTTAAGAGAAGAGTTAAATTCCAAGCTGCTTTAATAGTATGAGTTTATTCTTAAGAGTACACTATCTATTCACTATCAGAAATTTGTTTGTTACCAGCACTGGGATTTAATTTTACAGATTGGATATAAAAAAGGAGCCAATGACTGGATTTTTAATCTTATATTTTTTTTTCATTTAATTGTTAATGAATTTAAATAAAGTAGCTTTTTTACACTGATTTTAAGTTATTGCAATCGAAGACATTCTTTACTTATCATTGAGATTGCTGTTTAGAGCAAACCATTAAAAATGATGATTTAGTTTATTTTGAAAAAAAAAAAAAAAATCATTTTATTGATCCAAGTTTATTGTAATGAATGTTGTTTTATTTTTCTTAATTGTTCACTAAAACTTATAAATATATTTCTATTTTTTCCAGTGGCAATCAAATGGGTGATAACGGTGCACGGATTCTAGCAAAGGCTTTGCAAATCAACAATCATTTAAGGGCTCTAATTTATGATAAGAATAATATTTCAGCTCAAGGTTTTCATGACTTGGCCTATGCTCTTGAAATGTAAGTTTGAACATTTCCACTATGTCTTCAGAGATCGTTCTTCTTATTGCACTTTGATATACGGTATATTTTTTAATCATTATGATTCACTCATCTAAACTACAAATTCATGTTGACAATAGTGGTAAACTTCACTTTTAGTCTTCAGCGATTTAAGTTTTCGTCTGGATTGGGGTAGAAATTGAACCTAAATTTTACCAAATAAACTACCTAAGAGTTTGAAGGAAACCACATCTAAAATGAAATTCTTTCTTCTAGGAATTACACAATGCGATATATGCCATTTCCAGTTCATGATGCTTGTATAGGAATGAAAACTACACCTGAAAAAACAGAGTCTGCTCTTAAAAAGGTATTAATATATTTTGTCTTTTTGTTTCAGTTTTTTCCTCCCCTTATCCAGCATCTGTTTCTTGTGTTTTGTTTTGTCCTAATAATAAATTAAAGAGCCATTAAATTCTTTTGATTTAAACTGTTGTCATTGTGTAAGAGATAGTGAATATCCCAAAATGAAAATATGAATTGAAAATGTTCATTTAATTGTCTTTTACCTTAACCAAATAACTTTCATTCTTATCAATAACGTTTTGGTTTAGTAGGAAACCTAAATCTCATAGGAGATGGTGGAAAGGGAAACATGTTTGCGAAATAAACTGATATAGCATTGCTGGTTATGAAAACCAAAAATACAGTAGAGTCCCGATTATCCGAGTTAATGTGGACCAAGACTAACTCGGATAACCGAAAAACTCAGTTAAAGTGAACATTGTAAATAAAATAAATCTTGTAGGTTTAAATGTATACTTTAGCAAATACAAAAGTTATAGAGATACACCATATGCAATTCATATTGTTACAATAATTAAAGAGTTCTTTTACTTAAAAAAGTCCTTTATTGTTTTCTGTTTTACATTACTTTGGCTTTTTTCTGCAGCAAAGTTTCGCCATTTTTTTAAGGATAACAGCATTGCTAGTGTCGCTTCTTCTTGTTCTATATATTGAATAGCACTTTCGATAGCTTTTAGTCCATCTGTATGGGAGATTTTCATGTCGTTTTTCATCGTCACTATCTTCATCATCATCACTAGATTCATTTTCCTTATTGACGATCATTTCATCTGTAATGTCTTGTTGTTCGTCAGCATCTATCCAGTCACGTATATCCTCTTTGTTGATTGGTGAGATCAAGTTCAGAATTTTTTTCGGAGTTTTAAAAATGGAAAATGTAGAACAAAAAAAATAAAATCCTAGAAATATTTGATAGCTCGGTTAAAGCGGAAACTTGGATAATTGAGGTTTTACTGTAGTTTGTTTTCGTTTGTGTTCTTAATATGCTGCCAGTCTTAATGAATCGATTTTTGATCATAGATCTGGTATAAATGATCAAATTGGAGCCAAATTTGGCTAAAACCTATCCCATATTCTAAGCAGTGAACCTGGCAATGTTGGTTTTAATAACTGAAATCGGCTCTGAAAACAAACAACAGAACCAACAAATGTTGCTCTTTATATGTGAATGTTTATCTATCTATTCATATGTATATTTTTTTTTTTTAAGATTGTTTTAACAATGAGTAAATAATATATTATGCTTTGTTACTTTTTATTTTTATGCTATAATTTTATTAAGTAATTAAGTTGTTAACTATTGGATAGAGGGTTTGACTCCACAACATGCCTACACCATGGAGGAAAGGATATTTATTATGGTTTGGTTATTTTATTATTGAAGAAAAAAGAATAAAACATCTGTTAACAGAAAATAAGTAATTCTGTAATTGTTGCCAGTTTATTCAATAATAATAATGTATTTCACTGGATCTTGTTTTGTGTTTAATTAATGATTTTGTATGAGTCATTGTTTCTTAATATTTAAGTTCTTTAAAATGTAGTAATGTACTTTCGAAAGAATGTCATTTCCATTCAGAAATCTCTCTATTCTTATCTTCCAATATCATTTGATCATTCTTGATCTTCCAATATCATTTGTAGGAAATGAAATTGTTATAATGAAAGAACTTTTTCTTCATCAATGGAGGAATATTGAATAGGCCAATGATGGTGCATAATAATCAAAGCAGAAATTATTAAAATCCAAGAGATATTTTTGGAGCTACCTAAAGATTTATATTTTTCATTCTAAAAATTCAAAAATGGATGATGAATTTCAAAAAAAAATAATAATAATATAACAAATTAAATGTCAGTCAGTTATTTTAAGAAGCATAATTCCCATCTGAACATCTAGCATGGAAGTTATCAATCACAACTCTTAAAAATTCACTTAGACTTTAGAAGTAGTTGTTGAGTTAGACAAAGAGGTAACATTTGTCAGCTCTATTTCTAGAGGAAAGACAATAGTCATATCAAAAGCCATTTTAGCTTGATGGATAATCTTAGCAAGTTGCATTTTCTTGAGAATTACCTTTCATTTCTCATGCTCGCTTGTATTTTTATACCTCAGGTTTCCAGCTGGCAAACTTATTCACACACTGTTAATGTTTCTTTAGGTTAAAATACTTTGATTTAGCTCCACTGCAGATAAATTTGTATTTGGATGTATCATTGTTTTGTTGTCATTTAAAACCCCAAATTACAATGCCCAACAAAGAGGACTTCGATTGTTGTAAGTAATAGATACTAGTAGTTAACGTTGTTACAGTATAATACTACTTTCTGTTATGACTGAGAGAAGAGTTTAATTTTATATCTCTTTAGAAATAAGTTTTTTAATAATAAACCAGTATCTGGCAACAGTTAAAAGTAACATAGCCTGAAGGATTATTATTATTATAATAATCATTGCAGAAAAGGAAGACTTGAAAAGCAAATTGTAAGTAAAAGAAAACTAATTTCAAATCAGAGCATTGGATTATAAAAACTAATCTTCTACATTTCTGTTAGGATTTTGCAGTTGTTGAGTAAGTTGTTAAGTAACAACTGACAGTTATTACTGTCTTTAAATATCTAATTCTAATTCCATCACTTATAACAATCTCCAACCACCTCTACCATTGAAAGCTTGAAGGTCCTAAATGACATCATTTAACTCTTAGAAACAACATTAAACAGTCAGCTTCTATTGGGTTCTCTGGAATGATCTGAGCATTTTTTGACAGGTGGAAATGAAACAGATATGTGTGTTTAAGAAACAATATTTACTCCTCAAAGTATCCTCCATTTTTTTCTCATGACTTTAGTCCATCTTTCCAGCAATTTTAAAATTCCATTCGCATAGAACTGTACTGGCTTGGAGGCAAAGAAGTCTTCCAAGCGCTTTTGACAGCATTGAAATTCCTGAATGATTTTCTGTTGAAAGCTGTGTATGGACCGAAAAAGTGGAAGTCGGATAGTACAATGTCCGGTGAATATGGTAAGACATCTCAGCCAATCTCGTGCAACATTTTGCAGCTGACCAAAGACATGTAAAATCTTGCATTGTTTTGCTGGAACACAACAACCTTTCTGTTCACTAGTTCTGGCCTCTTCTGTTGAATGTTGTGGTACAATTTCTCCAACTGGCTGCAGTACACATCTGAATTGATCATCTGACTTGTGTGAGTAGCTCAATGTAAAGAATGTCTTTGAAATCCCACCAGATACAGAGCATAAGCTTCTTTGTATGAATATTCCACTTCGATTTGTGTTTTGGTGGTTTGTTAGCCTGATACCAGGATCATTTTTGCACTACATTGTCGTAGACAATCCATTTTTCATCTCCAGTCACTATCCACTTCAAAAACGGGTCTGATTTGTTGCATTTCAGGAACATATCATGTGTTTTCAATCAGCAAGACTGCATATAGGATGCTCAAACTTACACCTGTCAAAAATGCGCAGAACTTTCCGAACAACCTGAAAGTTTCAAAAATGACTTAACATGAAGTTACTCTAGATTTTTACACTTGTAAGGAAACAAGAAATTACAAAAAAAACGAAAAAAAAAAGATAAGTGAATGAGTTTTAAATAAGTTATAGATATTAATTTTTTTTTTTAAAAATTTTGAGAATAGTTTTACTTGCCAAAAAAAAAAAAAAGCATTAGAATTACTTATTGGATATACGTCATATTGTTCTTACTTCACTTCTATTAAATGATATTGGTCTCAACTCCAGAAATTTGATAATGATGGAATTTGGGTTTTTGGTACTTTTCTATGGAACCTCAATAATTTCATAACTTTTATGAATAACAGGAAAGCTCATTTTATGAATGTTATTATTTACCAGATGGAATCAATTTGGAAGATTTGATAAATCCCTACATGTCTTCTATTTAAAACTTCTATGTAAAACTATGTTCCTCTTAATTTTTCAGACTTCCTTCACTGAAATCTTTTCATTACAGATGGAAGTGAGTTGAAATTAGTCTGTCGGGAATTGACATTACTGAGTTTTATTAAGTTCTTGAAACATTAAAATCGTTTCTTTTTGCTAGTTAGATAGTAATGGCCAACTGAAAATTTAATATTCAACATATCTGTAAATAACTATCAGGCACTCAATCAGTCTTTTAATCATTAGATTTATTATTAAAGAAAAAAAATTAACATTGACTATTATTGATTCTTTGTATTTCAGATTGAAAACCTTCTTCATAGAAATGTATCTCCTAAAAAGTTCAACAATGGCCAAGCATTTCGTTTACAACAAGGTTTTCTGCTAAGTTCAGCTCAACAGGTAGCATTTTGTTTATTCTTAGAATTTGAGGTTTTTGAATTGCAATCTTAATAATAATTCAACTTTAGGCACTTTATTTATTTTACATTCATAGCAGAATATACTTTGACTATTGTTGATAATTTTTGTTTTTCATTTGAACATGCAAAAGTTCAGATAAAGAATACATTTTAGTAATTTAACATAGTAATTTAGTAAAATGTTCACAACTCCTTTAAAAATTTAGTAATTTAACATAGTAGTTTGTATGAATTTATAGTTTTCAGTTTTCAGTATTACTTAAAGTTGCAACAATTGTAATTTATTCTTGTATCCGAATTTTGATTTTTAATTTTAAATGTATGAAGATACTTGATAAGAGATTTTTTTTTCAAAAACTGAGCTGTTCTTTTAATATTTACCACATGGAATTACAATTGAAGACTACTGGGAATTCTTTATAAACACTTGTTTCTTTTCCTTTTTAGCAATTGGTTGATAGATTAATAGTTCAAACGCAAGATGTTCTTAAAGCCACTTCATCTTCATTAATTAATAACGATGACAGTGACTCTGTTAAAGCATTAAAATTTATTCAGGATGCTGAAAACTCAAAGCAGGTAACTGAAGTTTCTAAAGGTTGATATATTTTTTGATTGATTAAATAAACAAATTTATTTATTCACTGAAATCAAATTTATTGCTCCATAATTTGTAAACTGTTGACCTTAACCTGAAAATCCTTATGATTAGTGAAACAAATATAATGTTTTAGTAAAGTTGCTTGCTATACTATAAAATTAAATCTCCAACAGCTGATTTCTAGTGGAGTTACCAAGATATTTTGTGTTTCCTTTTTCAGTTGTTAACATCATTGCACAATGTAGTGCTTCAAAGAGACGAAAATGTTATTGAACCCAAATTGAAGACATTATCTGAAGAATTGCATAAATCTACTCAGGCCTATCTTCAGGTAAAATATTGATCATCTTTATTGTATTTCATATTTTCCACCTCCACAATAAAAGACATTCATATCAGTGGATAATCATAATATAACGTTATTTATATTTTAATTTGATAAAATGTTTAATTGCTTTTTAACGTTTTAGATTTGTTGTAAACAAATATTTTGAAAATGTTTTGATTTAATTAAACTTTCAGTAATTTAACTACAGTTAAAAAAATCCAATTTTGTTTAACTTTTTAAATATTAGATGTTCCACAGTTTGCTGTAATAGTGTCTCAAACACAGAAGTCTAATAAAGAGTAAATTGGATTTAAGCATTAACGTGCATTTTTTTTTTGTCAGTGTTCTTGTCCAAATTCAAAGAATGGATAAGAGTTTTCATAATAATTAATCCCATTATTCCAGTTTATTCCGTAATTTACTCCCAACGTTGTATAAAAGGAAAAGACTACTTTTCCTCAAAGTACACAAGTTCAGATCAATGATGAAAGTCCCTAAATATATAGTTCCCAACAACGCATTTGTGTATTTTATTTAGATATCTGTATGTATTTGTAGCTCTTCTTAAACACTCTTTTCCTGCTTACTAGTTTTGATAAATCAAGTTTAAAAAAATAATTAACTATTTATATTTTACATAGTTTGTTCAGAGTAAAGGAACAAAACTAAAATGAATAGATAACGTAATAACGTTGTTTCCTAAGGATATTTCTTTATGATGTCTTCTTGTTAATAAAGAAGGGAAAAAGAAAGAGAGACAGACAGCAGAAGTTGTTTTGAGTTAATTTTTAATCATTTATTAAAACTTTATTCATATTATTAATTGTAAATGAAAAAAAAAAAATTAATTAGTCTTTTTTTTTTATTTCAATGAAACTATTGCAGGAAACTATAGACAGCATGTTAAAGAAGGCCAAGGAACTGTGTCCTCATGTTTTAGCTGATGCAGTGAGTATTAGAAATTATTTTAAAAACAGTTTAGAACTCTTTTATCATTAGAAAGAAATTGTAATTACTTTTTACTTTTTTTTTTTTAATTTTATCAAATTTTTTATCTCTTGAATTACTAAGTATTTTCCCCATTTAGTAAGTTTTTTTGGTTACTATTGAATAAAATTCAATAGTAAAGTTTT
The DNA here is from genome assembly GCA_023159025.1 of Thereuonema tuberculata. Lineage (NCBI taxonomy): Eukaryota > Metazoa > Arthropoda > Chilopoda > Scutigeromorpha > Scutigeridae > Thereuonema > Thereuonema tuberculata. The sequence continues at coordinate 29,128,736 of JAFIDM010000007.1, read as the reverse complement.
AACATTCAAGCGGAATTTCAATTTTAAAAGGAGCTTAAAATCCTTAAAACTTTTAGAGCACAATATAAAAAGTTTGTTAAAAGAGTTTATAAAGAATAATCTGTAAATCCTCGTATCTCTCCAATTGCTAGATTATTGAAAGAGAAAACAAGAGAGTACAGTATTATTAATTTTGGAGCGCCCTGTATGGATTTAATATTGTCCCTTATATATAAGTCCTTGTCTTTCATTTTATTTACTTATAAACATAGCATAAACTAAATTTAATATAATAAATTTTGAAGTGAAAATCATTTTGTTTTTTTTTTTTTGTTTTTTTTCCTTTACATACCTTAAGTGTTCTACTTTATCATAAAAGTTATCATTCATTAATCATTCATATAATTTTAGCAAGTTATTTTCAGTTGGTCATAAATACCTAAATTTGATATAACAATTGAGTACCTATACTTAGCAGACTATCTTTATTTAAAATAAACCTATTTATTAAAGATGAACTTGAATATTTTTTCTTTCCAGAATAATTTTCACAGTCTACAGAAGGCCAGTTTAAAGAAAGGACTCCTTCCAGCTGACTACATAAATCAATGCATTGTTGAACAAGCAGGAACAGATATTCTGAATAAAATAAAGTAAGGCTCAACTAAGCTAAGTTTATTCTAAAGCTCTTCAGAAAATTGAATTTTTAATTGCTTTTGGAACTTCCTATTTTTAATTAATTTGAATTCCACAATAATAAGAAATACTTTAGTGGAATGTAATATAAAGCTTAGCCGGTCTATAGAACCTAAAATTAAAATAAATATTTTGGTTTTATTTATTTTATTTAGAACTGGGCTACTTTCTATATGTATCTATTCCATTATAATATAATTTTAAAAAAATTCTTTATCCCCATACAAATTTAGTATCATTTGAGTAACTATGATAAAAGTATTGACAATCAGAGATGGAAAAGTTAAGTTATAAAATTACTTCACTCTTTAATGGAGGTATGGTTTTAAACTTGAACTTAGTTTCAAAATACGATACATTTTTACTAATCGATTACATATTATTTTGAAGTTTAAAACCATACCTCCATTATCTTGCAAGAAGTTTATTAAGGATGAATACAGAGCCAGAATTACAATCTGAAAAGAATGGAATTAGTCTATTAAAGTAATATATGGTTTGGGATATTTTTTTGTCATCTAGCAGTTGTTTCTAAATCAATTATTACAAATAAGATACTTTTTATTCTCACAAAAAGTTAAATTTGCCACTTTGTCATGAAACAGTATTATGTAAGTATTCAACTTATCTTCTGGGAATTGAAGAAATCCCGTTAATTTAGAGTAATTTGATCATCTTAAAATGGATGGACTTCTCAGCATAATTTCTCTATTGGCAGTGGTGTATCTAAATGAGTGATGAAAATGCTGTCCTAAAGCAAATCTTGAGTTCAAATAAAAAAAAAAAAAAGTGAAACTATTTTGTTGTTACCTTTTACTATCCCGTCCAAGTCACTTCCCAGTCATCCTTTTAACTACACTTTCATCTACAGTCAAGAAACAGTCATCCTTTTAACTACACTTTCATCTACAGTCAAGAAAACAGACCAACGTATCTTCGATCCATGGTGGATTAGCCCACTATAATACTTGACTCACTTGATACTTTTTTCAGCTTCTGTCTCATAATACTGCACCCATGACTTCCCAAAGTCTATCCAGAATGCTCTATAATGATTTTTTTTTTTTTTTTTTTACTATTTTCAGTCATTCTTTTCAGATTTTTCTCACTCTCCCTCTCCAACACGTTTACTTCCTAATATACTTTTGAAAAGAAATTATATTTTTCTCTATTCTTTTTTTTGTTTTTTTGTTAAATAGAACTTTCAAGTCATATGAAAATGGAATTAAAATAAAAAAAAAAATTAGGAACTATGAAGCCTTAAAAAATATTTATTTATTTTGTTATTTATTTATTTATTTTTAGTGAACTGAATTTAGCAGCTGCCTCACATATTTCTGATCAGATTGTTAACGAAGTTATTGATTCCCTTTCCAAGAATTATAAAGTTCTGGTAGGTTAAAACATGCTATTTAATATTTTTCAATTCAGTTCATATTAAATATTTGATCTAATTTTGGGATGTAATTGTTAATTTTGTATTTATCATATGTTTCAGGTAAATACAAGCATTAAGAAACCTAATTCTACTCCAGATGTTTTGCGCAACCGAGTGCGTTTGGATTCTGACGTTAGTAAATTTACTATAAAATTTTCATTTAAAATATGTTTAGGCATGTTTTTCTTTGATATGATGACAAAGTTTTTTCCATCATTATCTCAAAAGTTTTTAAGTTAAAAGGATTCAATACTGTATTAAAAATCTGTATTCACCTTAAAACATCATTATGCATTCACCACATTTTCCAGTCTTTTCTAAATTATTAGCGTTTATTAGAAAGAAGATGGTTTGATAATAACTTTCATCTTCTGAATTGCCATAGCAAAAGCATTCATGTGTAATGTGGTTTTGACTGTAGGGTTTTGTGACATCTTTAGGTGATTTTGTATGTACGGCCAAAACTTACATTTTGGCTAATTTGACTTTGTAGGTAAATATTTCTGAGTTAAAACTATTTGGTTATATCAAAGGAATAAGTAATTTTTGATTTACTGATTGACTCAGGCTGAGTAGGAGAAAACCCAGTGAAGGGATTGGAAACAGTGCAAATTAATGAGTGGGGTTGATTCCGAAGATATCAGAAAGAATGTCAGTAGAAGGCTTTAGCTGGAATCCTTTTGGTTAAAGAAGGTGGTTAAAAAGAGTGAATGAGTTTATAAAAATATTTTTGGTATTTCAACAAAAATCAGAAACCAAATTGAAAGATGGACCATGCAGTAAATTTTGTTGGAATGAAAAGAAGACTTCTTTGGAATTAGCTGTTATGACAGGAGATTGGGTTGAAGGAAGGCAATGATAGGAAACTCACAGGAGCAACAATATTCAGTTAAGAGAAAACAAAGGCCAGAAAATTGAGTTCAGGTACTGACTTCTGAAACTCTCTCATTCTAGGCTCAAAAAACTGAATGAATCACAAAAACAAGATTAGTCTTATCTTGATCTTTTAAGTTCCAGTTTTTTAAAACCAACATTTTCAGGGATATGCCAAGGTTTTCCAAACATTAAAAGGAATTCATATACAGTAAAATCTCGTTAAGTCGTCACTCCGTTTAAGTTGTCGTTTTCCTTTGGTCCCGACAAGGTCTCATAGACAACAATGTAAAATAACCCTCCTTTACCTGTCATCAAATTTAATTCTACTCCCGATAACTCGTCACTCTCAAAATGGCCAAAAGCATCTTTCTTCTCCATTTTGCATGCCATCGTGTTGTCTTTTCAGCCCCGCCCTTCCACTTTAAGAAAGCCAAGGCTTTACGGGGAATTTTCGACCATGCCTGTCACTTCATTCCTTTCCAACCCCTTCGGAGGATTTGGATTCTTGGAATCTCGCTGCTAATCATTCAAAGCACATTTCTCGCTGCGACTCTGTCGCGTGTAGATGTTTTTCTTGACTGCTCCTGAGTGTAACTTCATTTCATAGCGAGTAAGCCTCGCTGTAAGGGCTATTTTTTTCTCTTGAAATTTCGTGGTTCAATACGTTTTTAATATGCAAGGGAAACGAAAACTTATCTCGTTATCTTTTAAAGAAAAAAAAGACTTAATTGCACTTTTTGAAAAATCAAATGTTTCGAAAACAGCTTTTGCCAAAGAACACCATATTCACAGGACTACATTAAATGATATTCTATCATCGAAACAAGTAATTGAAGAAGCTGACTGCAAAGACAAAAGAAAGAGAATGAGGAAATCTAAGTTTGATGAGCTCAAGGAGGTTTTAGCTCGATGGCTAAAACATGCCAGATCGCAAAATGTGCCGATTTCTGCCATGATTCTCAAAGAAAAAGCCATGGAAATTGCTAAGGAGTTGAACATTGAAGATTTCGGCGGCATCAATGGTTGGCTGGAACGTTTCAAAGACAGACATTGCCTTTCTTTTAAAATGATTAAAATGTGGTAACTATAAAAAGTGTTTTTTTAATTTTCCACTCATTCATTTGCATGAATTGATTTCTGAAAATCTTGTTTTTTTCACCGAATCCTACAGCAATTCATGAAAATACTGTATTTCAGTGTTTTTTTGATTTGTTTTTGTTTTTTTTCTCAAAAATATCCACTCCGCCTAAGTCGTCAAAAATGTTTGGTCCCTTGAGTGACGACTTAACAAGATTTTACTGTAAATGCTTTCTCTCCAGACACTATCTTCTGTTGATGTGTGGAATATTGGTGCAGCTTTCTACCATCCATCTTTAATTCCATCTTTGTCATAAGAAGTGGTTTCAGTTGAGTCGTCTTTCACTTCATCAATTTCACCTGTATCATCCATCTTTCAATTTTTATTAAGAGGTTTTACTGACGCTTTCATCCTTATAAATTTCAAGTGATTGATGTTTTAGCATCAAAATAAAAACAATCTTTTTACCATCATTGTTTAATGATTTTAATTAAACCATATTTAACAGATATGATTTAACATCTTGAAGTAGCAAAGTGTTTCTCAACTATTTGGTTTATTGGTCTTAAAGAATCATCTGATTCTAACTGGAATTGATGAAACAAAATTGAATGCAGTACATTCCCATTATTGCACATTTCTTGTTTCTTGTCATCTCTTAGGTAAGATGGTTCAGTTCTGGAGAATGCGATCAAACTTAGATCAAATTAAATTTAATTCATAACATTTGCTTTGCAAAGATAAAAGTAAGCTAAACAAATGAAACAATAGCTATATAAAAGGAATACATCACAAAAAGTCATTTTTTTTCTTCTATTAGAAAATTGTTATTTTTTTAGGGTATTTAGGCTTCACAATAAATAATTACATAAGGGAGTTCAAGGGAAATGCTCAAGTAGCAAATAGGTACCGGAAATATTTTCCGTTTTCAAAATTATTGTTCTTAACTTGAATTTTCCAATTCAAGTTGAGAACAATTTTGCCTGCTTTAAAATTTTTCAAAACTGCTGTGCTCATTTCTTGTCTCTAAGTACTTTTTAATATAAATATTTATTTCAGGAGCTCGGATCTTAGTTTCAACTTTTATTTATTTATAGTTTTTTTGATAATTACAGATAAGTGAGTATTAAATTTGAAATTAACTCAAATTTTTTTTATTTGCCTATTTTTCATAATTTCATGGATTTGTTTTGAATAAATTTGATATAATTCTTAATAAAAAGTTGATGATGGAAGTTAGATAGGATTGGTGGTATTTACTTCATGCTATTTACTTTGAAATTTCAATTAAATCGCTTAGATTTGGTTTTTATTTCCGATAAAACCAAAATGAATCCTTATTGTTGTACTTTTCTTGCATTCATTTGATATTGAAAAGATTAACACTAAAAAATTAAATACTTAAATACAATCACAGGAGTGTAAAGAAACAGCCATGTGACTTTGTCTTGATGGATTATATAATATTCTGTTGCAAAAATATCCATAATGATTTGGTGTGGAGCAGCCACAATGTGTATTACTTCATTTTGATGAAGAGAAGGTGGTATTTTTTTTTTTCTGCAAAAAAACCAAAAAGAAATGTTTTATTTTTCAGGAGTCTCCAAAGTTTATTTCTAAAAGAAAAAGTGTTCAGTGTCGGAAATTAAGGCCACAGTCTGTAATAGGTAATTATGATTTGTCATTCCAGTCTTTCATTTACAGTAACAAAATAACACATCTAATGAACAACTTAAAATAATCACATCTGACATTCAATAATATCAGCTTGCCATAACTTCACATTTTTAAAGAAATTAGACAATTTTAGTTCAAAACTTATTTAGATCTTGATAATATGAAATTAAATGTACACAATACAAAATGTAATGCTTATTGTGTCTATCTACATCTAAAATTAATCATTATTGTTACTTTTATAGATAGTGCAGATGTATTAAAAGCTGATGGCATTCCAGATCTGTTGCCAAAAGATGGTGGAGGTATTTATGATTAAAATTTATAATGATTAATTTTGTAGATAAGCTTATTAATTTTTTTGAAAATTATCATGAAACTTAAACATACAGTTAGACTATTTTGTGTAACATTCACTTATTTTTTCCAAGATGGTGATACGGGAGTATCCGTGGCAGTTCCTCCAAAGCTAGAACATTTAGGAAAAGGCCGTCCAAAACGACCAAAAACAAAAGCTCCTACAAAGCCAGTGTTGCAAGCCGATTCCATTTTAGAAACTGACCATAATTTCAATGAAGGATTGAACAGTTTCTTTCAGCCATCACATTTACCTGTGCAGAGGATTTCTCAGATTTCTGAAGATTCCAAGTAAATAAAGAAGATTTATTTTATTTTTATTTTTTTCAATTCAGTCTATTTATTTTTTATTTGCTGATAGTTCAAAGAGAAACTAAGCATTCTTGCAGAACTAAAAATTGCTGTAATATCAGAAAACCAATATTCTTAAAAAAAAAAAAAAAAAATGTTATTTCCAATTATAAAATTATCAAATAAAGAAATAGGATGAACTAAAACTTAAAACTAATAAAAAAGATGTAAGAAAAAAGTTCATTTTATAATAATGATTGATAAATTGCCATTTGCATGAAATGTCAGTCAGTTTGATTGTTTAGACTAAAAAGAAAGCTTTGCTTCAAATTTATGTCTATTATAATTTATTGAACTATAAATTTCGCACCTTGTTATTTACGGAGAATGTATAAGTAACTTGTAAATGTTAATAAATTAAGTAAATGTTTAAATTTGAAACTTCTGAAGATGGTTATTTCTGTCTAAATATGTAATACGAGATGACATGATTGAAGATAATTTCAGTAATCTAATAATAATAACAGTAGTGAATTAAACTTATTAATTATTTTTTATTTTTACTTAAAGAGGGATTTTGAAATTGATAATATAAATGCTTATGTTAACATAAATAATAATAATAATAATCCTGTGCTGAATGATAAAGCCTTCTCAATACATTTACTGAAGAATGATAGCATTCATTGCAGTCCAAATATTTCTTAAGCACTTGGCAGAAAATGCTGTGTCATATCTCTTTGATTACAATCTAATCAGCTGACAAAAATTAAAAATTATAAGTCTGTTAAGCACTTATAAACTATGGAAATGAAGTATTGTTTCTGGGATCTGTAGTGTTTATTACAATTGTTAATTGCTAAAACCTGAATGAGAAATGAAGAGAGCCATTGGGGCTGTTGTTATTTTGTAAATTATTACTTACAGATAAATTTGTTCCGAAGAGTCATCTGTAAACAAAATTCTGTTAAGACAGTAATTCTATTTTTGTTCCATTTTCTTTTTGTTTTCTGAAAATTAATATTTTGTATATTTCCTTCTAGTAAAACTTTTTATAATTTTGTAGTCTCTGTGAGAATGGGTAGACATAATTCCGAAACATGTATAGAATTATTATTAAATTTATGCTAGTTTGTACCCATCATCCTCATGTTCATTCATTTCATATTTATGGGTTTCTTTGGTTATTTAAGTAAAACTTTTTTGATGAAAGAACAGTTTGAAGGAGTTTCTTTTACTCTTTTCAGTTCTGATGGTGTAACGTCAGTGGTTCAGAAGAATGAGGCCGAGAAAAAAGTGGATTCAAAGCAAACCAATTCACTTGAAAAAGAAAAGAAGGATAGAAGGTAATAACTGCCATCTCTTTTGGAAATTAGCTTTCATTTTTTTAATTTTCTGTCTGAAATGCAAAATGATAAAGAAATGTCAAAAAACAAATCACCATCTAATAACGTGTTCTAAAGAATTGTTACATTAATCCATGTAGGGATTATTTTCATCAGATTTATTAGCTTTATAACAAACTTTACAATTTAACTTTTTTTCCCCATTAAGATTTTTTTTTTTTAAACACATTTTTTGTGATGGTCTTGTCTCTAAAAACTACACACTATGTCTATAAAAATTAATCAATAAAATAAGAAAATCTTATTAACAAATTTACTAAAATTTTCAGATATTTGACAATTATAAGTGCAGTGAACTGTTAATTTTCGTTTTCAATTTTAATTTTAAAATTAGAACATTTCTTAAGATGTTTTTTAAAAAGAAGGATGGAGGAAGAAAAACAATTCAGAAGAAACATTATGTTTTTAGAAGTTGCATTTGTCAAGCAGATCAGTACCAGGAATTTTTCCCTTAGGGTGACCCAAACACATGACAGATGTTTTCAAAATATTGATGGATCTGACTTAATCCTTTAATATCCAAATGAATTGTTGAAAAAAATATACAAAGCAATTTCCTTTTTCATTGACTGATTAGTCAAACATACGTGTGTTATTATGTAACAATGCTTAGATTAGAAAATAATTTGCAAAAATAGCATTAATTTATCTGTAAGTAAAGATTATAATAATATCTTTACTTATAGGTAAATATGTATATATATTTATTTATGTATAGCTTGGAATCCATTCCTGCAACAGTACAGAAAAGTGAAACAGAAAAAAGTAGCGAGTTAAAAAAGACTCCTGTTGAGAAGGAAAAGAAGGACCGAGGGTAAGAAAATAAGAAAAATAATATTCGTTTTTGCTTTTTAACCAATTTGACAAATACTACCATGTGTCAAAATCGAATGAACTTCTCTATATATAATTTGTAAATTGAACCATATTTTAATATTTTGCCAACTAATTTAATCTTCAGAGATTAAAACAATTAGTGAAAAAGATTTTGGAATGCATACATGATGCAGTGATTAATTCCCCATGATGATTTCGGGGAAACATGTATTATGATTTCATGTTAATTTTGTTAAGTTTCTCTTCTCAAATTAACTTAGCCCTTTTCTGCATCCACTATTCACTTTTTTTATTTCATAGAGGAAATCTCTGTAAAGGAAAAGGACACAAATTCATCCAAGTCCCAATTTTGAACAGATTAATTTTTTTGTGGCTGTGCACTTGACAAGCAGTCCCAGTCTTTTAGTCACAATATTGAAATGTTATCTGCAAGCCTTCCATCGTTCATTCAAGTATTAAAAGAATTAGAAATGTAGCGATTCGCAATGTTGACTAAAAGAAATCCGTTTTCTCCATTCCTCACTGTTTCTCATTCACTTTACAGCCATGGTAAAACATATATTGAACATTTTGAATATTGGTCTTTATCAATAAATTTTTGCTTTGCTTCTATGTAGTGAATTTAAATCCATTATTATCACAATTGAAATTCTTTCTGCTTTGCGAACGTTTTGTAGACAAATGATTAGCATTGTTGAAGATGGAAATTGGTTTCATCAGAATGAGAGTTAGTTAGTTAGTGATGGGATTGGTGTTGCAAATGAAAATAAAACTTTTCCCTAAGAATCTTGTCAGCACCATCCTTCCTATCACTTGCCCTAAAGAGGGGGTGCTTATTTCAGGTACATAAATAATGAGAAACAGTTGACATCTTCTAAATGATAAAGAGGAGTAGAATATTAATATGTTAAACTGAAAAAGACAACAAGATGATTTTTAACAAGCCGTGGATTAGTATGAAAAATTTATTTTTTGTTCTAATTTAAAGTTTTTAAAAGATGTTAACGATTTGGATGTAGCTCAACCCCTTATTTACCTGTTACTTTCTTTATTTAGGTCAAGGCTTGTTCATGGTTTGAGTAGTGTTTTTGGTCGCATTAGCCAAGATAAACAAACTAAATCAAAGCAGGCAGAGGAAACAGACAAAGCAGCAGCAGCAGCCAATGCAAAGGTTGAAGGGGACCCAAATGCAAATAAAGAAGGTAACATTGATTTCTAAAAATGAGATCGATATTTTATGGTTTCTTCTTTTGATCAACTTTACAGTTATCTGGTTTGAGAAAAAAATTAATGAGATAACTAATTGTTTTCATTAGTTACATTGATTGCCATTAATAAATTGTTACAAATTTATATTTGTTATGTTTTAGTTGAAATCAGCAAATTCAGATCTACTGATTGTTTCTAGTTTAAGTAAGACCTGAAATAATAAAACAAGTAAAAAAAAAAAAAAAAATTTGCTAAAGCATAAAATTAAGGGCGACCCATTATAACCCATGCATACATTGAACGTGTGCAAAATCAATTTCAAATAAGATGAAAGAAAAAAAATAATTTCTACAATAAAACGTCGGCAACAGGAATTGAACCTGCAACCTTCTGATCTGAAGTCAAATGTCTTATCCATTAGGCAGATACAGACGGACGGACGGACTAATGTAGAAAACTCCCAAATGCGTTGCTAAAAATAAAGTTAAAGAACAGATTTCTGAGAGTTTTATGGCACCTAAACAAGAATGGATGTCAGTTTGAAATTGGAACTATTGAAAATTCTTATTTTCAAAACTATACTAAAACTCTCTTTAATATATTATCTACATTTCTGTTTGTGGGAGAAAATTGGGACATTCTAGGAAAGATTTTTGAAATGAATCTAGTGACTTTCTTCAAGAAAATTAAGAGAAAATTTTCCTTTGTTTTTAACAATTTTAAAATATGCCATTCAGATTTTTCTTTTTTCTTTTTCAGTATTAGCAGAGACTAGTTCTGTCAATGAGAAGGGAAGTGAATCTCAGTTAAGGCAACCAGCAGCAATTCCCAAGGCAGGAGTTGGTGGCGATGTATTAGCAGAAATGAAAGCAAGACAAGAAAAACGATTTTCAATCCACAGTTCTCTAAAGGTATTTATATTTCGCTAATTGTTATAGAAATTGTAATTGGTTTATGCTGATAATAAAAATCTTATTACATTAATTTTGTTAACTAGACTTAATAATATCTTAATATCATTACATTCTTCACATTTTCAGTGATATGTTATTGAATGTCTGAGTTATTCTCTTATTCCACTAGGATGAGCAACTGAGGTATTGCATGATTTTATTTTCTTTGGTTTTTTTTTTTTTTTTTTTTATGTGTTTGGTACAGTATATAAGTAAAATGCAAAAAGGGTCAATAATATTAAATTCAGAACCTTTCACACAATGACTTATTGGTAGAATTGAACTGGAATAAAACAGTGATAATAGGCAGAGAAATAAGGCATCAGTCTTACAGACGTTAAAACAAAGGATGTAAACATAGTGGAAATTACCAATTTAATTTTTCTTTTCTTTTTATCTAGGGAGAGGAAACTACAGAAATTGGAAATGAGGTTCTGTCTAATTCTGTTGTCAATACAAAGCCTCCAATTTCTCCCACCAATGGCTTAGCATCAAAGTCTTTTGCCAGTAAAGAGGAATCAGCCTCCAACCAGCCTAAAAGAGAATCCAAAAGCTCAGAGGATTTGCATGGAGAACAGAGAACGTCAGGTTTGTTTGCTTTATATTAAGGAGATGAATTTTGAAAAGATTTAAATGATGAAAAAAGTTAAGTTTTATTGTGAAGAGGAAAGTTTTTTATTCCTTATTTCTCAAAACAAAAAGAATAAAATAGAAATATACCTTCAATAAATATAAAAATAATGACGTTTGAAGTAGAAATTCTCAACCTCCTCTTCTATGAATGATCAAAATACAAAAGCTCAAAGCTTTAATGAGAATGTTAAATGGGAATACTATCCAAATTAAAACATCACTTAAGAACAGCAATCATTGAGTCACTAATGTTTTTAATATTGTAGGTTTCAGAATAGCAAAATGAAGGTTTGATTGTGCTATAATCAAAAAGAAATGCTGTTCTTTTTTAACTTTATTGTGTTTTCTTTTTATTTATCATTAGAATACAGTCTATCAGAAATGGATGTATCAATCATAGCCTGTAATATATTAATAAATAAATAAAGTCAGGATTTTGAAATTACCGTTTATAAAATTTTTGCTGAGTTATTAATATGTTGGGATAAATTTCCTTTTAAAAAGTCAGTCTAATTTTTATTTATTAATTTTACTTTAAGTAAAGAAAGATGTTTTACATTAATAAAATTTATCACAGATTGCATTCGATTGCAAAACTTTGTAGTAAATTTACTGTGATTTCCTTTTACAGATTGTGGTTTGTATCTTTGAATTTTACCATCAAAGTACTTCTTAAAAAACTTTTAGGTGTACATCCACAAAACTACTCATCCCACTATTATGAAATTGCATTTTTTAACTGGACTATTTTTATTTAATTGAGAAGAAATTATTTCAACATTAATAAATAGGTGATGCTATTTTTTTTTTTTTATCTCTGCTATTTACATGGTTTGCATTCTATTCATAATTATTTACATTTATTTACATTTTAAATAAAATTAAGAAAAGCAAATTCCTTTTCCTACTATGGAATACTATATGGTTTATATATATAATATCACTCTGATGTTGGCATCTTGTGTATTGTAATTGGGACATAAAAAAGACTTGTTGCAAAACAGTATCAAAGATCTGAATTTTTGTTTGCATTACTATTGTTATATATTTGTGGATATTTAAGTTTTTTTATCGTTGAAGCAGTTGAAACTAAAGTATGAAGAAATATTGATACTTGTATGGTGGTAAAAAATTAATTACTACCAAAAAAAAAAAAAAAAAAAATTTGAACCACAAAAATTGCTTATTTCCACTTTCTCCTACTCAGAGAAATTATTTGTTTCTGAATGAAAGCTAAAAGAAATCCCAATTCTTTGAAATATTGAGGACATTTTTGTTATCACTGGAATAGGTGGAATTAAAATAGTGTGAAATCTTTATAGAAAAGCAGAATAACTATTGTTAGCATTCGTGTTTCAAGTGACCACAGTATTTTTTTTATTTATTTATAATATAAAATACATGATATTGCCAAGATAAAAAAGAAAGAAATTCTCTGAGTTCTCCTTTTATTTCAGTTAGTTATTTACTACACATCCATTGGTAGTTAACATTAAAAACTCTTACTTACTTAGACTCATTCCTAATGATTTTAGGGTGGAACTCAATAAATAATTGGCAGTTAATTGAAACCAATTCTTATATAAAACTTGATATTAGATGGTTTTAAAATAATTTTATCAATGAATTTTAAATTGTTATTTTTCAGCTTCAAGCCCTTCATTGCATGAAGACAGTAGTAGCCCAACAAATAAGCCCTCGTTACCTGTAAAACCCAGACCACCTCCAATTGCACCTAAGCCTCGACCTCGATCTGTGATTGGTATTGATATACGTAAATCAGGTATAGGAAGTTACAGTTAAAACTGATTACAGTATACCGTATTTTATGGACTATAAGACACACTTTTTTCTTCAAAAAATTGCCTCCAAAATTCAGATGCGTCTTATATTCGAAATTAATATAAAAAGGTCAGTTCGGTTTTATAAACCAAGAATTTTTTTTTTAGTCTGGCTTTGCAATCTAATGATATTTTTATTTAAAAAAAAATTGCTTAAAAATTAAGGTGCATCTTATAGTCCGTAGCGTCTTGTAGTCCGTAAAATATGGTAATTCTGTGCTCCCAAACTTTGAAAGATCCAAAGTTTGCACAGAGAATTATATTTATATATTTTCATATTTAGATTTTTGTTGTCTTTTTCTTATTTTATCTGATTTTAAATTATTTTTATTTGGTTGTAGTATAAAGAATGTCATCTAGTTGATATATTACAATCAAGTTTGATGTCATAAATAGGTTAAATTAAAACCATATTGAAAATTTGAAATCAAATATAATAATAATAATAAAAAAAATATGCTTCATGTCCCATGGAAGTTTCATTGTTTTAAATATTATGGATGGATGTCACAAAGCTTTCAAAGGAAGAAAGAAACAAGGTCACAAGTTTTATGAACCATTGGTGTAAATGCAAAGACACCATTTAAATAATTGTTATGAAAACATAGGCTGTGTATAAAATCTATTACCAATCATTGGTGTTATGTATTTTTGGCTTCTTTGCACTGCTTTTATGCCTCCCTTCATGTTTTAATGTCAGCCGTAGCCTTTCTTTAGCTTTTTTAATATGTATATATGAAATTATTTATTTAATTTTTTACAGATTTTCATCACTAATTGTTAATGGTTTTCCTTCAGTTTGTGTTATAGATTGCCATTTTCATATATGAAGTTTTTCTGCATAGAAATTGCCAAGCATTTTTCTTAATAAATATTCCTGGCAATCTCTTCTTAACATTCTTAATGAATGTTTTATTGAAACAGTTACAAATTTAATTTCTTTTTCTTATTTATTAAAACTATTTTAGATAATTCTACATGTTACTCTGATATGCACAAAGTTTAGTTTTTGGTTTTTTTCAAAGGCCATTTTTTCCCCCTAACCTAGAATTTCTATTAAATTTTTTTTTTCTCTTTCTCAGGTGAATTTTCTGCTATCAGTGACTTTTCCAGCCTTGAAGAAGCTGCAACACCTGATCAGGAGGAGAATAGTACAGATAGTGGTTTAGTGGGATCCAGAGACTCACTCTCTCTAATATCAGATGCTCCCATGGATGCAGCTCGACGAAAAGCTTCTTCTTTGCCTCGATCTTCACAATTAGAATCTGCTGGTGGTAAGAGTTTTACAAAAAATTGGATTTAACTTTTTTTTTAATAAATTTTTACTCTTTGACATTTCCTTAACACATCATTGAAAAATAAAAGGATGTTTAACATTTACTTTTATTTCAACACAATTGAAATGTAAAAAAAAAAAATAATATAGTGGGTAATTTTTCAGTTTTCTAGTTAGAAGGGGAATAAATCATCTAAATAGTTTGTAAAATCGAGATTTATTCAGCACAAAGTAGCTGCTTTATTTCATTAGCGTTTTTAAAATTTACCAAAATTTATCAGGAATTTACTTATTTTTATTTAAATTATTTTAGCTTATTAAAAATATTTTCTATATCGTACCTTATCATTTCCAGAACCAGTGCCAAGGTCTCATTCTCTTACAAGTAAAGAGAATTTCAATGCCTCCAGACAGTTGCAGTCTTTAGAGGCAGATACAACGAAAAGTTCATCAACCAAGAATAACAATGATTTCCAGGTAGACGATATTGTCAATGTGTAAATCTAGTCATTCTCTGTTCCCTTTTTGGGAAACGGCAGAGATTTAATTGCAATTGAGGCAAGCAAAGTTGTGTAAATAATATTTTATCCATAAGTGGGCTTTTTTTCTTGTGTGTGTGTGTGTAAATGACAAACCAGAGTTGGTGCTGTTGTCGACTGGAGAAAAGAGCCATCGTAAGAATTGAATAGATAAAGAAGAAACAGAAAAACTGAGAATAAGAAAACTTATTTGAATAATTTTAAAAAGAGCAAAAAACTGAAGTATTTCTCATTTTTAAAAAATCTTATTTAGATTATATACTTATTTTTGTTGTGAGTTTTTACAAGCAACTCAAAGTAACAAATCATGATGTATTTTTTTAAGGCATAATTGCCCAAAAGTTTTAATTTATATAAGTTTTTGTTGATATTAAAAACAAAATCACTTCTATTCAATTTATTCATTTTGATTTTACTTGACAAATCTGTTCTGCAAAAGAAATCCACAAATTTGATTTTTTAAAAAGCTTGGTTAAACATTAAAATTAACTTTCTTGTTTTCAATCTCTGATTACTGAGATTTTCAGATAAATTATAAAGGAGATGTTAATTGCTTTTGACACTTAATGTATTTAATATAAATATTTAAAATAAAATTATCTCCAAAATGAAAGAAAGAAAAACACTTAGTCTGATAGTAAAAACCAACTTGTATTAAATTTTAAATCCAATTGTTGCTTTTAAACTTGATTGAAATCCTTATTCTTTTTCTTTTATTTATTTTTTAATATTATATATGCTGTGTTCTTTCTATTGTTGATGGTTAATTATGGAAATATTTGCTACTTATATATTTGAAATCTTCATTGTTAATTTTTTTTCATAGTGTTGGTTTTGATACTGACTTTTTTTTCTTCTACTGAATGAAAAATATTTTATAAATAACATCATTTATTTATTCAGTTACATAATTTGAAATGATCCCCTTCCCTACGAAAACTTTCAGAGAAGGATATTTGAATAATTTTTTAATACTTTTATAGAAACCTTGAAATTTCACTATAAGATGGTTGAAGCAGTGTAGTGGGAAAGGAACGCTAAGCTTCATTTAGTTTTGACTAAACATTAGATGACTTCAGATCTGATAGTGATGCTTATCTTGGGCTTAAGCTGAGGATGATGCTGTATTAATGGTTTGATTAGATTCCAATGAAAATTACCATTCACAATCATGATCATTATGTGTCTTTAATGTAATTCTTACTTCGAGAAGGGAAGAAGAGTTTGTCGAAGATGCCATTTATTATTTCATTTCTCATACAACATAATAATTTTGAAAATATGATCCAAACCAGACCCATACTGAGAAACAGTTTTTTTTTTTTTTTTTATCTTGTCAGTAATTGATAATAAGAATTTTCAGTAGTAATAATAATAAGTTTTATTGCCACCTTTGCAAAGCAATACACATCAGGTTAAAATCATTAATGCACAGTCGATGTCTGTTATAAAGATCTGGTGAAAATTTCCACTATCTTATCAGAAAGACCCTAATGAATAAGTTTCTTTCGTCTGAATATTTTGTTCATAGTGACATAAATGCTGCTTAAATTGTACCCAAGACTTTCCCTCTTTGGAATTGCTCCTCAATGATTTTTATGACAAAATTAACAAAATCATGGAAGGTAATCAAAACATCAGAATTTTTGAAATAAGTTAATTTGTTGTGTTTAATATCTTTCTCTACATTACTTTTATAGCTTTTTACCTTGAAAATTGTTTCTCTGTCGAATCTGTTTTCATTTTCTTTTAATTTGTCAGTTGATTTCTCAATTAGAAGATAAGCAATTTCTCTTTGTATCCCTCCTTTCTCCTTCCAGTGCAATATTAAAAGGTTAGAAGAAAGTAAAAATAGTAGAAATGAAGTAATGATGTTAAAAACAATTAATAAAAGCTATTGATTTTTATTTCTATATAATAGTGAAATTGATTAATGTGTACTCAATCAGCATTGGGGAAATTCTGATCCACAAGATGATTTTTTTTATATCTTGTCATGAAATAAAGAATAATATTAATGTTGAATACTGCTAATCATCAGTAAATAGTACTATTTTCTGATAGAATATTTTTTTCTTTCATAGATATAGGATTTCCAGTACGGTCCTTGTTATATGTTATTTCTTTCCACCTATCTATATAGATAAGGTTCTTTCCCTTGCTCTATATCAGCTGACTTCAGATTAAGCTTTTGTGTAGAAATTGTTGTATTTTTGTAATTTCTTTATCCTTTTTGCCACTCTTTGGAATAACATGGTTGAATATTTTAACAAAAGTTATTTTTTAATTCTTTTGCTACAGAAATTGAAGAAAGTCTTTAAAAGTGATGATTTGTAAAACTTGTTAAGTTGGTTTAATCAAATTTACTAATAGTGGATTTTCATAAACATAAGAAGGTTTGATAAAAACTCTAAAACCACGAGTGCCTACAGATTTCAAATCCATATGCAATGAAACAGTTTCAAGTGTTTCTGAATGAAGATTGGCTGCTGTGGAATGTTGTCATTTTTACAGAAGCTTCACCGTTCAGAATAAGAGAATTTATCATAATCTAACATGTGGACTTGAAAACTGGAAACTTCATTTAGTTCATTAGATTTTCTGCCAAAAATGCTACTTTTTCGCCAAATCCAAATCAGCAAGAAATCATCTTGCTTTTCTTATTAATTTTTAGAGAGATCTTAAAGAGACGATGTTTATTTATTTTGTTAACTGATAATACATTGTTGTTTATCTTTTATGCAAAGATGTTTTGAGACAATTATGAATGCTGTGGTTGTTTAGAAATTTTGGAGATATCAAAAAAAATAAAAATAAAATATTAAGACGTAAGTCGATGGTTTC
The DNA here is from genome assembly GCA_023159025.1 of Thereuonema tuberculata. Taxonomy (NCBI): domain Eukaryota; kingdom Metazoa; phylum Arthropoda; class Chilopoda; order Scutigeromorpha; family Scutigeridae; genus Thereuonema; species Thereuonema tuberculata. Next base: position 29,110,806 of record JAFIDM010000007.1, on the reverse strand, counting down.
CAGATTTTAGGATTTCATGGACCAATAAAGTATCAGGGGTAAAAAAAAAAGAAGGGAGAACATTAGGGTTTTTCATCACTAATGAACATAAAATGATGACATTTATTTAAGGAGAACTTAATTTTTTCGTATTATTTCATATCATAAACCAGTTTTAACTTCATCAGGAACCAATAACAGTCCACACAGAATGACTTTTGGGAACAACTGATATAAGTGACAGTGCAATACAGAGGTTGCAATTTGCTAGTTTTAGATGAGTAGTTTTGTAGTTTTTATTTATCTTTTTATTGTAATTAATGCTTACTTTGTCAGTGAGGTTGTTTTGATGCAGTGTTTGGTTTTATAAACTCAGGATTATGTCGTAAGATCTTAGAGTAAATGTTAAATATTATTATAAAAAAAAAATTGTAAAACAAACAAAAAAAATCCTAAATATTTTCTTAAAATATTAAAAAGTGTTTAACATTTATATGAAAATCCTGTTGTACAATTCACAGATTTTTGTGAGTGCGTAATAGTAAAAATAGAGTGAGAAAAATTTTGAAGTTTACAAATAACATATTTGCCTTTAAAAGAAAAGTACTTTGTATTTTTAAATACAACAAGTGTTAAATTTTCGTTTGTATTTTGATGCCATTGAGAGAAAGATATTCTATTCAGATGATGATGTTTATGTGACAGAATTGGTTAAAATCAGTATTTGTTAATGTTGAGAGAAGTAATATTTTTGTAAATTGATCAGTATTTTTGTGAAGATATTTTAAATGAATATGTTAAAGAATTCTGGACTGTTTATGAGCAAGAAGTTGTTTTGTTGATTGATTACATCTATTTTGTTCTATGTTGGATGAATTATAGAATAGAATTTAAGTTTTGAAGCTCCATTGAGGTTTCTATTTTACTAGGGGAGAAGAAAATAATCCCCATTTTTATACATATCTATAAATAAAATGTAAAATGCTTGTGTAAAATACTTGTACAGTTAATTTTTTTTCATTTAAAAAGTACTGGGTTGTGCCAAGGGGCTGATTTCTTTATGCATTTGCTGATAATATTGTTTTGATTTAGATTTTAGTTAGTAATAAGTTTTCGTAATTAAACAAAAAATGTACAGTTTTAACAATTAATGATATAGTTTTTGCTTTACTATTTGACTTTTATTTTAAAATGCTGGACATCATTTTAAGAAAATATCTATTTTATTTAGGTTTTTTTTTTCCTGAAATAAATGTGTGTTTATATATTTAAAGAAGCATGATCAAAATATTGAAAATAAATTTGATTAACTTAAATTATTTCAAATTTTAGTTGATTTGTAAATCCTGAATTTTAGGAATAAATTATACTTTACATAAAATAATTGTCTAATTGTTCATTTGCTTTTAGATCAGCATGGATTCGATTACACGAGTTCATTTTGCTACATTCAACCTTTTAATAATACTAGCGTCTTTCTGTAACAAGTTGAATTTTTGTTGTCGCACTAGTTGGAAATAATGCGTCACACCAAAGAACTGAGACCAAAAAAACTTCTAGTGTTGAAACAGGCATTTTAAATGCTATTTCTACTGAAAATCACATTAAAGAACTGTGAATTTTTTGTTAAACTAAATTGACAATTATAATTGAATAGTTTTAAAAGGAGAAGCCATGCTAAGAATCATATTGGCAGGATGGCTACACGATTATGGCATTAGCCTACCGAGTGGCTGAAACACATGAATCTGCATTACATTCATGAGCTGGCTTGTAGATCTGTCTTTCTCTTCCTTATTGGTGTTCCTCTTCATGACCTATTCTTGACACAGCATTGTCTCTGTCATTCATGCACCATTATAGTTGCACCATGAGATACGTGCAAGCTCAAACAAAGAAACAAACCAAAGCAGAGAATTACTTTCACTTCTTACAAAATTCACAATTGATAGCTACCTTGAATTTAAACTTCATAAACATGATCATACTCTGATACATAATCATACTCAGATGGATTACAAAGTACATTTGCACTTAATAATCTACAGTTAGGATGGTTTATCTATCCACATGGCAATGAAATAGCTGCAAGATATATTCATGAAATTTAAATTTGGGGTTGGTATAAACTTATGAATATATCCAGTGGAAGTACAGTTGTTTAATATAATAATCTCTAATTAGGTAAAGATTATTTGAAGAAACAAAATTGGAATCTTTGTATAATTGTTCCATTCGCCTCAATTTCGTCCTGGGATTTAATTCATGGAAAGCCTCTAATTGTATTGTTCACAAGAGGTCGCCCAGTCCAAAAACTTTATTAAATGCTTTAGGTGCTAGAAAATTGAAAGTTTCTGAAATACAGTAATTTAAAATCTATTTTGTTTTAAATGTAATTCCTTAAAATTTGTTTTTTATTTTACTTTGCTTTATTATTATTTTAAGTTTTTTTTTTTTTTTTTTTAAATAAGTGAAAACTACATAAACGAAAAACATATTTATTTTTAAATTATGATTTCTGATGTATATAAACGATAGAAATTTTTCTATTTTTGAAAAAAAAAAAAAAAAAAATTAAAAACCACATTATTTACTTTAAATGAGTTTAAACCCGATCAATTTTAATCTTATAATCACCATCAAATTCGTTTATGAAATAAACCTATTAAAATTTTTGTTAGACTTCCTTGTTTATATTAAAAGACTTTTTTTTTCCCAATAGTGATTTTGTTATATTTTTTTGACAAAGATCTACATGAAAAGATTTGAAATGAAACAGTTGTTTGTTTGTAATTCTTAAAAAATTTCTCATCAAATTTCAAGAAAATCCACTTAGCAGTTCAAAAGTTGTTAGGTAGATCCAGTACTCCATTCCCTTGCTCCATTCAACATACATTAACTAATGAACGAACCTGAGACAGAAATGAATATATGTACACGTACACACATTATTAGGTATATATACATCATTTGGGAGTTGGGCCTTATTTGGCCTTCAAAACAGCCAGAATTCTTGACATGGATCTACAAGATGCAGGAATGTTTTACTAGGTACATTTGTGTCCTGCAGTTATTGCGAGTTGGATGGAAACACCGTCTTTGAGACAAACACCCCATTTTACCTCATCCCAAAGATCTTCAGTATGGTTGAGATCCGGGAAGTTACAATTCCATGGTGATATGAGAAGTTGGCAATATCCTGCTGCATCCGAGTGAGAATAAATTAGCCATAAAGGGATGAACTTGATCAGATGCAGCATGGAATTCAGACGTAATTTTATTGGTATTAAGCATTGGTGTACCGAGGGGAGTTGGGGGTGGTAGAGTTACTCTCCATTGCATCTGGAAATGGAAGAAATTTCGGATTTTGGACCTATTCTTATAAAATTGGAAACTTCATCAGTTTGTCTGTATCTGCGCCTCCCAATCTGCGAAATATTTTTTTTTTTTTTGGTTGAACCGACCATCGTAACTCCTCCCATTCCAAAATCGTGGACAGGCCTAAGGTATCAAAATACCCAGTAAGTACCAAGAAAACATTCTCCATATTATTAAAACCCTCGCTACCAATTTCTACTGTTGACATATGAACCATAATATATAAACGCAAGCTAACAATTACTTACTTAAAAAATATTTGGAAACCTACTTTTCTTTGGCTTCAAAAAATTTTATCCTATCAAAAACTAGAAAAGCAAAAACTGCAAATAAGATTTATATGGTGATCATCTATTTACAGTAGATCTTTAACAGCATACACTTGTTTATCTGCATAATTATTATTATTTTAACTGCCTTTTATCTGCTTCTGTCCCATTTTTGTTTTTGTTTTACGAAACAAAAAGGTCATCAATTAAGTGATATTTCCTTAACTAATTTAGCCTCCGGGAAGATAATTCAAACGATACAATGAAATCCAGTACGACTTTATAATTTAGTTACTACAATTCACAAGAAAAAAAATCATCTGTATTTCATGGACATAAAATTTTCTCCTATCTAATAGAGTGAACTAGGATTCTGGTTAGCACTGATTTAAAATTAAGCTTAATAAATTCTTTATTGATTATCCAGACTCCATCGAAGATAATTTTAACCTTTTCTCTCCAAATTCATACAAATTTTCAAAATTAATCAAAACTAAATATAAGAAATAAATGCAAATATAATCAACACCAAAATCACACCAGGATCAAAAAGATTCTTGATTTTTTATTCAGAATCGCTTTTATTAAATGGAGTGTAAATGAAATCCACCATTGCATATTTAAATTTTTAATTCGGAGGCAAATAATATTTTATAAATTTTTTATTAATTATTGTACTTGCAATCCAATATGGAGTGAATGTCTTCTATGCGGAAGGATGCATTACGTCATTCGTAAGCCGTCTGCAGAAATTTGGAGGATTACTTATATATCATAGGTACATTTAATGGGACTGAAATATAAATTTTCAAAATGAATAAATAAATAAAATAAATGTGAAATATCGTTGTAAACATTTTGGCACATTAAATATATATATTTTATTAAATACATATTTTCTCTCTTGTTAATTTTTATTATTATATCGAAAAAGTTTCAAACCATGGGTTTCCCCAGTTAAGACAATATGGCGGGTCAAGGACCAAAGCACATATTGCCAAGTGTAAAAAAAAATATTATTATTATTATTATTATCTTGAATGAAATAATAAATAAATTTCTATTATTAACAGCAGCGAAACAATTCCTTTTATTTAAGAATCAAGGAAAATGGGAACTGTTTTAACCTTTTTTGATGATTCCCTTTCCCCCATTTTATCGGTGATCAAAAAGAAAAGAAAAAGAGCGATTGTTACTCTAGTAATTGCATATTATATTAAACAAAGACACATCTGTTGTTGCAGGGCCGTCGCATGGTTTGTTGGCGCCCGGGGCAAGATTTCGTCAGGCGCCCTACACTTGATATTTGCGCCCCCCCCCACCATCCCAAAAATCTACAACCAAAAAAAAAAAAAAAAAACGGAACCCCCAATTCAACAACCAAAAAAAAAAAAACGGAATTTCCAATTTTTTTTATTTTTGCCGTTGCCACGGCGCTTCCCCCCCTAGCCGCGGCGCCCAGAGCGATCGCCCCGGTCGCCACGCCCACGCGACGGCTCTGTGTTGTTGTAGAATGCTCCTATCATTAGATATCCTGGAGGCACCGCTAGATGACAAGACAGACTTCAGTCCTCCCTTAGAGAAGAGAAACCAAATACAGAAGAAAGAAACCAACAGCCAAGCCCCCTACAGGATTCGAACCCACGGTAGCTTGCGCTTTGACCATTTGGTTGTGTCTGAACAGCACACGTCTGTTGTAGTGAAAAGTTGCTCAATGAGTCTTCGCGATGGAGGCCATTTAGTGATTTTTTTTTTTTTTTAGACAACCAAACTACGAGAACAACAGTGTTTTGGCGGGAATTTAAAAATAGTAAGAAAAAGAATCACAGTAGTAGGACGATATGTCATACAATTAAATGTAATTGCTTTTCAATTTAAGTTGGTATTTGTAAATTGAATCAATTGTAAGAAGCAAAAAAGAAAAAAAACCAGAAGGGATCCCCACTTATTTGGAAAGGAATTTCTTGATCATACAATGAAATCAACGCTATTTCATTAATGTATCCTGTGGTGTTGAGAAATTTCGGAGTAGTTTTGTTCTAAAATTACTGACGCTTTAGCTAACCTCCATTCCATGAAAAAAGTAAGTTTTGATTCACTTGTCAATTTGTCGTAACCATTAGACTAATTGTAAATTTCAGAATCAATGATATCAATAGTAGTTCAAGGATTTAATATAGGTAGAAGTCTAATTGTTTTCTAATACTTGAATTTCGAGTAATTAAATTGTGTCGACTAGTTGGAAATGATTAATGATAAATTTCGCTTTGATTGCAATTCCTAGGAAATGGGTTATGTTTTCCTTATTTTTTCAATTATTTTTTTTTTTTTATGAACGTTACTGTCTTTAAAATTTAACTCTTCATGAATATTTTTAATTAAGATGAAATGTAAGAGGAAGGCATAAAGTGTTAATTTGTTTAGAAGACCTAAATTTATTAAAATGTTGTCAGTAATTCAGTATAATATTTTATCAAATTCGGTGAATTTCTCCCAGCTTGTTAATTTGGTACCTATTTTATCTTTATTTTGCCAACAAAGCTCCTCATCTTTCTTACCCCTTTAAATGAAATTTTACTATGTGGCATGATTTATACGAAACTGTGATCCGTCTCCGTGGTCAGACTTTGCTTTTTTTTTGGTTGAACGACTGAATTTTATAATAAAGTAGGATTAGTAATATTATTTTTATTAATTTGGTACTTTCTAAGAAATTTTTTGGTGAGTTTTAAAAATTTATTTGGTAAAATTCAAGCAAATCATTTGGCAACGCTTGTTCAAGAAACGAAATTTCCCGCGCTTTGCCCTACGACACCATTCAACGTTTCAATCTCTCGAATAACCTTGATTACAATCCAGACTATTTGTAGTGGACACATAGTTTAATTGTTTTATCAGACGATTACGACAAATTCCGGATACATTTTTGGGCCAACAGTAATAACCCCATCAATTTACTAAGAGTTCATTGAATTACTTCGCTGTTTTATCAACTGAAAAGGTAAGTTAACTTCTTTATGATTCGAATACAAATATCTGTTAACGTTATGAATTAAATAACTTTTTTTTTAATTATTTAGATTGAGGATCGTAAATTGACTTTGGTAACTTCGTAACTAGTATGACTAGTTCATCTCTTAGGTTTGCATTCATGTTAAATTAAATTTTATCGAAAAACAAAATAGACTGCCATGAATTAGTGTTCGTGTTAATGTACGAGTTATTTTTAAAATATCCATGAGAACTCAAGGAAGATTTTTAAAATGTTTATCTTTTCACTGCTTTCGTTCCAATTTGAGTATATTAGAATTTTACTCTGGGATTGTATTTAATTTTAAATACTTTTTTGTTATTGCTTGTTTTTTTTTGTTTTTATTTTGTGCTTTTATAAGGTGACCATTTTTTTCTAAAATGAAGGGAGGACGCAAATAAATTGAAGGAAAAAAAATGTTAAATCAGGGGTTTCAGGGGTATAAACCTATCTGTTCAATCAAAAAAAAAAAAAGGTTTTAAACTTCACATATCAAAAAGGAGGACAGAATTTACAAAAGGAGGACACTTCTCAAGGGAGGACAGAGCTTCAAAAAGGAGGACGGTTGGTCACCTTAGCTTCTATTCACTTTATATTAAACTATTCTACACGATAATTATAATTATTAGTCTCTTCAGTTCTTTTATTCTTCCGAATAAGAATGATGAATGACTATTTCAACAATCACATATTTGAACAATGAAATCAATTATGTTACGATGTTGGTTTTCTTTATTACTGATAATTTTTAGTGAAACAAGATAAACAAAAGAAGTTTGGGTTATTTAAACTCGTAGGAAAACACTTTTCATATACCGGTAATCTTAAAGGTGAAGAAGTTGGTATTATTTTTTTTGCATTGGAGAAATTTATTTTGATTTAATATTTTCTTTAAAAAAATTGAATGTTTTATTACACTAAAATGATAAATAATTTCAGTAATTATTCATTTTAATTCTGACAAAGCTTTACTTCAGTGCAAAGGTAGTTGTGTTTTTCATAAAGTATGTTTATATAACTAATATTTAATTGTATTCTTTGGAAGGACAAAATAACAAAAAAAAAAAACCCTCAGCATATGATACATGTAAATCAATCGTGAAGAGCATTACAACTTATGGATCCGAGATATAGGTATTAAATAAACAGAATAAAGGTAGGCTTTGCATATTAAAGATGGATTACTGAAGAAGTAGTGGGAAAGCAATACTCGAACACATTAATAATGACGTAATACGCGAAGAAATAAAGGTGGAGGAAAAAACTAATATTGATACTATTAAACTAAACGTTAATGTTGGTACGGGAATCTAGAAAGGATGGAAGAATCAAAATGACCGAATCGTGTATGGCAGTGAACTCATACTTACTGAAAGAAGAAGAACAAGGCCTGTTACAGTGAAGAGGTGGAAGATGTATTAATTACTAAAGTCGGCCAAACGAAAGGACGACTTTGACCTTGAACTACACCCATGATCTCTTAATCATTCCAGGACTAAATTTGTGTCGAGAGAGAAGATAAAACATGACGACTCTCAGACACAGAAAACCATTGGAAGCCACACAAAAAGGAAGTTATTGGTAACGTTACTTCTTATTTCGAAAAGGCCTTATGACCTGCTTACTTATGGCACATCAGAGAAATTGTTTTCGATCGCAGTGCCGTTTTTTAGATGAGACGTGAGTAAACGAATCCCATCTTCGTCTTTGTGTTGTCGATCTCAGGGATGCAATGTCGTCAAAAAACCAAATGGAAAAGGTAGGAGACTGATTTTGAACGATTGAAACGAACGAATGAATAAAAATTAATTTTTGAAATTATATTGGATGAGAAATCAGAATAGTTCAAGAAAATAAATATCGTCTTTTCTTCCGTAAACTTCAAACTCCCTAAATGTTCACTTTCCCGCTATAAACACTGACATACACAATCGATTCAAATTCTACTATTGCGACATCTGGTGTCCACGGTCGTTGTTTGGTTTGTCCGATAATAGAGGTCTTCAACTTGACGATGGGATGGACAGAAGGAAATGGACGTCGGGAAGCGAGAAACGGCGTCAGCCGTAATAAAACTAAATATATAAAGGAGAATATATATTTGTTTATCTCACAAAATAAAAGCCTTCTGACGTTGTGTGTCTTGTTCATACAACTATTTCTCCCATTACTCTTCAACTTTACTTTTGAAGTATGATTAGGATTTAGCTTTGGCAAGTCACTATCAATGAAACTTGGGTTTGTTGCCCTGACAGGAAACCTCTCGAACTCTAAAAATTCAGATTTTAATGAAACTTTGCAGAATGAATCTATAGATTGTGTTTATTAAATGAAATGAATCTTAGCTGCGAAATCCAAGCGAAAGTGGGCTAAAATGGGCCTTGAATATCCTCAAAACTCGGTCGTTTTACCTTTCAAACACCAGATGGCGCTAATGATTTATTTCTAAACAAGAAATCTAGGACTTTCCTATGCCTTTTGATAGGAAAGTAAAGTAAACCTACATAAATAAGGTTACATCAGGAGTCAACAGATGGCGTTACTTTACTTTATTTTAGTATTTAATACATATTTTAAATACTTATGTGATATATGGAGGAGTTTATATTTGTCTAACATTTGTTAACTGTTACTAGAGTTTAGTTTTTATAGCCAATCCGTATTATGTATTAAAATTCTTGACTTATCAAAAACACTGATTTATTCTTTGAAGTGTGACTTCCTATGGTATATTATTGTTCTAAAATGATCATTGAAACGGTAGCCTTCTGCTTTTCTTTGTCCATTTTTTTTTTTTTTGAGTTAATAATATTTGTTATAAAGCATTATTTATAAAGCGATTATCAATATCACACTTTTAGGCAATATTTCCATTGCAAATCCATAGTCAATGACGAAACAGTATTGAGTGATTTCAGATGATTGATTTTAATGATTAATTGAATGATTTTAGTTTACACTGGATCAAATGTTTACGTAAAGGAAAAGTTCGAGCAAGGTATTAAATGCTATTTCATGTAATCTAAATAGAAGAAAAAATAAATTTATACGGAAACTGTAGGTCTGTAAGAATGGATGGTTACTGAGAAAAAAACTGGCAAAATAAAGTAAGATTCACTGCAATGTATCTCAACATATTCACTTCTCTGAAATCTCTTTAATTCCATTGTATTTTTATGATAAAAAAATGATACTTGCAATGAACAAGCGTTGGCGGAGAACTTTTTTAACGCCCAGAGAGAGAATGATCAAAAATGTCGCTCCGGGGTGTAACCTAAAACCAGGGCGGTCGCATGGGCAGCGATCGCCCTGGGCGCCGCGGCAACGGCAAAAGGAGATTCCGGTTTTTTTTTTTGGTTGTTGAATTGGAGATTGAGGGGCGCCTGACGAAATCTTGCCCAGGGCGCCGCGGCTAGGGGAACGCCGCGGCAACGGCAACAGGAGATTCCGGTTTTTTTTTGTTGTTGTTGAATTGGAGATTCAAGGGGCGTCTGACGAAATCTTGCCCCGGGCGCCAACAAACCACGCGACGGCCTTGCCTAAAAGTATCAGTACTTGGGTAATTTGAAGTAATTTTGGAGCATGATGTTTCAGTTGTTCTACTTACGAAGTTTTGCCTCCTTAATATTGATGTTCTTGATGTACGTAAAGGAAAATTTAACTTAAATCTTCACAACACAAATACAATCGTTAACAGAAACTTAAACAGCATCCTAGCAGTATTGGTTGAGTAAAGTAGAAAACTTGCTCTTACAAAAATGATTGAAAATAAATTAAAATCTGATTAGACATAGACGATGTATTTATATTTCAGTAGGATCAAAACTATTTTTTGAGTTATTTATTCGGACTATAAAATGGATCTAACGATAACAAAATCTCATCGGATCTAAACTCCTATGAATAAGAAGTTCAGTGTACAGTAAACTCCCGATTATCCGCGGAATTGGGTGCGCGACATCCGCGGATAATCCGAAATAGGACGAAAATCAACACAAAATGCTTTAACATGTTTTATTTAGGGGAGACCGGGGTCAGTTGGCATAAGGGGCTAGTTGGCACACAGCTTCTATTCCTGCCACCGTGTAGCTAGAGCAATGACATCTTGATAGTGGGAAGTGTATGTAAAGGTGCACCATCCACTGTGACTTTAGTTTGCTTGGAAGCGTCACGAAGGAAGTGACCCCTGTTTCATCGTTTTTCTGACTGGTGAGTAAATTTTTTTCATCGTAATTTTTCATGTGCTGATGAACATGTAGATCGAATTAAGATACTGCTGATGGCGGTTCTCGATACAGTGGATAACTGTGGTTGCAGGCATGTATCATAATCTTTTGTTTCTGATGTTTGGGATTGTGTGGTATCCATTTTGTCTTAGAAATCCCTGTGGGGCTAGTTGGCATAGTTAGGTAGGGGTCAGTTGGCATAGCTATGACAAATGGTAAAAAAGGGGAAAAACTGGAGATGACCAGACGAGGAAGACTAAATTTGGTACGACCAAACTAAAGTTCTGCGAAAATTGAACCAATCTGTTCAAACAACTACATTTGTGTTTGATATCAAACAATAACTATAAATAGCTAAGAATTCATTGTTTGTTCATACATTTAATTTAATTGTCATACAGTTTTTTTTTTTTTTTTGTTCAAGTATTATTTAAATAACATTTTTGATAAAATAAAATGTTTTTCTCGAAAATTGCTGTGTTCTGCTCAAGTACCCCTATCCATAGCACGTTATGCCAACTATCCCCGCACCCGGGGTTAGTTGGCGTAGTTGCAAGCTTTTAGGAAAAGTGTTTTTGGGGTTACCTAAACACGGATTTAATTAATGGGTCCTACATAATTTTGTAGTAAAAAAGATAAGCTATCCTCCGCATTCACCAGAATCCCCCTAAGTATTGCACAAAAAAATAGGAAAATCAAAAACCAAAATCTATGCCAACTAGCCCCGGTCTCCCCTACATTAAAATGGCAATACATACAGTTACAGTACATACAATATAAACAATTATTTTTGAATTTTATTCTTAGGGAAGGCTCTGCTGTAAGTGTAACCTGCCGGCCTAAGCACCACCCACAAGGTTGTTCTTTAAATTCTAAATCCATACTTCCTCTTTAAATCACATCGTAACATAATTGAAAAAACTTCATCTACACTTCATTTTATTATCGAATTTTCGGAAGAATTTTCTATCTTCCTTCTTCAAGATTACAATGTATAGTCAGGTGATATCAAATTACAAAAAAATTTCTTAGCATAGTTGTTAACAAAACTTAGCATTTTATCCTTAAAATGCTACTAACATATTATTATATTTACAATTGTTACAAATTCAACAATTCTTAATTTTAATACAATTGTTTTATTTTACTATTGTTAATTGTTAATACAAAAGACTTAGAAACTAAGTTACAACATTTGTATTTTATGAATAAGAAAATTTTTTATTTATATTCACTGGATGTAGAAAACATGTATTCAAATATACCAGTTACACAAACACTGCAAATTGTAGAAAAATTAGCGTATAATCACAATGAGGAGTTAATGAAACTAAATTTGAATAATATAGAATTGATGGATTGGGTGAGATTCATTTCGGACAATACCTTTTTTAAACACAAAAATAAAATGTTTAAACAGATTAAAGGATTCCCTATGGGGTCACCTTTATCAGGGACACTATGTAACATTTTTATGAATTTCTTTGAAAATGATGTAATTAAGGAATCTAAATTTAATTTTGAGTATTACCGCTATGCAGATGATATTTTGATTATATGGTTTGGGACCCCGAGACAATTTCAAAACTTTTTTAACATCATTAATAGTAAGAATCAAGACATAAAATTTAAAATGGAAAAAGAAGAGGAAGGAAAATTGAATTATTTGGATGTTTGTTTGATAAAAAAGAATAATTACAATTTGTACCTAAGACATTACAAAAAAGAGTTTCAAAGTGACCACATTCTAAATTTTAAATCAGGGCATAGTTTTATGATCAAGAAGAATATTGTTGATAACTACATCCATAGATTGGATCAAAATTCAAGTTGTGACTCTGATTTTAAGAAAGGAATTGAAAACATGAAGACGATTTTCATGAAAAATGATTATAGCACTAGTTTTCTAAATAAAGCAATAAGTAATTATGATAAATTTATGATTAAAGAAATGGATAAAAATAAAAGTAAAGAAACAATTATAGTACCTTATCTAAATAATAGCAGTTGGTATTTGAAGAAAATTTGTAAAAAAATTTGACATCAAGATAGGTTTTGAATACAACAACAAATTGAAAAATATTTTATGTCAAAAAATTAATAAAAATGAGAATGAAGCTAACATGGGATTAATCTATGAATTGGAATGCCAAAATTGTGGGAAAATTTATATTGGGGAAAGTAAAAGAACAACACGGGAGAGGGTACTTGAACATATTAATTGTATTAAAAATGACCAGAAAGAAAAATCTGACGTAGCATATCATTGTAGGAAAAATGGACATTGGATCAGGGAGGAAGTAAAAATAATTATGTTAGAAAAAGATACAAAAACAAGAAAAATACTGGAAAGCATAATAATCAGAAACTCAAGAAACTTAAATTACAATAGAAGCAAAGGTTTGGAAGTTGAGAGTATTTTCGTAAATTTAGCTAGGGAAATGGTAAAAACTCATATGAACAAGAACAAAAAAAGTGTAATAATCGATGAATTTAAAAAATTATGATTATTATAATGATTGTTAGTAAAATAAAACAATTGTATTAAAATTAAGAATTGTTGAATTTGTAACAATTGTAAATATAATAATATGTTAGTAGCATTTTAAGGATAAAATGCTAAGTTTTGTTAACAACTATGCTAAGGAATTTTTTTGTAATTTGATATCACCTGACTATACATTGTAATCTTGAAGAAGGAAGATAGAAAATTCTTCCGAAAATTCGATAATAAAATGAAGTGTAGATGAAGTTTTTTCAATATGTTCTTTAAATTGTTTGTCTATAATTGTCTTCACTTACTTTGTTAGCCTCTTTTATTGTTTACCTTATTCTAGATTTAAATATTTTTTTAATTTCGTAATTATTTTATTGTACAGTAAAAAAAAGGGAAACAGGAGAGGTCCGCGGATAATCGGGAGTTTACTACATTATTATTAACGGAATCGCAGTTGCGCCTAAAAAGCAACATTCTCTAATAAAATATTAGTGAGAAAATTCATGTGCCATCAGTCCGCTGGTCTCCGTGAATTGCTTTTGAGGCACCGCTGCGTTTCTGATGTTTTTCACAATAGCCTCAGTACCGAGACCTCGCTGTTTACTAGTGACAGCTCCTAGCTGATGATCGCCAAAGAGCATGAAACAACTGTTCTAGGATGTTACTTAGTAAACATTTTGTCTCACCCGTTGTTGTTCAGTATATTATTATTTGGGATGCTAAGCAACAGATTGAGATGAACACGGACACCACTGGGATTCCTTGAACAAGTAATTGTGGTCCTGGGGATGCCGTGTCCTGGCTTTGCATCTAAAAAAGGAAGAAATGCAGCATCTTGGACGGTTATTATTATTATTTTGGTTGGAGTGCATTTCTTCTCCCTCCCATTTCGGCAAATGGACGCAACTAGTTATTGGAGGAGTTTAACGGCGAAGAAGGTTTTGTTCGTAACGCCCTCCTCCATCTAAATAGACTTCCTACATACAGGTACGCCTGTGATCCAGGAACTGGAAGACGTCAATTTCCGTTCTAACTCAAATGCCAGTATTTTTAATGTCACTTAAAATAAATTTTAAGCTCATTCATTGGTTCCCAGCCTTTCTTGATTGGTGAACCCATTTCCACATTAAAGTTTTATCGATCTTTCCGTAACACTATCATAAAAGTATCCGCATCATATTATTCAGAATTAGAGAAGTTTCCCTACGAACTCCTTGGATATCTTCGCGTCTCAGGAGTGTCTGCATTACCTATTGGGAAACTGTACTAGATCAAAACCCATTCTAAGACGGGCTTTGAAACAATGGAAGTAAAACAATTGGCTAAATAGTTTTATTATAATTGATGATCCTCAACATACAAAATGTTGCTGCTGTGAATGATTATTTTTTTATTAATTCATGTTAATATTAAGGCAATTGAAGACGATGCCTGTCTAGTTCTCGAAGATCTAATGGGGTAAGGAGATAAAGTTCCTAGCCTTTAATCAAGTAGCAGACGTTTGGAAGAAAAGAACCACTCAAAAACCTCTACATCCGCTTTAATTGGACCCAGTTCCTCCAAATATTTATTAATTGGGTCACTATAATGTACTTCCTACACTTACATAAAGTAAGATATTTGAATTAGATCTAAAAGTCAATTATTGGATATGAAAAATTAATGAGAAATTTGCAATTAATTTTATTGCGCATGTCTCATTTAATGATTAAAACTTAATATTACAATTTTTTATTTATAATAAAATGTAAAATTAACGTGAAACTCCTTATCTGCTTTAATGAAAAATTATAATCATCTAAGATCGGACATCTTCACATTCGCGCCAAAAGCTGTGTAACCATTGATTTCAGAGCAATCAAAAAGCATTTTCGTATCAAATGTGTTGAGACAGATGTATTTTTATTGCAGGGAATTCTACGTAACGTAAAAAAGATCTAATAATAATGACTAGTTATACGCTCAGATATCGTCTCGTAGCTGATGACTCATCATGAAATGCTAGGGGTCCATTTGGAGGAAGTGATCATCAATAAATATTGTACCAAATTTTAAAGAAGTCATCCCTTAGCGAGGAGATAAATTTTGAGGAATGGAGACTTAAATAAATATGCCTATGTTCTAAATTTAACCATAACTAAGGAACTACCAAATTTTCTTGAAATCGGTATAGCTGTTTTAACGTGATGGGTCTACAACAGACCAAAGACAAACGGAGATGAAACATTCAAATGGAATAGTAAGCCATCAATCAATAATACTTTGTACGTACAGTACGTTTTGCTTGTTTGTTCATGTTGTTAACAGTAGTACGAAGGAAGTAAAAACTTATGGATTATTGTAACTTTTTTGGGTTTCTTAATTTATTAGATTACATTACTTTATTTCTAAAAGCAATTTATTTTAAAACCTATGAACTGATGAATTTTTCAGGTTAAACAGACATAATCTACATCAGTTACCCACACCTACTTAGAAATTGCCTCGGAGTTCAAGGAAACCCAGGAGGAAGTGAACTCTCCCTTTTTTTTTAATTTAATTTCTCAGAATGAGAAATAAAACAATACGATATTATTATTATTATTGACTAGACCTGTTCGATTTATTTGTAGCTACTGTGTGTAATAATAGGAATAACTTTACTTC
Organism: Thereuonema tuberculata; assembly: GCA_023159025.1. Taxonomy (NCBI): domain Eukaryota; kingdom Metazoa; phylum Arthropoda; class Chilopoda; order Scutigeromorpha; family Scutigeridae; genus Thereuonema; species Thereuonema tuberculata. The sequence goes on along the minus strand of JAFIDM010000007.1, from coordinate 29,094,780 downwards.
ATATAAGTCCGAATTATGAACTTAAAAGTTTCATTACGTTTTATTTATCTTACAATTTTATATATAACATAATTATATAGAAATATGATTTTATTATTGATTTTAGAACAAGTTTACAGTAAGGGAATGAGGGGGCGGGTTACATTTCAGCTAATCTATGTTATTGCTAAGAGTTATTTTCAATGTTAAAACTTTCTGAGTAAATGAAACATTATATTTTCTGAAATTATTTTAGTTTCTAATATGGAGAAAGTCTTGCATTGGTTCAATGGCTATTTATTCTGTATAACTAATGCTGCTCTGTTAATGTTTACAGTGTGAGTTTTTAGGCTTTAAAGAATTATTTTTTTTCTTTAAGAATGTATGTTTATGTTTATGTAGTGAATGTGGGTGGCAGAGAAGCCAAGCACTGTGACCGGAGGTCTATTGTACTAACCCACGGAAATAAGGACAGATGTAGAGAAAGACTGAGAAAGTATGGTGGGAGAAGTGCAGGGGAAATGGGAGAACCCCGAGATAACCTGTCCAGCGCGGATCGTCCACCATCACGATGCCCACATGAGAACCGAACCCCGGTATTCAGAGGTGAGAGGCTGATGTCATAGCGACAACGCCAACCGCGCGGCCTTCAAGAATGTAAGTACTGTACTTAATGGCTTGGAAAGAGAAAGTGGTGATAACGTGTTTGATTCTTATTCAGTTGTAGAGCTTTACAAGTGAATTAAAATTAGTAAATGAGAGGAAACAAGAGAATGCACAAGGTGGACAATAATAATAAAGACATTATTTATATAGGGTGTTGCAAAATTCGTGTGTAATATTCAAACCACGTGTAAGGGCATGGCTAAGGATCAATATATTCCTAATGAACCCATGTCCGGAAACGCCCCATTACGGCGCTAGGTGGTCCTAAAGTGAGCCTTTCCGAGAGAACATATCCTGTGCTACACCGTAAGAAATGTTTTGCAGGCGAGACCACACATTGATCTGGGGGCGCTATTGTTTGTTTCAATTTTATTCGGTGTTATGTAGTATTTGGGTAATTATTTACAATAAAATAAAACCTAACAAAATAGAGAAAAAACAAAAATCGGAATAACTGTTGTAAACTGACGTACGTAGTATAAACATTTACAACTACAGTAGTTGAATAAATTAATTCATTTAATTACATCTACAGTGGGTGGCCATCACATTAGGACCAGTGGCTTTTTTTTTGCATTTATTGAATTTGGATATTTTTTCACGAAAGTCTGATAACAAAAGTGAATTTCAAAGCTTATATTTCCCTACTTAGTTTATTATTTAATTAAAATAAAATAAAAACCAATCAAATTTCACACAGTTATTAAGCTAATTTTTTTTACAATAATAAATAATAATAAATAAATATATATGTAGCTGGACAGTGATTTTGGATTTGAATAATAATATTTATTATTCAAATAATAATATTTACACACGAATTAGGCCTATATATGTAATAAAAAAATAAAATAATTAATTTACCACAGACGGTTTCAATCTCCCATCGAAGACCATCTCCAAGGTGAGGACATGACATAAGAAAACAGAAAAAACTGTATAAAACTGAATAAAAATCTGTAAAAAATCGTAGATTTAAATTGTTTCATTTATCTGAATTGTCTTTGAAAATGTTCGATTGCGCAATTACTTCGTTTTTGAATCAAATTAATCGAATTGCCATTAAATAGTGTTGAATAACATTACATTCAGAGATAGTTGAGAAACTTACGCTTGCTCCCTTAAGGAGTTAACGAGTCCTGGAAGAAAATCCAGGTATCGGTTCATGGAAGGGAAGATTCCCGGAACGCTGTTAGCAGAGCTCTTGTTCTTGTCTTCGCTACAGAAATCTTTCTTCTTTTTTTAACGTAATAATCAACGATTTTTTTATTTGTAATAATCAAAACTCAAATACAATTTCAATCTATTATCTATTAAAAAAAAGTTACTCTCCCGTTGTATTTTTGTAATATTCGCCTGAAATATTTCTGTTGGCGATATTTTAAAACATCGAATGTGACGAAATAAGTAGCGCTCTCTGTTGTCGAAAATTGGAAGTGCTTTATATTTCGATATCAGCAACATCTTTCAAAGTGTCTTCGTGCGAGAAACATTTTTTTTAAGGAGGAAAACAGTCTAACTAGGAGTTAACTTATTAAGTTAATTACTTAATATATTAGCTCCTATTTGAAATTATATTTCATTTCTCGAAGAATCTGCAGAAATTTACTAATTATGTAATTCCTCTAATTAATAGCTCCGTTATTTCAAAACTCAAAAAGGACCTCTTTTTCATGGATTATATAGCATTATGAATATTTTGCTGCATTTTAATAATCAACGAATGCAAAAATGTTTTCTTTGGTTTTAATCATATATGAAATGTTGAATAGGTGCTTAGAAAGTTAAAACTTAGAATTCTAAAGAATATATGACCTCACTTATGTAATTTGTCTACAAAAGGAAAGTGAATTTATGAAAGATTATAGATCTTTAATAAATTCGTTGCTAGCCGCTTACAGTCAAATAAGGGGTTCATAATTAAAGTTTACATTTCGAAAGGCTGTAACTGGAGAACTAATTAGAGGAACGACTTCATATTCCACATGAGGATATCCGTGGCGATAGAATTTTGTTTGGGGCCGCAAGAAAAAAAGAAATACTTCCGAAAGTGGCCGCTAGGGCGATATATGGCGCTGCAATACTGCAGTGGATACACAGGATTCGTTGTGTTACACAAGAACATGTTCGATATGGTTTCCCCCGCTATCGGCAACGTACTGAAGTAGCAACAAGGCATGCTCAGCCAGATCATGTAGAGTGTCACTCGTAATGTTGTGAATGTGGCGTTTAACTTCAGGCCCCCTAAGTTGGATAGTTGTCCACAATCAACAAGGTCTTTGAGATGGCCTCACATCCAAAAGTCGCGGGGATTGAGATCCGGCGAACGTGCTGGCCACTTTGTACAAAAATGGAGGCTGATGATTCTGGCGTCGGTAAAAGCATCCGAAGCAACTGCTTGACAGGGATGGCGACATGAGATGGGACACTATTCTGCATGAAAACTGTTGCACCAAGACACTGATGCTGTTGAAGTGGGAAATCAACTGGTTGGCTAACAGAGATGCATAATGCTGGAACACCATTTATGGTCTTACGGCCAGTTTTTAGTCCCTTTACGGTCGTAAACTTTTGAAGTTCTATCAATGACTTCATTCTTTAGAAAAATATGAATAGTACTAAGGTATGTAAATAAAGTGTACTCCAGGTTAAGCAAATGAAAAATATTCGTTCTTTCCCCTTCAATAACCTTTAATGCTATTTTGTCCGTAAGATCCCTCAACTATTATGATAACCCTATCATCATTGTTAGAAAAAAGCTTCTATGATCACGTGTCCAGGAGGGTTTCCGAGATCGATCTATTTGATTGTAGAGTATTTTAAATTTGGCGCGCAATATTGTTTTCCCTCCTACCGTAATGCGCTAGTGTCTAAAGAACGTGAATCGCTGGGATTAGATGAAGAGTGAAGTGTGTAGAAGAAAACTGGAGATGTGAGACGATCGCCTAATGGATGTTAGTGCCCACATAAAAGAACGTCAAGATTCATTCACACGATGGAGACCGACAAATCCGTCTTAAAAGCTTCCTTTACGAGATCGCTAAGAAGGAAATATCCTTTTAGAAAGAGGTTGAAAAATTGGCGCTATTAATTGCTTAGCCACTGTCCGTTCTTTTCCGCTATAAAACCACAAAGAGGCTAAAAATAAATCGCTCTCCACCTATTTCTGATATAACTCGAAAATAAACGTATTTCTTAAGTAATAATATAAAACAATACTTGTATGTATATAAATTAGGAAATATAGATTTATTTTCTAATTAATTAAGGTGGTAGCTATTGAAGAATATAGTCCTATTTTTCCTTTATGGTGCAAAATATTACAAATCACGCAGGAAAGTTGTTTGCCTTTTTAATGCTGTTAGCAAAATCCTCTCTCTTTCAGGATTTCTGCCTCCATCAGTTCCATTAACGAGATTTTCGTATTTAATGCATTCACTGCCTTTCAGGCCGAAGAACCGAAACTGATGATTTCACAAAGAGTCTGTTTGAAAATTTGGAATAAAAATGGAGTTTTGTATCCATTGCTAAAAATTCTGTCAATATTTCGCTTAATTTTTAATTTTATCTCAATCAAATTTGATTTGATTTCAATCCTTCTTTGTTATTTAATTGATTGAAAGTTTATCTTTTCAAATAACCTTTTTTTATTGATTTTGTTTAACAAGGAAATTTTACGTTAATTATAGGCTAATGATATTGGCCGTTCCGGCATGGCCGAGCGGTCTGGGACTATGAACTAATAAATGAACTAATATATTAATATGAAAATAATAAATGAACTAATATTTCATCCAATTTGATTACCCTTGATTCAATGATACCATTGAGAACCTTGGATCTATTTTAATAGCTTAACTATAGCGAGTTACAGACGAAATTAGCAAATTATATAAGTTGATTTTATTTTAGGTTAGAGATGAATGATGAAAATATGATCCAATGATCTGCCTAGACTCTCTCTTTAGATCCTAATAACAGGCTAAGTTTAATATAAGACCAATCTTATGATACGCATTCAGATAAACAGAAAAAGTAACATTCTAAAATGTGGTATTGATATGTAAGTAATAATTTACATTAACGTGATACATTTTGGCTGTAGATGTAGTAAATGTAAAACACACATAAGTCTTGAGAAAATGGTAAAAGAGCTTTTTTTTTTTTTAATTTCGTCTACTTTCTTCCCATCAGTACAGGAACTACACAGTCCATTCTGTATTTGTTTTAACCTGTGATGCGTCTTTTCATTATTATTATTTGTCCATTTGGCTTCTCGATCTTGAACTAAGGTAATTTTTCTCAGAACCGTGCGAAGGTATTTTTCGCTTCCTGGGCAGAGGGCGTTGGCCTTTAATTAGAGTTCCATATTTAGGAACTCTACCTTTAATATAATAGGGTGGCTTCAGACTTACGCCACGGCGCATAGTTTAGTTATGTTAACTACTTGAATAGTTATGTTAATTACTTGATTTTTAGTTTGTTTTAAAAAATTTTCTTCAGATTAATTTTTTTTGACACATTGACTTTTGCGCCTAGCTCCTCGCTCGTACAACCTGTCCCTTAATCCGGCTCTGATTCTTCTAACAGTCACCAATTACCGAGAGCTTTAGAGTTGTTAAGTTTTTTTTTTTTTT
>JAFIDM010000007.1:29012160-29048910 GCA_023159025.1 Thereuonema tuberculata | reverse complement strand
ATATCCGAAAGTTTTGATCAATTCTGGCTACCTTGGTTTAACTCTTTGTCTACAATTTGGTACCAGGTACTCAGCTTTAGAGATTAAACTAGGGCAGAGTTTACAGCAGGGAAGGAAAAAGTATGTTCTCTGTATCATTACCCATAACTGAGGATAGTGGTATACATCTTTTGAACGACAGGAAATTTTGAGTTTCAGGTAGAGGTAAATACAAGATTTACTTAAGAGACAAAAGAAAAGATTATTTTTTGTATTCTATAAAGAACTTACACAACATCTACTGACAAAAATCTCAAACAAAATTTTTTGGTTCTCTGCAGCACTGCACCCACCCTGAGCATATTTGTTATCCTGTCAAAGATCCAGATACTTTTCTAGTATTACCGTTTGTGGAGGTGTAAGATACTGAAAGCAGGATTATGAATAAAACTTGTTTATGTTAGTTTGGAGACTCTACTTTATGCTTAATTATCCTTTTATTCTACTTTGAAGCCCTAAAGATGCCATCACTATAAAAGTTAAGTTTACTTCGTTTGAAATGATAGATATCGATGGATTAGTAACTTTTTATATAGCAAACATAACTCAAGAATGTCTGCGAAGGCAATATTCCACCTTTCCTCTTGGAAAATCATTTATCATGACAGAAGAATATTAATTGAGACTACTGAATAGTTCATTGTGAAGACATGATAAAATGTCCTTTTACATTATCTATCAGACTTCAGTTCATTTTCATTGAAATGTTGTCTTTGGTACGCCTACACAATCTACAGGATGTATCAGTTGGTCAACATGCAATGCATGTTTCATAAGACTATTTTTGTATCAACTTCTATCAACAAAATAATCTTATGATTAACTTTCTTTATCAACCATTGATTAAATATGCAGGGTGAATCAGTTGGACCCTGTCTAATTTGCATACAATAGCTAAAGTCAAATGACTTGCTCAATTTTACAGGCTTTTCATCAGCGCTTTGACGATGATGTATTGGTTCTCTTCAGTAGCGATTGTGATGTGTGACCCTTTTGATGCAATAAAACCAGTGTCTTAAAATTTCTTCTTGATTGCAGTCATTGTTTCACATTTCACAACCATATTCCTCAATAAATAAACATTTTGCTGTAGAAACTTAATGACAGACATATGTTGCTTTAACTCCAACCAGAATGCACCATTTTCCCAGCCTGCCATTGGGAATTATCATTCGGTCACCAACATGCATTCACTGTCACAAAGTGCTCGTATTGACACTAGGTGGTTGCCCACTGCTGTATACAAGTGAAGAATTCTGGTGCTCACATTATACAGAGGGTTGGACCACGTTTATAAGAACGTTTTCAACAGCACATTGTTATGCGCACGTGAATTGAACTGAAAATCCTGTTGTTTGTTTTTGTTGCTGAGCGACTGCAGTCAGTGTTAACATATGTACATTAGTGTTAAGTGTTCGAATGGCTCCATGAGTACCGATTTGGTGGGAAGGGTACGTTTTAGCCCTTTCCGATGCGAAATATGCTTATTCCAGAATAATAGAAATGTGTAAGCAACGGAATTTTAAAACTTCCAAGTCCATTAGTAATTGAATTATTGCTGAGTCACATTTGAAGGCTGTTAGTGAAGTGAGGAAGAAGTGAGGGCCACAAACCACATCTAACAAGAGCTGCCACTCCAGCTGTTGTTGTTGTCTGTAAGGTTAAACAAAACATGGTGAAAGAAAATCCCAGCACCCATAGAAGTCTTGCACAATGAACGGGAGTTTCCAAAACAACCATAACATGCAGAATTCATAGGGACCTGCATCTAAAGAAGCACTACAAAGCAAATGTTCATAGGCTGTTGCCTTGACACATCGTCGAATGTAAGACAAACAGTCGAAAGTTGTATGAAGAGCAGTTGTCGGGCGAAAAATGGAAGTATGTTGTGACGTTGAACGAAGAATGGATTTTTCTCAATGACTGTAACAAACCATATGCAATTTTTTATCGTCATTGTAATGCTAAAGGTCGTTCAGAATAGTTCTGCCAATGTAAGGAAAATTTTCAAAGGGCTTCATGATCGTTATAGCTATCAGGGGAAGTTGCCTTTGCAAAAAATGGATGGAAAGGCAAAGGTTAATGCTATTTATTCTCAGGAAAACATCTTACAACCATTGTACCTCAGCGACTCTACGGTACTGCGTCATCTGAAGTATGGATCCATCAGGACAAAGCGTCATACAACAATGTCCTACATGTCACGAATGGCCAACGAAACAGGAATTTGATCAATCAATTTGATCCGTTCAGTTCGATCCCAGTGACAACACCTAATGCCTCCCCTATGAACTACTGCGGCTTTGGTCTGTTGAAACGGGCATTAGGAAACCGACGACTTCGAACTATGTATGGCTGGTTTATGAAAAGCCTGTCAGAAGGAGTGGAACAAGATTCCCTTTGCCACACTGCAGTGCAGCCTACTCCAATGGAAACTACGATGTAGGGCTATTCATCGAATGCAGGGCAGACAAATAGAGCACAACAAATGGTGGAATCGCACCTTTTCTTAGACTTCTCATATCAGAAAATTCGTTCTGATAAATGTGGTCCAACCCTCCGTATTAGGATACTGTTATTCATGTGAAAAACGTATAAGCTAATCTTGAAAATGGCTCCCAGGAAGTTATGGGTTGATCGGTGTCCAACTGATACACCATGTAAATTAAATAGTGAGAAGAATTTAATAGAGCTCTCTTCAAGTATATAATAATTATAATTATTTGTAATTTGAAGAAGCAAAAAAAGATAGACATAGATGAAGATTTTTCATTATCATTTTCTCAAGTTGAGAAATGTTTCTTCTGAACTTCACAGTGACTTTCATGTTCTTGAGCAGCATCTTGATAGCTTTAGATTTCAAACCAATGTAGAACTGTAGGACAGTTTCTTACACTGTTCTGTTAATAAAAGCTGAGAGTTTCTATGCTTGTAGTTTGCAGGCATTGACAGTCTATGGATTATGGTGCTTTTGAATATCTCTGTTAAGCAAATGAGTTTAAATTTTAATTGTGGATCTCTTTTAAAAAACGGAGTTCCTTTTTGTGACTGAACATGACAAAATTTTACAGTTCCTTTCCTGATAACTGATTTTAAAAAGTTCATGATGTAAACAATAAATTCTTTTAAAGCTTATAGGTATATTTGTTACTATCAGTTGAACATTATTGCTGCTGAAAATCTATAAAGAGACCTAATACATTTACTTAAAATATGTTAATATATATTTTCTTTTATTTACTTATTCTGAAGTATAAAAATGAACTATTCATGAACTGGCACTATTTTGAAAACGAAATGGAACTAGTCTTGTGGTTTTGTGGGCAAGTTATGGTAAACAGAGTTTTGTCCAGTACTCAGATGCATCCAGTAATCAGATGCATTCTTATTTTCCTGAGCCAATCTCTTATAATTTGCAATTACTATTATCAAAGATATACTTTGATAATAACTTTGAATACATCATAAAAGCAGGGCCGCACCAAGCGGGGGTGGCACGTCTTGGGGGAGGGGGGCAAATATATGCAAAATATGTAATTGTATATATATATTTGTTTTATTATGAAAAATATTAAATTTAGGCTAAAATAAATGTAGCTTATTAGAGGCGGTAACTGTTGCCTGGCACCAATATACCTTGACGCAGCCCTGCATAAAAGTTTATAAAAAGCTAAATAGAATAAAAGAAGAAACAATAAGGCTACTATCATAAATAGGTAAATTTGATGTGCAGTAAATTAACATAAAAAATGGGAAATAAAAGCTTGCACATAGGTTTACTTTCATGCCTTAAGCTTATCGTCAATGGGGATCTGGAACATCTGTTTCATTTGTTTTTGTGGGATCCAATTTCCGAGAATGGGAGAGAGATCCATAACCTTTCACACCTTATCATTAAGGTTAAATTTGGCTGATGAGTACTAACAAGTACGAAACAGCTGTTCCAGATTCCCGTCCATAGGTTTGCATGAAAACAAATCTTTATACAAGCTTTTTATTTCCCATTTTTTATATAAAGCTAATATCTTTTATGTTATTGCATTGGCATGAACTTAAATAAAAATAGATTCTCAATTATAATCTCTAAAAATATACATATTTAATATATACATTGTTTATTCCATTCAGAGTCCTGACGATTCTTCAGATGGTTTCCTATTAGTTTATTCTGTGGCCAACCGGGACAGCTTTGATGTAGTAGCTCAAATATTACACGATTTAGGATCTGAAACAATAGCATCTAAAGCATTTATACTTGTTGCAAATAAATCTGACCTTGTCAGGGCAAGAGTTGTGTCTCCGCAGGGTAAGTAATGTTATATAGTAGATCTAATCACTATTAATCAGAGTTCAGTAAAGTAAAATCAATGAATCATTAATCTTTAAATAATTTAGATAGTTAGTTGATTAACATAATTCAGTACTTGAAGTGATAACATTAAATTTCATGCTTATGCACTCTAGCAGTATCTCTTCCTAGACTAGTAATCAGGCCCGGATTTCCGCCTAGGCCTAGAATTCCTGGGCCTAGGGGCCCTAGACAGCCAAGGGGCCCCGCCGTATTGGATTGTTTTTTTGTTTTTTTTGGGTTGTAGATTTTCGGGATGGGGGGGAGGGCAGCAAATATGAAGTGCCTAGGGGCCCTGGGTGTTTTAAGTCTGGCCCTGCTAGTAATGTTAAATCATGGGTAAGATCTCATTTAATTGGGCTTGGGTTATATTATTAGACATCAAGGAATGCCACAGTGATTTGATTGCTTATTCAAAATTGTTTATATATTGACATATTAATATGTCAATATATTTTAAATAAATTTAATTTGCATGAATGTTTCCATTACATACAGTGCTGAAAAAAAGATAAAGATGACACAAATTTTGTTTCTGATTTATATGGAAAAAAAAGCTAACCTAATTCCAAGGAATATTTTGATGTTCCATGAAATATTTGTGTTCATATATAAAAACTATGAAAAACAAGATTATTTTGATTCACTTAAAAAGACTGATTCATTTCACAAAACTGAATGTTAGGCCATTGCAGTTAGATTTATTTGCTGTCAGATACAGAACAAATAAAAAATTTCACCCTTGTTTATGAGGGCTTGAATTATTATTGTTAGAATGAGCTACAAATATAGAATAATAAAATTATTCAATAGACATAAATCATGTAAAGCAATGCCTTAATAATCATTCCATCTATTTATCTCAAGATTCTTATCTCAGGCTTCCTCTAACAATGTGTTTCTTTAATGAATGACTTCCTGAAGTTGAGTAAATGATACTTTTATCTTATGTTTTTATCTTTTTCTTTTCTAGAGGGTAGGAATCTTGCCATTCGATATAACATTAAATTTATTGAAACCTCAGTTGGAATCAATCATCGAGTGGATGATTTACTTGTGGGAATCCTAACTCAAGTTCGACTCAAGCGATACGGCCATCGCTCGACCAACTGGCCATCTCTTCAAAGGGCCGGGTTTAAAATAAGACGAATGGTGCATCGACTTTTAGGCCGAGAAGAACCTGTGCCTCCGTGGGATATTCTACATGTGGTCTGATATGCCATCCATATTCAACACCAAAACTACATTTCTTAACAAAGGAAAGTGGGTTCTGGAAAAAATTAGTCATAGAAGCACTCGGACCAGGATTGGATTTCGATTAGTGGTTTATTCCATTGGAGTTTCTGAGAAGATTCCATCCATCAACTGAAGGGTTGAATGACTATAAGGTTTTAATCTTACGACAGAATGCATTACTGCACCATATTAATGCAGCAATTACAATAAAAACTTCATGAATTGTTTTACATTTTTTAAAAGATAAATTAAAGACTTTTTTTTTATTTAATAACGAGATAGATTTTTAAAAGGATGTTCTATATATCTGATGTTACTGAAGAACATAGAAGTTTCCAATAACTAAGCTATAAAACTGTTTTTAAGAGTAATAAGTAAAATATTAAAAATTATTTGAAATCAATGGAAATTTAATACAAATGTAAAGATGCAAGATCGTTAAATAATTTTCATTCCAAAGATAGGCAAAGTTTTTGAGAGCAGGAGTATTTCTCGATTGGTGCACTAATCAATCATTACACTTACACAGAACTACATTATTAAGTCATTAAACTTTAGCAGTTTTCAGCAACTGATGCAGTATATATATCCATGATTAGTTGAACATCTCATCAAGACCAAGGGTTTAGTTATGGAATGTTTTATCAATTTTGGTTAATGTTTAGTCACTCCGCTATTAAGATAATAAATTTGATTTCTTTGTTAAGTTTTTCTTGGTTATGCCAAACTTCTAAGATTTTTAAATGAAAAGGGTGAAGAAACTTAAAGAATTCATTTCTGTAAAAGCCTTTTTTTTTTGGTCTCTTTGCAGATTTTATAAATCTGACAAGTTTGCAAAACTGAAAGTAAATGAATACATGAAGAACATAATGGATTAAATAAATAAATAAAATACAATGTCCCTGCGAATTCAAAACATAATGGATATAAACATCGAAATCAATGTGAAGCCCGAAAAGCTTAAATAAACAATAAAAACTCACCAAAAAAGAAATTGGTGAGAAAATTCATGTCAGCATTTCATGACCTCAATGAATTTTTTTAGTGCACAAAAAGACTAAAAAAGCACATGTAAATGTTATTAAATAACAATGGATGAAACCAAGTGCTTATAAAGTGACATCCTAGAACAGCTGTTTCACACTTATATATATAGACTGTTTACTGGTGACTGTTCCTAGCTGATCATCACCATATTAGTATAAAACAGCTGTAGAGGAAGTCACTTTGTGAACACTTGGTTTCACCTATAGTGAATTAACAGAATGGTAACAGAATTATTAAATTTTCAAAATGTTCCTTCGCTTTCAATCTCTAATATGCGTGAACATAAAATAATAATTTGCTCCATATATTTTTTTTATATTCTTTACTCCGTAAGTGCATCCGAATGAATTTGCCAAAAACTATATTTTATTTTTGAAATTCATTAAATTTCTTGCACAAATGCACAGTCAGCACTTACAAATGGTTTCTTTCCTTCCTCAGATGACAAATTCGCTCCTTGTATCTAAATCCTGCAACCAAAAATCATTTTTCATTCTCATTTGGATTTGACTTCTAGATGACTAACGGGGTTGTTTTCATTTGTTTCTGTTCAATTCAGGGAAACATTTTATCCTAAATTAATATTATTGGGAATTTTGAGGATTTTTCAGGAATTCTGTTCTTTAATCGATTTTGACCATATTATTTGTTTTAGATACTATAGACCTTTTCAGACTTATCAAGAACATAAGACTATTTTTGTATTCTTTTATTATTGCTTAATTTGGTTCTTGTTTAGCTTCAATTGCATTTTCATTGGAGGGTCATACAATCATTCCTTACTATGGCAACCAAGAGGTTTTCTGCCAAAAGGTTCTGAAAGATAAGTTAGTTCCAATAAGAAGTCTCATCCTTTTCTTCTTTTTGGCACATCCAGCAAAATTATCCTGATTTTAATAAAACTAATTTCTTTCCTTCAGGGTTTTTTTATTGATTGGTCAGTTTACAGCCTCAGATGTTGTAAATTTCTGAAGACAGTCATTGGTTAGTTAACAATGATACTTCTCTTCCTATTAGAAAAGTCAGTAAAGATTTTATTATATTTAACTATTTATTATTAGTGATCTAATAAAAACAAAGAAATTACAAATAATGTCCTTGGTCTCAAAAAATTTAAAATGGACTGGAACAGTTTTCCAGTAATAAAGTATTAATCCAATAATAAATGGATTAAAATATTCTTTAATTTTTATTTTACTATATATTGCATTGTGGTTCAATGACTCAGGTCACTGGACTCAGGGCTTTCAATGGAGATTCAATCCTTCATGGAAGTTGGTGATTTTCTCCAGGATATTTCTTTTCCAGATATATCCTAGGACTTACCCAGCCCTCTACTGGAATTCCTTCTTGGGGGTTTAAATGTGGCTAAGCTTTAAGATGATCAAAGGTTCTGATTGGTCACAGGAAAATTGGAACTTCTACCTGAGAGCACGTCTGTTGCTTGTATGCATTACTTGGGAGAAATAAAATGGGTGAAATTGACATTTGGCTTTATATTTGAAGAGTAAATTTCTTCTCTGATCTTTTCTTCCTTTTCATTTAATTCTGCTTCTGAAGAATTAGAGACTGATTATCTGTTAAGTATTAACATAAGCTATAGTAAGATACAACAGGAATAGTTTCAAAAATCAAAACAAGTAACTTGATTATACACTATTAAACTCAACCGTTCAGATCATGATTATCTTGGAATTATATTCCTAACAACAACTCTTTCTAACAAACTTGCCTCTTGATTTCTGTTAAAATACTAAGTAAGATGAAATTTGTGTTTGTTTTTTTTTTAAACAACCAATTTCTTGATCTTGTCTTATGTTTGAAGATCTTAATGTACAAATAACCTTTGTTTTCTACCTTATTTCTGCTTTTAATTTTGTTTCTTTTTAATTCTGGATACCATAAAAAAAAACACCAAAAGTCAGTCTTCTGCTTTAGAAATGATACACTTTATTATGTTTGATTCTATTTGAAGCTTGTAGCTATCTCGAAATTCAAAATGTAGCTCATATTTTCTTCATTGAAAGACGTTTGGCATAATTCAAACTGACTGTTTCTAAACCCAACAATTAATAATTTAAACACAATCAAATGGTCTTTTGGATTCCCCAGTATTTTAGGGGACCATTCCCTATGCTTATAGTTACTATTCATTGTTGTTTCCTTGAATTTTAAAAGAGTATTACTTTTAAAAGTATTTTAAGAGTATTACTTTTACTTATATGAGTATTACTAATTTTAAGATTATTTAGCTTTGGTTTTTCTGTGGTTATAATTTAGCAAGACAGAAAAAGGCCAAAAACATACAAAAATTAATAAAAATTCATTCAAATTAATAATTACAGACGTTTCAATTTGTAATATGTAGCAAATCGAAACATCTGTAATTATTAATTTAAATGAATTATTATTAATTTTTGGTGTGTAGCCTTTTTCTGTCTTGGTTAATCCACATCAACGCATGTAAATTATTCTATAAGTTAATTTCTCTAGTTAAACAAAATCATGGGGAAAATGTTAACTTTCAATTTTTCTGCTCATGACTATGTTTCAGTATTATTTCTAAGACAATATTAATGAGCAGATCATGTTGAAAGTTCACTTACTTTTAATAACTTTGTAACAGTTTCCAATACAGTTATGATATTTATACAGTTCCTGCTAATTTTTCTTAAGACGACAAATCATACTTAAATCCGCTGTTCAAATATACCTCTCTTGTGAATTGAGGTTTACATTAAGTTGCTTAGTTTTAAATTTTAGTTTAAATGAATGAAAACCATAACGTTGAGGATTATTATAGATTAAAGAGTTGGTGATTGTATCTCAAAATACATCTTTCCGATTTCTTTTTTCATTTTATTCTTGTCATATTCTTACAGTACACAATTCATTTATTCAAAATAATTGTTGTAGCTTCAGCAAATTACTTTTGTAAAAGCATTTATAGATATCTTTCACAAGAACTGAATAAAGTTAAAACAGTTTTCCTAAGTTAAATCATAATTATAATCCTATCAAAACTAAAAGTAATATTCTGTTCATGTAATGAACTAAAAAACAATGGAAACGCTAATGCAAAATAACAATAATGACCGAAATATTTCAATTTTGCAGTTTTTATAACTCAGTAGTGAGCCTTGAGTACTGCACTGCTACTGGAACATCTTTTAATAATGTTATAGTTTCTACAAACAATCTACTATAGGTTAATTATACTAATGGCTAAAGAAGTATTACCATTACTTAATTACAAGGGTTCCACTGGGAAATTAGCAATAGTACATCCATAGCAAAATGAAACTACATTTTTATTTTTTTAATGAAATGTTTGTTTTTACTGATAGAAGCAGTCAGTATATCATCACTGCTGTTCCCAGGAGTAGAGGCAGTGTCGGCATCTTTTTTGGAGATAAAACAATTTGAGTAGCATTGATTGGACTGGAGCACAATTTGCTAAAATATGAGTTTTCCATGATCTATTGCATATAGCTATTATTTTTGGTAGAACTATTAAATAGATTTAAGGATTTCAGCTGTTTCATAATTTGCAGTGTAATATGTAAAAGGTATCCATGAACTTTAACAACATAATGGGGATGTTTAAGGTCTCTGGGTCGAGGCTGGAAAAGTCACGTGACGTAGGTGTGTCACTTCTAAAAACATGGCTAAGATTACCGAAAAACCTCTGTATATTAAAGATTTCTCAACTTTAAATATATTGAATAATCAGCATACAATTAAGGAGGCGTATGGAAATAATGTAGATACGTTATTTCTAGATGAAAGGAATAAATATAGTTAAAGAGAAATTTGTTCTATTCCTTTCATCTAGAAATAACGTATCTACATTATTTCCATACGCCTCCTTAATTGTATGCCGATAATTCAATATACAGTATTTAAAGTTGAGAAATCTTTAATATACAGAGGTTTTTCGGTAATCTTAGCCATGTTTTTAGAAGTGACACACCTACGTCACGTGACTTTTCCAGCCTCGACCCAGAGACCTTAAACATCCCCATTAGCAATATTCCACGAAATATTTAAATATACACTGTGTATTTATTGAAGAATTAAAAACTTTTAACGTGCATAATACAATGTTAATGAATTAAGTATGCTGACGCACAAATTTAAGAATTTGTTTTTTTTAATTAATTGTGTTTTAATTCTTAAATTTGTGCGTCGGCGTATTTAATTCATGTATTTATTGAAGTTTGTGAATGTGTTTTGAATCTGCTTTTTTTTAGTGTACAACTAAAGTTGTACACTAAAAAAAATTATCAAGTTAAATTTATCAAGTCTTAATTTATCAAGTTAAATTTCAATTTCCTACCATTTATTACCCTTGTTGCCTTGAACAGTTCCAAATTTAAATAAAGAGCAATATTTTGATACCAATTATAATATTAATTAAGTTCCTACTATTCTGCTAAAAATGAATATAAAATAAAATATACTTCCTTGACTTTAAACAGGGTTTTTAATTCCAATATTCAGTGTTTTAATGGACTACCAATAAGAAAAATTCTCTACATTTGAAATAATATATTTTTTAGTGTGTATTTTTCTATCAACTACTAACAAAAACCTTAATCCTAAGATTAAACATCAATGAAAAACAATCACTTTTAAAGAAATTCCTAATTTTGAGACGCTACTTTAGATGGAGGATAAACCACTTGACTGAGTTGAAGGATTTTTCTCTGGTTCTTTCTCTGTCAGATCCAACTCCTTCTATAAATTGGGGACTTGGTTTCTGTTCCAGAGGTTACAGGTGGGCAAGTATCTGACCGATCACCCAACTTTAATTTAGACTCAATGGTTCTGAAACACAGGAGCCTTACCTTCCACTGCCTTCCTAGTTGTCTAACGTTGCCTAAATTAAAAAAACTGATGATAGCAATAGCAAAAAGATCCAAGGGATAACCATCATTTTGTCTGCTGTAATATTACATTGTGAACACCCTTGGGATATCAACCCAGAAGACTGAGACATAAGACTTAACAACATGATGTATAGAAAATAGACTCAATAACTCTTACACCTTCATTACTTCAACATTCTATATTTCGTCCTGATGAGAGGACTTCTTCAGGAATCTCAAAGAATACAAAATATAAAAATAAAGAATAAAATAAGAAAGAGAAAACTTTCCTCTTCTTATGAATTTGTATTTCAAAAGAAGAGGGAAGTTTTCCCTTTCTTATTTTATTCTTTATTTTTATATTTTGTATTATTTGAGATTCCTGAAGAAGTCCTCTCATCAGGACGAAATATAGAATGTTGAAGTAATGAAGTTGTAAGAGTTATTGAGTCTTATTTTCTATAGATAAGAAGAATTATGAAAGTTGTGATGCAGATTTAACAACATGATGCTCCAACACTTAATTTTAATCTACTGTTTTGATTCTGTTAATGAGTAATAAATCTGCAAACAGTACTGGATTCAGATCACTGTAAATATATAGTTCATGAATATTCATCTAATTGTATATTTAATATTTAAGGTTTCTTTATGTGGTTATTTTTGGAATTGGATAATGGACAATACTCCAGTTGTTCACCAACCTGAATCCACTGTTGTTGTTGTTCTAACTATAAAGTATTTTACTTAAATATTTTATTGGACTTTTTATGAACGGGTTACAGGCTTATGGCCTTCATTTATTCAAGAAGCAGCAGCATTTTAAAATGTGGTCATATTGAAACAGGGAATCCAATCATAGGTTAAAGGATGCTCTGCTGGCCGTACCCTTAAAATATATAGGATTCCATCACTGGAATTCATCAAAAGAATTCACAATAATCTGTATTGTTATTATTCATTTGTAACTTCCTATTGTTATTTTCAAGAATCTAGTAAATATATCAATACTGTATTAAGTCATTTTCTTTACAGATTCTAAGTTTTTTCTGAATGAAGCCGATATTCATTCATTCAAATACAATGATTTTACTAATACAAGAAATTCTTAACTATTTCTTTTTCTTTTATACAAAAGATTCTTTCTCACTAATTTCAAAAGCAACAAAGCATTTTTGACAAGTGAATTCAAAAGTGTTTTGAAAACTACATTGTGCATTTCTTTAATTATGTTTCTTACAAAAAAATAAATAAAAGATTTTCATATCAAAGTATTTTCAAAAGATTCAAAATAAATGAAGTAATTTTCATGCATAAGGCTTTGTCTTAATAATTTATTTTTGACAAAACTAATTTCCAAATCTTATAAGATTTTTAAAAACCTTAAAAAAAACATGGTGTGAAATTTCATGTAACAACAGATAACTTGTACACTTCCAAAAAAGTACTAAGGGACTGAATTTGCACTTAGATCATTTCATTATATGCATTAAATTAGATAACAAACCACAGTGCTTCCTCATTTGAAATTATTCAAAAGAATCCTTTGGTCTTTCATAAGCATTCATAGTAGGTTTATACTAAGCGAATGGATTTTGCATCTCATCTCCAATCATAACTGCTTTTATGAAAATATATTTTACAAAAAGAAACATATCATTTTTTTTTTTTCAATCATCAGCATATAAAGAAATTTTCTAAGTTCAAAATAATGTGTATTTTTCATGATAATAGATATGTTATTTTTAACTGAAACATGTATTAAATAAACTGTAAAATTTTATATGTAAAATGAAATAAATTACAGCATAAATAAATGTCCACTTTTTTTTTTTTGAGGGGATGTATGTCTATTATTTTGTCATTTATTAAAATACAAATTATTATAAACATAATTACTTTTTATCCTAGATTTTTAGAATTAGCTGATACTGTTTTGTTTTTTTTCAATATTATTATGGAACAGTAATTATTTATTTATTTTTTAGAAAAATGCAAGTATAAAGCAGTTATTTACCAACTATTTTGTTGAGTTTTCTTAGATTAGCAATGAATTGAATACAAATTTAATGAATAGTTTCTAGAAGGTAATAAACAGATATTAAAATACTACTACAAAGAAGTTATAAACTATTCTGGGACTTTTTGGAAATGCTGTATCTTACAGCTCCAACAGCTAAGTAAAGGTCCAAAGCAGTACTGTAATTGGTTATTTGCAATTAACCAAACATCTTGATAGTTAATCCATTCAAATTGAATTGATCAACTTCTGATATCCCCGACATATATTTGTGATTTTGAAAAACTGTAAATATCATCTGCAGTTTTATATGTATCTGGCTTACTTATCTCCTGCAGTGTCAACTGAATATTATTTGAATTAAAAGAACAGGTAACTCTTAGCCCTAAACAAACTAAATAAAATATGCCGATTTTATTAATATGTGTTTCTAAACATTCACATACTATACCTGGTTGATTCCTCTGAAAGACTTCAGACTGTTTTCACCACCATCTAGTTTTCTTTATCACTAAAGAATAAATTTATAAACAAATCCCAAAATGATCCTCATCTCATGATCATCGTGGGGGTGCCTTAAGCAACCACTTCATCCAGCCTAAACTATATATATTCATTTATGCCAATGAACTAGGACAGTTGTGTGTATATTTCAAAGCTGAATGGATTTATTGTCTTTTAAAAAAATCAATAATTTTTATAAAGTAATGAATTTATTTTCTATTATCTTTATGGAACGATCGTAATTTCTCTCCTTTTGGTTTTAGTTTACCATCTATTAACATTTGTCGATGAGTTGCAGCTGCTTCTTTGCTTTTCTTGTGATCTTCTACCGCAAAATCTATTTCTTTACACAACTGTACAATTCTTTCCTAAAAGAAAAAAAAAAAAAATTAATGAAATTTTTTTTTTTTCCTAAGACAGGTTTTATGTCTTGGCATAAATTGGGCAATAAAAGAGAAGAAATAGTTAAGCTTTTAATTGTACACATACAGAGTATGATAGGTTTGGTCTAACATTTGTAATTTATATCCCATAATATGTATAAGAGAAGAAAGGACTAGAACAAAAAATGAAATTTTAAGTTAAAATATGCATGTCTGCCTACACTTGTTGTCTATGAACAGAAACTCTGTACCAGCAGCACCCCTGAAAAGTTGCACATGTTGATGAAGGACACTGTTCTGGTACATCTTCTGTCGAAGATGTGCATTGGTGTGAGCATAATGCCTACCCACACCATCACACTGCCACCCCCATACTGGTCGTGTTCGACGATGTTGGCAAGATTGTCCCTGGTTCCTTGCTCCCTCCAGTTATGAATCACAGTCTAGACCGTACATCAGAAAACCTGTGTCCACGGTGCATGTTCAGTGCACCACAACAAGCATCCCCTCTGGTGAGCTTGGCTCAAGGTGATGGGGATGCACCTCATGGATCTCCTGGCATACAGACCAAATGCATGGAGTCGTCTGTACCCTGTTTCTCTGGATATAGTGGTCTGTGTTGCTGCTGTCAGCTCCCTGGCAAGGTGGCGTGCCTTGCTTCGGGGATTCCATCTGGCCGTTAGTGACAGATAATGGTTTTACCAGGGTGTGGTGACATGTGGACTTCCTTTACTACAGCGACGGGTAATATTTCCATCCTGCTGGAAATGTCTATAAGCGAGAGATGACACTGGTTGACACGTTCAGTGCACGAGACACTTTCACTTATGTCTCAAGACGTCTATCAATCTGCCTCTCGTTTGCAGGTCCAAATGGACATGATGGGCCATGACTAACAATTGACATAGACTACTGTACAATCAGTGACCAAAACTGTCACACAATTCGTCCTGTGTCGTGACCCCCACCGCCACTATACAGGTGGCATTTCTGAACTTTATTTATTCAGCCAGTAGGGGTTCTACCATTTTTATTTTTTGTGTGGAGATGTTATTGGGAAGACCTTCTGCACCTGCCTACCAAGTTTGGTCCCAACCGGACAACCAGAACAGTTCATTCTGCAAGATCCCTTAATTTAAGGATATCAGAGTAGCATATTTAAATTCTATGATGAGATTTTTTTCAGTATTTACGCTTAGAAGATGATAGTGATTTTGTTACGTACCTGATCAATAAATTAAAAGCTAAGAAACCAAAACTGTCAACTTCTTTTTGAATTAAACAATGTTTTGTGCATTCTTACCATGAAGATATTTGACAACTATATCTTTTTTTTAAGTCGACTCAAAATTATTCACTGTTGCTTAATAGCAGTACAAACACTATAAGATAAAAGCTTAAATTTTTAAAATCATCATGTATTTAGAAAGATATTTATTTAAACTAGAATTTATAATAAAATACGTCTTCGTGTACTGATAAGATAATTGAAAAGATGTTCCATTAATAATACATTCCAGACAGAGGGATGTCCAAGAATTTGGAATGGTGTGGGAATTGCTAAGACAATCATCTTACAGTAGCTAAACAACCAGAAAAAAAATGTTGCCTTTTTTCGTCAGTGATAACTTCCAACCATATATAAAAAAAAACAGGCATTCCAAAATGTTAAGATTTCTTCCATTTTTTTTTTAAGGTGGGGGAGCTTACAATTATTCTTATCAACCCTCCTCCCACGATTACACCAGTGGTTCCAGAAATATGTATAAAATAATTTATGTGTATTGAAAACTGCAAGTGCAGTTTAAGATTTTAACTTTTACCATTAAGCCTAATATAGATATTTTACATTAATTTAACTATTTAAAAAAAAAAACTTTATTAAAAAGAAAGTTATAATAAAGCAAATTTATTTATTCAGTAACAATAATTATTTCACGAAATCTTGAATGGTTAAATTTCAATGTAAAAGATCAAGGAAATGCAAATGAACTTGTCCAACACAATGAAGCATTGAGATTTTTCCAAAAGCAATGTAGCGAAAGGTACTATGATTTATGGTAGATATATTTGTATAAATTAAAAAAACAATAGTATTTTTTAATTATATTGCTAATCAAAGTTTTAAAAAGCTTTTAACGTGTGTTTTTATTATATTTTATATTAAAAAACAACTGGGACTCACACATAAATTAATTTAAAAAAGGTTTATGCTAAAAATATATACAATACATTAAAAGTTCCTAGGACAGGACAGTTTCGAGGAACATATTCCCCATCATCAGCAAGATCTGAAGATCATAATCAAAGTTTTATCTGAAGACAGAGAGAGATCAATTCTGAGGATGACAAATCCACTCCTTGCACTATCATTGCACCACTGTTGAATTTTATGAGAAGATGCATTGATATCAAGCATTGTTGTAATAAATTAGAACTTTTAGATAAACATACTTTCATTTTATTGCTGAAATTCATTAAGTTTTTTTTTGTTTTGTTTTTTTAAATATTGTTTATCTTGTACATTTTCATAAGTGTGTGTGTTCCATAGTGGCTATTTCTTTTAAAAGTAGTGTTCTTTACTCACTAAACCCAATAACGGAATTTATCCCTTTGTAAACGTAGCCCAAATATCTATTTTCTTTCCTTCTTTTATTTATCGTGCATTTATATCCATTGTTTTTTATTTCTTACCATTTTTTTTTTTTATAACCACCAATACTTAAGTTTGTTACATAACTCGTATTATAATATTATCATCAATATTATAAATAAAAATTTTTCTGGACAAGGAAATTAGACAACTGAAACGTTTTCGCTGCATAAAAAATTATCAAATAATCTTAAAAATCATTTCAGGCTATTACGAAAACCCTATCCATTACAGCATATATATATAATCTTTTTTTTTAATATGATAATAATAATAATAATGATGTTTTGTGAGTGATAATATGCTTGTCTATGGACTGGAGGAATTAGATTTCAATACTGGGAAGTGGGTGTATTTTCCCAGGTTCTTTTCTTTGACAAGCCCTAAGGTTCACCTAACCTTTTGTAAAATAAGGACCAGGTTGGTTTTTTTTTTTTTCCCCAAAGTTAAGGTGGGTGAGATTCAGATAAATCTCCTGACCTCCCAATTAGTTCCTTTGGACATAAACTTGTTAAGCTTTTTTACCTTTTATTGAATTTAATTCTCATTGCCTTTTGGGTGGGAGTTAAAAGTTAACTTTTAACATATTTATGAGTAATAATTTAAACAAGTGTTGTTAATAAAGATTTTATGAAAATATTCAGATGAAACTATCTCAACCTCAAGTCTGATTTATGGTCTCAAAATTACACAAAAAATGAGCTTGAATATGATAAACTATATCTTACTGCATATTCCTTTTGTTTCATTAGCCGCCTTTTTTGTCCTGCTTGAATTGGAGCTCTTCTACCATCTACATAATGAAACAAATCAAAAATTAATTGATGTCAAGAGACAATACAGCATAGTTATATTATATTCAATTAATAGAAATCAACAATAACAAAAAAAGTTCAAACTTAAAGCAAATGAAACTTATAAATGTGTTTTTATAAGAATATTTTTCATGTGCTAAAATAAAGGCACTACCAATAAAACTTACAAGGGTTTTTGAATTTCCCTGTATTTGCAAATGATTCGTAAATTCTGAAATAATGTTATTACACTATATTCTTTTTTTTTTTTTTTAAATGTACAGATTGTATGCTTAATATGATAAACACCACGTAAACTTACAACTGTATTACTTTTTATATCAGACAGTAAATAACTGTTGAATATCTATGCAAATGGATCACATTTAAAATCAAATGTCATTGAACACAAACATTCTTTACAAAATAACATACAACAACTAAAAATTCCTATTAATTAGATACATTTATAATATATATATATATATATATATATATATATATATATATTTCAATACTGAAAAAACAAAACAAAAACAAACTTGAGAGAATTAATATGAACAAAAAGCTATTCTTTTATGTCAGTTAAAAAAGAAAAAAGAAATCCCTTCATTATGTGCCATTGATACAAGTAGTTCAGACTTTTTAGTTTCTTTTATAAATAGTGAAAGTAATTTTCTTTTGCCGAATTTTGTATAGCTTTATAATCTCTAAAAGAACTTAAAAACTTTAAAATTACTTCCTATGAAATACTTTACTTGCAAAAGCCTTTATATGCCTACGATGCACTTTCATTCAAGATTAGATTTCAGCAAATTGGAATAGAATTCCCTACTCCGTTTGCAGCATCTGCAGTTCAAGGCTGGCGTGGTACAATGACTTCCGGGACCTTCTTTCATAAAATTGCCTCAATCATCTCTGCTGTAGGCAGTAGTTGCCCTGGTGGTTTTGTTTTGCATAAGCATCCTTCAGTTTCAAGTTTGTGATACCATCAGAGGATATTCATTTTCTTAGGTGCCACGATTCCAAATGTTGCTGCACCATCACAACTGATTTTCTCTACGAGTATTTCACGGCACAATACGCATTCTGCTGCAGTGTTGCTATCTTGACACACTGCTCTCTGCTTGCCAACACCACTATTACAGCCTCTCCTCAACTTTAATAGTTTCTCTTTTCATCCATTTCTATTATTTTACTGTACTGTGCACTATTCTCATACAACATCCTTATCAAAGACTACCATTTATTTCTGAAAGACGCTGTCTACATATATATATATATATATATTTATGCCTTACCTGCATATGACCAGTCTGGCCAATCAGTTAAAGGTCCACTCTCATTACCTGCAGGAGGAAGCTTCTGTCTACAAAGGGAGATTTAAATTAGTGTTCATCTCTTTAAATAATAAAAGGAAAAAAATATTTTATACTGGGTTATCTGTTATAGATGACACTTATTAAAATACTGCCAAGACATTATAGCTATTTGGGCACAAAATCATATTTATTGTTAGATTATTCAAGAGATACTAAAATAAAGAAAAACATTAGTTTTAAAAGCAATTAGCTAAAAATAAAAGTATCTTTCTCAACTTAAATTACCGTAGTTTACTACAATAGAAAAGTGAATTTGAAATCAAACTGTGTTAATAATGAATTCTATGTAAATATTTTAAATCTTTTTATTTTTAAAATACTTACTCTTCTCTCCACCTTTGGCCAGCAAAACATATACGACAAGTTGTAACAGGCCTGGATAAGATCGGACTAATAATGGAGGATATCTGCATGAATTTATCTGAAAACATTACAGACAGTTATTTAACCTGAAACTGTTTTGTTCAATAGATGTTTAATTAGGATAAATTTAAGAAGCTAGAATTTATTTTTTATGAAATCTTTCTCATGTTTCAGTAGCTGTATTATATGACGATAAAACTATTTTTTTTTCATCTTTATTTCTACAACTACTGAACAAATGCAAGACTACATATGATTCTTCAGAAATCTAAGTACTTCTGATGAAATTCAAAATAGAGGATTTTGGCCAGTTTTAATTTAAAGTAGACAAAAACCCTCAACAGGTAACTTCCTTTTATGCCTCACCTTCTATCTGTGAATTGTTTAATCTTTGTTTTAGCTTCTTCGTAAGAAAACTCAAAGAGAAAATCCCTGATAACTCTCTTTAATTTTATAATTAATAAAAGGGAAAATTTACAAAAATCAAAACCATTAGCTTTAATATGCTAGAAAGGAATGATGGAGAGACAGTATTTTGGACCTTCAAGTCAGTAAGGAAATTTTGTTACCGCTTTTAAGCTTTTTATGTTTGGAAGATGAGAGTCCAATAAAGTAATGTATATTCAGTCATCACTGGAATCTGAAATTATCCACCGAGTTGTGGATATATTTGCACTTACAGGATATATTTAATTTGTTGTATTTTTTTCGAAAGCAAATAATTACTTTATTCATTCTTTTCCAATGAACTTAATTCAGTTCAACAAAGTTTTAAGGATTTCAAATCTGGTTAACATTTGAAAGATATAAAAATAAAATAAAATCTTCATTTAGAACATTTTATTTACTTTTTCTGCCTTCAGCTGGGAAAAAAAAGTCTCAACTTATTCTAAGTACTGTTTTATTATAGTAAATGTTGTCTTTTTGTCTGTTTATTAGCTGTGTATTTGAACATTCGTTAGGATGTCGACAATAAATTTTGATTCAAGATCAAGGATCAGATTTATGACAATGTTTGTTTATAAAAGACCCATCATTACTGCATTATAATGTAGTTATGGAATGCAGCATAGAATTTTTGAAAACATCTAATTACAAGGGCTTAATGAAATTTCGTATTCTGTTTTATAAACAAACGTTTTTCAAGTAGTATACAAGTCAAACTGAAAGAAAGTTAGCAACTAATTTATTGCTATTAAAAGTTCATGAGTTAGTCTACGATTAATTTAAAGGCCAGGCAATAGTGCTACTGGAGACTGGAATCGAATCTTTAAGATTTTAGAAACTGATTTATATTTAAAAGGACACAGAAAAAAAAATAACTAAATAAACAATTACTTGAAGAATTTCCCTAAAAAAGTCATATGCTTTCGCAGGACTTAAATATGAATTAAATCTATTCCAAAATAAATCTGACATTAATTAACCATACAAATAATTATTTAGTATTTTCTTATTACGAATGTAAATAAATAAAGTTTTTTAAGGCAATTTAAAATATTTACTGGGAAGAGAGATTTGTCTCCTCAGCCGGCACAACGACGCAGCCATTTTCACACTTCCCTAATGCCGAATATCATCGTAAGATGGCGCCACGGATCCCAGTTGATAAGGGAAGTGATCAAAAAAAAAAAAAAAACTCTCCAGTTTGTGTCTAATTATTAGTTGTTGTTGTTTTTGTTTGTTTTTTTTCTCAATATATAACGATTAAGCATATAATCTATAAGTGATTTTAGGTGGTATTTCTCCAATCTAAACTAACTTCACTCCTAGGAATAATTTAATCTTATTTGAATTCCTCAAGAGATATCTATAAAGCAAGAAACTGGATCTATCTCATTATTAAAATTATTTTTTATTTAAAATAATTGAAATTTTTTCAAATAAATCTTTTTGCATAAAATAATCAATTCATTAATTTCAATGAAATTTTTCACAAAGCAATAATATTTTGTTAAGCAATTCGTCAGACACTCCAGTCTATGGACAGATTGCAGATAGTCTTACAAATTGGAATAAAAAACATAATTCCAATTTTAATTTAAAAAAAAAATAGGAATATAGTTAAATCTCGATAAAATTAAAAATAAACGTTTTAGACAGTCTACAGTTTAAACTATACAATGGTGAGAAAAAAAAAAGAATATTATTATATAATTAACTTTTTTCTTTTTTCACACTTGACTTTTTTGCACCTCTAGTTATTTGTTTCTTCAGATCTTAGCTAAAACTCGTAACAGATGGTTTTAAGATTGGAGAACGAATGACTTCCAACAATGTTGGATCAAGATTTATGGGATTATTTTAATATAGGAAAAGTTCATTATATCTAAGACGGAACTATTATTAGTTCTTGCGACTGAGAAATGTCGGTAAACCCAAAAAAGTTCTTCCTACAAGCAAAGATTTGTATAAAGACCGCAAAAATAAATAAATAAATAAATTAGTTTTATTTACTATTAAATAATAATTCTTATCTTCAGAGGGAATTTAACAAAGAAAAAAAAAATTATCATTAATTGAAGGTAAGTACAGACGGTCCCCGGGTTACTGTAATTATTTAATTAGAAATTATCCTTATGGGGGAGTCTTGGGAGCCCGTTCGTAACCGTCTGTATTATTGCATATAAATTAAATTAAAAAATAAAAATAAAAACCACGCTTTTATCTAGTAACGGCGCACGGAAGGACGTGTTGCCTTGGCGGAATATATTAATATAAAATATATATCAGTACATTATTATAATATATTAAATTGTCATCAGACATAAGCAAGTGTTCAAAATTTCTAGATGTTTGACCGATGGGAAGTGACTTAAAAATTGATTATAAAATTTGACCCGGAAACCAGACAGTGAGAGTTAATAAAAGCATAGTAAAAAATCATAAAATTGAAGCAAATCATTGGTTTTTTTTTCCTTATTTCTTTTCTGAAATAAGTGTTGTTTTTAAAATAAGAGCATTAAAACAACTTAAAAATAAAGTTAACAATGCAAGGTTTTGAAATTCATTCATTTGAATAGCCAGAATACAGCGAATTCAATTTGACAAACAGCACAATTTTAAAAAACGCGCAAAGAAACATTTTTTTTTTTAAACTTTTTCAGAAAGGTTTTGTGTTGTTATCAGACTCAAAATGTATTTTCGGGCCAGCTACTAAATTCGATTACGGATCCTCTTTAGATCGCAGAATATACCGAATC
The DNA here is from genome assembly GCA_023159025.1 of Thereuonema tuberculata. Lineage (NCBI taxonomy): Eukaryota > Metazoa > Arthropoda > Chilopoda > Scutigeromorpha > Scutigeridae > Thereuonema > Thereuonema tuberculata. Next base: position 29,026,067 of record JAFIDM010000007.1, on the reverse strand, counting down.
TTTAAGCAATATGCTTTTGTAATCATATATGAATTGTGACAATGGGCGCTGCACAATTTTTTTCCAGAAGTGGCAAAATATTTTTGACAATGTATTTTACACCGTAAAATTCTGTAAATTAAATCAAATAATTAAATTGAGTAATTAAATAAAGTAAATAATAATATAGTTTTCCAATTCTGTGTGTATATCCCTCTGTGTAACTCAACAGATCAGAAAGCTGCCCGGCAAATCTCACATCTATTGCAGCGCAGATGTTGTGGTGTCGGATGATCCAAGTGATGAACGAAACTATATTGTAAAGTTTCTTCACACACACACACACATATTTTCCGGCATGCAACCTCATCAGCTAAGCCTGAGGAAACGATCAATAATGTAATGCTCCTTCATAATCTCAATCCAAAGAAAGAACTTTATAATGGCACACGATTGATCGTTAACGGAGTGTCATCGCAATTTAATCAGGGCAGAAGTTCTTTCGGAAAGCAACAGAGGGGATATCGTCACTATTCCCAGGATCGATTTTCAACCGAGTGATGTCAATTTGCCATTAATGTTCAGTTCCCAGTAATGCCTGCATCAAGCCTTCCAATAAATAAATTCATTTATGGTCCTACGAATGCATTCATTTGAATTTTCTATCCATCATAATATATGATGGGCAAATACTCTAGTAAATACCTATAGGAGCCAATCGCAGCAACTTGATTCATTAAAGGGAATGAGGCGCCAACCAATCAAAAAATAAATGCAATAAATTCAAATTCCAGGCGAATCCAAAACAAAGCTAAGAATAATCAGTTTGAAATGTTAAATGTGAGGAAAAAAAGTAACTATGAATATTATAGTGGGCATCCATGAAATAAGCATGGAAAGTAAAATTTTTCTTTTTCTTCTCTATAAGCAAAAAAAAAAGCCAGCATTATGATAGAAACGCGCAGATCTGATTATTCTAATAAGGGCTTAATCTAAATATATCTCAGATTCATAGACTGTAAGTAACTTAAAAAAAATCAGCTAATAGTAACATTATCAGTGCTGTCATCTGGCGGACGAAATTGAGATTAAAAAAGAAAATGAGTTCAGTGAAACAATGGCTCAGGTAAGGTAGATTTTGTTTGGAATTTGAAATAACAATAAACATTATAACTATTAATAGTTCCAAATGTTATTCTTAACTTTTAATGCAAATTAAATCCTTTTTGGAAAAAATCATACAATTCTTAGGAGAATGGAGAGTTAAAAATGAAGTTGTTTTATCTTTTTTAGTTCAAGAAAAATAACGATATCCAAAAGACAAAATATTAACATATATTCTGAATAAATATTTAAATAAATTTTTTCTATCGATAGAACTGAACAAATGTTTAACAGTATAACAACCGCGTCTTTTTTCTTACAATTTTTATAAAAATTTTCCTATTTTTATAAAATTATTGTCCCTTCCTTTTTCCCATTAATAGCAGACGATAGATATTTCATGCAGTTCATTCTAAAACAACAAAAAGAAAAAGATTATTAGTTAGATGTCGTTTAATGTCTTGCTTCATATCCTGAAGACATCTTAAGTTGAATGATTTTTTTTTTTTTTTTTTTTTCAAATTCCTGATCACTCAATTACGAATTAATGGAATCTAAAAAGTTTAAAACAATGAACTGATTTACCTCTGAACTGTGATTAGACTTTAGATCAATTAGTTACTACATCCAAGAACGTCTATTTTATTGGTTAACGCTTCCGGCGTCCATTACAATTTAACATAAAGAAACACTTTCTGTATGCCATTATATAATTGCAAATAATCATATTTATAACAAATTTATAATATTTCACGAGAAAATATCAATATATTTGTACAATGCAACTTGGATAATTCGAACGTCTTTAATTCGAAATCGTGGTTAATTCGAAGATTTCTCTTAGTCCCTTGAATTTCTTATTTAATCAATGTTAAAAAATCGTGGATAATTCGAAGTTCAACTTCCTTAATTCGAAGTTTTTTATAAAAAATTTCGAACCATAACGACTTTTCGGCGTTTCATCGTTAAGAAATTCGACACGTGACAACTGAAATCCCCTTCCCGCCACCGTTCGACACGTGACGCCATTCGAGCTTCCTGCTGTCAGTGTCACCATGTCTTTCAGTAAAACACGCATGTAGAAGAATTTAACGTTCGCTGAAAAGGTCTCCGTCATTCGCGAGGTGGAAAAGGGTGTGAAGAAGAAATGCCAAATCGCCAACGAGTATGGATAGCGTCGAATTTCGTCGGTACATTGAAGGACAAACCAACGTAAGTGAAGCTGTTTTCCGTTCACTAAACATGCTTTGCTAACCTTAAGCGACTGAATTCTACAAAACAATCAGACATTGCACAATTTTTTGAAAAACTATAATTTTCTGTATTGAATGCAATATGTACTGTAGCTTATGTAATGTAAATCTTATTTTGTTTACATACATATAGTGTTTAAGTCTTTCATACCATGATCTTTCTGAATAAATATTTACTTATTGACAGAATAATCTTTTCAAGCATTCAGTGGACCTGAAATTAAAGTTAAAAGATGTAACTTGTTTAATTCGAAGTCTTGGATAATTCGAAGTTTTGTAGTGGTCCCTTCAGCTTCGAATTATCCAAGTTGCACTGTATTATTATTTTAACATTGTAATCAGTATATGAATGGCCATTAGAATTGATCTCGGAAAGTATTACATGCAAGAAACATGTGAAAATAATGATGCAACAATGGTAAACTGCCGCGCAATTTTACCTATTTAGAAACTTATAAGAAACAGTCCGTTTGAAAAATATAGCTACAATAGTGATGCATCTGAACGTTGGTTAATTTTATCCACTACATTGAAGTGTTTCGTATTTTTATTTTCAAAAATCTGGTCACTCTATATTATATTCGTCTATCGTATAACACAAGTCTATTATCAGTGTTTTTGTTCTGGTGAAATTATACCTGTAATTTTTTTATATGAATTAATCAGAAAAAGATCTCAGTTCGGTTAAAGTTATTTTAAAGTTAGGATTTCTTCTTCTAACTTTTTTTGATATTGGAGAATTCATGAAAATTCCTGATGTTAAACGAATACAAACAACTCTGACTAATATTAAATGTCGATTTGGCTGGATATGATACCTCTATTGCAAATGCAGGCAGGAAAGGGATCAAGATTATTTTGTTGGAAAAAAAAAAATTCGGCAAATGTACTTCGAGGTAATTTGAATCCCGATTTTTTTTATACATGATAAATTAAGTAATGATTTTCACTTTTTATTTGTTTTAAAAATTGTCTCCATCGTTGGAATAGTTCAATATCCAGAATATTTAAAATAAGTTTTGGTTCAGTTTAACTTCCAACCCTCGGCAAACTCATCCTTCAATATGCTAGTCAGCCTTAAGTTTAATGACAGCGAAATTGTAAACTACATATCTAACATTTCAGGAATGTTCATGAGAAATTTTTCTTTTTCTTTTTCCTTTTGCTGTTTTGTATGATAAACAATTTCTGTAGCAACTCTATCCCTTTCGAACTTTTAGAATCAAACTGAGTTACATTTAAGTAGTTCATTTAAAATGGTCTTAAAGGGAGGAGCCCAATGGGTAGCTGGCGATTTTTTGTTTTTGTTGGATGGAGCAACTTAACCCAATAGAAAGATCGTACTTAGCAACAGTAATGAAAGAGAGGGCGTCGATTTATACGTCGTAGAGATGTGAAGATGTATAGTGATGTCCCTATAATTCTTAAGTTATCTATAATTAGATAGCAGAGCTAGATTTCAAGAATGAATCATAGTTCATTTCTTTAATTGGACATGTATTTCAGTGTGCAAGAGCGATATAGGTTAAGCTGCACCAGGAACAAGTTAAGAAACTGAAAACAAGTCATTGAAAGTAAAGGAAACATCCAAACCCCTCACGGAATTTCAAGCTCATTTGCCAAGACTGCTGCCTTGACCACTTGCCTATGCCTGACTGACAAAACGAATCATAGCAAAGATCACAAAAACCAACTAGTTAAATTTAGGGAGCAGCCTTTATTATTATTTGTGTGTGTGTGGTTAAGATGGGAAGTAATTGAGCCTGTAGTCCCGTTTCAAATATGAAGGTGTACATAGTGAGCATTGATATGAGAGGTACTTTTGCATCACTACAAATGGTATCAAGGTATTGGGTGCCATATCTTATGAGAGCCAATATTCTTTGAGACAGTGATGGCTAGCATTTCAGGTGCTGGTGGATTATTCAGCTTAATAAAATAAATATGCCCATCTCACATCTCCCAAGAATACCTTAACATAATATAATAGTGTAATTCTCTTCCCTGATCAATCTAGTCACCCAATATATTCAGAAATTGTGGAATCTTCTTGATGAATTAGATGTTAAATCTCAGCCATCCCACTCCATTAAGAAGCTGCACAAATGATTACAAAAAAGACTGTTAAAGTTTATCACAGAACCAGACATGTCTACAATCCATTGTCATATCGATATCGGTTTGCAGTAATTATAGGGATGAATTTATCCCAGATGCTGATCTCTTTGTAGTACATCCCGCACATAACAAGAGGCACAGCCCATGACGGCATGCACGATTCATTGCCTTGTGGGGTTTTCTCCGCACATGAAAGTCTATCTGCCAAAAACATTTGGAAACTCTTGGATCAGGCTGTACATCTTCAGTCATCTTGCATGTAGTGATGGTGTTCATGAGCCCTGGGCTATCGGTTCAAGCAATGGGAACTGAGTGGACCATCGGCCCCTGAACCTTGTTTAGGAACAAAAAGGTTGGACTGTCCAAATGCTGATGTTATGAATGACATTATGAAAATTTGGATTTTCATGTGCAAGAATTTCAACGGTGTAGGGTGACTACACAATGTTTCATGTTGATTTCAGAGATGGATGATCCATCTCTCTGGCACCTACTATCACCTCATTCAAACTTGTTTAAATTGTAATAGGCTACAATAGTCATTGCAAATTATAGAACAATGGATTGCAGATATAACAGTCTTGGTATGTACTTCAATTGCAGAAGATACCATTTAATGCGGGGATGTGGTGGCATGTACTAGAAATGGAGGAGACTATTTCAGTCAATGTGTGTTTTGATTTGATAAAGAAACTACTTCAAACTTTAATTAAAAACATTTTGATAATATAAAGACATTTCAAACCATTACAATATTCAACAGGAAGCAGATTTATCATTCTTCAAGAGTAATTTGTTTCTTGAAAAATTGAGTAACGAAGAATTAAAATTGTTTTATACCAGATTTTTCAGGTATAATAGAGTCAATGCAATGAATGAAGTGCACAAAATACAATGTAAAATATTTCGATGTTAATTTAATGATCTTTAAATGGCTTCCACGATTGCTAAGGTTACCATTGAGACTTTAGGGAATCCTATGATTCTGAATTAAGGTAATAGTGATATTACACCGAATTCAATGCAACTGCATTTGTGATAATTATGAATTAATTTTATTGATAAGTATCAATACAGTTTTAAAAAAAAATCGGTTTCTTTATTTTAAATCTCAAAAGTTACAACAATATAAACTTCAATATTTTCAGTAACAATAAGTATTATCCTCTTTCTAATACAGTCATTGGACCTAGCGATTTGTTGTGGTCTCAATTGTCTGATGTGAATAAGACCTCTCTCTAGACCTTTTACCATTAAGTTTATAACTCAAGGCTTGTTTTCGCCGTCGAATATCATCGATATCAATAATTATGTAAAAGAAAATTGTTGTTAAAAACAGATTGTCATTTCCTAAATTTTGTTGGTCAAATTGTTGCATTCAATTCGGTATAATATCATTGTTACCTTACTGTCTTAACGGAAGCTTTTGCCGAGTACTGGTTTTTAACATTTATAAAATTTTAATTCATATAAAGATATAATTTCTATTTTAGTTAAAGGAGTTATTGTAAACCAAAATACCCACATAATATAGTACTTAAACTACTTTAATAGTATGCAAACCATTCAGCACATTAAATTTCTTTCTTTGTATCTTCTCAGAAGTTGAATGCAATGTTTTCTTCTTTTTTTTTTTCTTTTACAAAAAAAAGCAGCATTATGTTTACAAATCAATGTAACTTTTTTAGAAACAGGTTGATTTTTTTATATTTTTTTTTATATATATATAAATTGTGTGTAAATAAAAAAAAAAAAATCCTTAGAATCTTTTTAAGTAAAAATATCCCAACTCTTCCTTGATTTTTATAGTAATTCTGAAAACATTCATATTTAGAAGCAGATAAAAAAATTTTCAATTCTAATTTTTTTCAAAAAATAATATTCTTTTCAGATCCACCAGTGAGATGACAAGAATGAAAAGTAAATGTAAGATTTGTATTATAATTTTAAATGATAAACATTACTAATTGTAGTAGGTTTTATATTAAAATCTTTATAGATTGATGAAATAGCTGAATATTGCTTATATCATGAAAGTAGGCAATATGAAATTTAAAACTTTGTTTCTTTGTCATTTTTGTAAAGAATGTAAAACATAAATAATGAAGACACCTTCTTAAAATAGAAATTATTTTATTTACAATGGTAATTAAAACTGGTAATTTATCACAAGATGAGGATGATATGAAGTCTGTGGAAGATAGAAGTGATGATAAGTGTTTCAATTCTTGTTAATCGTAATGTAACCCTGAATAAATTATAATCCACGTAACCTAAAGAAAAAGAAAAATAGGAAAGATATTAATATTTAATTCAACTAATAATCAATTTGTCATTAAATTAAAATAAAATACTTACTTTCCTTTTATGTGAATTTTCGAGGACACTTCTGTATTTCTTTTCTTTTCAATCTCAACCAAACATTACATAAGCTAAAATTCCATATACATTTTTCTCAATAATAATGTGATAGGTTTGCATTATACTTTATATTATGTAATAAACAAATAAAAAAAAAAGTATAATTACTGAATATTTTGACAAGAATTATTAAACTATTATTGGTTTATTCAAATTTTGTAGCTTTTTTTTGTTTCTGACTTTTTTGCCATGAGAATCAGACAATGATCTATTTCAACACCAGAATTTCTGATCCAAAACAAATTCTATAATTTTCCTTTTGTATCATTGTTTTCCATTTTTAATATTTTACCAAATTTTGCAGATTTTGTTGTTGTTGTATGTATGACTTTCTGATATCTGATTTCATACTCTTAGATTCACCCAATTTTAAGCCAATTGAATACTTAGAGGTCTGCCGGTTTCTCCTATATACAGTCAAAATTGGATAATTCGAAGTTGAAGGGACCAGAGAAAAAAATTTGAAGTATCCGAAAATTCGAATTAGATATATTCTCTCAAACAGAAGAAATAAATAAAAAAGATTAACTCCACGATCAAAGATATACAAACTTTATCTAAGAATACTGCTACATTTTTTTTCATTAAATCAAACATTTTTTACTAGCTTAATTACTCATCACTTTAAAAAAAAAAAAAAAAAGGCAGATATTTTTAATTGCTTCATTGAATGCAATCTTTGAGTCATAGCATATGATTCCAACCTATCAATTGATACAAAAATAGAATCTTCTACGTTAGACTGAACTTCAAAAAAGCGTCGTTGACTTTTGTTTTCCTTAGAAAGACAGTTAAAATAAATAATGAACCTTAGCTGAGAAAAGTCTCAGGAACAATTTTTACCGTAATATTTTAAGGACAATCGTACGAAAAATTCGAATTATCCACAATTTTTTAACATTATTTTAATACAGAATTCTAGGGGCCGAGCAAAAAATTCGAATTATCCAGAATTTCGAGTTATCCAAGTTTGACTATTATGATTTTGCACATAATCTGCAATTCGTTTTATAAATGGTTCCACTTGGGTTATATTCTTGTTTTTCTTTTTTTTTTAGAAACAAAATTGATTACATAATAAAAAAATAAACACTATTGGCATAAATTGGTGCAAATATTAACTGAAAAAAAAAATTATAAAAACATTGTGAATCAATGTTTGAATACAAACAGAAATTCTCGTGTTGAAAATAGATCATTGTCTGATTCCTAATGGCAAAGTATACGAAGTTTAATTCAACAATATTTCAATTCTTGTAAAATATTACCAGTAATGAATGAATATGTATAAAACAATATATAAAGCATAATGCAAAGCTATCACATTATTGTCAAGAAAACAATATGTAACAAAATGTGTATAAAATTTCCACTTCCGTAATTTTTGGTTGAGCTTGAAAATGAGGAACAGAAAATAAATAAGCGTTTCTTTTAAATTAATATCCAGATGCTACAAATAGAATACAATCTTTACCAATTTTTACTTCTTTGAAAAAGCAAATGTCATAAGCTTAGAATAAATAACTAAATATTATCATTGACTTAATGACAAAATAAAATAAAAATTGATGAAGTAACTAATTAGAAACTCGCATTTAAAGGATAATTCTACCCTTCTAGCAAAAGATGAAAGCAGATTTCTTACTGAACTGTAATCATTATTATTTTTAATTTAACTTCATTTCTGCAGAATTCATTTGAAAAGTGAGTTAAGTTATTAATTATGAACCCTAATTATTGAAAACCTCTTCCTGAATTTATAAATATGATAATGCTCAAGAAAAGATGAATGAAAATAAAGATTAAGATGTTATATCTGCATTGTAATAAAAGGTGCTAGACAAGGTTCCTACTCTACACCACACATGTTCTCAACGGAGAGATCATACAGAACTCAGCTTTAATAATAAGAAGCAAAATCATTAATTGTTCTAATACCAAAGCTTCAATTTAGTGTTCAGTTTGAATTAGGTTTCAAACAAATTTCATTAATAGACTTTGGCAAAATGTTTCTTTTATAAGAAAGCAATTTGATTTGTATTTTTTTCAAACCAAACAAAATCATCTTCAGTATTTAAGGTTTTGATTAATATAATCTAAAAACCGATATTTCAAATGGTTCATTTCATCTTAAGGGGATGGACACAAAAAGCTCATAAGAATTTTATCTGAATTTAATTTTGGAGTAAGATGGTCCATTTGTTGTATTTAACAACAATAAATCATTCTTCTTAAAGAGATGTAAGTAAATTTAAGAATAACAAGACATATTAAGTTATATTTTTGATGGAAATTATTGAACTGTTATTTCTGATTATTAACATTCTTGCCAAACAAACTAATCCAGTCTAAATAGTAATAGTTCTGTTTATTCCTTCAACTGCCAACATGTTTCGAATATTACATTCTCAAGTCTTAAGAGTTAAAATTCAAAATAAGAAGAATTACATTTTGAAAAACAATTTCTGTAATACTTTATCAATTTTTATAATGTATTATATTACTAAGCATTACAAGCATCCTAAACTATTGTTGATCAAGAATAGCATTTCTAAGAACCTGTAAATGGTCACATTAGAAACTCAAGCGGGGTGAACACGATGCAGCTTTCTGCAAAGTTGTATGTGAAACTTTGCTGTTAGAGCGCTTTGCAAGCTGCTTGAACAGAGTTGTATCTGGATTTGTACGCAACAAAAGCTGCAAGACCCGAGGATGCAACTCCAAAAGTTGCATGTAAAGCACCCAATCATAGCACAGCGTTGGAACACGTCACGCATGACGCCACGCCCATGGGAAAACATGGCGCCCAAACAGATTGTCGTCGCTTCAGATTGACGGACAGCAAATACAGAAAGAATACCAGAGATTTCCGAACTTTATTCACGCAGAAATAAAGTTTATATGGAAATTATTAATTTCATGCAGTAGAATTTTACAGAGCATGTGATAAACCTTGATATCTGCAATTTTTCACAGCAACAAGCAAAGCAACAATTGCTGCCAGTTTGTTAATTTCCCAACAAAGCCACAGGACATCATTGTTGACAATTCCCATTGTAATATTGGCTGTCGATCATTGTTCTTCGTGTATCGCATTATTGCCTTCCACTGCGAATACAGATCGGCTAATAATAGTATCGCAATATTTCTGTTTTGTTGGCATTAATTGCAGTTCCTGTGTTGCAGGCCAGCACCGCAATTTCCGTGACACATTGTTAATTGACGTCATTGCAATTTATCCTCTGCTTCGTGTATTTTTCGCAAGGCGGCGCCCACCAAGCTGCATCGTATTCTCCCATAACTGTCATTTGCAACTTACCTGCATCCAACTTTTTCACCGAGTTGTACAGCAAAAGTTGCATCATGTTCACCCCGTTTTACATTTAAAAATTTCACAATTTCAGGAATTTCTTTTTTCCAATTTAATATTTTGAAATTTCTTTATAAATAACGCCTCCTTAAACATCAAATTTTCTCTAGAATTACCTAATGTTTGAACATTGTCCCAGTTAATAACATGATCTGGAATTTTAGTAATGTGTTCAGCTAAAACTGACTTATCTTTATGTAATCTATCAACAGCTTGTTTATGTCGTGTCTTCCTAAAAATAAAAATTGTTCTGTCATTCCTATGTAAGAAAAACAAATCAAAGAATGAATTTGTACTCCTCTATGAAAAATCAATGCTTATAGGTTCTTTCATAGTGGAACGTAGGTCCTCAATTCTTCATAATGATGTTCAAATATTGGAGAATGAATGACTTCGAACTAATGCTGGATCAAGACTTATGGGTCATTCCATATCAAATCATCCAGAAATTTTAGGAAATGTCACCCACGCTCACAGAAAACTTTGAAATTTTGTATAATTGAAGTTTACCTAGATATATGAACATTTCCAAAATTTAAATGTTGCAGGTTAAGTAATTTTTCAGTAATGGTCTCCAGAAGTTACATGGATCCAGGAACTCAGGTGTTCCATGGACGAGCTCCTTGATAATTTAAAAATGCAATAGTTCCTACAGTTTTTGCAGTAGAACCTTGATTTTTTTTTTAAATTAAAGAGGAATGTTCATATTTTTATGTTCATGCTTCTTTTATTGAGTAATCATAAGTGTTTTTTTAGAAAAAAAATGTAAATAATTTTTTTCAAATAAATTCGATACCTGGGCATTGTATTTTTTTTAAGGTATTGCTCCATCATAGATTCCTTTGAAAATTTTACAATATTATTATAAATCCTTCTTTATGTCACACAAAAAAAATCAGTTTATAGAAATGATGGAAAGTGTAGAAAAAACGCTATATTAAAAAAAAAATTAAATTGATAATTTCTGACTATCATGTCACCTGTAAAATGAGCACCATAAAAAATACATATGAACAGAAGCGTCTTGTTTTAAGTAATTTAGCTGAAAGTATTCTCTCTATAAAAAGAAGTATCCTGAAGACAAAGTAGGATTTTCAAAATTTGAATCTCTTCGACCAAAACAGTGTATACTCGTAGGATCATCAGGAACACCAACCGTATGTGTCACCACTTAGTCAAAATGTTAATTGCTTCTAAATTCTATTTCTATTAAAGTAACATACCATGATCTAATGAAAACAGTAACATGATATAAATAACCAAGCCTGTATGCTCCTTCTATGCAAAAAAATGCCCCCCCCCCTTCCCAGTTCTTTACTTCAAACACACTTAAAAAATGAAATAGAAGATTATGATCCTGATGTGATGGTTCAGTACAGTCAATGGGTATCAACTGATAGAATGACTTTAAATGTTCAAATCACCACTCTATCAGAATTCTGCGACACACTAATTAAGAAAATTGAAACACTTACTCCACACTCTTTTATTGCTCAATCACAGTCTGATTATCTGAAAATGAAGAAAGAAACACTTGATGAAGGATCAGTGTTAATTTTAATGGATTTCAGTGAAAATCTCCATTTTGTTGTACAGATGAAGTACAGGGGTACCATTGGAACAATGGTAGCTGCACTCTTCACACTGTTGTTATATATTACAAAAAAGATCAACAGTTGCAAGCAAAATTTTTTTGTATCATTTCTGATGATCTAGAACATGATGTGGCCTTGTGTATCAGACTCAGAAGACTGTATTGAATTTTTTGAAGTTTGAATTTCCTGAAATTCCACTTGCTTATGCTGAATATTTCTCTGACGGATGTGCTGCACAATATAAAAATTGTAAGAATTTCAGAAATATCTGCTATCATGAACACGATTTCAATATAAAGTGCAGCTGGTCTTTTTTTTGCAACCAGCCATGGCAAATCTCCCTGCGATGGTATTGGTGGCACTGTCAAAAGACTTGTCACAAAATCAAGTTTGGAAAGACTATATAAAGATCAAATACTTACTGCATCGCAGGTATTTGAATTCTGTCGGGAAAACCTACAAGGCATTTCAGTTCTGTTTCAAAAGATGAAATGGTTCAAGTCAGAAATTTTCTTTCCCACGCTTTGAAAGTGCAAAAACTGTTCCTGGAACACTATCTATGCATCACATTATACCACTATCACCAACCAAGATTGGAGCAAAAAGGCTAAGCTATGATACTGATTTTAGTATCATTCATGATTTCTCTGCACTTCCGCTACTGATGCCATTATGCTCTGTGCAGCCCAACTGCTATGTTGCATTTGTATATGACTCTTCTTGGTATCTGGGGATTGTTGAGAAAGTGAATGGTATAGAAGGAGATGTTACAGTAAGGTTCATGCATCCTCATGGACCATCCCCGTCCTTCTATTGGCCTGATAATGATGTTTGTGATGTCCCATTTTCACATATTCTATTTGAAGTTGAAATCACCACAGCAACAGGCCATACTTATTCTCTAAACAAAAAGTCTTCTAGATTGGTGGAAGAAAAGTGGTCCTCATACAAAAAAATATTAAATGTGAAGCATTAAAGCATCTTGTCATATATACAGGGTGGTGCAAAAGTCTGGACCCATAAGCAATTTATTATATAACAATTGATAGTTTACATATAATAATTGATTTACAAAATTGTACTTATGAAAATGTAACTATAAAAAAATATACAGTTTACAATAAGTGTTCGAACTGCTTTCCACCTTCTGCCAAACATTTTCTTACTCGGGAGACACATGATCTTTGCACATTGCTGAAGATAGAGTTATTCCCTCTTCAGGTTTCAATTATTGTGTGATGTTATCTTTTAGTGCTTGTAATGTTCTTGGTCTGTTAGCATAAACCACTGATTTAAGATGGCCCCATAGGAAAAAATCAGAGGACTCAAATCCGGCGATCTTGGCGGCCATTCAACCGGTCCTCGACGTCCAATCCATTTCCTTGGAAATGTATTGTCCAAAAACCTGCGCACATTCTTCGTAAAATGTGGCGGAGTCCCATCATGTTGAAACCACTTATCTCTCCGCATTGCTAATGGTACGTCATCTAGGCGAGGTATAAGGAATGTTTCCAATAAATGATGATATGACTCACCCGTTATCGTGTTTGGGAAGATATGATTCTCAGATTAGATATGATATCAAAATTATGTTAAAAATAGGAAATCATTTGTTATACATTGTTTATAAGTAAATCAATTGTTATATGTAAACTATAAATTGTTGTATAAGAAATTGCTTATGGGTCCAGACTTTTGCACCACCCTGTATATTTCCAAATGAACTTGAATGCAGATACATATCTTATATAATGTACGAGTATATTTTATAGTTTGTAGTTTTGTTTTATATTGCAATTTTTTTTACATTTGTATATTTTTATGCTCACTTATGTTGTTAATGTTTCTTGAGTAGTTAACAGTATTTCTATTATTGTGATATTTTGGGAATGTTAATGGCTGAATGAAAATGTTTTCAAAATTCAAGATGAATTTTTTTTTTGTGAGTATCATTCATTTCTCAAAATTGATTTTTTTTTGTGAAGCAAATTTACTATTTGCAGATCAGTTTCTAATTTTTTTCAATGATTTTCAGAGGGGAGGGCAAGTGACCAAATTTTTTTTTTT
>JAFIDM010000007.1:28991535-29012060 GCA_023159025.1 Thereuonema tuberculata | reverse complement strand
TCAAAACTGATTTTTTTTTTTTGTGAGGAAACTTTACTATTTGTAAATCACTTTGTAATTTTTTCAATGATTTTCAGAGGGGGGCAAGTGTCCAAATTTTTTTTTAGAAATTTAACCAAAAAAAAAAATTAATCTATAAAATTTTTTATGGTCAATTCTTTCATGATTTTTTTTTTGTAAAAAAAAATTCATTTCTACAAAATGATTTTTTTTGTGATGAAACTTTACTATTTGTAAATCACTTTCTAATTTTTTCAAGGATTTTCAGATGAGGGCAAGTGTCCAAATTTTTTTTTTTTTAGAAATTTACCAAAAAATACATTAAACTACAAAATTTTATTTGGCCAATTCTTTCACAATTTTTTTTTTTTGAGAGTACCATTCATTTCTCAAAACTGATTTTTTTTGTGATGAAACTTTACTATTTGTAAATCACTTCCTAATTTTTTCAAGGATTTTCAGAGTAGAGCAAGTGTCCAAATTTTTTTTTTAAATTAACCCAAAAAAAAAACCAAAAAAAATTATAAAACAATTAAAAAAAAATTTATACGGCCAATTCTTTTATGTTTTCATAAACTACATGTCACAATGCATATTCAGGGAAAAAATTGTCATCCTACTTGTTTCCATTTAAAAACTGCAGCCAATTTTCAAATTTTCACAATTCGCTTTGAAGTACCAAATTGCATCAAACTTTCTGCTATTATTACCAACAGAATGTATATAAAGCAATAAAAATTGGCAAAAGTTCATGAAATTAAGTATAATAGCAGTACACAAAATCTCAGTTCTCAACTAGATAGTGGGTGACATGGCCTGGATGACTTGACATGGAATAACCCTTATATGATTATTTTAAGGTGAAGAAATAAGTTACACCCAACACACAAATTAAGTTAAAAAAATATAACATATTATAATTAAAAATTAAAACCATACATACGTGCTCTGGAGCTTTCGAGCTGCCTTTGCAGAGCTCATTTTTAATAATTTTACAAAAGTATTCGGTCATATATATATATACATATATATATATACACACATTTGGAAAGCTAATAAATGTGTACAAATATGGAAGTAATTACGACAGTTTTATTCTATTGGAGTGTTGAAGAACACTCCAATAGAGTAAGACTGTCAATCATTTCCATATTTCTTCACTATGAATTACTGAGCACACGTAAATTTTCCTATCTTCAAATTAAGTTTGAACTTAAGTTTGGGACAATCTTCAAATATTAGGTAATTCTAATTCTAGAGAAAATTTGATGTTCAGAAGACATTATTTATAAAGAAATTTCAAAATAATTTATTAAAGTGGAAAGAAGAAATTCTGAAACTGTGAAATTTTTAAATAAGGTCAGTTTATAATGTTACAGTTTATAGGTTTTTAGAAATGGTATTCTTCATCAACAATAATTTAGAGTGCCTGTAATGCTTAAAACATTTTAAAAATTGATCATGTTAAAAGTATTATTTATTAGCCAGAAATTGTTTTCAAAATGTAAGTCTTCTAATTTTTAATTTTAAACCTTAGCCCTCAGAATGTATGTACAATCATACGAAAATGTGTTGGCAGTTTAAGGAATAAACATTATAATTTCTATTTAAACTAGATTTTGTTGTTTGGTATTTATATATTTTAAAGTAATCATTCTGATAAATATTGACATTCAATTAAATCTTTTTTTTTTTTTAATGAAACTGATTTTCAAAAGCTTGTTTTAAGAAAGTCTCTTATATTTTCCCATAGCAACAGTTAATAATAACCATTTGCATCAATGTTATTTGAAGTCACAATATGCAATTAAGTTCCCCATCCTACAATATCAATTTCAAAAGAAAGTTTTTAATTTATTTTCATCTCTTCCTATATAAGAAATAACTTCTTAGCTTAAAACACTAACAAGTTAATGCAATAATTAGTATTTGATCAAGCACTTTGCAGATGTCAAACACAGGTGCAGCCAAGTATGAGAGGAATTATTATAACTTGGTTGGAACATTATGTAACATATCTAGAAATTTTGTTCTATGCAAACCATTCGACTCTCCCAAAAAACAACAACAAAAAACTAAAAGTCTCAACATTAACATTTCAAAGAAGAGGGAGGCTTAATGTCATGAACAGTAAAATTAATAACAGAGTTGAAATAAATATTTATAATAATACATAACATAAAATGAATAAATAAGTTGAAGAATAATATCATAGGCGGCTTAGGTATTTTTATTTCCCTGAATTACAAGTTCATCATAATTATCTGCTATTGATAGCGGGAATCTACTGTATAATAACAGATTCGGATATTGGGCCACTGGTTAATCTGACCAGCCGTTGGACAAAGCTCAAAGAACAGAACCTAATCGTTAGAAAAATAATCCTAGTTTTCTTCGTTTAATTGGGACAATATGCCGTTTATTTCGGACAGGCGACTAGGCAGGGTCAGTTGTGTGCACGTGAATTACTGTTCATACTGAGCCAAAGTTGAATCGGGAAGTGTAGAGTACTGTACTTTTACAATGTTGAGAGTTTTGAAAAATGTTTTAAATTTTGGAGCCTCAACAAAATGCCATGTCAGTAGCCGAAAAAAAAAAAAAAATTGTCATAATGCACAAAGTAAAAAGGCCCATATCAGTAATCTTTGTCGTCGTCGGTAACATGAGTGCCAAAATCTCCAATTACACATTTGATAAACTACAAGAAGAATGGATATATAAATGATAACGGAGCACTTCAAAAACAAACGTCAAGGTAAGAATCGTGATGTTGAAGAAACCATGAATTAGTGGTTTTCCATTGTAAATGGACAAAAATGTCCGTCAGTGCTTCAATGTTGAAAAAGAAGAAAATATTTAAAAACTTCATTGCCCATTTTAAACTGTAGTTTGTCTACTTTATATCATTTTAACTACATACACCAATGTGATACTTCCCATAATTGGACCAAAGTGCACTAATTCTGATGTGTCTCAGATAACCGGAACCCACTGTATATTAATTCAGTTGATTAAAAATGACATTTTTAAATTTTGTTTTATTTTTAATTTATATTTCAGAATATTCTGTTTTTATTTTAAAATATTTTATGCTTTACTTCATCTCAAATTCAATGTCCTATAAGCTTTTAAGAAATGAATTCAAACAGGATTTAAAATAAAAATGCTTACTAGAAATCCAGCAAATGACGTCATAAATCCTTCTTTTGTTAATTCCCAACTTCCACCAAACTCTTCTTCATCTACTTGTTGAAAACTTGTGAAGTATACATAAAGAAATCCTGCATTGGCCAAACAAAACCTGCCAAAGTGTTAAGTACTTTTTTAATATTTGCTAAATTACAAAAGAATAGATTCATTAAACTAGTAATGATGTTTTAAGAACTGTTTTCTATTTAAAAATAAATCATCAAGAAATTAAAACATTTATTTCTCCGAATAGTACTGAATGTTTTCTGGTTTTTGTACCATTTTTATGTTTGAGTTTTATAATCCTTCCCATTTTAGTTAGTCTCAATCATTTGTTTTTCCAGCAATTTTCTTCTTTGAGTCCTTGTTCTATGATCGTTCAAAATCTTCCTAACTTTTTATTTCATTAACATGAACAGATCTTTTTATCATTCTTTCCATTTTGTCTTTTCTTCAATGAAATATACATTAATTAATGAAATACCAGCTTTATATCCACACAACAAATCTTTTAAAAATTAAAACACACTTAAATAAAAAGGCAATCACTATGATCGCATCCATTATTCTGAACAGTTCTGAAAAGGTCTTCCATTATTGGTTATAGCTCTTCTCAATATCATCTCACTTACAATCTAATGGAATTCTTTTATTGGTTTACCTATTTTAATGGCTTTAAAGAAAACATACTGCATTCTAATCAATCATTTCATTAAAATTGAATTCAGTTAACTTTATAAAAATAAAGTAAAAAAAAGAAAAACTCTTAATTTTGTAACTGGAGAAAAGATACCTTTTATTATTAGAATTATTCAGCTAAAATTACTTATTCTTTTTTGAATCCTTTGGTTAATTAGGGTAAGTGACAATTATGCTTTAATGTAATTAGTAATGTAAAACCTGTACAGAACATTAAAAAATTCAGTAAAGATAATAATTACTTTTTTCTGCCTTGATTGCTTTTTAATAAGTAAACACATGAGAATTCCAGGCAGCAATCAAAAACTAGACCACCAAAACTTACCTATTACAGTAATACTCGGGATTCAATAACTAAAGATAAATACCAGAGCAGGCCATAAGATTTTTTGATTAATTCCTTTAGTTCCATTCAATTAGACTAATTCTAATTACTTTATATCTTATATTTATGTAAAAAAAAACTTTACTTCTGAGATAAGAAGTAAACAAGTGTATAAGGATACTAGGCTACGGTTCTCCTCTAGTCTTCACTTCTTCTATAGTATGCTGTAGCTTATTCTTTAAATTATTTTGACCATCGGGATGTTTTGTTTTACATATTATTGTTATTTTAGTTAAGCTTTAGCTTTGGAGGTGAAAACAGCTTTCGGTTTGTTTACGGAATGAAAATTGTCCTAAGGTTATGCAAAAGAACAATCTCAGACAATGAACATTTGTCCGGAAGAGTCTTAGAACATCTGAAGAGATGTAGAAGGTTAAGTATCAACCAAAGAACTTTTACTGAGATATGCAAAACTAGTAATGGCTAGCCTAGAGAAGACGGATAGTGAGAATACTGTGCAACATGTTGGTGATAGCATACAATGATGAAGCTTTCCTGTCAAATGTCCGGTTTTCTGATGAAAGCCATATTCATTTGAATGCATTTATCAAGCGACTACAAACCACTTTCTGGGATTTGAACGGCCAGACATCATTGTAGAGAAACCCTTCCATAGTGAGTGGGTAACAATATGGTGTGCAGTGTCTGCAAATGGTATCTTGGGCCCTTATTTTGTTGAGGATGATCATGGCAATGCAGCGATTGTGAACCACATGGGGTACAGAGAAAGCATTCTCACCCCATTTCTGGAGATCTCATTAGATTCTGCCTTGCATTTCGTATGCAACGGTTACAGCAGGATGGGGCCATTTGCCACACAGCGAGGGACATGCTTCAGTCGCTTCATGTGAATTTTGGTAATTGCGTCATTTTCCGTGGAACATATCAATCTCATTTACTGAATGCTTACATTTGGGCTATGCTGAAGGAAGCCATTTTCTGAGAGAACCCACCAGCAACCATTGGTGACTAACGTCAAGATTGTGACTTGAATCAGAGGAATGAAGCAACCTCTCTTAGGGACATATTTGAGAATCTATTGTGAGCATTACAAGTACTGCCTGCAATGCAATGGACAGCATATCGAACATATGTGCTATGCCTCAGAAAATATAGGAATTGACTTCCATGAACTGCAAGCTTCCTCTACTGTTTGTTTTTCTGGAGGCCACAAACCTTTTTTGCACATAAATATGTCAGTATTGTTTGTTTTGGCACTTATTGTAATAAGTATTTATTTCAAATTATTAAGTTTTTTATAATTCTCAATAGGAGGAAAACAGAATCGAGTTCATTTCTATAAATCAATTATTCTTCAAATAAAGCATATTCATTAGAAATTTGCAATGGAACAACCATGTCTATACAGTGCCATAATTTAAACTAAGACTGATACTGACGGAGTAGTTTATATTAATTAATAAAATCAATCAAAAGCCAAAATTCATGTCACAGTTTTCAGTGATTTTTAATATAATAAAGAGCTCCAGCTACTTTTTTAATAGAAGACATTAAATGAATGCATACACAGGTTGCATTCACTGAGCTAGTCTTAAATATATTACATCAAATCAGCTCTGGCTTAACCATGGTGTCTCACTGTACAGTGACCGGAAAAAAGTTGAATTTTTAACTTGACATATAATTCTAATATCTTTCATTCAGCTGTACAATATCAATGTAACAAATTTTACTGAAAACTTCCCCATAATTTATATTCCGTATATTAACGAAATTGTTTCAAAATCTTTTGTCAGTCATGGTCCAGATTCCTAGAATGTAGCTGAAAACTTAGGCAAATATTCACTTTAGGATACAGCACATTTGTATAAATATTAACAATTAGTGCAGAGGTCTGGACAGATGAATATCTTTCTTTAATGCACATAAAATTTTTGTGCCAAACAAAATAATTATATTCAGTCTACTTGAAATGGCAAATATAAATTTGTCAATTTAAATGTGCTTAGTTGTGTGGCATTTATCAACATCGAATCGTTAAAAAATCATTATATTAAAATACTAAAAAAAGGAAGTCGTCTCTTCCTTATATCTATTTTTTTTTTTTTTTGCTCTCATTGCTAAAGTTTTCTCTTTTTCTAAAGTAAAAAGAAATCAGTATTGCAAGTGGTTCATTTGATAGAAGAATTAACCAAAATTTACTTACAAGGCAATACCAAGAAATCCTTTAAGAGGTACAATTCCCCAGACAATTCCCAGGATAATGCCAAGCAACTGCCGAGCCCAGTAAATCACATCGAGGAACTCGTCCTAACAAGAGAAACAAATTAGCAAAAGGATAAATTAATGTCTCATTAATTTGACAACTAAGATAAAATTCTACATGACTTTTGGAATGTAGGAAACACTGTCTTAAATTAAGAAAATTCCAAACAGTGGGAAAAACTACAATACTCTTATTAATGAGGAGCAAATTTTCTAAAAATCTTCTCTGAAAAACCTTTTCTTTTTTAAATACAAGACTTAAAGAATTATCTTTATTTCAATGAATAATAATTAGTCATTAATTTTTTTAATTGAATATGGATAATAATTTTAGATTATTTCAGATTTTAGTTTTTTATAAAAGTTATTTTTATTATTATTAACAACAACAAGTTAAATAAGTGTTAAAGCTTTTATATTTTTCTGAAATTTAAAATGCAGGAATGTTTTAAAATACAATTTTTTTTTTAAACAAATCAGAAATTAAATACTTAATAAACTTGTAAGTATCTGATTATACGTTTACATTGCCAATTTTAATTAAAACAGAAATAAAATATATATAAAAAATATTATTGCAGATTTCTACACCAGGCAGTATAATACTATTAGCAACTTGTACAGTTCAATTTGGGTCACATGTCTAATTTTACATTTTGTTCTGGGGTATTACTATTTTTGAACTCTCTTTCCAATACTTGAATTTCACAATTGGAAGTTTGAAATAAAACAAATTCTTACCTAACAAAGTTTAATTAACCTGGGAGATCAAGAAATAGCATTAGAAATTCCAAAATCTTTTTCTACAATTTGATAGTCTTACATTTATCATTTGATTCATTCTTTCTTTCTTCAAGAGCAGTATAAAGAATGAATCGAATGATAAATTTTTATAGTTACTTTAATTTTTATCCCCAAAGTTTTAAAATTAAAAAAAAAAAAAAAAAAACTTTTACTGAATTTAATTAATTTAAATTTGCTTTTTAATTTATTAACTTATTTAAATCAGATAAACACTGCAGTTCAAATGATCAGGTAAATCTTTTAAAAAGAAAAAAAAAAAAAATGCATTTTTTTTTTCCACTTTAAAAAGTAATTTTTTTATTTTAATTAAAATAATAATCAAATGTAAGTCAAGTAAAGTAACCTTTAAGTCAATTTTTATAAAATTTAAAATAAAATAAAAATATGTTTTGTCAACAATGAACCTATTTCATACAGTGTAAAGCTATTCCTTCTTATATCAATTGCAACCTCAGCAAATATAACAATAATGGTGAATTTAGAAATTACAGCAGCATTATAATTTTCTATCAAGACACAGTTTCATATATAAATATAAAAACATATTCTTCTTTTTGCAAATCTTCCTTAATAATTATAAATATTAAATAGCCCTTTATAGAATAAAGAGCTACATCGAAAAACAAAACATCAGAATGATCACAGATATTTAAGATAATTAACGTTTTAAATACTAAATTAGTATGTATCACCTGTATAATTACCTAAATAATAACAATATTTATTATTCCAGAGTGAATATATCTACACAAAATAAATAAACTCTGCTTGACAAAAAAATGAAATCCTCATTCATGTATTATAAACTATCTATTTAACAATTTCAGATCATATCATATCTACTGATTCATTATAATAAATTCCTTTTCTCTAGTTAAAATTGTATCATCCCAGTAGAACATCTTTCATAATCTATCTTTTAACAAGTAACTGAATGGAAGTAATTATATGGTTATACTAATATTTTCACTCTTATGTTAAGACTGAAAATAACACTTGTGACTTAATAAATCTACTAATATAGCTGTATAAATCTACTAATATAGCTGAAAGAGATCATTTCCCGTATAATACTGAAAATATTTCTTCTACTTTAGAAACAAGTGGCCTTCAATATTTGGAAAACAGAGGTAAGTAAACTGCCTGTATTTCTCTTTGAGATTTGAATTATACCAGTTAATGTCTTTCTTTTTTGCCAGGTTAACTTTTGTGCTTCCAATTGCTATTTTTTATTAATTGTTAAAAATGTATCAAGTATATGTTTTATTTTTGTTTTCCTTCTTATTTAGGAAAGTTATTTTAATGGGTTTGAATTTTAAGAATCACTACATGATTAACTTTTCTCATTTTTATCCTTTAAACATTGTATTTTAAATTATCAGCACAGAATATACTTGTACAAAAATGCAAACAGCAGTTACAACTGATTTCACATTAAAGATGCAAAATTATTATTCATGTAATTTTCAAAATATAGTTACTAAAATTTCCCAAAGCAAAAGTATTTCATTCAGTCTTATAAAAATAACAATTAATTTAATTAGAAGTAAATGAAAGCAAAATCCAAGGAATTTGTAGGATGATTAGTAGATTTTAATGGCGCAAAAGCATCGGTGGCTAAGCTGTGCCAAAAGTATAGGAGAGAATAAATCGTTTTGTTATTATTACATTAGCTGAGAATTTAAATTTTACTTCGATTTATCTGCTTTTTGTAATGGGGGGGGGGGTTTAAAAGCAAAGGGTTATGATGTAACGTATATTCTAGAGAATAAGTCATTTATGTTTAATATTTTCAAAGTCTTTTATTAATTATTTAACAAAGGATTAGTATAAAGTAGCATTAGACAGTTACTTCAATTACCAAGTAACAGTTTTTCATATTTTTACTTATCGTCCATTTTTTATATTATTTTTTATAAATGATACTATATCTTCTACTTCTAACCGCCTCAATTTTTGGTTTCTTAAAAGTGTTTTATTTTTATTTTTATTTTAATAAAATAATTAACATATTAGAATAGAATTAATGGTTACAAAGATGGTAGTGGTACTGCAGTTTGAAAGTTATATAATGAGGTAAGTGGAATGGGGAAGTATCTAATCGGTGTAGACACTGGAAATATCTTCTACAAATGTTCAGCAGTAAAATTGATCAACAGATTAGATTTGTTAGGCTAAATTTATGCTATTTTCATCTTGTGATATAATCGCAGAATTTCCTCTCATTATTACATTAATATAGCTCAATTATTTTAACGAAATCTGCAAGTTCTACAAAACATATTCATACTTAGCATTTACTAGGTGTTTTTTTTTTGTAGATTTACCTATTAGGCCTACTATCTCGCGGTAATATTATGTAGTGTTTTGCAAGACGTCCCTTAAGAAATTGCTTGTTCAGGAAAAAATAATTACCAATGTAATGTCTGACTGTGAGAGAAAAATTTATGTATGTTTGTGTGTGTATAGAGATGAAATTTTTCTGCTAGTCGATTTTTTTTTTAAAAGGTGTTATAAGAAATTATTATATTATAACATTTATAAAAAATAAAAAAATAAAAATGCCACATTAACTGAATTGGCCGGAGTCGAAAATTGCATTATTCATTATAATCGCGTTTGTTGAAATGATTTTTTTTTTTCGCACTATTTCTTTAACCCGAGTTAACTTTAATGGGTTAATAAAAATGCTAGTAACTTATTAGATTCTAAGATTCTGTACTTCCTGTTTGATAGAAATAGATTAGATAAAAATATAGATGTGAAGGAAAGTGTAGAAAGAAAAGAAAATCTTTTTGTCCAATTGAATCACGAAAACAAAAACAAAAACACACACAAAAAACGATTACATGAATTAACAGTTTGGGTTTTCCCGTGAAATTAATTTAAATCAATTAAGAATGTTCAAATCTGATTAGCCAATCTCGAACCCTATTGAGGCCTCTTTACGGCAGGTAAAGAAAATCCAGGATCAGAAAGCTTTCCAATTGATTAAGTAGCTTATTTTTGAATTTCAAGAATAGCTTTAACCTAAAAATTAAGTTAATAAAAATAAGGTTCAATTAAACATGATTCAAATAATGCAGAATAAGAACTTCCGTGAGGTTAAGACCCCCTTTCACTCCTATTCGATAAATAGATTAAATGGGAAAAGAAGTAGGTACGTTCATGAAAGTTAAACTGTGATATTTGTGAAGACAAATTGATATTCTAAAAAGGTATAGTTATTATAAAAATCTTTTTTACAACCGTGATTGAATGAGAAATGCGGTTGAATGACTTCCTTCAGTTCGAGTTCTCACCTTGTCCGGCCATTCGGAATGAGATGTGAAAGCTCTAACCCAAACGGAAGATAAATTCGATTTTACGGCAACTCCATTCTTATGAGTTTTCTTTGATTGGACCATACTACAAAATTTACTAGCAATGAACACTCTTCTTCCAACTTAAAGACCAAACGTCCGACGACCTCTCTGGATAGTTCATGAATTTAACTGGAGAGGGTGCCACGAGTCAAAATGGAATGATAGTAAAAGGAGAAATAAAAAAGCTATGATTAAAGAAATTTATCAAAAGATGTAACTTTTATAATATTAAATCATTATTATTACATTAATAATTTAACTATTTGTAGAATGTACTACAAAGCATCTTTTGTTTGCTACTCATTTTTAATTTATACCAATTTTGACATGTTCTGTTTTTAAAATTTATAATGAGTCTGTATTTAACAGATATTAAAAACAGTAATTTACAAAAAGCTAATACTAAAGATTTAATATGATTCTAGGGATGGGCGAGTACTCGAGTTTTCGAGTATCTGTCGAGTATTTTTTAATACTCGAAGCAAAGACATATATATATTATTATATGTCTTTGCTCGAAGCTCGAGCGAGTAGTGGAGACTACTCGAAAACGCGAGTCGAATAATTAAAAAGGGTTGAAAATGCCGATCGCTGTTATTTTACAAAAAATGTGTTTGACAAATTAAAAACATACTTGAGTATGTGTTTTTTTATTTAATCCTCATTCTTTAAATGACTACTGATTTAAAATTCGTATAATCACGCAATAAGTAGAATAATTAATTCAACAGTCATCTATATTTTGTTCCCGAACACCGTAGTCGCTGCAGACGGGACAGAGACGGGACCGAGACAGCATCGCAGACTACGCATAGTAATCTTTATCGTATCAGTATCGGTAAAAAAAGTTCATCTTAACGTTGTCAAAAATAAATATGTCCCGATTCTTAACATTACAAAAATTCCAGCATATTCAACAATCCTTCCGTTTGATATCCTTCCGCGTATTGCTAAAAGATTACGATATTACCGAAGTAGTATCGATTCACACCCACTTTAGTATCTTATTTAGTATCGATTCACACCCAAATAAATTACACTTTGTTTCGACCATGCATTCACATTGCCACAGCCAAAGTCCAAACTTTAATCCATTCTAGTTAGTTTTCCCCAGAAATACGAAATCAAGCAACACAACAGTGCTCCAAGTGGTCATAGTATCAGCTGATTCCTTTTGGATATATCGCGCTGTACTTGCCAGACTGAGTTAGTGTAACAGCCAGCCACCAGGATCGCTAGCGTCTCTCGGGAGACATTTATTGAGTTATAATTTACATGTTGCAATTGTAGTTTATTAGGGTACTTTACTTACTTGATTAATTCTAAATGTAATATTAGAATTATATTAGGCCTGCTTAATACTTACCTGACACTATTTTATTTACACTTGATCCTTTTTTTACTATATTTGTATCTTGAAGTATGGTCATTTCAGATAAATTCATCAATTTATTTACGCATTTTAGCATTAAAAGTAAAGTAAAAGAAAAAGATTAAGTCAAAATTTTATAATTTTGAGTTATACATTTGTAGGCCTATATAATTGTAAACCAATATCTTAGAGATAAGGAACATTGTTTGTTTTAAATTTTATAATAAAAACTATTGGAAACTAAGTCTTTTACTTATAACCCGTGCTACTCGACTCGACTCGAATCAAAAAAACCACTACTCGCCCACCCCTATATGATTCCTTAAGTGACTTTCATCCCGATTTGTCCCTTCCCCATTTAGAGAATATTAATCTTCATATGTTCATATTAAACAGAAACTTATCTTAAATACATTATGTCTGAATGATATAATATTCTCACGCTCAAAAATAAAGGATAATTTATTTTACGAACCTACCAATTCTAGGACTGCAACCAAATTGTACTAGATATGTAGCATATCGAACAAAACGATAACTCAGGAAAAAAAGAAACACCAGTGGCTCCAAATAAAAAAAATAAGGTCCTTCGAGCTAAATAATAATGCTCGTTAGTGTCTTTCCAAACATCTCTCACGAAAAAAATTCAATATACTGTATGATGGCCAGTCAAAGTGACGCATGCTGTACAGCCCTTTAGCCTACTCAGTACAAAATTATCAAACTGTTATTGTGGAATGGAGTCCTACTCTTGCACCAAGATTGACCTGAGCTTCTGAAGAGTTCTAGATGGTGGACGAAGTTGTGCAACACATCCGCCGAATGTGTCCCATATATGCTCAATCTGATTTAAGTCGGGAGATCGAGTTGGTCACTCTAAGCTAGAATATCTTCTATTCTCAGGTAGTTATTCACTAGAACAGTTCTGTGAGGGCTTGCATTGTCATCCACAAACAGAAGTCAGGTCCCATTTCACCTCTGAATACCTAAATATATTGTCGCAGAATGACAATGTGGTGTATCTAGTCTATTAGGGTTCATCGTTCGAACACATGGAGAGGAGTAAGTGAATCTAATAAGGCCGTCCCATACCGTTATATCACTTTCCGTAATGACCCATTCAAGGATGTTGGAGGGATGTAATGTAATGTATAATATGGATGGTAAATATATCTAGCACCCCGACCTGAGATCTATTGTACTTTCCCCAACCTTAATCCCTAAAAAGACCAGTAGCTACGGCAAATGCCAGTAGTTTGTTTGTAGGGACCTTAATCAAATCCTTTGGTTCTAAGAAAAAAGATCCTAGGATTTTAAGTCTAAGCGCTGTGAAATATTCACAGTTTCATAGGATGTGTGAAGAAGTCTCATCTTCCGAATGACAACTTCTACAAACAGAATGGTCTTTTAAGCTTAAAAGCCATAAATGCTTGTTAAGACGACAATGTCCGGTAAATAGACCAACAACAATACCAACTTCCTTTTTCCGTAACATTAAAAGCTCTGATTGTTTGGGCCTTGTATTAGCATCTTGGCTTGCCTTTGACCCTCAAGCCTGTGCCATAGCTTGAGCAGTAAGGCTCTCATTTTCTTAAGAAAGATCTTCCTAATCATGTTATTGGATAAACCAATAACAGGTTCAGGACCTATAAAGGTCATTTCCGAGCCTTTCTTAGCGAAGGAATCGGCTTTCTAATTGCTCTAATAACCACTGTGTCCTGGCACACAGAAAAGACGAACCTTATTAAACTGTGCCAGCAAAGACAGAGTTTTGAGGCAACCAAAGACGATCTTAGACGTAAGGCGGCACTGATTCAGAGCATTCAGTGCTGCCTGGCTATCAGTAACAATATAAATATTCTTATTCCTGATGTTTCTGTCCAAACAGATACCGGTACAAGCAAGAATTACAAAGATTTCTGTTGGAAAGACAGTTGTGAGATTACCTAGGTTATAAGAAAAACCATACCCGCCAGTTAGATAATACACACCTGCTCCGGAGCCATTGGCAGTCTTGGATCCATCCGTATATCAAACAGACTCATCTGTGATTACATGAATTGATCCAGAATCTCACTCAGCTCTACTTAGAAAGTGTATACTGAATGGTCTTTCAAAAAAAATAAAAAGGAAGCATTTTATCAGTAGTCATTTGAAGAGCAGACTCCTGACTCGATTGCTGCGTGTAGAGCATTGTGTGGCTACTTGCTGAATGGGTGTAACACCACTCTCCTGCAGTCTTAAGCCTTAAGGCTCCCAGAGTGGCTTCAGCCTCAATATGTAAATGTAGTGGCAAGAATCCCAGTAGCAATTCCACCACAGCAGTGGCTGCGGTCCTCATTGCCCCTGTGATACCAATGCACGCTATTCTTTGCAGCTTATTGAACTGTTTTAAGTCTGACCCTTGGCCACCATACCACCGCAGCATATGTGAGAATGGGTATAATGATCATAGTGTAGATCCAGTGCATAACCTTTGGGTTAATACCCCAGGTTTTGCCAATAGCACCCCGACACGACTAAAAGATTCTTTTTGCTTTCTAAAATGTTGGAGGGATTGTGCCGTGTCCGAGATTCTCTCCAGATGAAGATATGACAGTAATCACTCTGCTGATTCACTGTGAACTCTTCCGTAAACAAAACATATCCTCACTGGTCTTCTATCCAAGAACTATATTCTCTGCACCAGGATAAATGGATCTTCAGTCGACGGAATATAATGTGACATCTTGAAGGCCTGCAGGCATATAACCCAGCTCTCGAAATCGTTTGTACACACTATGCCTGGGAACTGTCCTCCTTGTCTCTTCTCAAAGGTGCCCTGCTGTCAATCCGCATCGTCTGGTAGTTAGTGACACGTAACGGTCATGTTCTGCCGTTGTAATCCTTATTCGTCCTGTGCTGAAGCATCGACTGACATTTCCATCCTGTACCTGTACCAGACTTTAGAAATGGCATTCTGTGGGACACCGCCTTTTATTATCAACATCATAAATCGGCTGAGCCATATTCTTGTGGTTAAAATCACTGTCGCGTCAAAGAAAAGCAAACATTCTATATCCTGCAACTCTGATATGTCTGATTTAAGACCTGTCTAGTGCTGATTGATGTTTGTAGTACTGACGGCAATACCATATGCTGCTAGAGGAATAAATTGCCTTTGGTTTTTCTAACAGAAGTATGAAGTAGTTTCATAGTGCAACATTTTTCTGTGATTCACAATTATCTTTAATTTTTGAGCGTGATTTTGTATTGGGAAGCGAAGATTTTTTCATGACATCTAATGAAGAGAAAGAGAAGCCGATTGGTAAAATGACCAACAGCTGTATATCTTTTCACGAACAACCTTCAGGAATTTACTCATTTGTATATTGGTGCTAAAACAATACAAAGTTCATAACAGAGTTGTTATTCGTGGATATGTAATATTCTAAATGATCTTTATCAAATATATCGAAACCTGTTTATCATTTTTGGTAATGAACGAATGCCAGTCTATTTTCCTTTGGATGAATTTTAAACCTAAGAAATTCATTGTGTTAATCACTGTGTCTGAAAATACAGTAGTTATGCTCCTCTTATATTTAAATTTAATATTAATTATTTATTTATTTTTAATTTAATGTTAATATGGAGAACAATTCCCCGAGATGACAAAGGCTTATATCAGATGAATATGTTCTGGCTGTGGGATAATACTGAATGGTTACCGGATGTTTATGTTGATAGGAGAAGATATTTAGAAGGAAGTCCTACGAAAGAAGATGGTTGTTAGCAACAACCCCTTTGGGAATAACTTGGAGGCAATCGAAATATAACCTCTTAGAACTCAGGTGTTTACAGGTTTTAAAAATTGCAAACTGTTGGAGTTAAAAGAAGACTGAGAATGAAGTGGTTCCAACGGTGATTTCCGTCGAATTTTAAGATTCATCTAATAACTAACGGCTACGTAGTGTGTTTAAGATTTGGTATCGGAGGGAACTACTTGAGTGATGTATTTGATCTTCGTTTCGATTCATGAGTTCAATTCGATTCCAGGTTGTTCTAAAGTTTAAGGTAATGTTTTCTTTTACCATTCGTCCAGATGGATTTGTGTGATTGGACCATTGAGACTTTAAGAACGCTAATTAGTTAAGAATAATTTGTATCTTTACAATCAGAATACTAGAAATAGTCCAGCAAATCAAGAAGTTGAATAACTTCCATTAAATAGAAGGAGAACTTGACTTGTTTATATATATTTTAAAGCATTTATTTTCTATTTCCTAATTACTGATGTTCTGTTTATTTTTAAATTCCTTTCCGTTGCAGCCGTTTAATTAGTCAATTTAATATGCAGTGCTGATAACTTAAGCCTAAAGGACAGTTAGGAACTAAAGATTACCATAAGTGAAATGACTATTTCATTGCAAGCTTAACTACAATTTGTTAATACAATTTAATTATGGGCCCAGAACCACTATTCAGCTTAACTATTCAGCTTAACTATTCAGTGCATATTCCTTGATGCTAGTTTAGAAGATTTATAATGTTGTAGTACATTATAATGGTTTTATTTATCTAGAAAAAATAATATTTTATTAATTTCATCAGACTTGGATTTTAATTCCGAACAGTGTTCGATTTTATGTCAGGGATATAACTTTAAGTAAATCAAGGACATGAGCTATTTATTTTACTCTGCAAACACCTTAATTGAAAGTTTGGCTAATGGGCGAATCATTATTTAGTAATTTCCACAATAACAAGGGAATTCTACATTCTTAATTTCATTTCAATTTGGTTACTGAAACTAACTAATGCTTGTAAATGTAATGGATAGGTTGGAATCTCTGTTGGCTCATGGGTGCACAGAAAGTATAGACACTGACGTTTCTACGACCATTTGGGTACAATTAGATTGGTTGGTCAGCTTCGCTTGCTTTAACCATCAGGAAAGAATTTTATTTTACACTGAATAAACCGTCTGGAGAGGAAATAACTTGGGAAAAATCTTTGACCACCTCCGGGAATTTAAAACGACTTCTCCAGCCTTCAGTTCATTGCCTCTACAACTGAGCTACCGTCCCATTTAAATATAATATACTTTAGAAATTAATTTTTTTAGCATTCATTTTACACTTTTATGTTCTCATTAATTTAGTAACTTTATTAAATACAAATCTAATCTGGGGCCAGCGAATGAGATAATGATTTAATATTTTAAAAGAAGAAAAAAATACATGATTTTCTTTACATCAGCAGAATTTTATCAAAATCCCAAGAATGCTGATTTCTTTACGGAACGAAATAAAATTCTGGACCTAGAAACACTTTTAAGAGCAATGACGTAAGCTAGGGATTCATACAACTTTCCCTTTTTTCTCCTAAGTACTTTTTCAATTCTAAAAGTTTTCCTACTATAGTTGTCGCAATGAACACATTGGTAAAACCCTTTTCGTCAGATGATTCATCCAGTCCAATTGCACAGAGCAATCCATGGAGGATAGGGTATCGAAAAACAGATCCCTTATCTTATACTCATGGATGTATCTTTGTTTTGTAATGTCAAGTGAAAGTGAACTACTTCATGAATCCGCTCTTAAGAAAGAAAATTAAAAAATAAAATAAAAAAGATTAAATTTTAAAAACTATCTCTTCTATAAAAAAAAAAGGGGGGGTCAAGTTTAGTTAAAAAAAATTACAATTAAAGCTCTTCAATTGGTAAGGAGGTGATAATGTTGATTCGATATTTACAAAACTTTTAATTTTTTAACTTAAAAAATTTAATTTAATTTATTTTCTTAATTAAGAAAAATCTTCAGATCTTTTCAGTTGATTATGAACATTTATTGATTTTTAATTGTAAATACGACGACTCAATCATCACTGAATAGTCTCGTCTCCACAAATATTAATTTCTAAATTTTCCAATAGACGACGCAATAAATGGTAAAATTAGAAACTTTTATAGAAGAACGATTTAGTATTAATCCTTCATGTTTATATTTTAAGATTTATTTAAGAAGTTTTTCTTCTTACGTAAATTAACTGGAAAATTATTTGTAAATCCAGCTGGAATATTATCTTTGCTTAATACTTTTTAAGAGAGAGTTAAAATAAAATGAAACGTTTTAGGCTGGTAAATTGTATGTAAATAATCTCTATTAATAATTCTCTAGAAGTAAGGTAGATGTTACTGTTAACGAAATTTAAATAATTTTATGTCTGCTTTTTATTTGTGCATCGAACTTCAGATTTAGAAACTATAAGTTTACGTTCCTTAAAACCTGTTCAAAAATTGAAATGGTAGCATCAGAAATTTATCGGAACATGAGAATTCTTTTGATGAAAGTGTAATCTCATATTAATTCATAATTTTAATAAAAACAATTGAAAACATAAGTTTCGTTTGTAACTTATGGTTCGTCACTTGATCAAATCGTTTCTTAAGATAAAGACACAAGGTAATTAATGCTTTTAGACAGTGTCAAAAGCAAAGTGGCCCCATAATATGCACAATTGTATAAACAAAATAATAAAAAGCAAGAGCAAATAAATGCAAGACCGTTCCTTTATGTTTTACAGGCAAGCTGTAACCTAGGGACCGCTAATACAATGCTTAGTGCATCATTTGGATATGTTAAAGAATTTATGAAACAATAAGTTTGTAAATATAAACAATGACGTCGTGTTGGTAATTGCTAGTATTATGTATGAAGCATCATTATTATTACTCTGTTAATTGTTATCATTATTACTAACACTGCTACGGAAAACGTTAATCTGGGGGAGGGGGGGTCAGGGAGTGGTCCTACAGGTCTGATTTTTTTTTTACGAGGTCACCTACTTTTGGATGCTGAACAGAATGGTGAAGGTTTCATTCTAATATCTCTAACCGTTTGACCGCTACAGAGTGTGACATACAGTGTGACAGACAGACAACACAAAAGCAATAGGGTTCCCTATGTTAACTGTAACACGGGACCGCTAAAAACAAATAAACATT
The DNA here is from genome assembly GCA_023159025.1 of Thereuonema tuberculata. NCBI lineage: Eukaryota > Metazoa > Arthropoda > Chilopoda > Scutigeromorpha > Scutigeridae > Thereuonema > Thereuonema tuberculata. Next base: position 28,993,032 of record JAFIDM010000007.1, on the reverse strand, counting down.
AATAAAAAATATTCTAAGTAGTAGAACTTTTTGTTCATTCAATTAAATTTGTTATGTGATGGTAAACTTCAAATTAGAAAACTAACATACAGCTGAATTATAAATTATGGATGGTCCTGTGCTACTATATTAATACTGTAATGTAGTATATAGTGGCTTTTTTAAGATTCTTAAAATAAATTATTAATGAATTACTATTCGAGTACATACCGAGTCAGCCAAAAAAAACGTGTATACACTTTAATAGGTGTTCTGTTGAAGCGTGATACATTTTTTTGGCGAACTCTGTAGTAGTAGGCCTATAGGGAAACGTTTTTATATCGAAACAAAATGTGATTTTAACATAGAATTCATGTAGAAAAAAGCACTAATTATTATATAACGGTAGAATTGTAGAGAAAAAGGTTCTTATTTTAAGATGTTAAGAAACAAACACAATGGAAATTGTAGCAGATTGATTGTTTCGAAAGAGTGTGAAAATTGCAATTTACCATCAGTGGTTGGGACACTGTAGTTGGGACAGACGTTCTTAGGATAATTGAGAAATATTGACATTGAAGAGTAGACTGGGAAATTTGATTGAGAACAGAGGGCTTTGGGGAAATCATCTCATCACTTCTTGAAGAGATTTTCTTATGATCAAAGGGACAGCGACCCATCGGGCTTATGTGATAACCCCATGGTGAGGGCGTCTTTGCACACACTTCAGAAAGTACATGCTTTTTTTTATTCAAATGTTTATTTAACCATTTGACTGTAGCAGATCTAGTAAATTATGTTACTGTAGGATTTTAAATGTTTATAAATTTTCTATATATATATATATATATTTATTATATTTTCTATATTTTATATTTTAATTTTCTATATTCACTACTTACCTAACCTTGCTAATATATTCTTTCGCTTAGGATTTATTTACAGTTCAACGCTGCTGCCTTAGGAGTGTAATACTTACTTTTTTTTTTCTTTTTGCCTCTTTATAATAATTAGTGGTATCACTCCATTTTATAACTAGATAGAAAGATTAAAAAAATATATATATTTTTCGAGAAATAACGAAGAATTTAATTGGATAATTTCTTGATAATAATTGATAATAAAAATTTTGTTTACTTTAAAATTTATAAACGGGAAGCAGAGAAGTTGGGTATTTACCCAAACATCAAGCCTTGAATGCGTGAAGACATCTTTACATGAAATAAATATTTAGTAGATATTGATTACAGCCAGGGACGTCGGAGCTGGGGGGCAGAGGGGTGAGTTGCCCCTCCACTTTTCTGAATAGGGGAACAAATACTATCTTTCGACTCCCCCCCCCCCCCCCCCCCACTATCAGTATAATAAACGATTTCAAATAAATGGGAGTTCCGCTTCGTCAATATAAAAAGTGAAAGTGTATATAAGCAAATTTTCTTAAATCAGTTTAGCTTAAAAACACCAACAGCATCTTCATTTTATCGCAGTTAGAATCCGTAGCCTGTTTTTTTTTTTTTT
>JAFIDM010000007.1:28970208-28991135 GCA_023159025.1 Thereuonema tuberculata | reverse complement strand
TTCCAGGATGTCACTTGGTAAACAATTTGGTCTCACCCATTATTGTTTATTAATAATTCAATGCGCAGATTGAATTTTTTATCCTTTAAAAAAACTCTTTGACGTCATTTTCTCACTAATATTTCATTAGTGAATTTTTTATTGTTTATATTTATGCTTTTGAGGCACCACTGCGATTCCAACAAAATTATTCTTTCATATAACAAACTATATAAACAAATAAACTTAGTTGAGAATTTTTTGAACATTCAGTAAATTGACTACATTGAAAAGAGAGGCCTTGTATTGGTTAATGTTAAAAGCAATTCAATTATCTGTTTATTTATTTCTGTTTTCTTATATATTGTTCAGAGCCGTAGCGAACCCAGGATTAAGGTTTGAAGGGTGGGGCTAAAGACGCTGTAAAAACCCATTTAGATGTAATCCTATTTATAAATAAATCGTTTCAAAGATCCCTTTCCAAAATAATAAGATACAGACATGTCAGTGCTTTAATGAAGGTTTTCTTCTTATGTTTTCTTTATTTCTTTTTGTTTTTCTTTTTCCTTTTTGTTATTTTGGTTCTGGTGAGAGGCTTCAGTTCTCTTCCCCCCCCCCCCCCGGGAGTGCGTCACTGGTTCAGAGGGAAAACCTTCACTTCAGTCAGTTTTTTTTTGTTTGTGAGAAACTGACGATGTTTATGTGTTGATCTCTCAACTAAAAAGCCTTATATTAACTTAATCTTTGCTAAAAATAAATAAATAAATGAATAAAATAATAATAGTATATAATAACATACACTCTATGACCAAAAAAAAAAAGCAAACGATGCACTGCAGAATGTTGTTGAACAACTGTGAAACTTAATGTACAAATACCTCATGAGTAGACGTATGCAAGCTGTAAAAAAAAATCGCAACCAATGCAGTGGCGTAGCGTGGCGGGGCGGTCCTTCCCGTGCGGCACTTTTTGGGGACGGCAAAATTTCACAATAAATAATAATAAGATCTTGTAATCTGAACTAAAAAGTTGAACCATTTCTTTTCATATTTTTGTTGATCCCCTTTATTTAAGTGAGTGTAGTCATCTCGCTCGCTCTAACGACTGGCAACACCGTCTGTACTAACCGAAATTGACGAACAGGACTCCAAGCTCGAACGAGTTCGACTATGGGCTTTCATAGCTGCCACAGGCGAGAATTTGACCTACGACCCGGACGGCTGAACCTACGCTACGTCATTGAGCCAATGAATGCAGAGGGCGGCATCACGGCGCATTTGAACCGCGCATTCTGGATGGCTTACAAGTAGCGTTTCTTGCTTGTTTCCGAATGTTTTTGTGGTTAGATGCTGTTCTGTAGCCGCTAGCGATGCCACGATACACCACCGACGATCGTATCAACAACGGAGTGAATTTGACAGGAGGGTATCGTGGGCTTGAAAGAGTCATATTGGACATATCGTTCTAACGGCTACCACTTGGGTCGCGGTGATGTTGTTGGTAGCAATGCTCATCGGGCCTCAGGACACCAACAGTTTCCGTAAATGCTATTCAAGGAGAGGTAATGGCATCTCCGGAGCCTGTTGTGTCACGCAATGCTAGCAGAGGCTGGATTGAATCCATTATGAAAACTATCACTGGCTCCGCAGCATCGTCATCACCTCCTGCAGTGGTGTCGCCCAAGAGCAGCGTTGAATGTAACTGATTGGGGCCGAATAGTGTTCAGTGATGGATCTAGATTATCACTTGGAGCCTATGACTGCTGAATACGTGTGTGGAGACACCAGGCCAGCACGCTTCACACCTAGCATAGTCGTTTGGGGAGTCGTTGTATATGATACCCTTTTACCCTTAATACTGTTACAGCACAACGTTACGTCCAGGATACCCTGTGACCTGTCGTTCTGCCTATGCTGCGAGGTCTTCCAAAAGCCTTTTTCAGCAGAATAATGCCCTACCGCATTTGCCGAATATCTGTGAGTGTCTACTGTTGTTTCGACACTTCCTTGGTCTGCCAGATCACCAAACCTATCCCCTATGGACAGTGGCATAGCTAAATGCTCTGGCGTTAATTTCTTTCCATCCTCTTTGAACATGTGTTTCATCGTGATCTCACTAGTTTTCCAAGTGCATCGTTTTCTTTGTCATTGAGTGTAATTCCTTCAGCTCTTATAACAATCAATTTATTCACTTTCTCTTCTTTGTTTAGTTCTCTGAATCATTTTCACCCACACTGTTTATTTGTCTTTAGAAAGAGGATTGGACGTATCCTTTTATCAATAACTAGGCCTACTGCTTTTTTTTTAAATTTAATCCTTAAATCTAGATATTTTTAAATTGATTCCTTTAACTGCTGACAAATTCAAAAACTGTAATTTAAAGATTTTTTAAGATCTGTTACCAATCAAAATAGTTAGAATTTTGATCTCGAAGTATTAATCGCAAAAGCATGTGAAAAATGAATATAAAAAATAACTCAACATAAAAAGAAAATTAGTACAGATACCGCATTTTTTTTTTTAACAAAATACAACGATTATTACATTAAAACTGCTTTATTTGTTAGATCGCCTAAGGAGTGTTTTAATAGATAGACAGATAGATCATTTATCATTTCATCTGTCCATTCCTCTGTCGTATTAACCTTCTAAGAAAAATAAAGTAAAACAAAGACCATTATTTTATTATCAAAACAGAGACTCCTAAAATGTATTTATTAATTTATTTTTAACAGTTAATATAATGACACAGAAAATGACAAGTGAAATAAATAAATAAAATGATATATTAGCATTGACTGAGAATATTCTCGAAGCAATTCGCAGGTGTTTCATGGGATCCCTGCTCTTTTTCTTTGTGACCCAAATTGCTGCCATTTGACTGCATTGTAAATAAACACTCCATGAACAGGAATATTTAAAGCTGTAAAAACATGTTGTGAGATTGTAAAGACTGTAGGGGTTGCCAAGGCAGTTGTTTTCTGAAAATCCCAATTTGTGAATTTAATCCAAACTAAGTTTTGATTTTATTTCCATGCTTTATTTTCAATTCCTTAATATTTCCTGCATTTAGGTTGTGAATAGGTTTACGAACATCTCTGAAAATTCGTCTTAAGATTCTTCGTTTAAATTCTAAAATTATTTATTAAAAAAAAATAGACAATGACGAAATTACTGAGTCTCTTTATTAAGGAAGAAGAAAGGTTTAATAAAAGATTTTTGTTCTTAAAAACTGTGACAAGAGTAGAGCTTGTTCAGTCAATTCATTTAAATTTTCTACTCTAGAAAGACAAGGACCGTTGATATTTTCTACAGACCTTGAAGTGACAGCTGCTATTTTGGTCGTAATGTCAATACCTTTCTGTTCATTAAGAATGAATCGAGCACTTACTCATTTTGTTTTATTTACGGCTGGAGAATGTGTTCTTTCGAAGGCTAAGTGACGTAATAGGATTTCAACAGTTTTTGGTATTGAAGATCAATTAGAAACATGGATATTCTGTCACATTGAAATTAATTAACTTCAATTAGTTAACAAATTATGGAATTTTAAAATTGTAATATTAATAATAAAAAAAAATCTACAAAATGAATTGTTGGAGTGAAAACAAATTGTAAATAAAAAGATCTCTAAATTAGTGAGTTGGAAATCAATCAATCGTGTTCCCCTTGTGTGGATCAATTCCCTGGTTCGTCTAATTATTTCTAAATTAGACTTTTCATTTAACAAACGCTAAAGAGATTATAATGTTGAAAAGAGTTCGCAAGTTAGAAAAGGTTAAAACTGCTGATTCAAACCCTGGCTAGACCACAGCATTGTGGGGGTGGTTCCTCTTTCACTACTTTACGAATTGCTCGATCTGCTTTAGATCGACTTTCTACATCTCACTGCTTCGTTAATCTTATCACCCTCCTCCTCTTTTGTATTTATTAATGAGAGTCGAATAGAAGGTTTTTCCTTTGATTTAGATAAAACAAAGATCTCAGCAACTACATGACCGTGACCAGTGTCCGTGGTATTGAACATGTTAAATTACAGTAGTACGCCTACGTGGCCCTTGGATTCGCGGGAGGTAAAGCTCCCGGCGTTTCCTGACCAATGGGACATCGGCGTTTCCATAGAAGGCTGGGTAGACCTCGTCTGCAGGAGAATTCAGCTTGAAAAGATCCCTGACCACCGCCGTGGATTTCAACCCTGCTCTTCCAGCCCGCAGTCAAGCGCTTTACCATTTGGCTACTGGACTAACTAACAAACATAAATATTTAAAAAGAAAGCAGAGCTTAGAAATGCAGATAAGCATATGGCTTTTTTACTGAATTTATGCAGCCATTAAATTCCTTTTGTGCTTGCCGGAAGGCAGGTCAAGGAACTTTTGTATTTTATATCTTGTTTAATTTTTGGTTAGGATTTCTTCGGTGGGAGGTCCCATTCCCGGGTGTGAGAACTGGGATACTAACACCTTGCGCACTTTCTGAGTTGTCATCAGGGGAGTTTGGCTGCTGAGGAGTCCTAATGAGGACGAAACGGTCCGTCCCAGTCTCTTCCCGATGACAACTCAAGGTGCGAATCCTAACTTTAGCTTTGTGCCGTGGATTGATACTTAATTTTGAATAATTTGAACCTTTCCATTGCTACCAGCAGATACATTGAAAAATGTCATAACTTGAAATAGCAACTGTCTCAACTTTACTATTGGAGTGTTGGTATAAAACACAACTAGCGCATTATTTGATAATTCAACATTATGTAAATTACATTTATTAATAATTATTATTATAAAAGACATTATCAAATCGTATTAGTAAGATACAATAAGGAGGGGGGGGGGCTGCGATACTCCATCAGAACTTTTATAAAAAATATTAGCCCTCAGACTTCCTGAGGCTGTGCAGCTCAAGATGTCTTTGATGAATAATTACCAACACAGCTCATTTTTGAAACTCGCAGTCATTTATGTTGATCGTTAACACAGTCATGTCACTTGAAAGTTGAGAGTGAGGTTTATTTTAAATATCTTAAATATATTTTATCATTATAATGTGCTTCGAAGTAATACATGTGTTGATTACTAACAAGTTCTGTCATATCTGAAAGGTTATAGATAGAAATTAAAGCCACGAAATAAAGACTTCTTATATAAAATACCTAAGAGTGACTGAGAAGTATTTAATAGTTGCTGAATAGTTAGACTCAATATTTGAAACTTTTTTTTCAGGAGAATTTGAAAATTACATTAAGGAATCCATCTTAATAGTTTTGGAACGAACGACGACGCTTGCGATCATCCTCATCGGAAAAAAATAAATCAAAAGCTTTATTTTCTCTGTTGATACTTTGACGTACGTCTCCTTCAGGTCTGAATGAAAAGACAATTTCGTCTTAATTCCTTTTAATTTAGGAAATTGTTTCATTTCCTGTTTTGTTAGAGTTCTGAAGCGATGTTGATTTGAATGATCAAATGTTTCTTTCCACTTTAATCACATTTAGAATTTTCATGTCATTTTATGTTTTATGACATTTTCTATGAAATTACTTAACTATTACTTTTAATTGATTCAATTCCATTTTAATTGATGCCTTCTACGTCCCTACGTCAATGTGTGAAATTGAAGCGTAGTTGGTTTTTTTTTTTTTTTCTATTCTTTCTTTTTCTGATCATTCTTAAAGAACATGAATATTCCTTTCGTTGCTTGACAATAGGAAGATTATTTTTCAATTTGTTTTTGTTCTTTAACACTTTTAAGATTTTTTTTTAAGTATTTCGAGACATACAACTGTGTGGTAGGAATTGCAATTCTTCCGCTTAGCCAAATAACTTCGTCAAACTCTTGAAATCCAAAGGTTTCCCAAGAATCTTCTAGAGAGGAGGGCAAGTGTCCTGGCCCCGGAAGGTCAACTGATTCTACTGTTCTATTTTAAGATATTTGAGATGCGTCTCATGGCAGCGCATCTCCATCAGTTCACGAATCAGAACTGGTTTGTAATAAGTGATGAGAAAGATTATCTCAGAGCGGGAAACTAAACCAAGAGACTTTTATTCCTTCTATTTCACTCTGTTCTTTTAATTGTCTTATTCATCTCAATACATTTGTCTTCTTATGTGATCTTCTGATTTGTCAAATTCCTAAAAATAAGATTTCTTTTAATATAGAACTAAAGAACAATAGTTGACGTACACAAGTTGAAAGAAATAAAAAAAATAAAAATAATGAGGAAGTAAATTACAAAATTTAAAAAATCAGATGTATAGAAATATTCCAATGTTTGATGGGTTTTTTTTTCTGTTTGTCCTATAATTCTGAGACCGTGATACAATATTATTAGATACATCAACCCAGATCATACTGTAATACATATAATTTCTGTATTGCAATATCTCCTTCGTTGACATGTCACTGTTATTTATTTGTTAAATATCTTAGTAATCGCCATTTGGAAATAGATTGAGATTTATATTTTCTTGACATTCACATAACTGCTAAAACTATATTCTGAATAAAATCCATAGATTAAAAGAAACGTAACAGTTGTCACGAAATATCAACATTTCTAAATATCCCCTAAATTTAACTTTCATTGAGATTTCATGATACATAATTCAATTGTCACTTTGATTTAGAAGATAAAGTAATATTCGAAATAGAGAATTAATTCTGTATTGTTTCCTTTCTGAATGTACTCGAATGATGACAAGGAATTCAATCGAGTAAATTTGCTTCTCAGACCCGTCACTCCGAATATTTCGTTATTAAAAATAAAACGTTTTTTAATTCCTTAATTAAAGTCAATAAAAAAGTACCCGTTTAAATCGCAGTAATCTCTACTTCCTTTGCTCTAGTTTCTGTAGAAGAAATGGACCTAAAGTTTTAAACTTTAAAAAAGTTTTAAAAAGTTTGAAACGTGCACTTACAGAGATGTAATATATTATAGTTTTATTTCTGTTTTGTTTTTTTTAGATATTTTGATGTATTGAAGAAAAAATATGAACGACTTTTAATCGAAGTAAAATTAATTACTATATCTTGGGCTTATAATTACTCTTATCTTGGGCTGACAATGTTTAAATACTCTTGTACTCAACGAACATAAAAGAATATTGATCTTGAATTTCATAACCAAGTTTATTCATCTCGTGTTATAATTTAGTGAAAAACACATTTGTATGTTTCCAGTCTAAAATCCTCGAGGCCGCTTTGGAATCGGTTACAGTCAAATACAAATTATCCAAAGACATATCTAGTACCCGTTTTAAGTCATTCTCCTTTTCTTCAAACATTAGCTTACTTTTTATTGAAAGAAGGCAATTTTTATTTTAAGGTAGTAAAACTCCAAGCAAATGAAACAAACATTTAATAACATTAAGAAGTTTATAAAACTTGTGAATATTCATCTGGTCTACAAAATTTCTTTTTCTGACGGTTATCATTGGAAGTCATTCAGTTCTTACTACATTACCAAGTATCAGCATTACGGTTTTTAGTTGAGGTAGAATATTTTTAAGTAGAAGTTTTTTTCTGTGTTTAAATATTATTTTTAATTTCTTCATTCATGTTGAGAAATGTCTCTATCGATTCTCTTAAATTCGTCGCTGAGGGCGAGCTTCTGCATCTAATGCTCCTCTGGCCTGCGCTTGTAATAGGCTAAAAAAAGTGAACATTAAAATTTAAATTTTAATCTACAGGCCAAAATTAATAAGTTATTTTTTTTTCTTTTCTCTCATTGCATTAGAGAGAGTGAAAAGCGATATTTAACAACAATAATTTGAATATAGTCCCCGTGGCTTAATGGATAAGATGTCTGACTTTCTATTCAGGAGGTTGCAGGTTCGATTCCTGTCGCGGTTGTTTCATTGTAGAAATTATTTCTATTTTCATAGGAAATTAAAATTATTATCCTAATACAGAGGAAGTCTGTTACGGAAGTGCGTCAGACACAGACAGATCTGGAAAAATATATAAGAGATTAGTCATCTGTTGGTCAATAATATAGTTTTTTAGTAACAACATTACAAATTCTTCTGTCTACACCTCGTGTAATGATGGAATCGTTAGATTCAGAGAAAAACGTCAATACAGGATGTCTCTAATGTGTCTCTGTTCAAATTTTAAAGGGAGGTAGGAGCACCATGACAAATCTTTCTCATCTATGAATGTATGTTCGCTGACAGCAACCTTCGTTGTAAATGGCGCTGCAATCAGAGATATGGAACACCAAGACAAACCTAAATGAATGGAAATAAGTATGAACAACATGCTTATTCGAAGTTGCGGCCGATGACAGCGTCGAAACATTGATTGCCGTATATTTTGAAAGATTGCCGGCATTTCGCGAACAATTGCAGCGGCAACAGCAGATCTCGCAACGAGGTCTTCATGTGAGTCAATGGGAATCTCGTACATGTCTCCCCAGAGGAAGAAATCGATACAGTCGTTAAATCGAGCCATATTAGTGGCCAGTCAATAGCTCCCTCCAGCACTGGCCGTCAGCAGACATACATTCATAGACGAAAAAGAGTTGTCTTGTGCTCCCTATTGCTCATTAAAATTTCATTAGAGAGTTTTGGTACATCCTCTATATTATTATTTATTTAATTAAGACACATTTTTTTCTCCTTAGATAAGAGCATTATTGATGATGTTTCATTCAAAATTAAATCCAAAAAATATAAAAATTTTTGAGAAAAACAATGCAGTTCTTCGTCAATGAATCTTAGAAAAATAGTGATTCACATTATTGTCCGGCTTTATATGTTTAGTAATATAAGTTAAGTTATTCTTATATTCTATAGTTTCTAAATTTCGAAATTGCAAATGATTGATTGAAATCTTTGCTTTGCCAAACTCGAAGAGGTTGCTTTGAGTTTTGCCCGTTCGATATATATGCCTAATTTTTAAGTTTATTTATTTATTTATTTATTTATTTAAAGTAAAAATCTAAAGCATAAAAAAAGAATATTACAATAAGATAAAAAAAAGCAAGGTCTTAGAATATTGCGATTTTGTTTTTCTAAATTTTTCTAAATTTTAATTTCTATTTTTGCCACTTGTGCCGATGATGACGTGAGGATAAATTGGCCGTATCTTCACAGAAACAGTGATATGATTTTTGTATTGTCATTTTCAAATTTCACATTACTGCCCGGCTTTATATATATATCTATAACAACGAATGTTTCTTTGTTTGTTTGTTCCGTTTGCATTCATAAGATTGCGATGAAACTTTGGTGAGTTGTTGTGCGCACGTTCGCGAAGGTTTCTGAATTAGTAGAACCATTTTACAATATCTGGCGCGCGAGTTTCCGGTGCGACTCGCAGTTTCAATGACCATCAACAAAGCACAGGGACAATCGCTACAAGTGTGTGGACTAAATTTGGAAAATCCACGCTTCACACATGGACAGCTGTATGTGGCCTGCTCACACGTCGGAAAACCTTCTGATTTATTCGTGTATGCACCAGACGGAAAAACAAAAAATATTGTGTATCAAAAAGCACTTCAATAAACAGAATTAAAACACAAACACTTTCTTTGAGTGCCATTGCAGCGCATGCCGGGTACAGCTAGCACGTATATAAAAATGAAAATTCGTCTTTATAAAATATTCCCAAATGGTCCAACTGAAAGATAAAAATTCTATTGATTTTAAAACAACGGTGTTTTGTTGGAATTTCATAGGAGGAAGCATTAGTTATTAGATGAAAAAATATGAAGAAATAAACTAAAGTTAATATATAGTAAATATACTAATTCTTATCCCCGCGAAGATCATACTTCACTTCTATCAACACTTAATTACAAAAGCTATTTCCTTATAATGCAAAAACAAACAAACAAACATCCATTTCAAAGGTTATATTAGAACTGTTATTTGTGAATTTATAGCACGTGAGTGTTTTATTTTCACTTCAATGTCAAAATAAATGCTTACATAAGAGAATTATTTTCCACCAATGATATATAAATGTAAGACATTTGTCTTACACAATTAGGAGGTGAAAGGTGATGTCTCCCAAGGAATTCGCCTGAATACAAAATATGAGTCTCTTAACTTGGTATCTGTTATTTCTTTTTCAAATTTCCTTTTATTTTCCTGTTTGTTATTTTATTTGAGAAATATAAAACAAGAAAGCATTTCAATATCTTTTAAACATTCGTATCTGCTGTTCTCCATTGTTGTGCTTCTTCTTTTGTTCATTTTTCCATTTCTACTAATTCAGAAAAAAGTGTTAAATACATGATAGTCTATAGTTTTCTAACTTCTAGTTTACTTGATTTCTTACCTCTCTCCGTTAACCTGGTTTGTTGCTTCGTGTTTTAATGTTTTTTCTATTTTATTTTTTTTTTAATTCTCTTTATTCTTTTTTTTAAACGTACATTTAGCATTTATAGAAGCAATTCCGTAGATTCGTCGTTCGTATAATTTATTACTTCATAAACTAATGCCTGAACACTATTAATGGCTTTTAGTAGCCTACTCCCAAGCTCGTACAATAAGAACTGAAAACGGAATCCACCCCCAACATCACATAAATCTATTGATCAAGTTTCGTAAAAGTTTTCGAAAACTAACAATAACGTTTGACTGAAGTGTTTTGTTTTTTTTTTCTTTTTACAAACATTCTTTTATTTCTTAGAATTTCTTTTATTTCTGGCCGAAATGTTTTCCAATCGCGTTTTGTTTGACACCAAAAATATTTGTAAAGAAAACAATATTTTTTTTTTTTTTCATTGTCCATTGTTTTAGTTGATAAGAAATGACGAAAATGAATTAACAATCAAAAAGAAATTCATCAAATATGATTTAAAATATTTTATTTATAATTTATTATTTAATAATATATTGAAATAAAATTCAAGAAATAAAAATTTTGGTTTAAAAAAAATTTCGTTAAAAAAGTTCACATTACATGATTTATATAATTTTTTATAATTATTTATATAATTTGTTTTTTAATATCTAATTGGGGTCGTTTAAACAATCAGTACAATGTCTTTTTTATTATTATTTCCTTTAAAAACTTTATAATTTAAATCTGTTTACTTCAAAATAATGATAACTTTGAATTAACATTATTTTTTTAATCGTTTTTAATATTTGCTATGACAAAATCCAAGTTACAGAATAAAAAATAAATAAATTAATGTTATTTTATTAATTAATTTGTCAATTAAATATTTAAATCAATTAAAAAATGTAACAACTTCTGTATTTTTATCAGTAAATGTTTAAACGTCTCATTGGGAAACAATGCACTGTTTATTAATTAGCAAAATTTATTTCAAGAGATTTAATTGACTATTCGAGTTTGCCACCAGGAGGACAGGTGTATCAACCAACCAATCAGCTTTCAGTGGCTGAATGACGTCATTGTTATCGTTGCTCGGGTTTTGTTGTGAAGGCGTTTGTTTTGAGTGGAGTCAGAGCAAAGTCATTCCGATGTTTCGGACGATGCGAAATTCGATATGAACGGCTACCATAACAACTTTTCCCGGTCGAGTGGATATTCCAACGGATACAAATCGAATGAGGATCAGTATTTCGCCAAGTTGGTTCGGGTAAGTGTTTTTTCTTATTGCTATTTACACCTGTAGACATTAGCAGCAGGTGGGATGGGATCTTCACTTCCACGTGAAGAAATTAACTTCCTCGTTGCAAAGCAGCGCGCGAGCGATTGTAACCAAGTGACTTCACTTCGCTTTCAAGTCTTTCAAGAGCCCAGTGAAACATTTCCGGCGTCCGGTTTTTTTATTCCCATTTAAATATCGGTGTCTTATCGCGAGGGGGATGAATAGGTCAACCGCCATGTTGCCTACCTACGTGCGAAGGTAGGTTGTGTCCGAGGGGTTGGAACGGATTTTTAACAAAATCGACCAAACTAAATAATGAAACTAACTAATAATAAATGCTTCTGTTTGTTTAAGTCTTTTATATTAGTTTAATAGTCTAGAAAGTTCTGTAGGGAAGTGAAGAACAGCGCTTGCAACAATTCAAAAAAAATTGTAACCTACCTTAACAAATTCTGCCAACCAAGTTTAAAAACTTCGTTTTAAATGTAAGTTCTGAACTTTATTTACAACCATAAAGTCCGTTATTTTTATTCCAAGCAGACCTAATACGAAAGTGAGGCAACCGCTGACGAAAAATCCTACCTGTGTTCTCAATAGATTTGTGACTATCGTGACCTGTAACTGATTTCGAAGCAGACCACGAAGTTACTACCTAGTGACTAGAAAACGTCGAAGCTTTGCGTGATTATCATTGCAATAGAAGCGGCGTCGGTAGTTTATTCAGAAGAGGACTTGATTCAGGTTTGAAAGATATTGATTCAGTTGGAAAGACTTTCATTGTTTGCAAAAACATCTCAATTGAACGCCAAGGCTTCAACCGCATCCGGTTTGGAAAAAGTGGTTCAGTCAATCGTGTAGAGCCGATCGTGAATGAATTACACAAATGATAGAAATAAACCAAAGGAGAAAAAATTCACCGTAGGAATAGTTAAATAAAGATTCTGATTAATCTTTAGCTATTACTTTTTGATCAGTGAACGAATATATCTCAAACGATTGAGAAAATAACCGAGAACTTGGTGCTAATTCATTGTGGAAATTTTTAAAAATTTGAAGCGTTTCTATTAAAATTGCACGAATTTATGGATAGAAATATTAACGTTACTAGCCTTGTTTCATTTTATCTTTGTGGAATTTATCTACTTTTAAATAAACTAAAAGAAAGAATAGCTTTGTCTCGAAGAGTTCAGTCTAATCAGAATATTAAAGCATTTTTAATCCTTTTGATTAGAATTTAACCCCTCCCCCACTTTTATAAGATTGATTGTTGTAAACGTCACTTTGTAAAAGTAATTTTGTTCTGCATAAACTGTCAAGCGATCGCATTATTGTTTCTATCAATAAAAGTTATTGAAACCGTATTGGATATTTCGATACAGACAATTTGTAGCTGGTTCTGTTTGGAAACTGGTTTTATTGTGAATGGAGACTTGAATCTGTTTTCTTCATTACTAATCCATGTCTTGTACTTGGGTTCCCACGACTGTCTTGACTTGGCTTTTGTTTGCGACCATTTCCTGTGGCCACTGCTTTCCGCTTGGCTACTTGGGATTACCGCCATTTGATGCACTTCACTCACCGGTCGTCATCGCTAATAAATCACCCTACGATCTTCTTCGACATTCCTGTTATGCAATCTGTCGATGACAGCGTCGTAGTTTGAAAAAGAAGACACAAATAAAAGTTAATCGAATACAACACCCCCACAAGACAAACATTCAGTTATTTTCCTCTGAGTTCATTAGAGCGAGCAAGGATTAGGCAAATGTCTCAATAAAAGAATGCAAATTTGTTAAATACGTAATTACTGAATAATCCTTAAAATTAAATGGTTTCTTAAATATGTCTGGATTTAACGACTTTTATGGATTTGTAACTATTTATTTAATAGTACAGTTTTTATTTGATAAGATCCTATTTTTAAATTAATTGTAACGGTATGAAAATTAGACAACTCTTCCAAATATCAGAAAACAGATTAAACGGAAAAAGCTCACGTTTTGTTTTATATTATTGTTTTGTTTAATGTTTAAAATTGGGCTATTGGTAGTGTTTAATTTATTTGTTGTTTTTGGATATTTTCACGTTTTGATTGTTTTTCACATTTAAATTTGATTCATTCTATTGTTGATCGTTTTTAGAAGGAGAAAAGTAGTTTTTCTCTTCTATGTAATGTCCCTTGTTGAGATATTACATGGAATACAGATTGTTGAGTAAAAAAAAATCGAAATATTGAACGAAGAAATGTGTTGATGTTGTTGGATGTTGATTAATTATAACGGTGTTGAAAAAAAATATTATGTCAGTTATTAAAGTATATTATAAATAAACCTTTATACAAAATAATTAAACAAGATTTAGATAAATGGTATTTCCAGTTTTACAAAAGAAATTTAGTGAAATATAAGTTCCGAAAAAAAAAATCTAAATTAGATAAATATGAGTGTTTATTTTATGTTTAATACTCTATATTTAACAAGCTATTTTAAATAAAAAAAAATCTCTAACTTGTAAGATTTGATTTATAAGCTTAAGCCCAATTAAAAAAAAAAAGGCTGTTCCTCCTGGATTCGTTCTGCATCTACCTTGTCTCACATGATAGATGACATTCGAAGGCCTATTTCTAAAATAAATTAAGCTTTAAAATACTTTAGTATATGTAATACATCTTTGAATTCTTTTACTATTTCTTAAAGCATTTGGGGTTGAAATTTTTAGTTTTATTTATTACAAAAACAGATTTAATCCAAAATAGAAAAACCGACGTTGATTGGTCTTAATAATTATTTACTAAAATTTAACTTATAATTAGTTTATAAAACAAGTTTTCATTAAATTGTTTTCTCTCATTTTCTGCTGCTCTGATTAGTTTAATTTTTAAGATGTTAACGTCATCTCGCATGGCAACACAAGTAACATTTGAAATTTAAAAATACTGATCCTCCATTTATTAATGGGCTGTTTGTTTAATAATTTCTTTTTAGTAAAACCGTTTTGTTCGTCGCAGTGAGTTGTCTTTTGATCACCTGTGAAAGAACAGATGTTCTTGAAATATTTTAGGAGATGGTTTTTCCATAACGGCTTTTTAGATGACGAATTCATAAGAACGACGAGGATCTCAGGCGCCAGTGAATAATATGGGGAAGAGACTCCCCTGCGCTGGACACCGTCTGATAATAATGGATTGGTCAATTGGAAGAAACAAAAGGATTGAATCAGATAAGCAACAGACAACCGTTGAATTAAGAATAGAATATTCATTTGGTTGTTTTGAAAAAGAAAAACCACTTTCATGTGTTTGAATCAGAATAAGTGTTATGAACCTTATTTTAAGATATTCCGAATTTGAAAGCGTAATCACACATGTATCGTAGGGTGTATTGTAAATCGAACATCTCAATGCTGATTTAAATCAAACAGAAATCTTCCCTGATAAATATTTATCTAATAAAAGCACTTTTCTCTGATAATCCAACATCATTAAAAGCTTCATCTCTAAAAGATTAAGCGTTCATTCTCCATTTCAAAAATCCACTGAAATAGATTTCGTTTTGCTAATAAACAAACACTTACTGAAGAACTGAATCCTCTTCTAAACTGCTATTTTACTATTAAATCTTTTTACGTTATTTATTTAATGATAAAAGTTAGGCTGCGTTATGAGATAACTCGACTATTTATTCAGACGAAGACTCTGATAAAAAATATAAGTTATTTATTTATATTTAAAAAAAAATAATGATGTATGTATTTGTTATTTTAATCCTTGTTAAATAACAAGGCTGAGTTTTAGTCAAATCTAATTGAAATCTTGTCTTTTTCTGTTTCTTTGGAAGCCAGTCGTGAACTGGGTGAAAAATCGTTGAAACCTGGAGCAAAGTAATTTGCGAAGAAAAGAAATTTGAGCTTCGACCTTCGTTCGGTCAACAATAAAATGTAGAAGAGATGTTTTAGAGAACAAATAGATTAGCTAAGGGTAATTTACAAAAGTAGGAAACCTCTTGATTCTTTTCTTTCCTCACCTGTTAATTATTTAAGGAAAACAGGTTACCATCTAGTTACTATTAACTAGTTGAAATTCAAAAATAAATAAATAAACTACGGTCATTTCACAATCTTAGGCAGTATTTTCTAATCTAATAAAATGTAGATACTGAATATAAAGATTAACAGCGTTTACAACAAATTTGTTTTGTTGTTTTTCTTTAGTAGCCATTAACCTAGAAACGTCTATAACTTCCTCTACTTCTTTTGGCACTGTCTTGTCTTTCTAAGACTTTATTTTAAAAAACAAAACAGAAATGTTTTCAAATTTCTGTCTAAAGTTATAGCTTTGTAATATGAAGTTGCTTATGTTAATAATCGTGTATTAATCCTTCCCGCACCCACAGTGCAGTTTGATCTAAGTTCCAATCCTTTGAGTTTTTCCATTCTAGGCTTTGTTCGGCTTCTGCTTTTGTCCACTTTTGAGCTTCCTGAGCTTTAATGTAGTTTCGACTCAAATTTCCTCCTGTTTTGAAAGAGTCAGTGAAATTGACATTGTATAGATATCAATGAATCGTCCTTTGAATGCTTCAATGGGAAGTCCGTTGCATTTACTGTACATTAGTTACTTATTCATTCACTCACTCGGTTTGTGCTTCATCCTTTTTAAGCATATTTACTGAATTCTAATGGCTTTGATTTCATTAAAGTAAATTTCTGCTTTTTTCATTGAAAAAAAAAAAAAAAAAAAAAAGCATTAAAAATATGACAATTCTTTTCATTAAGAATTAATTAGATGATACTGTGTTTCTTTAGTTATTAAACCGATTTATAAAATGAAAATATTGATTTGTAAAATGCATTATGAAAATTAAAATGTATGATTAAGCAAATATCACAAAGGATTGGTTCCGAGGAATTAGAATCCTTATTTCATAAAAGCCTAAGTCTATTAATGATCATGCAGATCAAATACTGCACTAGATGGCACTAGATTGTTTGTAGTATAATTACTAACAATGATTTTTATTATTATTATAGTTTTTTTTTTTTTTTTAATTTCTTGTCAACTCAAAGTTTTTTAAGAGAATGTTGATTTCAGAAAAAAAGTTAAATAATTCATTAATATTTGCTCAGAATTTCTTAGCAGAAACCTTGCCTTTATGGTGAGATCAACTATTTTTATGACCTTCCAGGTAAATCACGACATTGCTTCAAGCCACATCTCAGGAGGAGATGCCTGTTCACTCGAATTATTAAAATGAAACTTTCATTACAGAAACATAGCGATAGTAATCACGTGTCCCTCCAAAGACATAAGCGCATCTTGAAGGACGTTCACGAGCATTGATGATAACAAGCAGCGTTCTAATGCATGTAGAAATGTTGATCCCACGTTGCGGTGGGGATGTAGCAAAAACAGAAAATACACTACTGGAGTTGAAAAAAACGAAGTCGATGCCTGACTTATAAAAAAAAATGGAACGCTATCATAGAAAGTTATGGAACGCTATCATAGAAAGTTTCCCTTTACATCTAATTAGAATTCTAATTTTACAACTTCTAACTTTTAATTAATTATAATTGGGGTTTTGTATCAAAAGTTGTCTTTTAATTTCAGTATAAAATTTCATCATAATCAAGTAATACAGCGGACGTGTTTTCTAATGAGGATGATTGAATGCAAAATATGTACAATTCAATATCACTGTCTTCTTTTTATCCCTTTGCAAATTTTGTCTTGAAAGTAATCTTGAAACTCTTGCCAAATAGTTTTAGGACTGAGGGCGTTTAAGGAAGTTATTTTTATATTTGAACTCATTTTCTTGTTGTTCTTCTCCAAACATGGCTTCTTTTTTCTACTCTTAATTCGTAGGTTTTTGCTTTGCTTTTATTCTGTGATTAATTATTATTTTCCTTTTATTGTTGTTCTGTTTCTTTTTCCCGGAAATCTCTTGGCACAGACTTTATCATCCGCAAATGTTAAAAGCCAACGCAAGTGTATCTGAAAAATATTGATTTTTAAAGAAAACCAACAACAACTTTCCTTGGCTCAACTTTGCTACTTAATTGTATCTTCTTTGGACTTTTCCAGTAAACAAAGAGAAAAACAATGGGATTCATTTGGGCTTTCGTTAATTTTTGCTCTTAATTTTTAGTTTTTCATAAATATATTATTTAAAAATATAATAAGAAAAAGTTGTTTTAGAAAGGAACTTCTAATTGGAAGTTATTGTTGGTATCGAAGAACGAAGTCTTCACTTTTCTTTAAGATAGAAGATCAAAGTTCATAACTGATAAACAAAAGACGAATTGTTTCTTTGCTAAGAACTTGTTTTCGCAAATTAATAACATTCTAACAACAAACTTTATTCCATTTGTGAAGATTACAACTAAACTGATACATAATGCAGTAAAAATAAAATGAGAAATCATGTCATGCCTCTTAATTTTACATTAACCAATACAAATTATTTTCATAAAAATTTAATCCTAATCCCTGTTTACCTGATTATCATTCAAAATAAAGCGTCCATGATTTTTCTAATGCTTTTCTCTTATTCAATTCTCAGAAATCTTTTAGTGAAGTGCAGTTGAAGTATAAAATCAACGCAAAATTCTTCATTCTGTAAACTCTTTTTCAGAAATCCTTTAAAATTGTCAATTTAAAACAGTTTCCGTAATTGTTGTTATTCTTTGCTGTAGATTTTAAATTTTATTTCAGAATTGTAAATTCATTTTGGTATTATGTCAAATGGAGATTTTTGCTGATGCTAACAAACCAAATCCTCTTTCTCTTTCGGTTTGAGTGGTAATAATGCAGTTGTTCTATTTTTAATTACTAATAAAGCGCCATTACTTCTGTGAAACCTAAAGACAACCACTTGGTTCACAGGAGGTTTTAAGTACATTGTATTTCGTGGCTAAGCTGTAAAAGCAATGCGAAGATTTCACACGTTCTTATCTTCTGTTAACCTCGAGAGAGAAAAAGAAAATATTATAAAAGCAAACAGTGAATAGCTTTTATGCCATTTAGTAAATCTGAGTAAATTGTATATTTAAAGACATTGCTAGAAAGTGCAAGCAATCATTTCTATTTTTGGATGTTACGACGACATACCTTGACCTCTGTTACGTGAGATCATCGGCACCGCCTGTGACTAAACGTCCTTCACCATATTTTAATATTTACCCCAATTGACTCAGGGTCATCAAAGGTCTGCCTGAACACAGCGTCTCTTCCCGATTGGAACCTAAGGGCATTAGCTGTGGTTGGACTTTCTTCATTAACACAGAAAATATTGATAAGCTTTTAACTTTCTATTGATTTCCATCGTCTTCAAGTAGGAATTCGTTAATTTAAGATAATAACAAGCCTTAAACTGACTGTAGGTTACTCGGAAGGTTTTTCTTTCGCATCAGCTGGAAATAAAAAGAGAGAAGATAGGAGGAAAATGAAGAGAGACTAAATAGGACGAAACATCCAATCCTTTCTCGGATTTCGAATTTACAACGATAGACAACAATAACCACCACCATCAGACAGCTTGAAATTGACTATGGAATCCGTTTCAGATTTTTGTAGAGTGGTTACAAATGTCATAAATACATTTATCCCTAACCGTCTGAAGAAGTGCTCTTGATTAAAGAGTACGAAATATCACGGATATTAAAGTTTTTTAGAGATGATAATGTGTTGATGTGAAGATTTTTAGAACATCATAAATACATATTTTACTTCTGTTTACTTCTTTTATTTGTCACTTGCGATGACTAATGAGTTTTGTAATTAGTTCCTTTATAGTCAACAGAAAGGAAGAAGGTCTGTGGATGAATGGGCCAATTAGAACAATTATAAATCCAATCATATGCAGCCTGTGTTTTCTGATACCGCATTTGAAATCTGTTGAAGTTATTTGGTTATTTTTTTGCTTTATTTGAAATTTTCTGAAAAAGCTTCGTCTGTGAAGATGATGATAAACAAAGAAGTGAATTTAAAAGAAGAAAAAAAGAGGACTGGATTTGGATCTGCTCTGGGAAATAACAACCGGAAGTTTGGGATTCGTCTAAAAGCAAGAGGGTGGATTGATAGCAGGTTTCCGAAAGATAAGAGGAGGAAGTTGCCATGTAACAACACGAAAAATAAATCTCCCCCCATCCCCCCTTCTCTTGATAATAAGAACTGTTCCATTTGCCAAACAGACCTTCTGGTGCAGATCAGGAAAACTCAGTCACTTGTGTTGTCAAAACATTGGTATTTCAGGGTTTTCAAACCAGTTTCAGCATTTCTTAAAAATTCAATATTCAGTTACCATCCCTTATAGATAATGTAAAAGGGGAAAATAATTCATCCACCAACGAAGCAATCTCGTGATGTCGATGTCCTGTAGCTCAGGAAGAGTTTTCTCGTTATTCTTTCAGCGAAGTAACACTTGTTCGCAGTATAAAATTCTACCAATCTTTAATAAAAACTTATTAACTTTTATAAGAATTACCTAACTGCCAATTAATAGAGATAAAAAATTATTTATTTACTCAATAAAAATGAGTAAAATGCAACAGTCGTTCTTAACAGTTGAACAAATAATTACGATTAAATACAAAGATTACAAGATCCCAAAAGGACAGTTTGTAGTTGGTGCCTCATCCCTGTAGATGAAACCACGATCTTTTTTATCTTAACTCAACTCTGCTATGAATCGATTTTGAGTTATCATTGGTGATCGAACAAGTCGAGTTCGATTTAAACTTGGATTTTCTAAACTTTTTTTAACTCTTAGCAAATTAAGAGATGTTATAAACATTAGGGCAAATTTTATAAATATTCTTTCATTTATTTCGCGTAGAGGATGATAAAACTCTATGGTAAAAGAAATAGATATTTTAATAATTTCCCTTCCATACCCACCAAAGTATTCTTTTGGCAGTTTTTTTATATTCTGCAAAATTGATAATTATTTGTCGTTTTAATTGACTGTACAAAATTTCCTATGAAAAATTAAATAGAAGCTTCACTTTATGAAATCTGAAGCGCCCCAGAAATCTTGAGAATTCCCGTAGGCTTAGCCTGGAGAAATGGTACTTTGGTGAGGGTTATTTGATGAAATAATAACTATAAGTAGTGAAATTAAGATTTAACATCATTGATTATTTCATGTATAACCCTTTACAAAATATACAAATAGCTTTCTATAAACTTAAGAGGTTTTCTTAACTTTTTTACGTTTTCTGCCAAAGGCTAAATATTATTTCAGACAAAATTCATCTGAAACAATCACAAAAGCCTTTTTAAACAGCATTTCGTTTTATTTATTTTTTTCTGTATAAAAAAAGTATTGACAATTGCCTTTTATTTATTTATTTATTTATTTATTTATTTATTTATTTATTTATTT
>JAFIDM010000007.1:28944848-28970198 GCA_023159025.1 Thereuonema tuberculata | reverse complement strand
TTTATTTATTTATTTATTTATTTATTTATTTATTTATTTATTTATTTATTAAGTGAAGTAATAAGGAAATGTCCCTTCTTTCTTTCTCTGTTATTATATTTTCCATATTCTTCATTATCTCTCCTCCTATCCTTGGCTCTTTACCCTCCCCTCTGAGGTCAGGGTTTTCTTTGAAGGACAAACCATACAAAAATATTCAGATAAAATAATACTCGGAAATATTAAGTTAGACTGGATTAGTTTTAAATAATTAACATTTTTTTCTTACCTTTTTTTTTTTTATTATTATTATTTTGAATTAGATGATTAATCTTCATTCGATTCTAGAATTTTCTTCTGTCGTGTATATGAACATCAATTGTAATATGAACTCGAGACTTTTTTGTTTCTTAAATGAAATACGGAGAACAAAAAAAGACGGAGAAGAATTATGAATTTTTGATGAAACATTCGGAATTAAAAGTTGCCACGTAAAATATTCGAGAACACAAATAATTACATACATATCATTTTAGTTATGTTTTAAAAGAATAACTAAAAATTCTATTTTGAAACTTAATTCATATAGAGGCTTTATTTAGAATTACTCTCCATCTTATCCCTGTAATTTCTTTATTGCCACATCTTTGTAAATAAGGATTTTTTATTTCCTTCTCGAGTGTAGTAACGTCTTTATAGCAACCTTAGGACAATATTGTTTCCTGTTTCAACACTCATAAAGCTCAAAAAATATAAAATTCTGTACTCAGTGCCATCAATTGAGCAATAACATAACTTAATGTTATGCGTATAACAATATTTCTGTAAAATTAAATTTAAAAATGGTGTAACTAATAGGTGAAGCCCCGAGGCCTAAACTACACTGGGTATTAAAACAAATTAAAGACAAATTTGATGCAGAAATTCTAATTTAAAAAAGTTTTAGTTAAAGAATAGAAGTAATTGTTATTGAAGGTTTTGCTAAAAGACAAACTCTTTCAACTTGACCTTAACGCCCCATTTGAAATTATTCTTCAAAAGCAACAATGAAATAGCGCTCGTTAATTGTTTCCTGTTTAACTTAATATATTAAAAATCTATATTATTAAAAAACCGGTATATGTGTGTGTGAATTGCGCAATAATTGACGTTTGCATGGTCGTTGCCAGGCAACAGGAGTATTGTTGCACGGTCGATTCAACCGACTGTTACAAGTGGATTTCAATATTATATTGCATGTAGAATTTAGACTTGAATTTATTTTTAGTTGATGTAATTTGTATTTTGAGTAAATAAAATGTTTTCTATTACAAATGCGAGGCTTCCTGAACTAAGCGACAGGCAGTTGTCTAGTATTTACTAAAAAAATAAAAATTAAATTGCTTAAAATGAACAATTGTAGTAAAAAAGAAACAACAATAATAAAAAAGTTAAAAAAAAAAAAAAATCACCGCCGATTACAAAAGAAATTTAAGGTTTTAATGAAATCAGATCTATTTCATTGTAAATCCTTTTACAAACTTACTCAGTTCACTCTTGTATTCTGTTACTGTTAATAATGAGAAGAGAATGTCTGTACAATTAACCGCTTTCAGCAGATATAAGAGAGTTCATACTTGTCAGCCAGACTTATCAGTATTCACTAGCACAGAATGTGAGAGTGTGTTAGATATTGAACAATTGTTCATAGCATTCATAGACTAACAACAAAATAACTGTAGAGATATTCCCTGTACAGATACAGTGGCTGTAGAAAAGGCATTGTACTGAAGGATGAAAAACATCACGCTAATACTCAATTACATGGCTTAGGTACACGTGAAGTTGCTTTTTTCTTAGTGACTTTTTTATTCTGTGTTATTATTATTGTTCTGTCTTATAAACAAATGGCTGTTTATTCGTGTCTCCGCTCGCTGGATTATTTTTCTACAGTGCAATATGATTTGTGGAGCCAGTTTGTTGTTCGAAAGTCATGGAAAAGTACGAAAGGAAACGGCTATTATGTGGTTAAATCTTCGCCAGAATTAATGCTATGTTTTTTTAGTTGTCTTCGTCACAAAACAGAGTTATTTGGACGAGCACTTTTATTTCCATTGGAGGGAGTTTTATTGATTGTTTTTGTAGGTCGTATTGGCTTCGTGCCACGGATGAAGGTCACCTTTACCTGTTGCGCATCTCTTAATAACCTACAGATCCACTGGACGCACTCCTATAGGATTTCTCTAAAGAAGCCTTTCAACTGAATCCAAGGCTTCGAATCATAAATGGATTTCGTTTTAAAAAGACAAAAGATCGATTACATTACTTTTCTGTAACAATTTTTAAAAATACATACTTATTTTTAAAATAATATTCTTTTTACAAATTAAATAAAAAAATAATAAAATAGAAGAATTCTAAAGAGGAATAATAGCCAAAGCAATTTTTATTTTAGGATTTTTAATTATAAGCATATAATTGCATACAAGGTTTGCATTTACTATTTCTTTTATAAGTAAATAAATATAATCACTTTCTTTATTATGTTTACTAACGAAATATTTTAATTTCTAATTAATATTTATAATAGTAGTTGTAATAATGATAAAAAAAAAATCAAAATTACGAAATATGACTTACCTCTCTTTAATTTATTATTTGTTTCGAATTAATTTTCTATAAAAAGGGGACAGTGAAGGAATTGGATTTAGATGTTAATAATCAACCATCTGATAATTATGACCCTCTCTCCAGTGGATTTAAATTTTAAGAGACTTAGAAAGTTGCAAAACAATGTTACTCTCTCTTGAAGAATAAGAAGAAAAAAGTAATATTATTGTCTTATTATTTATCTTAAAAATAATATGTTAAATATAGAAATTACTGTTTTTTCCCAATTGAGGGCAATGTCTTTTATTGCAGTGATTAGAATCTTGTGTTAATGGTGTTGGTGATAAGTTGCTTTTAAGTTGTATTTTCCCATAAACGATGCCAACAAGAAACTCAAGTTGGTAACAATAGTACCATGAGACAGAAGAGTTTAATGTCCTCCTCCTCAGTGTCTTACAACCAAGAACACTTGAAAGCGATTACGTGGAGCCAAAAAAAATAATAATGCTCAAATGATAATTTGGTTATTTCCCGGTTCGCCTTCTTTTACCTGCACTCCATGTCTCCTTCCGTCCATGTTTATTCTTCAGATCAAAGAGAAAGAAAAAAAAATCTGAATTTTAAATCTAAAAATAAATCATAAATTAACTTTTAATATTTTAATATTTAACTAAATTTCAAAGAATATTTGAATTTGTTCCAATATTCTGTGAAAGTAATTGACGTTTAGCGAAATTCCGGATTTATCGATGTATTTTTTATAAAGCAGTTAAGAGCTCATGTGTTTTTCTTACGGACGGACAGTCATAACAAATGCTAAATAATATTACTGATTAACATCACCAAACAACTAATTGCTCACCTGATTGCGAAACTTAACAATAGAATATTATAGTAGTAAATAATATTAATAGAATATTATAATAAATAAAGGTAAAGCAGAGGGAAAAACATAACAGAGATAGAAAATTAGTCTCATTTGTTTTATCGAATTTATTTTTCATTAAGTTTAAACAACATTTCAGTGCCTTTTAATGATGTTCTTGATCACATAAATATCAACATCTGAGACAAATTAGCATTTTCCATTTTTAAATATAGGAATTCCTAATAAATTTAGTTAAAACATGTAAAAGAAATCCACCTAAATTTTTATTTTCTTTTGTAATATATTATTGATTTCTTAACATTCTGTTAAAACACTTTTGAAATATCCCTCTGCTTTCTCAAAGCAATTGCATTTTTGTGATTAACGGCTATTTTTTTTTCAAATGGAGGAAGTTAAAAAAAAAAAAAAAAGAGACAGGCAATTGTATAAATCTTTTCAGGAAGCAATCACTCAATGGGCTACGACTGGAGGAGATCGTTTTTGGGCGAGGTTTCCTGCAAACGTTTCCTGCATTGAAGCAGAACGAAATCCTCTCTTCAGTTATCGAACTTCTCTAAGAAAACACAATTGATTTTATAGAACTGACTCTGAAAATAGAACTGCTCTTTTATTTATTTTTTTTTTTTTGTGCTTTTTGCTTTATTTTTTTTTTTAAAAAAAAAGAGGATTGAGGGGGAATTCGTCGCAGCCGTTATTTCCTGTCGGAATTGTTCTATTTTAGCGCTGGTATATCTTCACTTTCAATGTTGTAACAGTGATTTCTCTCAGAAACAGCATTGAATAATCGAAACAAAATTGTCCTCATTGTTAATGTGAATTTGATTTGATAAAGACGATCGGAGTGGACTGGACTTTTTTTTCTTATTGTTTTCACTTGGAGATTCATTAGTTTTTCAAAGAAATTTGTCTTGACAAGGATTTCACTGAACCCTGTGGCCAGTCCTCCATAATTGCTAAGGTTTTTCTTTCAGAGTGGTCAGTGCTGTCCGTAAATATTTAGATAGTTTTTCCCCTCCTAGTTTTCTAATATTCAGTTTAAGTTTAATTTTCTTCGTTTAGGTAATTAGAATAAAAAAATAAAAATAAAAAAACCTTTCATTGGTTTAATTTAAATGAGCTTGTTTTGTTTTGTTTTTAGCGATTTCTTATGGGAAAGTGTAAAAGGGAGGGAAGAGAGCTATTATGTTCACTCCTTCCGTCTTTCTGTCTCTATTTCTACAGCCCAAACTATAGGTCGGACAGACATGAGTCGTACCTTATTAGAACCTTTATGATTTGTAAAGATGGGAAAAAGACTTCCGGTTTGCGGTCAGTTTGTTTCCCAAGTGGCCGAAAATGAAAAATGAACTCCCGATCGCTTGGTTTCGTGTAAACTAGAAAATCAGTTCCACAAAATGGTAACTATGAAAGGCACAAAGGAACCAAAAAGATTTCTCACCTCGAGCTGTCACCGGAAGAGGCTGGGACGGCCATTTCATCCTCTTTTGGGCTCATCAGCCAGACAAGCTCCACCGATGACAGGCTCAGTAGATGCGAACATATACGAATCCCACTTACGAGACCCTGCAAAAGCAAAACACAACCTAAAATACATAAAAATAGAAAGAAATGTCAAATCCTTGGCCTGCGTTCTGCTAGAATCAAAAGGAATTTATTTTGTTGAATTTTTAGGCACGTAAAATTTGTTATTGCTTAAACTAGGAAATCAGTTTTTTTTTTTTTTGTTTTATTTTAAATGCGAGGTATATCATATATCATTTTAATTCATTTTCCATTTGCGTAAAGTCAGTGTTGTATGTATGTCTCGTTTTCTTTCAATCAGTGAACGACTCTTCTTGAAACTAAGGGTGGAGATTTACGGACAAGAGACCATTTTACTGTTAAATTGAAAGTTTTCTACCTGTGCGTTATTTAATTTCTTTGAAAGAAAATTACGAACATTGGAAAAAAAGAAACGAGTAACTGAGTGACAGGAAATCCAATTACTATTATTTGCTGTACTTATTTATAAATAATATATAAATGGAAGCAAATGGGAGAATTTTATTCACATTCGCTGTTGATGATGTTTCATAACTTTGATGAAGATACCTTGTGTTCATTCTGTATATTTGTATTCTTTGTTTTGTAATTCCTTTTTATACTATAAAAAAAGTTTAACAAGCCCAAACTTCCTGGACGGTTTGAATACTTAATGAAATATTCAAATTCAACAGATGGGATAAGAAATCAAATTGATCTCAAGTTTTCTTAAACATCCTCACGAGATTTCAAGAGATTATGTAGTGACAATCAAACTCCTCCTCCTCCTGAAACTACGTGGATGCCTTTTGAAATGCGATCTAATTCCCCGAAAGAAAAGTTTATCTCAATGAGTAATGAGAGCAGAAAGATCTCTGGTGTTAGTGAGTCTCATGAAGAGAAAAGAACTAAAACCTTATCTAGATTTTAAAGTTTTTAAGGCCGAAAATATTTCTTTTTTAAATATAAAAGATATATTTAACTTAGCCTAATTTCTCGAATTAATATTCTACTTATTCAATTACTGCAGATTTAATTAACTTTTAAGACAATGGGAAATTTGAAGACTCCAACAGTCTAATGTAGACTTTTATTTTTCCCTTTGCAATAATTTTTTCGACTGTAAAACGCAAAACTAAATATAGCATTGGAGGTTTTTTTGTAATTATATTCCACAAATAGCATTCCGTGGAGGATAGCCTGGTATTTTCCCGTTGTCTTTTCAATATATTACAGACAACTGAAGAGTGGAAAATTAAGAATGATGGCTGCAGAGAAACTATTAAAGATTTTTCCTCTTGAGATTAAGGGAAAGAAATGCCTATCCCTCACCCGGGATTCGAATACGCACCCTCGGGAACATCGTTAAGTGTCCTATTTAATAATTAGCACATTCGATCATCGGGTATTTTGTTTTTTCATTTTATTCTATTACAGTAATAGAACAGGCTTTCAATAGACAAACCTTCAAATATTATACACACTGAAGAAAAAGCAGACGAGTATTGAAAAGTGCAGATTCCTGTATTATGCTATTATATTTGAAAAATGTTTAAGTTTTAGCCCTAACATAACAACAATTTGTTTTCTGTTCTGAACAGACAGGAGGAATGATGAATAATAATAGATAACTCAATCGATATTAAAATATCAAGAATAACTTAAAATGTTATATAAAAAAAAATAACGAAGAGCCAAGAAGTAAAATCTTAAAGGAGTTTCCGCTATTATTATTATTATTATTATTATTATATCGAAAAAGTTTCAAATCATGGGATTCCCCAGCTAAGACAATATGGCGGGTCAAGGACCAAAGCACATATTGCCAAGTATATTAAAAAAAAAAAAAAATTTGGAAGAATAGTTAGGGATGTGTGCTTGTGTCCATAAATTTCCGAACTATGCGTGTTGTGTTGAGTACTACAGCCTTCTGGAGTTGTGCATAAGTGTTTTTATGAAGTCCTAGTGTGCTGAGGCTGTGATGCAATGTGTGAGGCACCAGACCAGTGGCGGACAGGATGATGGGTACAACACGTACTCGGTCCTGCCTCCACTGCTTCTGGAGCTCGTGTGCTAGGTCAGTGTATTTACTTATCTTGTCAGCGTGAGTTTTCTGCATGTTCTTGCTGATGGGAACTGCAATATCAATGAGATAGGTCTGTTTGTTGACCTTATCAACAAGTGTAATGTCAGGTCTGTTGTGATGTATAGTTTTGTCTGTGTGAATGGGACGGTCCCAGTACAGCTTATGTGAGGGTGACTCTAGTACGCTTTGTGGTGTGTACTTGTAGTATGGGACCGTGTTCTTAATAAGTGAGTGTTTGTGTGCTAGTTGTTGATGAACGATTATTATTATTATTATTATTATTACTGCAACGGTTACCAAAATAATTACTATCTGAAAGTTATTACAACTTCTGAAAGTTATTTATCTTGGAGAGCTGAAACTTGGCTAATGGACGATTGTTAGCTGAATGAGAGCTCCGTAGTAATTTGACATATCTGGTCCTTGGGTGAGAAGCTTAAGATCAAAACCTTTTTCACAAATAAACAAAACTGAAAGGTGCTAATGTTTAAACAACTGCAGTGTTTTGTTGACACAATTAGTTTTGGTTCTTAGGGGTCGTCTATTAAATACGTGAGGTCAAAAGGGGGAGTCCGGCAAAATCTCACCAAGGAGGAGGGGGGGGGGGGTTCAACGAAAATCTCACGTAAACTTTTTAATTCAGAGATTATACATATTATAACAATTTTTTTGACTTTTTGAAATCTCACATGAGAGGGGGGGTCCGGCAAAATCTCACCAAGGATCCAAATTTTTTAAAAAACACCTCACGTAATTAATGGACGGCCCCTTACTATAGGCAAGAATACGAAAGTTGTCACGCCAATTATATCGTGTTTGGATTTTGTTTTAGTTTTAGATCCTTTTCATAGGTTTATTTACTTTGAAATAAATCGTGTTCTTCAACCCAATACCCTCCTGTTTTTCTTCCTTTCTTAGGTCAATGTCTGCTTAGGGAATAAATTGGTCTGTTGGCCTTCCGCTGTGGTTGTTGTTGTTGTATTCAATTCACGCCAGACGCATGATTTGTGGGTTTACTTGACACTCTGGCCCCTCTTCTTCCCACCAATATAGGCCTATGTTTCAGTAGGGAATTATAATAGTAATACCTCAATTTATTTACTTGACCTTTTTACTTTGTTTTTGTCCTTTTCGTAATTTTGGTTTATTTCCCCCCCCCCCCCCAGAAAAAAATGAACTTTGACCTTTTCTAGATTGTGAATAGTTATAAGAAAAGATGGTTATTTAATAATATAGCCCAATTTTGGAAACGATGAATAATTTCTGTATGGTTTTATCTGTTTTGCATGAATTTTTATTTGATGTTTATTTTTTTTTTAAATTTTACTGAAGTTAAGACTTGACTAGTTTGACTTAACTAGTTGTTAGTTTTATGCTTGTTTTATACAACATAGTGTTTTTGTAATTGTTGTTGTTTCTTTTGCTTAAATTTGAAAAAAAAAAAAAAAAAAAAGCCACGGGTTCAACAGAATATCTCGTTTATATTTTAAGCATTTTTTTGTTTATGCAAATAATCAAATATATTATTTGCATTTAAAATTTAATTTTAGTTATTCTGTGTTTAAGGAAAAACATTTTTTTTTTTTTTATATTCCTGCTTAAAGAAACCTTCCTGCTTTTTTTTATCTTTTAGATATTCAAAGGTTTCTATTTATCGTGAGGGGAACACAGTGGAATGTCGATTATCCACAGGAGAACTAAAATTAGTACCATTGTTTTGTTTTTCGAATCAGTCATTCATAAGAACATTCAGTTCATACAAAACAAAAGCATAATTAAGCCTAAAATTAAATTTTTGTATGTAAGGTGTTTTTTTGTTACTATTTTGAAATAAGAAATTATAAAGAATATTTGACTTAAGAAATTATTTCACTCCTGTAATGACATATTAAGACCATCTCTCTCTCTCTCTCTGTTAAACCAGTGCTTCTCAATCTTTGTTTGTTTTGCTTTACTTGAATTTGGTAAAATCCAGCAGCACACCAAATATTCTTAATAACCAAAGGCACATCAAACTTTTACTGTTTTACTATTTAAAATATAATCCTGTGGAGGGAAAAAAAAAGCACAGCAAAATTGCACTTTATTAACAAACCTGTTGTAAACATTTGAAAATATCCTGAAATTACGACAAAAAAAAAAAAAAGCTGAATTGAATGGGAATTAATACTTCATTGTTAGAACGAAGAATATGGGTTAAATTTCCATTTTTGCCCATATTTGATGTCAAGAATTTACGCTTGTTTGCATTTGTCTCAATGTGACTTATCAGAATTTTTGATATGGCGCACCGGTTGAGAATCTCTGTGTTGAAATGAGTATACCTTTAACACTCAGTAACTAGTGCAATAAGAGGCAGGAATAATTTAAAAACATGCATTATAATTTATAATCGAAGATGATATATTTTTATTTGGATGGGTGAGAGTGGATATTGAAATTGTACTGGAAATATAATGAGTTGATTCTGATGAAATTCTTATAAATGGAGCTTATTTCTTTTTGAGGCTATTCTCGAACATCATCGCATAATTTATTTATGCGTAAATTGATTGTTAGTGGACGACCTCTGACTAATTACTGCTCAGTTGAAGGACATTGTTTTTACTGGGGACTCGCAAGGGATTAGATGATTCGTAGAAGAGATGTAAATCTTTATATATTATAGAAATAAGAATATTTAATATCAGTGATAGGAGCAACATATAACTAAGATATTATTTAGGTAATTTTATAATTAGGCGCCGATAGTCTTTGTTCGAAAGTAGTTCTAGTTCCATCTTTGTTGGATTTTATTTCGATCAACCTACTTATAACGAGAGGAAATAGAACCCTGTGATGATCAGGTGAAAATTAAATGTCAAATAAAGCCGTTTCAATTTGTAGTTTATTTCCCTTTATTTCTGTCCGCAATACTGTATTGCTCATGGTACGTGTGCTTTTCTTCAATGGAGATCTTGAAAACATCATTGTTTTGAAGATGGCATTGTCTTAACGATGCATTTGATCACCTATTTGATTATTTATGACATGGTGGTAATAGCTCTTAGGAGTTTAAAGACTTTCTAAAACTTACATAAAATCTACCCTTCTAAGGAAAATTACTTATATGTAAGTTATACTGTACATATTTTAAAGATAAAAACTTCAGTGCAAGATAAAGATTGATGAATGCCCAAAATCTAGAAAATCTCTTGTTTCTAGTTTCCTCAAGTAAATGTTTTCTTTTCTTTATGATGATAAAGATTCAATGAAATCTTGGTAAGTAAGTTTGAATTGAAATAATTTCTCAAGGTTCCTTAGATCTAATTGGTTAACTTTCTTATATAAGGAAAGAAAAAAAGAAGAAACAGCTTAAAAGGAAGCGGGAAAAGAGATGTTGATTGTCCGCCTTTTCCCGACATTGAACTTGAAATATCCGTTGTGAATCAGTGACACAGTAATAATTGGTAATTAAAAATCAATGGAACCAGGAAATTTGTTTTAGGAAAAAACACTTGTATTTTGAACTTCTCGTGTTTGGGGGAGAAGGGAGCAGGGGGTGTTAATTCAACCTGTTTCCCATGGTGGTGGAACCAAGGTCAGGGAAGCAGTGGCTTCAAGTGGAGCAGTCGATTACCTTAAAGGAGGTCGACGAGGGGGAGGAAGCAACGCAAGTGACCTGCCGATAACAATCGAGTCTCCACTGTCAAGTTCAATCCATTAGATACCAATAAGACATCGATCGAAAAGTTCACATTAAAAGGCAACGTTATTGCAATAGCGGGAGGGGGGGGGGGGGGTAAAAATATTTTTCAAAATCCGTATCCAATGTCAAATCGCAATGGGGTTGAATATGTTTTAACAGAAAACAATTTTTGTTCGAAAAATTCGATGTTTTGTAAAATTAAATAAAGGCATTTATTAATTTTAAGACACAAAAAACCCCCCCCCCCCCCAAAAAGGCTTAAAGTGCAGAATACGGTACCACCAATCATGTTTTCGTAAGGATACATCGACTTCCGAATCCACGCAGGAATACAAGATGGTGCATACTGTTATCTCAAGATCGCAGTTAGCCAGATGAGGGTTAGTTTTTCTAGTAAAAGATCGCGCAATCTTACATGCAAACCTCATTCTACTTTTCCCTAGTTAATTGAAAAACTTTAAAATTCGTATCTTAAAAGCCATCTTGTCAAAACTCGGAAAAACAACATCCCTTGGTACCGTGTTGTGCACTTGAACCAAACAAAATTACTGGATTTGCTTAACGTTTAGCCGCAAAGTGACTTTTAATTAAAATTAAATCATGCGAAAATTTGAAATGAATTACAGAAAAATAAATGTTGTCAGGAAAGTTGTCGTCAATGACAGTTAATTGTTTTGTTTCTAATTCTTTTCCATGGAAATTTTGGTCACGTTTATGCCAAAATTTCTCGAAGAATCTACGCTACGAAAGTTAGATCCGTAAATATAAAAGCCAAATTTCAAGAAACTTCACTCACTCGTTGAAAAGTTAAGGGAGGGACAAAGAATTCCATTCAGAGACAAGTACTTAGATGTATTAGTTTGAACGTACCATTTTGTTATCAAAATAGACGGAGAAGACCATTTGTAAACCATAGGATTGATTAAGTTCATCCTCTGTCTTGTCTCCTCGGCCATTTTATTGCTCTTTTAGTATTTTAAGATATTGGAAATAAAAGTTGTGGTTGATTAGAAACTTCCTGAATATTGTTATTGCATTGAAGTTTCTAATCTACCAAATATACACTGTAAGAAAAAAGGAGAAATTACTGAATCCTAAATATGCATCATGATTTTGAGAACTAGTTTAAAAGAACTCTTTTTAGGATCCTTTTTTAAAAAATAAAACAAATTTTTTAAAAAGGATCTTAAAAAGTGTTCTTTTAAACTACAGTAGTTCTCAAAATCCTAAAGCATATTTAGGATTCAGTAATTTCTCCTTTTTCTTAGAGATTTAATTGAATTTCGCTTTAATTTCTCATCTGTTGATATTAGCTGAAACCTATCGTTCAAAATTTTTATTTATTTAAACATATCACGAAGTTATATATAAAAAAAGATCCTGATACAGAATTAACATTCGTTAACCCTTCTTTTATTTGTTGACATTTATTACATTGTTGACATTTGTCGACATTTATTTTATTAGAAATAAAAGAATAGTTAAAGAGTGTGAATTCGGAATCTTTTTTTTTTTTTTTTAAATGGATGAGAGTCAAAGACGGGGCTGTTTGAAATGATTACGTCTCATCAGTTGGAGGAAACTTCAATAATAATCTACATTAAGAAATATTTTGAAGTCCTCGTAACTTGTTTTCTTTTGATTTGTGTTCTTTTCCAAAAGTATTTCAAACTCTAGAACGAATTAAAAGGAAAATCAAAACATCTTCTTAAACGATCACATTTGATGACTAGATTTGGTTACTTGTCTCCGAAATTAAAGCTAAGCTGTTTAAAAAATAATAATAATAATGAAACGAAGTAAAGACTGCAGTTGTTCTATTACTATAAATATACTATATATATATTCAGTTCATTTGTTTTTGTTTGAAGTATCGGCTGATTCAATTTCAATTAAACAAATTGTAACAGTATTCTGTTTTTGTATTTTTATAGTTTTGCGATAGAAATTTCTTACAAACTATAATCTATTTTATCGGGGAAGGCTGATGAGTCCGTTGCAGGACGAAACGGCCGTTCCCCATTCCTTCCGATAATTGAATCAGAAAGACAATTTATTTATTCTTGTGCTGTCCTTGTTTCTTATTTTGTTTTGTTTAAAAATTTCCAGCACGTTAAATTTATTTCTATAATCTATTTTGTTAATTAGATTTTAAGTTGAGTATTTATATTTGCAAGTATTGCAATTCTTACGGCCATTCTTGTCTAAAGAATACTTACTTAACAGTAGTAAAAATCATAAACTATTTAAAAGTGGTCCCTTTTCCATCGGGCTTCTCTATTACAAAAAGAAAATTTAGTTGTAAATTTACATATGTATTTAATGTACAATTTATAAGTACTTTTAATATATAATTAAAACATTTTAATAAAAGTTAAGTTAATTAAAATTTTCAAGAAAGCAATTTATTTATTTTATTTTATTTTTATTTTTTTGACCAATTTACTTCTTAAAATTTAAGAAAATTAAGTAAATTTATTGAGAATTTGTAATTAAATTTTTGTGATAACTTTAAACTGAAGAGGGAGGGGGAAAAAGCCACTGGGTGTCGAGAAAAACCTACTTGTGAAGCTTTTACCTCAAAAAGTCAATGATTTGTTGTCAGTTTGTTCTTGGGAAGCCAAAGGTCATCGTAGTGGGAGATCGTCTTCTCATCCATCAGCTTCAGGCAAACTAACAGCAGTTCCAGAACTATCCAGAAAATAAGAAATAATTTAGAATGTTATTAAAATATTGAACAGAAGCTGTTGAACAGAAATAATAATAATAATAATTAAATGAAAAACTGAGTATTCAATAATCAGTTCTTTTAATCTAGTAATTAAAAATATAGTTGATATAGATGCGAAGCCTCTATCTCATTCTCTCATTTATTTAAGTTTAATAGATTTTTTTTTCTTTTTCGTTTTGTTACTTATATGATAATAATATTCTACGAAGAATTTTACTTTTAAAGTTGGAACTTAGTAATTCAATGCTTTCTTTATAAATTTGTATCATTGGAATTACTGGTGATTATAAGAATGTGTTTTGTAACACATGGAAAGCATTGAATAGAAAGAAGAAGAATTTCAAATATACATCAACGTTTCAATTTATTCAGTAATAGTTCGAATGCCAACTTTCGAATATCTTTCTGCAAAGCATTGAGTACTAGGAGAGGGGGAATGGAGCGTTTGGAAATCCCACAGTTTCATCCGGAAATAGAAGAAACCTAGGAATTTGGACCTACTTTTTTTTTTTTTTTTTTTTTTGGTTGGAAAGTTTATCGGTTTGTTTGTAAACCCTTCCCCTCTTCCTCCAATCGGAAAAGACTAGGTTTTATATTTTATATACGGTATATATATATTTACGGTTTACGGTTTATTTACTGACTCTACATCTGCTGCTGGTTCATGTTGAGCAGCCTATGGCTAAAAATAAACTAATTCTGAGTTTCTTTTGAACCCAGGAAAATGGACAATAAATGAACACCATTGTTCGACTTAGAAATTCATAGTAAAATGTACAAATAGTTTATAAATATAGAAACACAAAACTATTAAGTTAACTAAGGCCTTTTTAAAGAATAAAACATTGAAAAAATAAAAAGTACAATGTGGGTTATGTTAATATTTTTATAGAATATTCGTTTTATGTTTAATACTAATTTCAAATACACACACTGTGCTATGTGAAACAGTGTTTGATTAAAATAATACGAGTATTTTTCCTTCCAGCAAAATGTATCATTGAAAACAAAACATATAAATTTTCTTATAAATGAATAAATAAAATAGTTTGGTTGGTTTTTAAGTTGATGGAGCTACATTGTTCATTTTGTGGCTGTCTTTTGTTCGAAGTAGGTCAGTTCTCCTCATCGGAATGTAGGAAAGAGAGAGGAAGTGAACTTTACTTTGAGGTGGAGCCCCTGTTTTTTTGGAAGAGACACCAGTTCACTAACATTTCAGAGCAAATATCCCCCAGCAGAGGAACAGAAAGTGGTAATGAACACATTGGCCTTTGAACACAGTTCAAGAGAAAAATAAAGTATCAGTTTCTGTTTTTAAAAATATAGGAACACCTGTAGGTTAGAAAGGTTAAGATCGATTTCTAAAGAGAAATACACGTTGAAGTAAGTAACAGGGAAATAAAAAATATCAAATTAGGTTTTATAAGAAACACATCGAGAAGGACTTAAGTTTAACTTTTTGTTCCTTCTAATCTATCAAGTTAAGAAAAATCACTACAAAAGTAAGAAATCTACTTCATGTTAGATTTATTACGGTATTAAATGGATTAGATGGGCGGAAAATCCCAAATATACATCAAATATAATAATAAGTGCAAATAATTGAATTTTACTGACTTCCTGAATGTCAACAAGCGCGAAACAACTGCATTAGGATGTGGCTGGTGAATTTACATTTATCATCTTAACATCTTTCTTTTCTTGAGAAAAACTAGGTGAAATGAATTCAGTTCTTAAGATAGACTTAAAAATACAAACAAATTAAGATAAGAAGAAATCATTTCATTAAATTAGAAATTAGAATCTAGTTAAATAGAAAGAAAAAAATATAAGTTTATCATTTTAGAAATGGATGAAATTCAGACGAAACATCCTCTTAAAACTGAATTCAATCAACGGATGTTAGTTTCTAATACAACGTTTCATCTTTTTTTTGTGTGTGTTCTCATGCAAATTTTGACGTTTTTTGCTTTGTTTTTTTTTGGATCAGATCCTCTTCGAGGAAATTAAATTTTTTAATTCAACAGAATGATGTGTTTGATTTTTATTTTGAAATATGTCCATTGAATCATTCTTAAGACTTACTATAGGGCTTCTCCAAATAATCTTAAGCTACTTCTGGATTAAATCCTATTGAATCCAATAT
The DNA here is from genome assembly GCA_023159025.1 of Thereuonema tuberculata. NCBI lineage: Eukaryota > Metazoa > Arthropoda > Chilopoda > Scutigeromorpha > Scutigeridae > Thereuonema > Thereuonema tuberculata. Next base: position 28,954,569 of record JAFIDM010000007.1, on the reverse strand, counting down.
ATAATGACGTAAATGACATAATTGAGTTAATACTATTTGGAGAAATCTGTGATTAAACACTTCGTAAAACATCAGTAAAATTTATAAAACTTCGTAAAACTCATCCTAATTTGCCAACATTTTGGAATTTGTTGAATGAAATACCGGTAATTTTTTATTCAATCTAAGGAGAGAAAAAAAAATGGGAAAAAAATACTGAAAATTGTAGTTTGAAAGGACGAGTTTTAATCTATTTTCATGAAACAAAATATGAAATATTCGGAAAGAGAAAGGATGTTATTCTAGAGTAGATTAATAGCTATAGAATCCTTCCATTGTAGGCTTTGCTTTCTTTTATATAAATGTTATGTTTAAATGGTATTTATCCATTTCAGTTGCGTAATATCAGATCTATTATGGTGTTTGTTAAATGGAATGAAAAGTGAATCCACAGGAGCTGCATTGGAACTTCCTGTTAACTGTTAGCATTGAGGAATCAACGGATTTCCGACCATCATCAAACGATGCTCTCTATTCCCGAGTCACGTGATTGACAAATGACTGGCTTCTGCAGCGGAGGAAATCAGTGGAAGATTTCAAGGTTATCGACGATCGATTCCTACACCAAGAATTTTGATGGACTTTCTGACTTTCAAAAAAAAAATCATTAAAAAATAAGTCGATTTGGGGAGAGACTGAAGAAGATGTTGACGTCAAACCATGGACATCCTTTCATGTTATGACAAACAGACGTCAATGACGTTGTAAAAGTGAAGGAATAAACAAAATGAACAGGAAGAAAAACACACTGAAAAAAAAGGTTAATATTAATATTTAAACATCAGTTACATTAATAAATAAAGATCATTGAATTTCATGGCTAAGTAACTGATGGAATTAAAAGGAATTTCATGCTTAGAGAAGATGGAAGAATTACAATGAAGAAATGTGAAGTTAACTGTATTAAAAATAATGAACTTTTTTTTTTATTGTGGTTATTTATTTTACTAAACCTTAGAATTGTGATTTGTTTTTCTATCTCTCTGTTCACAATCTGTAACTCGGTTTAATGTTCCACGAGCAAAGATGAAAAGTTGTCTCCATCCTCTTTCCTTTCGTAATTTGTTGCAGAATTGATTCTTACAGACTCCTGAACCAATGGGAATTGAAAACGTCAGCCTCTTCTGTCCTAACAATCTAATAACAGCTTTAATTTGATTCTGAAATATTCGTTGTAAAATCAATTAATTTAATACTTTAGTAATTCTTAGGTTTGTAAGTAACAAAACTTGAAGAATAAAAACAAGACTGTAATAAATCAAAATAAAATGTATTAAGTTTCGTTAATTTCGTATCGAAATAGATTAATAATATAAAAGTGACTATTTTTATCTATAATTTGGAAATATCCAGATGTTTCTAATCTGTCTGAATCTCAGCATTAATCTGAATGCACAAATTGTCCTTCTCATATTTCGTAAATAAAAGAATTAAAAAAAAAAAAAAGAATATTTGCTGTTTGAATTCTGCAATAAATAGTTTGTAAATAATAAATTGTTTTAATATATTTAAAAAAACAAAACAAACACAAACACACACACACACACACACACACATACACAACAAAACTTGGAAATTTTTTTTGTATGATGTTTTCGATTTCACTTGAATTCCAATGCACGGCAGATCGTTCTAGAAGGATGGAGATGCTTGTTTCGATTCAGTACCTTTTTGGTCTAAGACCTAGTGATAGATTGTCCTTCACAAAGAGTCATTAAGTCTTCATTTGGTCTCCAGTAGTTGTTACAATCACAGAATCTTATATTTAGCTTCTCAGAACGAACTAATTTAGAAGCTCTTAAAATCCCTTCCTTGAGTGGTGGTTATGGGGAAAAAAACAATAACAGTGAAAAGAGGTTTTTGAAGTCTTTTGTGTTATTTTAAAGACTATTGATGGCATTTGTCTAAAAACAAATAACTTTGGCCAATTCCTGTAGTCCCTTGTCCTTTGGTCATCTACCTCTTGAAGCAATCGACATTTTTTAAAAAGAATAGAAGAGTTATTTAGACGAAGGACATCAGACAAACGGCTTTCAATGAAAGTACTTTTTCTTTCTCATGTCTTAAACTTCATTGTTTGCATTTTTTTCTTTTCTTTTTTTTTTATCAAACGATTGAGTTCTTTCATTTATTGCATTTCCGCTTTTGATAATGAGGCAGAATTCTTTCTCGCTCGCTTCTAAATGGTTCATTTATTCTTTGTTTACGACGATCAGCTGAAAAACGAAGAATTGGAAGATGATGTTGAATGTTTTGTCTGTTAGCCTTTTGAACTTAGGAAAATTCTTCAGCAAATTCGGTTGAAAGGAAGATTTTTAGACAAATATTTAGGCTGAATTCAGGGAAGAAAAGGTCTCTTGTTCTGTTCTAATACGACTCAGGAAGCCAAGTTGGTCGTTCGGTTATTGTACTTTGAACTTTTTTATTTGTGCATTCCACAGTGTTTAAATAAAAAGAAGTATTTATTCGTAGAAAGAAAAATACCAGACCAACTAAAACAAAGGCTGCTAAATGACTAATTGAATCATAACAAAAACCGTTTTCTGGATTAAGTTGCGAAAGTAGGACTCAGTCGCTTTGATTAGGAGTTCTTTTTAAATTTTACTTTTGCAGATGATAATTAAAACTACAGAATGCCTGTTCCCTATTTCCTTATGTTTTGAAAGTCCTTACATCTTGATTGTAATAATAGGTCATTATTATTTCAAGATACTTCAGCCATTCTTGAAAGCAGTGCAATTAGTCAACCCTATAATGGTTAATTATATTGAAATAATTCTTTAAGCTTCATTGTTTTGGAAATGTTTATTATCAGAAACGTTCTAACGAAATCGGGAATACGTTGAAATTAAAAATTGGTAATCTTCGTCATTCTCTGGAACAATGATTCAAATGCCTTCGGATGCAATTTAATGTTGGAGTTTTGAAACAGAGGACGTTGCTTTCATGAAATGAAAAATGTTGCTTGATATTTAATTAGTTTAATTCAGTTTAATTAATCTTCAGATTTGCTAACGACTGATTAAGTTATTACCTTCCATTGATCTTCAAATTAATTGGAGTTAGAGATGATGAGAGAGAATTTGAGAAAATATCATAATATTTAATATTCTATTATGATAATATTGGGATGTCTTTGGTAATGAGATCTTCTGTTTCGATCTTTTTTGTTATAGCCATTTCTAGCTATAGATCTACCCCCTGGGGTGTGTATTGATCTATTAATTCCACACATATCTCCCAATCCTCCAGGTCAATTTTATACCTACTGCCAGGTATTTTTGGGGAAAAGATACTGAAGGGATAAACCGGACCTTCTCAGGAAACCATTGTGGAATGGCTTCAAACCGGAAGAGAAAGTGAAGATGAGGCTGAAAGACACAGGAAAGGAAATAAACATTCATGCCAGTGCCGGGATTCGAACCGAGGTTTCGACACATCAACCTCATGGGAGACCGTCATCTAGACCACAACGCTATGCCGCAACGGCAATGAGGAGGAGATACAATCTATTAAATTCAACACTGCTTTTAAAAACAGATTACAAATACAGAAGATAAACATTCAAGTAAAAGAACTCGAAATAAATATCATGAATAGTTTTTTTTTTTTTTTTTTTTTTTTTTTTTAAATGTGTTTTCATTTCCAATTAGAAATGAGAGAAACAAAGGGAAAACTTTTTAAAGGATGGTTATTTTTAAAATTAGAAACTGGTTTCTCGACTGCATATTTATTTCGGTTTTATTTACGTAGGAGTAAACTTATTGACTTATTAAATTAATTACGTGTCGTTTCAAGGTAGAAAGAATTCTGTCTGTAATTGTCTTGCAGCTAAAACTTATCAAATCAAAAGAAATGGAGAAAAAGTTAATAACCATGGCGATTGTGAAAGATACATTGTTTGTAAGTGGGTGTTGGTTGAGAAAAGCAGAGACAAGCACCTTTCAACAATAATACAACAGAGAAATTGTGGAATTTCATATCAAGATATTAATCTTATTTGACGCCCATTTTAAAATATTCCTGTTTAATTGTAAACTAATTCCTTTTGTTTCACCTGTTTTGATCGCAGTCAGAATGAAGTTTAAGTAGAACCAATTCTTTACTGGGGTGCTAGAACAAAACATTTTAACGTAAGTTAAAGATGAAATTGAATACTTAAGTATAAACAATGATTTTATTTTTGCTTTGAAAAATGAAATTTGGAAATTAAGAATTTTCTTGGCACTATTTCTTCATACGAATCATCATTAAAAGTTAAGTGAATTTGTGTTAGGTAATAAATAACAATTCCAATTGACACTAATGAAAGGAACTCTGTGATTGGTTACAGAAACACAACCTAATTAACCTTTACTCTATCACGTTCGCAGAATTTGAAACCAACGGGACTGAATAAATTCCCTCCAGTGTCAAAACCCCGCTTTCCAGTGAAATACTCTTAGTCAGTTAAATAGCGAACATTCTAGGGTTGTGGTCATTCTCTTCGCCTACGCTTTTCCTTTGAATCCGTTTCTCTCTAAGGTAGTGCAAGGAATTCACTTCCTTGAACTGCTGTGATTGCGCAAAAGGCAGGAAATCTCAAGAAGAAAACGTTTCTTGATCTGAGTTACTATTTTTTATTTATTTTTTTACATAAATAAATAAATCTCTTTCGAACAATTAAATAAGACATTGGATAGCTCTTAAATGCAGAGATTATGAAATTTCTTCCATTAAATACTACTATTAATAAATATCAGTAAATGGATTTAAATAATGAAAGTTGTTTTTAAGGGAGATACCGAATTTGTGGCATCTAAATCATTTCACGGCGGAAGTATTATTTTCACATTAGATATGAATATATTTAATTTCCTTCCTCTGAAAATTATTTTTCAAAAACATTAATATCTGTTCTTTATATTGTAAAGGTGTTTGTGGGAGAGTCTTTAGGAGCGAAAAACAACGGAGTCAAGTTTTGGAACTGAACTGAATTAGTTTGAAAAACATGGATGTTTGTAGATTGTACATTGAAGAATTCGATTGGAAGATTAATTCAAAATATACAGAATGATTGGCTAAAAACATAACGAATTTAAATCAACTAATTAAACGACTGCAACGGAAAGGAATTTAAAAATAAACAGAACATCAGTAATTAGGAAATAGAAAACGAATAATAACGTTTAAGGATAAAAATGAATAAAATACAGATAAATAATTTCTACAAAAATACAAATAAATGATATTTAAAAATATTTACATATAAACTGTTACAATATTATTGTTGTGCTCCTACCATAGCATCACTCTTGCTAATAGTTTTATACCCTTTTAGTTAAATCAGTACCTGAAAGACTGAACTTTGCTCCGTAAAATAAAACGAAAATAAAGTAATAACACTGAAGACAGTCACCTGGTTATGTTTCTGGATTTCTAAACTTAAATATTCTTTTTCCACATTAAAAACATTAATTTTTATTTATTGATTTTTTATTATTATTATTAACTTAATTTTTTAATGAATAACTAAAAATTAATTCTTCCAGTAAGCTTAATTTTTTTTCCTTGCTGGTATTTGGTCTTTGGGTTTGATATTATTGAAGAATTGTTTGTAAAAGAATTATTGATGAATTTCCTTTATCAGTAAAATAAGAAACTAATTTTTCACTTCAATTTATAAATGGGATATAAAATCATAATAGATAGAACAACAGATATTTTGTGCTAATTATCAAAGTGTAATTAACGAAGTCATTTGTTCCGTCTTTCGTTCGAATTCCTTTTAAGCGTTATTGGAACACAACTTGGCTTTTTCGAAATAAAATCCCTTCTTTCAGAGGAAAACGGGAATAAAAAATTAAAAATTCCAATTTAATAAACTGAACTGTTTTGAAAAAATTAAAATATTTGTTGTTGAGATCTATGAATTTCAGCTGTAACCAATTATTACAGACCAGAGGACATAACATATGATAAACTTCAGATGTTTGAAAGACATGAACAAATATTACACACTTTTTTTTTTATTCTTACATGCACATCTTGTTACAAAACTTTTATGTAAATTTTAGGGAATACATGTACGTAGTAATAATAATAAAAAAAGGCTTACATAGTTGTTCTTCATAGGAAGAACGTTAATTCCCAAAAGAATCTCATATGACATTACTGTGAAATATAGGTCTTCTGTTAACTCAAAAAGTTGGCAATTCTTCAACAATATAGTTTGAAGATCTTTCAAAATTGAATCTTACTAAGACATTCTGTAGGATTCAGCTCTTGCTGGTCAGATCATTCGTTCTAAAAGAGTATTTCGAGCTTAACTATCTTGTTTCTGCCCTTGAACAAATGAAGTGAAATATGTTTAGCAATCTAGAATCTGGCAAATTAACTCATCAGAAACCATTCATTAATCAGTAGTCCGACTCCCAAGTCGTTTTCTGAAGGTGATTTTTGAAAGAATATCATTGGAATTTTTTGGTAACTAGGAATAATTTGGTAAAGTTCACTAGTCCATCTATGTACATTAAGGCTTTAAAATGCTCACTATCTCAAATTCTTCCTTCTGTTGTTTATCATTAGAATACTCTTAAGGATGATTTTGGCGAGACTGAATGTTAGCATCTTACTGCTTCCAGTCTTTCAGGAGCCAAACATCTTAAGAAGTCATTGAAACGAAGAAGGCATTACCATCTTCAATAGAACTCAGGAGGTTAATCTCCTTGAATCAAAGCGTTCGTTTGAAGTGATTCGAAGGCAACATGGGCTAAATAATTAGCGGGTTGCAAAGATTGTAGATCAATTAATTATTAGAAATTTTCCTGTCTAATTCATTGTTTGTATATGTCTTCCGAGAGACTATTCCAAAGTAAACGATTGCTGTAAAACACAAGATATCTAAGTTTAAGATTAAAGTTTACTAAATTATTAGCTTTAAAATTTCTAATGAAAATTAAGAAAATGAAATTATCTTTATTTAGGAATCATTTAAAAGTTATTGTTATTATATAGAATTCTGATAATAAACTATAGAATTTATTGATTTCATAAGTTTTATATATCTACAAGAAAAACAAAAGTGGTACTTCTACTAAATCGAATTATCTACTTAGATCTTAGATAGTTTATTTTAAAGATTTATTTCTAGGATTAGAATAAACAAAATCGAATTAATCCCACGAAGAACAAACAGCGTGAGATAATAATTCCATTCAAGATAGAAATATCTTGTTATATAAATCTTAAATATTTGAGATGGAATTCATTTGGTTGTAACAGAATCCTTGGTTTAATATTTTATTACGCATTATTATTAACTGCTTGGTGTCAATTTCAACTTATTTTGAAGTTAGCTAACCTTTGCATGAGAGGAAAAGAAAAATGATTCTCATAAATTATGCAAAAGTTCATTATTTTTTTCGATTATTATTTTATAATTAAATTGAGATTGATTGAATGTAATTCAAATTACAATAAAAATTTAACGTTCCTATTATAAAACAAACAACAAACCAAGAAGGCACCAAAGGTAAACAAAAGATTTCGCCTCTGATTTTCTTTGTTTTGTTTTTATTTTATTGGGATCTCACTGGCGGGTGCGTGGGTGGAATCCCTATCTTGGTTTGGTGATCTGAGCTTTGAGGGTTTGTGTGGCTGATGAGTCCATAAAGAGGACGAAACCGCCGTCTCACACTCCCACTGTTGATAGCTCAGAAGTGAAATCTTTTGTTTACCTTCTTGGTTTGTTGTTTATAATTCAAATTAACTCACCACAAATGGGAAGGAATTTGTTTCTTAATAAATGTTGATTCTTCAAAATACGCAGATTAACATACATTTCAGCTTAGATAATTATCTAGCACTGAACTTAACTATAAAACTACGATATACAGCTAGTGGATTAGGCGACGGCCTCCCACGAAGCAGATGTGTCAGAACCTAGGTTCGAATCCCGGCGTCGGCATAGATGTTTCCTTTCTTTCCAGTATTTGTCTGCTTCTTCTTCCGCTGTCTTTACGACTGACAAATATTCCAAAATTCTAGTTTGTTCGATAGATCCTCCAAGAATAAAAATATTCATGGGTTGTTCCCTCCTCAGAATGAAGAATAATAAGAACTTGGGAGTTGATCAACGTATTGAGAATAACTAAAAAAAAACTACGATGTACAAAAGTGCTTCAACAAACCTTTTAGGAGAAAAACATTTGGTATCTTTGATTTCCATTGAAGTGAAATGGGCAAATCATCCCTTAGAGAGCAAAAGCTATGTCTAGAGCTATTATGGATAGAAATAGATGGTGTCTGGAAACCTAAGTGAAAACAGCAAATGCTTAGAGAATGTAGAAAATTGAGCAGAAAATCATGGCACAAACATAATTTTTGTTTTGTCTTGGTTTTTTTGGGAAGAAAATATCTACAATGACATTTCCTTTGGAACCTTTTTACTTTCTAAACCATAACGAAATAATCCTGATAAACGAACAGAAAAAAATGATCTATATAAAGAACTGAGTTTACATTTGATAGATGCTGAAGAATGGTTTTCTCATTTTGCAATTGTGCAAAAATATTCAAAAATCTGCAAAATCCAAAGAAGCTGTCTTAGAAAATCCTTTTTTTTTTTTTTAAGTACATACATTTATTCTTAAGAATTTTTTTTCCTCTGATGTAAAAACGTAACAGTATATTAAAGAAGCAGAGAAAATAGTATGGCTAGAACGAATATCTTAAGATGAATTACTTACCATGTCAGTAAAACCAAGACACTTGTTTAAGGCCAATGACTTGCGAATTTCATGTCTTTGAAAACTTGAAGAATGATCAGACATTGCAGATTCCAGACGAACGATTAAGGAGCCCTGTTTAAAGGAAGTGCTCTCAATTCTCTTCATTGTGGTTAAATTATTGAAACAGTGGTTCCTAAATTATAATTGGAATATTTGTAGGAAATTTACAGTTTCAGTTAATTGATGAAAAGAGTAAAGAAGAATTTTCTAAACCATATAAATTTTATTAGTTGTCACCTGTGTTAATAGATCATTATTATAAAATTATTAAGGCTTATTAGCTGTGAGAAGTAAGGTAGTGTATTTCTTGTATGAACTGTATTTGAAATTGTATTAATTAATTTTCTTTAACGACAACTTCCTTAGAAGTGAAACCTTCAGTTGCGTTTAACACAATCTACATCTTTGCAGATGAATATTTCGGAATTGTAAAATAAGTGAAAATCATTCAGCAAAAAGCAAATTGAAAACTTGATAGAATCTATGCATTTTAAGGAGATGAAACATTTCTTTTGTTCTTTACTTCTTAAAAACTTAGAACTGTTGCTTAAAAGGATTAATCTTTCAACTTGATTGCGTAGATACCATCGAGCAAGAAAGTCCATATAATCCACTACTGTTCAATTGTTTTTTGTTTCTTGAATAACAGCGCCCTCGATTGAGAGATGCTGTAAACTAATCCTCTTACAATGCCACTGACCTAGATGATGTTGCTCTCTTCTTTCCTGGCCTTTTTAAAGAACAAATTTGTGATAAATGACTCGTGGTGAATCACATTAATATATTTCTAGAATACGAGATAAGATTTGAAAAGATGGATGAATGTTGACGGATGTTTGTAACAAACATGTTATGGTCTCGTGCAACTTCAGTGGCCTAAATATAAGTTACAAAAATGAAAAATTAGCTCA
>JAFIDM010000007.1:28858168-28944448 GCA_023159025.1 Thereuonema tuberculata | reverse complement strand
AACTTCAGTGGCCTAAATATAAGTTACAAAAATGAAAAATTAGCTCAAAAATTGTAAGGCCTTGAAAAGGTTTTATAGGAAACGTTTCATTGCTGCGGAGATATGAAAAGAGAAACGTTTTATTCTCATTTCAGTATTCTGAACTAAATAAACAAAAATGGGAAGAAGTTCTATCCATTTTTTCCAAAGAAAACATAAACCATTCCATTTATTTACCGTTACTAAAATCTGGATGTTCGTTATCTTCTATTTCAAATAGAATTTCCTAACGACATTGAAAAAAAAAACTAAACCCGAAAAAAGACTAAAAATGAGGTGTAAACACGAAAAAAAATATTTCACCATTAAAAACTACGTTTTATTGTACAAAAACCATACTATGTAAAACTTTTAAAATATGTATAGTAAAGCAGAAACCTTTGCTCTACGCTTGCATCCACAAATTCCGAGAAGGCCTATAGGATCACGATGCACAATAAACCTGTCAGTAATTTTCGACCTTCGCACTGTAGGGCCTATTGTATTTTCCCTGTTGTTGGCTTGGATTAAAATTGGTTTTTTTGAAGTTCGTAATTAAAAAATTTTTTAGCGGCACTCGCGGATAATCGGGGCTCTACTGTATTTACAAATTAATTTTGATTAAAAGAAAATTGAAATATTTTTTCCTCCTGAAGTATATTTGAGACTGTGTAAATGCATTTATTTGTAAGGTTTTTGCTGTATTGGAGTAGTTTGTTAAAATTGAGATAACGGAAAAGGATTTTGAATATATATTAATTAAGAAAAGAAAGACAATTCGGCCTCCTAAAGACATAACATCTCAGGGTGCGAATTCCTTCTTTTAGCGTTGTGCCTTCGTTTGTTACCCTATTAAATCTATTTTACATTTAGTTCCTAATTCACATCATCAGAATATATGGTAGACATTATTTAATCGGACTGTATTTCTTGAGGATGAGAGTAACTCATTGTCTTATCAGTAATTTTATCATTATCGAATTTAGTTTTTCATTCGAACGTATTGTTTTATAGAGAAATGGCTGTCATTGCATTCCATGAAAGACATTGACTGTTGCTGCAATGATAATTATAATGCTAAGTATTTTTTACAATTTTATTTATTCTTATTTTGCATCCATGTCTAAATAAAAAAAGACATGTTAACGAAAGTATATGCTTTTGTCAGTACTTGTTAAGAATATTTTCTGTAATATATAATTATGTCGAAAGTATTACGAAAAATTACTTTGAAAGTTACTGACAAGGTGTTTTCTTTTCCAAAATGCTTCATTTCTTCGGCAAGATTAAATTCTGGGATATAAAAAGCAGTTTCTTTCATCAAAAACAATTTTAAAATGAAAGAATAACTATCAAATACATTGATAAATCGAAAGCAATGGTAAGACAGGAATGTTTAGTTGACTTGATTCACTTTTTTAAAAAATAAATTAATGAATTTAATTCTGCTGGAAATATAATCAGTGGATACAATTCGAAAGAAATACTATTGAAGCGAAGCACGATGTCTTATCTCTTATCCGTTGTGATCCATTCTTTAATGATTCTTCTTTTGTTCGTTTCCTTCGCGTTCATCCCAGTCTCAAAGGCTCTTCCTTTTGATCATTAAATCCACGAGTGAATCGACTGAATATTCACAGCGTTCTTCTATTGTTAAGGAGATTTAATATTCATGTTGTTCTCAATTTTCAACAGAGGTTTCTCAATCAAAACACATTCCAAATTTAAACCTGAAAGAAAAAAATGACGAACAATTGTTTAGAAATTAAAAAAAAAAAAGCACTTCATCAGATGAATTATTTATTTATTTATTTATTTATTTATTTATTTATTATGAATTATTTTGTTTTATTTTTCCCTTCGAAAACTCTGCAGATAGCGTTAATACTTTAATATACTTTATTTATCTTTTTAAGATTCATGTTTAGTATTTATTTTTCTTTAGTAAAACTAAAACAACTCAGTTGCAAGCATAAAGAGAAGTAATAATAAACAATGTAATTGTTGATCCAGTTGAAATTCAATTTTTTCTTGACTTTTTAATATTTTTTTTTCTTGTCAATTCGACTACGTTCTCTATTTCAAAATGTTTTTTTTTTTTTTTGTTCTTTTCTTTTGTTTTAACCTTTTTTTTATTCCATTCTGTTATTATAAATTCTTGATTTTTCAAACAATGAGTTTCCTCTAAGCAATTAGTACAATACTCTGGTAATCTATTTTTATTTTGTGGTTTGCAGCTGATGTCTGTCTTCATTGCAGCATCTGGTGGATCATTCGTCCATAGTTCCGAGTTGTATTATTATTTGTTGTTCATTTGTTGGCTTGAAGGCGCACCTGCTGCTGTTGCCTCCTAGCGGAATTTTCAGATTCTTATTTCCCTTTTCGCTAAAAAACGAAACTTGAAACCAGCAGCGCAGCGAATAGATCAATTAAAGTGAATCCGTATTATGGAGATATTAAATCTCCTGAAACTGTTAGTTGATGAAAATTCATGAAAAGCTACAGCAATAAATAGGAATTATAGGATATTTCATCTTTTATTCATATGAATAGGAAAGTTCAAATTTAATAATTTGAAGCATTACATATTCATTTCTAACGATAATATTTTTTTTTAGCTTATTTGTTATAAATTACTTACACGAGTTAGTTCATCAATATCTAATCGAGGGATTTTTGTATTTTTCTTTGAAGATTTGTCAAAGATCTTAGTTATAAGCCATTTTTTTTTTATTTCTTCAGTAAATGTTTATTTATTTATTTATATTGAAGATGATTGAAAATTTTTGATTTATTTATTTTACTAAGTATATTTTAAAGGCTACTTAGTAGATAGCTACTTAATAATTTTAAGGGCTACTTCTCATGTGTGTGTGTCTTTAAGTTAATACAATCATTCTTACACTGAAGGCCATCAAGTTTGAGATGTTTAAGGGCTTAATTGTAAAGTCTTTGTGATTAGGTTTTGTTTTATGAATAAATTTTGATAACTACGTATGCACATATATAAGTCAAAGTTCTCTATACAATTTTACATCGTTTGACGGATCTGAACCAAATTTTGCATAAGTACTCTCTACGGAAAATATAAGCTACATTGGAAGCTGGACACACCCCTTCCCCCTGATTTCATCAACTCACACATTGTGATGATAACTGCTAAACCGCTTCTGTTGGAAACAACGAAATTTCACACAAGTGTTCTTTGTCGAAATCAAAAGGATGTTATTTGATTGAATTTTCAATATCGAGTCCTACGGGGAATAAACGTGTGTGGGATGAGGAAATGGCCAAACTTTGTTGAAGGATACTTCTACGGGGTTTTCGGGTTGCAAAATAAGAATATAACATTAACTTGTAATGATCACGTGGTTTGTTTTTTTTACCAATTAGGGAAGGTTTGTAGTAATAGGGGTGTGGATAAAGAGTAGAAAGGGGTGGGAAATCTTAAATTCTTCGATCTCAATATTAATTTCATATCTAGGGATCTCAAGTTACAAAATACAAATAGAAGAAGGTATCTTGATCTTCTTACCAGACGATTTTTTACATTGCATTCCAGTGATGTTACTGTTATCCTCAAGCAGACCAGACTTTTCACTTGGCTCTTGTCTGTTGTCGAGTGCTGATTTCCCTATTTCTTTCTCTTATTTGCTTTTCTCCTTTCTGGATTCACTTGAAATTCATAAACAATGTTATAATTTTATTTTTTTTTTCCTCTAAGTCTATTCAGCGGCCAATTCATTATTGATAGAGAAAATCTCGTTTGTTTTTATAACCCTCCGAAATGAAGTAATTTCCAGCTCTTAATAAAACAAAATAAACAAACAGCAACGACAATCACGGAATATATTCAATAGAGACCGATCTGCTTTTGACCTACTTAAAAGCATTTTCTCTTTTTTTTCCGCATTGTTCCGGCACTTGACAATTACGTCTTAGGTTTACAATTAGAGTCCTTATTTAATCGATGAAACATTTTATTCAACTTCTTAAGAATCATCGGAGATATTTCAGTGTTAAATTACTTTAAAATAACTGAAAATACTTTCAAAGAATCCCAGTAATGGAGACAACCTCGTGAAACGAAAAGTTGCATTTTTTTTTAAACCCAACAATGATTTTAATGAATTACAGAATCGTGATTGATTGGTTGCACGTGATGATGATAAAGAAGGTTTTATTATTATTTTTTTTTCCCCTTCGCGTGAGTTTAAGTTGAACTACTTAATAATATCAGCAAAGTGAGGAATGTGGCCTTCAATCAGAATTAATTTGGATTTGCGTGAATCGGAAAGAAAAAGTAAATCATTAAAACAAAACAATAAATAATGTGAAATTCTTGCTCTGTTTCTAATTAATTATTTTAGTTTTTGATCTAAATTTGCAGATTCCGTAAAAGAAAAGTAGAATTAATATTTGGTAAAAATAAAGAAAAGCAAATAAATAAAAAAAATTAGTGAAGTCCAACATTTTTTTTTCCTCCTTTTCTTTATTTTATTTGTTTGTAAAAATACTGCTTTCTACTCTTTCGTCATCTTCTAATCATAATTGCTTTTACTTTTGAATAAATAAATTCTGATACTTCAACAAAAAAAGGTAATTTTCAAAATAGTTTTCTATACATCGTTTCTATATCTAACAATTCTGCTTACAAAATGTTTCTTAACCAAGAATAAAATAGTGTAATGGTTAAAATAATGACGATCATTGATAAATTATCATAAAGAAACAATTCTTTATATTTGAGTTCATTCTCCTAATAAATGGTTTGAAAAATGTTCATTATTTAGTAGATCAACACCCTTTGCCATCAGCACACTTCACTCAAACATCGGTCTTTCCCATACACTTGGACAAGAGTGTATATAAAATGTACTTATGTACTTCGGTATATAAAATGAAGAGAAAGAAATTGAATATATTTAAGCTACAAGAAAAAGAAGTGTGAAAAGAAGTTTGAGAGCCACTGTTACAGATAAATTCATATTTTCACTTCCATTCCTCTATTGCTTTGCTTGTGGATTCAATTGTATGATGTCTATTTCTATTGATCATGTGTAATGCTGGGCGAACACGTAGCAATATGCGGCAATATTGTGGGACAATATTGCCCAATTTTATTGGTGACAACCAATAAAATTGCTGCAAACGGTTGTCAGCAATAAAATTGGGCCATATTGTCCCCACAATATTGCCGCTAATTGCCGCGTGTTCGCCCAGCATAAATTGTGTAAATGTCTATAGATCAGAGCTATTATGCATTTGACGAATTCTTACAAATGTTAAAATTTAAAGAAACACGAGATAATGTACAATGTTACATTTTGTACATAATAGCTAAGTAATACTATATAACAAAGAGTATATTTTTTGTCCAGCGTTTGAACGTCCTTATTTCCTTGATTTCCCCGGGTGTTCCTTTTTATCAAAATATCACTAATATTTAAATAGTAAGGGAATGTAAAACTGTTTGAAAACCGTAAATCCTTGGATTTATTTTCGAAAGCTAGCGCTCAATTGCGCTTCTAAACTTGTAACACATTGGATGCTCTTTTTATTATTAAAATTCTGAATTCACCTTTGACTTAACCTTTCTTCGACTTGTACTCTGTTGGAAACTATATGATAAATATAAGTAATCCTCTGAACGTGTTTCCAATTACTTTTCTTACAAATGAAGAGAATTCTAAAGCAACTTTTGAGGGTCAAAGTTTATCACTTTTACCATCAGACCTGTCACTAGATTTTTTTTTCCATTTATGCTTAGCAAAAGGTATATGGAAATTTACCTTTAATTTTTTTATTAACTTCTTGTGGTTATTCTACAGTTTAACCAGATGCTGTTTTTTGTTTCCTCCACCGAAATAAAAACAACATCGCAATGTGATAACATAAGCTATTATAGCCACAGTATTTCACAAAAGTTTTATGCAATAAAAAAATTAAACAAAAAAGACAATCGCTGTCCAAAAATGAAAAGTTTTTTTTTTTTTAAATTCTTGGGTTTGCATTTTGACTTCTAGTGATGCATTGTTAAATTTAGCACCGAGTTCAATAGATTCAATATTCCATTGAAGTTACGAAAAACTTAAGTTACAAAATGAATTACTGTATAAAAAGTTAAATGTTTAAGATAAACAAAATGATAGAAGGAGATACAAGAATAAACACTCCAAAAAGAAACTGCTTAATTTTACAAAAATTACTCGAGTCTGCAATAATAAATTTAGAAAACGAATAAGATACAATGTAATGCCGAAATATAAAAATAAAAATAAAATTAGTAATAAAAAAATACTAGATATTTGATAAAAATTGTACAATTTTCCAGGCATCTTAAAATCTGAGTCGTACTGATGTTGTAATCGAATCATTCTTTGGTTTGTTTCCTTTAAGTGAATTCACTGCTGCTTCGTTGTTTTTCTTTTTCACAATTCCTTTGTTGTTTGTTTTTGATGAGTTAAGATTTAAGGAAACGAAACTTAAATTGTTGTCAATCACTCAACAGGATGAGTTTGTTTAGTAGCTCAGTACCTCAGAACAAAAGAATTATAACATCCATAGAAAGTAATTGTAATAGTTTGTAATTCTTTCTTTGATGAAACATTTATTTACTTCTTTATTTATTTATGTATTTACAAAGAATAAATAAATAAATAAATAAATAAATAAATAAATAAATAAATAAATTGATTTCTTAGACTTAAATAGTAAGAAAACGTTCTCTATCCATCCTTCATTTTTTTCGTAATCTTTCATTTTTCTTTTCAATGTTTCGAGACATTTATGATTTTTTTACTTTTTGTTGCTCTGTGAATAATTATAAATCTAGAGACGATTACAAAGAGTTCTTAAATCAACTTCCTAGTTTTACGGCTTACTTGAAGATGTTGGCGTTACTGTCGAGGGAACTCCTTACAAATACGATTAGCCCTAACACGAATATGGATCCTTTTTTTTCCTTTTAAAAATGAACTTAACCGTTGAATTATATGAGAGTTTTTTATTCAAGATTTATTATTTTATTTTTACTTTTAAAATACAATGTAGTTAAGTTGCAAATGAATTTAGGAATGTTTTTCTGCCAATATTAGGGTTAACTTCCGTTATTTTGATCAATCGGTCGAGTGAAACAATGATAATAAATAAACTTACTACTCGTTTTCAGTAACGATTTATGTAGGTATAAAATATTCATTTGGAAGTTGATGCGAAGGAATTTAACATGTAAAGTATCTGATTGTTTGCTGTTTAAGATTTGATCCTAAACAGATCAAACATTTTAAATGTTATAGTGATTATTATTATTATTTTCGTTACCTTGAGATTGCTTACCGAAATAACATTAATTTTTCCAATTGAATGAGATCCATTATTTCCAGCTCATTGAGATTGGTTGTTCGAATTCTGTAATAAAAGGACCTTGAAGGAAAGTAGAAGAACGCCATTTAATCCCATTTCCTTTCAATTATACTGAATTGTATCTTTGCACTGATTTTTCATATATTGATCAAATTTCTGTTATTTTTAATTTGTTACGAATTTCTTTACTTTAAATTAAAGAAATAAGCTCCCGCTTCTTTCGATTGTTTTTATCTTAAATAAGTAAATTCCCAAGGTCCTAAAGATTCAGAGGTTAAAAGTAAACTGTGTTAAAAATAGACTACATACACAAAGTTAAAGTTCGAAATGAAATTCTTCTTTTTTCTTTCCCTAAATTAAAATTAAAAAAAATTAAGATTTTCATTCAATTGATTGAGCTTTCAATTAAATTCATATCTTGAGCATTCCACAACGATAGTATAATGATAAATAATTTCATTATATTTAATATATTGTCATTAATAAATCCTCTAATGAAGTTAAATTAATAAAAAAAATTAACGGCGATTAGTAAAATTTATATATTTTTTTTTTTTTTTTTACAACGATTCATTCTGATAATGAATGATAAAAACTGATTTCTTTGATCTCTTTATAATTAGTTTTAATCTCGTCAAAATTCTTTTGATGTAAAACAAATCGTGACAAATTATTAGCAATCATTGAAGTAGGTCTGTCTTGAGTTTCACTTGATTTTTAAATCTGTTTCTCTTCACGTGGTCTCTTTCTCTGCTCAGTCCCTCGCTAGGAATAAAGTAGTCCATAGTAATTGTTGGTGAACAATGGCTTGTTATGACGTAACTTTTTTTTTTTTGTCTGTTGCGCGCGCGTCTCGTTTCCGGCGTCTCGAGAGTGCGTTCAACTCCCACGCAAACACCAAGTCGAAGGAACGATCGAGTTCTGTCGTTTTGGTAACCAATTCGTAGTTAGTTAAGAATAGTTAGTTAACGAAACAAAGGCAGAGGGAACCCAAAGCAGTGACGCAGAACCACTGAGTGATGCAATGGAACACTACCATTAGACGGTGCCTGTCGGGGGTGGAAGAGAGATGCAGGAATTCCTCATCGTCGACGAACAGGTGAGAAACTTTTCAAATAAGGGTTAGGCTTAATTCAAGAGTAAATTCCGTAAGGAAACACTTTTCTAAAGTTCAAACAATTATCGAAAGAATTGTTAAGCGGGAATATTTGGTTGCTAAACAGAAACACTTGCTGTTTGTAAGAAAACAGAACATGACCTCTAACCCCGTTTCCATCTCCACTTCAGTTTAAGATTACGTTAACAAAATAGCATTCACACAAAAAGGATGTATTTCTCAAATGTCAGAATTCTTGCAACTTAAACGAAGTTTCTTTTCGACCGGCGAGAAAAAGGAAAATTTTCTTGTCTCGGCAACGCTCAGTACAAACTGCTTCGCGATTTTTTAAAAAAAAAAAAAAAAAAAACCTTTTTTTTTTAATGGAAAGTATGTAATTTATTTCAGATGATCGTTTTCCTTTTATTTATTTTTTTTATTGTAGTTAACTATTTTATTAGGGCTATTTAGAGTAACGATAGAGGTGTTCTAAAACGCTTTATTGTTTTGATCATGAATGATAAAATATCGCTCAGTTTTTTCTAAGTTAACAATACTTCAACGCTTTTTTAGTAATAACCATTTCGAGAATAATTAGCAGCCATATTTAAAAGCTGACCTAGTAACAGTCACCGTGTTTAATTATACTGATTGCAAACTTTTTTCCTTTTTTTATTTAGATAAAATGTAAATAGGTAACAAAGTTTAACAATTGATAAGATTTTTAATTTTAATCTAATCAATTGGGAAGAAGAAAAATTTCCCATTTTCTTCCATTTCTAAAGATTCTTTCCTATTCTTGTTTCGAGCGATTGATTATCTTTGTTGAATTTCTTTTTTCTTTCTTTTTAATTGTTTTCTCGCCTGAGATGAGAAGAATTTCGTCACGTGATCGACTGTTTTCTTTAGTCGGGAGAAGCCATTTGGTTAGTGAGTGGGTGGTAGTGTTTTAAGGAATTCGTAATTAAATATTCATTGTAGGGGTTGAGACTCCGCCTAAGTGCATAGATGTATTTTCCCGCCCTTTGTAATCCATCTCATTGATCAGATATGTCTGGAATCTAATCTCAAATACTTCATTTCTCTGATAAGATTAGAGGAGAGAAGTAGGACGGATTTATCTAGGATTATTAGTCCGTGAATAAGTCTATTTACAACGACCAAAAGATATGACAATTGTCACTTGCGAAAGTAGCGCAGACGCTGACTAATTAAAGCAGAATTTATTGTCATTTATGTTTTGTTTATATGCTTTGGATGACATAACCCAATGTCTGTTACGATGTTCCCTGAGAAATTAAAAATATTGTTATTCACTACAGTCTTTCTTTATATGTATCATAAAAAAATTAACAACATCGCTAGTTAATGAATTAGTTAGTTAGAACGCTGGCGTTTTAATAAAATGTCGGTGGATTCGCTGTGTTTTTCCTTTTACTGACCTTGAAGCTGATTCTCACAGACAAAAGGATGATCCTTGACAATGAGAAACTACAATAAATAAGACGACCCTAGAATTCCCACTGGAAGCAACAGGTGTTTCAGCTTCCTAAATGCTACTGCTTAAATTTGCAACCAAGTAATCTGCAAAACAAAGCTACTAACGACGTAGTTAATCCGAACATAACTTTTTTAAAACGGGAGTCTTTATTTGCGAATAGTTTTATTTCTTCTGAATTTTTCGTTCGCGTTGTCTACATATTCAGCCTAAATGTAAATAGATCGGTGTGGTGGAGTTTACTTGGCAGTATTTTCGGGGTCAGATCAACCGAAAAACTTGAAATTCTGATGAGTGGGCGACTGTTTATTACGTCTGCTTTAAATGCTCTTTTTAAAGTTTAATTGTACTTTGAATTTGATGATATGTGTGTGTAAATTATATGGTAAATTTGCAACAAAAAAGTTTAAGGGAGACGGAGTTATTCGATATCTTAATAAAATTGGTTTATTAACATCCGGAAAGATAATCAGGAGAAAATTATACGTTAATAAAAGAGACAAAGTAATATTCAGTGTGATTTGTTATTCACGAGACTAAAATAATGAAGAATAAAAGACTACATATATTTACGGAAAGTTTTTCTACTTCTATTTATTTAGTTGTTGCTTTGAAAGAAAGAAAAAAACGATTTTTTTTTTTTTTTTTGGTACGAAAAGTCAAAATGTCAACAAAATAAAAAATTCCCAGAATCCCAACAGAGGATTTTAAATATTAAAGAAATGAATAGTTTCAAAATAGTTCTGAATTTTCGTGAATTGTCTGTTTTGTAAAACAAAGTCAAACTTTGCTCAAGATTCCAAATTTTACTTTTTCCTTATGTAAAATGTTCAGCCCCCTTAGTCCCTCCTCCTCCCGGTGCGTGCGCCACTGATGCTAACAATGGAAATGGCCGATATATTATTATTGTAAATGTTCCTATACTTGGGTTTCTCCAGCTAAGACAACATGACTGGTCAAAAACCAAAGCGATAGTCTTTCGAGTGCAAAATGTAAAAAAAATGCCAAGTTTAAAAAAAAAAATGTGTAAAGGGGGTGGGGGGGGAGTTGTCCATAAATTTCCTAATTATGGGTGTTGTGTGGAATTGCACATAAGTGATTTTTTGAAGTCCTAGCGTGCTGAGACTGTGGTGCAATGTGTGAGGCACCAGACCAGTGGCGGACAGGACGATGGGTACAACACGTACTCGGTCCTGCCTCCACTGCTTCTGGAGCTCGTGTGCTAGATCGGTGTATTTACTGATCTTGTCTGTGTGAGTTTTCTGCATGTTCTTGCTGATAGGCACTGCAATATCAATGAGATAGGTATGTTTGTTGACCTTATCAACAAGTGCGATGTCAGGTCTGTTGTGATGTATAGTTTTGTCTGTGTGAATGGGACGGTCCCAGTACAGCTTATGTGAGGGTGACTCTAGTACGCTTTGTGGTGTGTATTCTTAATAAGTGAGTGTTAACCCAGTAGCTGAGTGATAAGGTGCTTGGAGGCGGATGCTAGCCTCGGCGGAGATAGGGATTTTTCCATTCTCCTTCAAACGGGTCCTAGGGTCTACCCAGTCCTCTGTAGAATGAGTACAAGCTTTCTTTTCTCTGGGTAATGACGGGCGAGCAGTGACCATCTGATATCATCTCAGTCCCATTGGTCAAAGAACGTTGGAGCCTTACCTTCAGCTCCCTGTGGGCCGTGAGTCTTGGGACAAAAACCTAACCTTAAATTAGCAACAAAATAGTAAGTTTATTTTATTGAATTAATGCAAAAAAAAATATTTCCATTCTAATGTTATTAATCATTGTAACATTATCTGAATCTTCTTTATACAGAATACTTAAATTTTTCGAAAAATAACCGGCGAATACGGAAAAAAAATTTCAGAAAGCCTTTGATGACGTCACAACTTTAACATTTATTGCTTGACTTAACTTCTCTCACTCTCTTTCTTTGAAGTAAATCCTCTTCCCGAATTAAGGAACATTCGAAATTATTAGGAAAATCAAAAAGCAATTGATTTGTTTTCAGTAAAACTCAGACCTTAATTCCGAACTCAAACAACGGATCGCTGTTATCATATCTTAATAGTAAAAGAGTTTATGGTTATAGTTTTGAAATATATATTAGATTGTAATATATATTACAATAAAGAATTCAAAAAAAGTTCTAACTGCATAGGCTTACAGTGAAAAACAAACAGGACGATATAAATTTTCTGGATATCAACATCCTTTACAATCCATCTGAATTAATTCAGTGGGATTTGGTGGATAATTGATGTGTTGACGTTTAGCCAAATACTGTGATCGACATCCACAGGACATCAACACATTGAAACACATAGTGCAGTTCAGAAGAATCTTACCCTGAAATCCTTCGTATTAGATTATTGGTTAAGAAACTACTTTTAACAGGCTTTGATTTTTAGACTCTATTATTTTACGCTTTAGAAAAGATAACTTCTCTTAAATCCGTTCTTTAGTTTAGAATCCAAAAGTTGGTTGCAATTAATCACAGCAGTCTTGAAAAAATATGGGGTTCAGTGGACAGTCACCGGGGCAGGAGCCCCTATGGAAGAGTTGGTAGTCGTATTATAAGATACAGATACTGAGGGATGTTGTTTGCTTAGGAGACTGAGAGGGAAGCCTCCAAAAAGGGAATCAGTATTAGAAAGAATTTCATGAATTCTTTAATAACAATTCTGAATCATTGGAAGGATGTTTTTAATTTTAAGGATTCTACTAAATTGCTAAGATTTTAATATTTTGAATTTTCATTGTGAGGAAAAAAAAAATCATGATTTGACAAAAAATTCTACTCTTCCATTGGAAGTTTTAGCCGAGTGAAGGTTGTTCTACTTCCACAAAAAAAATAAGAAAGTCACCTGAAAAACCATATTCTTAATCACAACCATTCCGTGAAAGTTTTTATGGTTTCTTCATTCCAATGGTTGCATTCGATAAACACAACTCTTACCAGAATGGAAGACGTAAAACGGGTGTTTTTCTTTGCAACATCAGAAGAAATATTTTTTTTGTTTTTTCATCATCTGTAGCAACAATCTTCGGATTGAAGTTGTTTGGAATCAAAACAACAAGTATTTGTTCAAATGCATTGAGGGTGGAAAAGTTTCACTTCATTTCCGTGTTCCCAGTAATCAATGAAGAACAGAATTTGCGCATCACAAAACTACTTTTCAGTTTTATAATTCATCAAGAAAATTGTGCGAATTCCATGTTGCAATCGAATCATAAAACGAATAACCCACAAAAAAATAATAATACGAGAGATAAAATTTATCCCCTATTTCAAGCCTATTTAATACTTTATTTATGCCTTCTCAATCATAATTTTGGGTTAGTTTTGCTTAACCCAAAATTATGATTTAGGCATAAATAAAGTATTAAATAGGCTTACAATAAGTTTTGCTTGTCGTTGTCACTGCCTCACATAATTTTCTTTTGTGATAATAATTTTAGTTATTTTATTTATGGGGAAAATATTGATTACATTGTTATGTAAGTGACTGATTCAATTTATTAAATACTACATAGGGTTTATTATTATTATTCATAATAACACAGGCCAACAGTGGTTTTGGTGTCTGGGTATTTAGAGCTGATTTTAAGTATAATTGAGGTGCTGAATCCAAATTTGGCATTAGTTTTTCCTTAGCAGCTCTAGTTTCTGAGATATAAAAATGTCGTGACTTACCTTATGATACTTAACGTGTGTGGGTGGTTGGTTTAATAAAAACCATAGAAATTTAAAGTCTTTTTATATATTTTCTAAAGCACTTTAAAGCAATGAAAATCATATAAAAAATTGCAGTAGCACTTTCCTAACTACAGTTACACTTAGTTTTGAAGAAAAGAAAAATCACTGATCAAAGAAAAGTCAGTTAACACTTCGGAAGTTTCTTTTGCGTGACATTCTTGAATGTACTTTGTTTGAACAGTTTCTTTTGAGGTTCCAGCAGTAATCTGCCATCATGTGGGTGTCCCATCTTCCTTGGTAGCTGTCCTCCTAATTTTTATTTCCTGGTGAAATCTTTCACCTTGTTCTTCACTTATATCGCCTAAATTTTCAGGAAACGGTCCAAGTGGCTGTGTAGATAGTGAAATTTTATGCTCAAATCACATCCAAGGTTTCGGAAGTTGTTGAACATCTCGTTTACTAGCTCAACATAGTTTTCAGCTTTCCGGTTGCCCAGGAAATTTCTGACAACCTCGACAAATGACATCCTTGCTTTCTGCTCAGCCTCATTCGTGGACTCCACAAAAGCCGGATCGTTTATAAGCTGTCTTTATTTGTGGGCCATCGAAAATTCCAGCTTTCAGTTTTTCTGTACTTATGGGACAATTTTCTTCGGATGTAAGCAAAGCACGATCCATTCTTATCAAGAGCCTTTACAAACTGCTTCATTAGGCCTAGCTTGATACGCAGTGGCAGAAAGATGATTTTCTCTCTACCAACAGGACGCATTTCAAACTCCGCTTAGAGCTATCAATAAATAGGCGCCAATCATCAGAATTATATTCAGAGAGAGCCATTTTTTCCAGGAGTCCTCTAGCATCTTGACAGAATACAAGATTTTCTCCTTGGGTGAAAAAGGATAGCAGATCCTTCTCCCTTGTACGGTAGAAAGTAATTTTTGTTCCTTGTTCCGGTAAGTTCTTGTCATTTAATCTGGAAGCTTGAAGCTCCGATACCGACAGATAGCAGCACAGATATTAAAAATAAGGGCATTTTAGGAGCTGCTCTAAGAAGCAATGGGATTGCAATGAGTTAGTTTTGTCACACCATACTTAAAAGAGGTTTTATATTACTTTATGAATTTGGCTCATAAAAAAAAATAATATACAATAAGCTAATAGTTTGTTGTAAAAAGAAGAAATATGACTACAGAAACAAAGAGAAAACGGCGCTTAAATAGTTTATTTATGAATTTTTTTAAATGTATATTATCGATACCTTTTATATATGAATAGTTAAAAAATTACTCGTAGGGTAGGCTGCATCTAAAAAAGTATAGCTGATAGAGAAAAACTGATTTCATTTTTCGATTCAGCGCCCCAAATATAGTTAAAATCAGTTCAAAGAGCCTAGGCACCAAAAAGAAATTTTTTTCGTAGGCCTGTGTAATAATAGTGATTCTTTTCAACTGAGAATATAAAGTTTTGGAATTAAATATTACTTGGGTTCTAAATTTTATCAAATAAATACGCTGTTTTGGTGAGATATATTTGGTTTACTACATCATCTTCTATCTTGTTTGCCCAGGATTATTATATATTTGAACCCTCTCCAATGACGATCTTTCCAGCTCTGAACTGAACCTCAACTTTGTTGCATTGGCTCTGAATATTGACTGGCCAAATGAATAGAGGAATCCTTTAATCTTTTCGTGTTGATTTAATAAATTCTTTAATCAAAACAATCACAGAAAAGGTAAATACATAAATAGTTTTTGAATCCTTTAAACTGTCAAATTTCGAAGCCTAAAAGCAGTTGTCCATCTGTGCTTTGTTTAATTTTTGTCAAAGCTCGCATTAATAATAATCTTCCGTTCTATCCTGTGTTATTTTGCTTTAGTTTATGAAGAGGTAATAGGAAAAAAAGTAATTTATTAAGAAACAATGATATTATTTTAAATTTTACATTAAACGCAGAAAACATTCATTATTTTTAGGGAGGAAAAACTAAAAAAAAAAAGGCGACAGAACTTTCTTTTCACAGGAACCATAAATTTCCATCAAACCATTTCTGCCTCCTGTTTCTTCTTCTTCGGGCGAATGGAGGGAAGTGGGAAAACAAAACAAAACGAAATTGTTATTGTTGAAATATCAATTTAGGATGAAGTGTGAAAATTTCTTTTTTCTTTCTTAAATAGAAAATGGATGCGGAAGACACAGGTGTAAGTTCCTTTTAAGTAGGACACAAGAAATAAGCAATTCGCCTTCTGTGGGGGTTGAAACGGCCTCAGAGGTTCCAGTGTATATTTTTCTTGGTATCCTTGAGTCACGATAATAGACGAGTAAATAAATCTTGTAACTCGTTTAGAAAATAACTAACATAGTTTAATCCTTAGTCATCAGTTTTAGAATTTATATCATCAGAGTGGATTCTAGGAATGCTTTATTTCTGAGAAAACTTTGACACTCTCTTTTAACGTACGTAAGTTTATTTGTATAGATATAAGTAAATAAGATAAATATTTAAAAATGAAAGCCTGTTTTTTTTTAATTTTGAGTAAATTTCAATTTAGTTGGAAGCCATTTTGAATCTCTGCCTGTGATTCCCGCGATTTCCTTTAATTATTGATGTTGACAAACTTCCTCAGAGCAAATCAAAAAAGCCTTAAATTAAACAAAGAAAAGGCTCGTAATGCGCTTCATCAATGATCTTCTCGTCAGTTTTGAAATGGAATGAGAGATCGTTTGTGAGGGTTAAGTTTTTTATTTATAGGAAATTTTGTTCGTTGACAAAAGTCAATTGAGATTAAAAAAAAAAAAAAAAAAGTCCTACTTTTAGTTTTTCTCAGTTGATTAGAGACAGTTGTTTATCCTGTGTTGATCTTTTGTTGACCCATTTTGATAAATACCTTTAGTTCATCTTCCTTTTCATCATCTTTCTTTCTTTTTTTAACCTACTTTAAAAACAGTGAACGAAGAAAAAAAAACAACTCAATTACTGTTGTTATTCTTTTGCTTTTGTTTTGTCCAAATTGAAAGAACTTCAATAAATCAAAAGAAGTTATTTTGGGTTTTTTTGTTTAGTAATTTTTCGCTTAATTAAACTGATTAAATTGTATTGTTTTTAACTGAGGAAGAAGTTCTGTTCTTTTGTAAAATCTTAATTCTTATTGGTCAATTAACGTGTTTTAAGAAGAACTGTGGTTTTGTTAATTAATTTACATAGTTTATATTCAACGGAGATTCTTATCAAATGTATTGCATACGTCAGGACAAGGCTAAGAAATCAGAGACGAGAATTCACTTCCCGTCGACCTGAGAGAGTAAGTCCCAGGGGTAAACGGACGAAACACAGAAGAAGAAAGAAACAGCCATGCCACGACCGGGATTCGAACCCAGGTGCCGGCACACTGGCCACGCACGGCAGACCGCCCTCTAGACCGCTCGGCCATAAATAAATTTATTTATTTATTTACTTAAAACTATTTTTACAAGTAAAAACTAAATTTACAGTTGTGTTTACAAGAGCAAACGAAAAGAAATGTTTTATAAATTAATTTAAAATACATTAAAAAAAAAAGTCAATTGTATTTATTGACTTACTACAAAAGGCAATCGTCTGTTTGACCGTTCAACTCATGACTGTGGCTGGAAAATCAAAAACTATTTAAATGATCAACAGTAAGACAGTTCATTCATTTTGAAATAAGTTTCATTTAGAATTAAAAATTAAATAAAAATACTTTTTATTAATCAGTTTTAATATCGCAGGGAAAAATGTTAGCTTCTAAAATACAATACGATTCTATTGTACAATACAATATACGATTCTAAGGGTTGTTAATTAATGACATAACATGGTATGGGAGGTACTTTATTAAAAAGTCCCTTACACTGCGGCCTCAAAAGGCCTATTGTGTGTCCCAATGTCAAGGTTGTTAATTAGAATAAAGCTAAATTTATTTCGGTATTTATATAACTCGTCTTAGGATGAGATTGTAATTATAATCTTGACTGACTCATTATAATTGATTCTTAATAATAAAAGACGGAGAATAAGCTGACGCACCAATGACGTGAATGAAACATCCCAAGATTACGGATGCTGGTGAGATAGGTGCAGTCATTCCACGCATTGGCCGCTTCTGACTTCATCATTCGCCGCAGGTGGAATCCTCCGCGATGAAAATAAAGTCATCGGTTTTTGAAGTTGAATTAAAAGTAGAGAGCACGTGGGCTCATCTACAGAGCAATGGAAATCGTAGCCAACGTGTCAGTTGTTGCTGTAATGTGTAATGATTTGTGGCTTCACATCCAGTATCTTCTGGAAAATGACCACTGGTCAGAAAGGTATTTGCGGGGGCGGAAAAAGGGGATAGGGAGTAGAATTCCTTCCAAGGTAAATGCGTCATCCCCTGTTATTAAATGTTATACAATGAAGGTTTTTCACTATGTTGTCATTTGTTGTTTGTAGTCAATGATTTCAACGTAAAATGAATTCTAAGAAAATCAAGAGAACATCAGTGGAATTGGCAGCGTAGGAGTGAAGCGATTAAGTTGATAAAAAAAAAAATCACTTTTTTTTTATCATCAACGAACTAAGAAAATACACTTGGAAGAAAAAAGTATTCTAATATTAAATAATAATAAAAATGAAAGTTATATAATAACCGAATTACTGTATCATATTTATTATGTTTGACATATAATGAATTCCAAATTCTTCTCTTATGAGTTCAGTTTTGAATAAGATTGAACAACATCTGTCCATGTAGTTTTAAGTATTTCTTAAGAAAAGTAATTTTTTAGCTACCCTGTAGCGCTTTTAAGAACAATATCTAATAGTGATTGTAGATATTTCGATCTTAATACATCGAAATCGAAAAGGATCTAAAATTTCAGTGGCCTATACATAATCCAACAGTGTAGCCTCCGCGGATAAAATAGTCTTTGGCTTATTGTGATTTTCGTTATCAGTTTAATTATTGGTCCAGAGTACATATTGTTTATTTGCCCACTCTGTATTGAATCAACAGAATCTCTTTATTTAATAATCTAAAACATCGATTTGTTGATGGCTTTCGAATAAACCACCCACGACACTTCTTTCCTGTCGGTAAATATCTCACGAGCGCAAGCGATATAAGAAAATGGAAAGTACAGACACCGAACGACAAGAAAGCGAACACTCAAGAAAACCTAGCTAGTTAAGCTATTTATTTAGGGAAATTAATTATGAAACAATTTGGTTTTATTATTAATTTCCCTAAATAAACTGGTTAATTACCTAGGTTTTCTTGAGTGTTCGCTTTGTTGTCCTTCTGTGTCTGTGTACTTTCCATTTTCTTATATCGCTTGCGCTCGTGAGATATTTAACTTTTGCTGCCATAACAGCAAATAAATAGTAATACTCATACTATACAACTAGGAAGACTTAAATATATACTAGACTGCTGCCCTTCGCTCTGCCCTGGAAGCCTCGCATACGTAAGCGGAAAACTATATTTTATTTATTCAAAATCCAATTATAGCAATTTAGTAAACTAAAAACTAAAGCTTAAAATTCAAACTAAAAATAAATCAAGTCTAAATTCTAGAGAACACACGCAGTAGAATATTGAAATTCATTTGTAGCAGTCGGAAATTTGCGCAATTGCGTTGACCTTGCAACAATACTCCTGTTGCCTGGCAACGCGCCTGCGAACTTCAATTGTTGAGCAATTCATTTGTTGCGGACACAGGCACGCACGCAGTTTTTTAATAATATAGATATTTTGAGTATAGGTTTAGGACACTCATGGTCATTCTCGATTCGTTATTAATATAATTTGTTCTTAGATTTTATTTAATCCATTCTAAATATCCTTTGCTTCAGTCTTCGTGGTTTAACTAAACTTCGTCGTATCTTTTTTTCCCCCATTTATCAGTTAATAAAAATGAAATAATGTTTAGAAATTTAGACAGCATTAATTGCCTTTCAAAGGAAAAAAAAACCAACTTTTTCCCTCCCTTTCTCTTAGTGTTCGTTTCTCTGATCGTTTTCTGCTTCACTGATAATTCAATAGTTTAATCGACACTTCAGAATCAGCGACTGAAGGGCACTCAGGAAAGCCTTCATTTCTTTGCGTCGAAGTGTTTCGTTCAGTGTTTTACCATCTGTGGTTTTTCTTGCGTAAATTCAGTCTTCAATGTTTGGAAAGAGAGAAAATGTTAAGGAAATGTTTTTACTTCCTCAGTGGGTTTGTTGGAAACTCTTGTCTTTTATGGAGGGAATTGAAAATCCAAAAGATACAGGAACAGACACGTTACGAAGGTTGATGCTCCAACGATTAGCTTCCTTATGAAATCAATTGATTTTGGTGGAAGTCAAAAGTTCATTTTGCGTCGCATTTAAGAAAGACCTTCCCAGATAAACAATTGACAAAGATTCTTCCTCCCACGCAGTTCCATGGAATGCATCTTTTGACATTTAACCAACAAAGAAAGCCTCAAATCCTTGAAATTTTTGAAAGATCAGAATGGAATTAGAACGAACTTCGGTTGAGGAATTTTAAAATGTCTGTTTTGAAAAAATACCTCAATTAATTTTACTAAATTATCTTTGTATTCGATTCGATTTTGTTGATTCTATTCACGTTATCAGTTTAATTATTTCAATTTTTGATTTGAGTCTAAAAAGACAGTGACGGGTTTCCAACATTCTCTTGAATGTCATAGAAATAAATAAATAAATAAATAAGAATTTTCTAATTTTCAGAAAGTTATATACTTTGAAATTAAGTTACAGTAAATTTTGGAAACGGAGGAAATTTCGAAATGAACGATTGCAGTTTGTTAGCTCCCCCCTTAAATATGCCACTGTTTAAATATACGAGTTTTATTTTTATATTTATTACATTCTGTATGAGAAGAAAAAAAAAGTTTAATTAGTCGATAAAAAAACGAGTAGTGGACTCGCCCGCGATCTTTCTTATTATTTTTATAGTTTGGCACTAGATGGCGTCTTGAGTCAACTCCTTGAATAAATACAATCCTCGATGTGTTTCTCCTTGTAATAATATCTTTTAGGTTTTTATTAATTTGTTTTAAGTAATAGGTTAAATTGCCTGCCGGAAATGAGCATTGAAGCGGAGAATTTACTTTTCTATTATTGAAGGCAAAGAAGTCATTACATTAATTAAAACTAATTGATTGAAATAATGAAACTGTAATTAGAAGAAGAAATCGAAGTTTGCTTTTAATCTGCATGAATAACCATCACATGACGTCACTACATTGAATTAGGAAATAAAATCAAAGAGAAATAAAAAAAAGTAATTATAATAAGTCATTGTTTTTCAACGATTATTTAATAAGGATCGGTGAATAATTTCTCTGAGTATTTTGTTGAATTAAAATTAATGTAACTTAGAACAAAAACAAAAAAGCCAAGAAAATTAATTTAGAATGTTAATTTATTCAATAAATATAGCTTAGTAATTGCATTTCTTTCTTCAAAGTGAATTCATCATTTGAAGATCAGATTAAATCATAATTAGTATGAAATTGTTTTGAAAATAAATCGGATTAGATTTTATTGTGAATTGTTGTAATAGGCAGAATTTGTATAGTATTTTAAAGGTTTTTTTTTTATAGTGATAGTAACATGATATTTATTTTTTATTTATGCTTGAGATAAATCGAATAAAATTTCTATTTGTGCTTAAAGGGTGTCAATATAGACTGATTCTGCTCCGTTGCATTGAATCAGAGGATACTGGATTCTGGTAAACAATCAAAGACGGATAATCCTTTATATTACAATAATAATATTGTACTTTCGTAAATGCCATTGAATTTTGTATTTCTTACGTAATTTTAGCATTTTAAAATATTACTCCATTTGAGAATTTTATGTTGATGGATTGCTGTCATATTGTTGCCTTATCATCTATTTGACTGAAGTGTCAGATGACTGTTAAGAATAGAGATAGTATTATATTCTTATCATCTATAGTATTATGTGTTTGACTGTGAACCAATCATAATTGCAAAGTGTTTATGCAAAATAATGAAAGTGAAGTTAGTTGAAATCTAATTTCTTAAAAGTTTTTATTATATTCATAAGCAGAAAAAAATACAATAAAAAATTCACTTAAAAATTCTTCTCTTTGAGAAGGCTTCGTAATTAAAGAAGTAGATGATGTAGTATTAATCAAGAAATGTACTGTAATAATTGTTTACGAAAATTGCAAATTTCACAAAATAAGCAAAGAAAAAAAAAAGGTGTCGACGTGTATCTTAGTGAATGATCGCATCCAAGCATTTGTATACAATTGTTTATTACTTACAAAGAGATTGACTTAATTTATGTTGTGAATTGAAGCGCTTGATTTAATGGCAATCTGAAGAATTATTCATTTACAAGATTGTATCGCAGTAATTTGAAGGAATGTTTATTTTAAACAGAATCATTGAAATAAAGAATCTCGGTAGCATCGAAATTGTTCTAATTTTTACCTATTTCGACCTCTACCTTTCATTTGATTGGGTTCTAATTAGTTAATAGTCCAGATTAGATTGATTCAAGTGTAACCAAACAGAAACAAGAAAACAAAAACATTATAAGTAAATCTCGATGCCAGATGAGCTGTGGCTTTTGACAGAATTTAATTAGAATTCTTCTAGAATCTTCACATCTTATAATCCTAAAATTAGATAAAAAAACTACAGTAATCCCTCGTTTATCGCGGTTAATGGGAGCCAGAGCCCCCCGCGATAGGTGAAAATCCGAGAAGTAGGATTGGCCTCCCCTAGGAATTTTCGTATGTGTGTGTGGGTACCAAAATGTTTAAAATATGTATATTTATGTACAGTACATTTTGTCTGACTTCCTGTGGGTATGTACAAGCCTCTGAGAGAGCTGATCTCTCTGTCTGGCAACCTAGGAAGCCGTTTCTCTCGCGTATCACAATGAAACAGCGCTGCTTTCCGCAATACGGCCGCCGAAATGGCGGTATTTTTGAATTTTTATTTTTCGGTGAATATTTTTGAAAAACCCGCGATGCACTGAAGCCGCGAGACTTGAGGCGCGAAATAGCAAGGCATCACTGTACATCTGTTTGATATATTTCCTTTAATATTGGTAATATTTCGCGGAATTTATATCATTCCGCTTTTTCAAACCTTTTTAAAAAATAACAATGAGTAACTTCCAATACATCTCTTAATACTAATACAATCATGCATAATACAGATACATTATTATAAAATAATCATATGCTCTTTCCAATAAATGAAAAAAAATGTTAACAAAACCAAGTATTGTACCATCATTATTAGTCTAATACAATATAAAGTTCACTTTCTTTATTGAAATTTTTCTCTTTGATTTCTGATGAAGTCCTGGGGAAATATGATAGTGTTTGGATTTACCATATATCTTTTGTCTTTGTTCATACATTTAAAAGTCTTGATGACACACACTTCTATCACATATCTACTATGTTTGTCTCTAATTTTGAAAAGAATTGTAACTTCTGGGTCCGGGTTATGATCTTCTTTCTTTTGTTAACATTTTTTCATTTATTGGAAACAGCATATGATTATTTTATAATAATATATCTGTATTATGCAGGATTGTATTAGTATTAAGAGATGTATTGGAAGTTACTCATTGTTATTTTTAAAAAAGGTTTGAAAAAGCGGAATGATATAAATTCCGCGAAATATTACCAATATTAAAGGAAATATATCAAAGAGATGTAGTTTTGAATCTTCTAGAATCTTGGCAGAAAAGTTCTTTTTTTTTCGTAAGACTAACCTATTATCGTATTGGTTAAACGATAACAAAACAAATAATGATTTTTCTTTAAAAGTGAAACCAAAGGGAAAATGACTCTAAACCAACTCAATTCATTTGGGTTTAAATATTTGGCGCGTTAATAGAGAGAATGAAAATACAATTGAAGGTTTATTTGTTTTGTTTTTTTAATAAAATGTTCAATCTCTATTAAATAAGAGGCATCTGTTTATTAATAAAAAATAATAATCTTAAATATCAAGGAAACAAGTGATAATTGAAGATGTTATATTTAAAGATTATTATGTAACTAACTTTCTTGATAATTTTTTATTGATTTAATTGATATGCAATTCTAAATCTTTTTTATTATTATCTTTTAATACATTTAAATAAACAAATAAATAATATTTTTTTGCTAAGTTTAGACAAGGCGTCAAAAAAAAAATTTCATTTAATTTCGAACTATTTTTTTTTTTTTTTTTTTCCTTTACTCACTTTGTTGTGTGGAATATCCATAAAATAAATAAATAAAACTAAAACCTACTTGTGTTTGGGTTTGAATGTTTCGTTCTATCAATCGGTTGTTCTATCTATTATCCGTGTGCTCTGATAATTACAAACCCATCGCGAGTATAAATAGGTTGACGGAGATGTTAACATTATCTGAGACAGGATTTACAAATGTTGAAATACTTACGTGATTCTTTCACGTAAGTTTTCGTTGATCTTTGTAAGAAATCATTAAAATTAATGTTGACTGACCTAAAAAAAACCTTTGAACTGAAGTGATCTTGAGCTCGTTTCATCTTGAACAAATTCCGTGTTTCTATTTGCGTGTTGATGTCGGCCGCTTATTCAGCAGCGTAGTTTAAAACAGAATAATAGAGAAATGAATAATTTATTATACTTCTTCCACCCACCCATACACCTTGAAATCGTAAAACGGTTGAAGAAGCGTTAATAGAAATTAATTTAGGAATTTCACGCGACCATTAATCAGTTTTACTGAACGAGGCAGTAATCACGATCTCATTTGAATTTGTAGTTGGCTAAAAAAAAAATTTTTGAAGATAGCAAAATAAGGTTGTGTTAACCTGAAAATAGCTTAAATTTTGTAGCAATAATAATAATAATGATAATACCATTCTTCAAAATCTGCAGTATTACAGATGCTATTTGAGAAGATCCTGTCCGGACGCAGTTGAATACCGCTGTCATGAGATAGTTTTATAGGTGTACACGTTTACCTGTGCTGAATCAGTCGATCTGTGTACTTCAATTATTTCGATGCTAACTGAAATATGAAGTTTTAATTGGATGAATGTCCTAATGCAAAATCTGTTAATCCAATGCTGCAAAGCGATACGAACAAAATCTGTAATTCATAAAAAGAAAAAATAGTTGTTACATTGGTTTTGTTGGATATATTTGCACTAAAAACAGGCCTGTAAGGTACTTAGTTCACAAGGAAATCTATGAAAAGGGCAATTTCGCTTTATACCATTGTTACAACTGTGTTAATATTTTTATTTAATTTTATTAGTTCTTACTGAAAATTTTCAAGAAATCACAACTCTATTTAATTATTGGATTCAAAAGTCGACGGTTTTTTAAACTTTTCACAGCATTCGAATGTTTGTAGTTACATAGCTAATTTTATATTTGTTGCTTAGAAAGTGCAGTTTTTACCAGTGTTATCAAGTTTTAAGGGTGAGGGGAAATGAAAGGCTATTTGCTTTGGGAAATCAACGACAACAGCACAAAGACTCTTTTAGTCCAACAAAATATCAACAACACAAGTGATTCCAAAAAAAAAAATCAAGGAAAATCTTAGGAATCCCATTAGATACGCCTTAGCTCAAACTGTGAGCCATAGAAAAAATATTAAATAAGGATAGATTGACTGTTTGCTAAACACGGTTCCCACGATTTGATTTAAAACTCGACATCGTATTATCAAACAACAAGAAAGTTTTTTTTTTTTTTTTTTCCCCAGTTTAAATTGTAATACATTTGGTTAACTCCATCGTTTTCAAAATTTGTGTTTTGGTTCAACTTGTACTCATTGGAACGCCTTTGGATTAAAGATAGGACATTCGCAATTTGATAGAACATCTCGAATACAGATTGAGACAAGGATTAGTACCTTGGGATATGAACAACAATTGCTTATTAAAAAACAAACAAACACAGGAGGCTTCTAGGATCAGTAACAAATTAATTTCTTTATAGTATATTATATATTTATAACCATTTAGAGCTTGTTTGTTTCAGTTAAAATAAAAAAATATATATATATATAATCCTTGAGAGGTATGAGATATCAATGGGATCTCTTTTGCCAATTGGGGGGTGGGAGGATGATAGGCTGAGTAATAGTAGTCCCTTGGGGTTGAACTGAAATCTCTACTGGGTGGGTGTATCCATACTTCCAGCTGCAATTTCACCAACGATTGGATTTCTTTGAAAGAAATCCTAAAAGCTTCATATGAGATATGAACTATGTCTTAAGAAAAACTTACGTCACCTCCTTGGAGTGTTTTTCAGAAAGATTCAGGAAAAAACATTAATTCATTTCGAGGCAATTCTGGTAAGAAATGAATCTGATATTAAAGTTCTAAAAAATAACAATTAGTTATTAAATCGTGCGTGATTTGAGTAATTAAATGATAACGAGTTAATTCACAAGGATTTCGTAATTTCTAAACCTTTGAACTTTTATTACTGTTTAATGACTTAAATTGGATCAATTATTTCTGTAGTTATTGATTTCCACTGTAATAATAATAATAATGGTTATTGTTTCTACATCCTTTTAAATTAAAACAAATCGACTTCGTCACTAGTTGATTCTTCTTCCTCCACCTCCTAAAACGGGAATGAAAATAATACTCACATTCTACTATATTTTTTTTTATAAATCTCTGTCGTTTCTTTTCAGGGTTGCATTGACTTCGTTGTTTGAAGGTTTTCGTAGTTAGACAATTAAACATTGGGGCAAAAATAAATAATTCCATAAAAGCCCAATTCTATTTCTGAGCAAGTATTTAACATATGTAAATCTA
This sequence comes from Thereuonema tuberculata, assembly GCA_023159025.1. Taxonomy (NCBI): domain Eukaryota; kingdom Metazoa; phylum Arthropoda; class Chilopoda; order Scutigeromorpha; family Scutigeridae; genus Thereuonema; species Thereuonema tuberculata. The sequence goes on along the minus strand of JAFIDM010000007.1, from coordinate 28,917,941 downwards.
AAGGGCTGAAAATACGCTTTAAAAGCATTATACTATATTTACAAAATAGCATATTTGGAAACTGTAACATTTGTCGAAGCATCTAATGTTAATCATCCGTGGAAGTTCATTATTTCAAGTAGTGTTTGTTTTTTTTTATCGTCTTTAAACCTAATTCTATTTATGACAGAATTTTTAAAACATACATTGATTTCTTGATGTGTTTTCACTTTTATTTCATACACAAACAAAATAAGACGTTAAATTGGTTTTATGTTTGATTTATGTTTTCTGAGTTTGATATAAATCCTCCATTCGAAAAATATAAAAAGATCTTTTGTTAATTTCTGAACTTTTTTTAGCTTAGGACTTCATTTCAAAATTGTTTATAATTACGTTCTTTTATAAAAGCTTTTTTGACGAAATTCATCTAAAAAACCACTGGTTTTTTCTGATCTCTGCTTATTTTTGCCAGAGCACAAAAACTCGCTGTCGTTTAGTACAAAAATACTTCGGTGGCAAAAAATTGCACGTGCTACCGAAAAGAATTCAGTTTTAATCAATGATAGCATAAGAATATCGTCCTCCACATTAATGTGATGATAGCCTTTCACTTTCGACCACATACTGTACGTTTTCAAACGAGTAGACACAAATGGTGCATTGTCCCGAGACGTATCATCAGACAAATATTTCTTATCTGAACTTCCTTAAACGAGGCGTCAATTAGAATTTAATTTCCGATTCCAAAATTATTTCATGTCCGAAAAAGCTTAGAAGATACTTTCATAAACAATGACCTGAAACAAGAAGAGACTTATTTGGAACATTCACTTTCGATTACTACTAGACATCTTTAAAAAACCCACCAACGGAAATTGTGAACGCGTCGTTCGCAATTAGTAATTGTCACTGAATATAGCCAATCTTGTAGCCATCATTGTTTGATATTCACTGTCGGATTTTGGAATTTTCTTCATTAGTTTTTTAAAAAAATAACAGTGAAATATACTGATTTACTTCTTTTTTATTCAATTGGTAATTTTGAATTTTCAGGTCTAAATTTTAAATCCAACGTTAAAAATATTGTTAAATATCAAATCTTCATTTTTGTTGAAATTAGAAATTCAGTGATTTTGTATTTGATTAATAATTGTCATTTTACTTTAAAAAAAGAAAGGGTTTAAGATTTTATTTTGGGACGAAGGACATTAAGATGAATCATCTGCTTCTCCGCCTACCTTTGATCGTTCGTTTATTTTGTAGAGATTTTTTTTTTCTTATTCAAATTAGATTATATATTTTCCATTGGAAACTTACGTAATATATTATTTTATTAATATGGAGGAATACTCCGTTACTTCCAATTATAATCAGGTCGGTTTTATTAAATATTCTTTTTTGTTATCGTAATTTTTATCGTTTCTATATTAAATAATTTCTCCTCGAAGTCATAAAGCCAGTGTTTTAATATCATATTGATGATTTTGAAAACAGATGGATCCGTGGGAGGAGGACTTTCACTGCATCCCAATTTAGGGACACAAAGCCTAAATAGAGAAAGAAAATTATGACGAAAAAAAGAAGGAAGAAATGACAATCTGCCTACACTCAAGACTACGATTTTGGTTTGAATATAAGTAATCGGGAATTAAAAAAAAAAAAAGCCACCTCCTGTTTTATTTTCTGCCTTGGTTGCAGGTGTGGCTTCGAATCTCTTCTAGTGATTTGAATGGATTCTGTTGGTAAATAACAAGAATTGTGGTCGTCTTGTGTCTCTGACGCGAATCCTTGATAGAAAAACGCACAACGAATCCATTAGAATTACAATAGAAGCGGACAAGGACACGTGGGGGCAAATTAATGAAGGAAGAAGAAACAAAGAATTAAACTCATAAGAGTCAGTGAAACGATGTCTTTCACGACTTTCCAAAATAAATGACGTCACAGGGGATTTCATGTAATTGACGTATTACGAACACTAATGCTAACAGACATATTTTCCTATTCATCTCGATCAATATCCGTGAAATGCGTAGATAGCAATCTTTCAAACATAATTTAAGTAGTTTAAGATCCTGACAATCAAATGCAGGCGACTGCAAACTTTTTATATTTTTTTTTCTATGCACGTAAAATTCTGAAAACTTAAATACGAACTTGTGAATCATCTGGGATTTATATTTGCTTGTTTTTAATTTTCAAAATATTCTGTAGTTCATGAAATTAAAATTCAAAAACAGTCAATTTTTTGGGCGTTTTCGAGTTATTAGTCGGTATTTTCAACTTTAAAAAAAAACTTGACAAAAGCCTGAAATGATAATAAAATCGTAAAATAATGATTTGTATTTCAAATATTTATTATTAGTGCAATAGTTAATTTTTAAAAAAATAAAAATTGATATTTTTTTTTTAAATTGTGTCATTAAATTATTTTTTAAAAATTAACTACTGCACTAATAATAAATATTTTAAATAAAATCATTATTTTACAATTTTTTTTTTTTTTTTTTTTTTTTTTTTGGTTTTTGCCAAGTTTTTTTTTTTTGAGTTGAAAATATCGAGTACTAATTCGGAAAAAAAAAAAACACCAAAAAATGGACTATTTTTGAATTTTAATTTAATTCATTGCAGGATCTTTTGAAAATTAAAAACAAGAAGATAGAAATCCCATATGTTTTACAAGTTCATATTTAAATTTTCATAATTTTAGGTGCATTGGAAAAAGAAATAGCAGTCACCTGCATTTGCTTGAGTCAGGGCCTTCATGAATGATCTTCTTTTGAATCGTTATCCATTTGCTGAGTTTTATAACAACGTTGTCTTCCTCCTACATCAGTGGCATATTTGATTGTTCAGTCAAATCCTGTTTGATAAGCAATGATTAAGAACACTCCCGAAGTGTCGTGAAGTCGTCTGAATCAGTTTACATACCTGTGGCCTATGACGTCAGGGCAGTGATCCCACGTGGTACGATTATTGGACTATTATCTTGCAATGAGTAACTCCTTTGTGCGCTCAGAAAACAAGGGAATTTTTGTTGGATTTAGTGTTTTCTAGAGTGGAACTGAAACAATTCGAAATTACGACAAAAAGTTATTTAAAAAGTAAACGAAAAAAAAAATCATTCTGATCCTTTATTTACGTAATTCTCATAGATTACATCGTGAGGCGAGAATGAAAATGGAAACGGATTAATTTTAATTGTTTTTTTTTTTGTTTTTTTTTTATATTTTGATGGAGAAATTCATTTTCTGACGGTGATGTAGCAGAATTAACTTCGATTTCATTTCTATTTCTTCTTGTAAAAACACCAATTGAGTACAATGTTATTAAACTGTGTGAAAATTTATCTGTTTTTAAAACATTTAAAACGTTTTATAAAAAGAATAGTATAAAGCACTATTAAAAATTGAAAGGATATTTGGAAATTAATAAAGAAATTTGAAAATAATCGGAAATTTCCCAGAATTCGTATGAAATGTTTCCGCCAAATATTAATGAAATTTCACTTTAAAAGACGTTTAAAGTATCATCGGAACGCAGTGGGGCCTCAAAAGAAAAAATGATTAATAGTTAAAGGTGTATAAATTTAAACTAATCAATAAAAAACACTAGTTCTTTAATTTAAGCAGCTTTAATTAGATATTAAGTAATATCTAACCAAATGGTGTTGAAAGGGGTTGGCGAGCAGAGTCTTTTATTTTTTCCAGGCTACTTATTATTAAAAAGTTGACTGCAAATAAGAAGAGAGCGATCGATATTTCTAATATAATTGCGATTTCGTAGTTACTACTTTAATCAGAATGTATTAAACTAGAAAGCGCCTGTGTCTGTCTTAATTGTGATCCATTTGCGTTCACCATCTGTTGTTGTTGATTGGAGGAACTCAATCAATGACGTAGTTCCGCTTTCGTCCAACAGGTGGACGGTTGTTGTGTGCTCTTCATTTGCGCTTACCTGGGGACGTTATGGCTTCGTGATCGCTCGTCATGCTCAAATGGGTCGTCGTTCACAAACTACCCAGTAAGGTAAGCAACGATGCTTTATTCTTATCGACGAGGACACTTCCCCCAAACGCCTTCCAAATTGTTTAACACGCGATGTCTGTTTTCCATTTTTTTTTTAATCGAGAGGTCCCGATGTGATTCGCACGTAACTCAATTTTTATTAAATTCCAACATTATTTTTTTTATGATATTGACTCGAAGAATTTGGGCTTCTGCGTTTACTTGACTTACGAAAGGGTTTACAATTGTTATTTTATTTATTTATTAACCAGAAAGACTTACAAGAGGGGAAACAGAACCTAAATTTGTAATAAAATCTGAAATTTAGTTACTTCCATTCAATATAAATATATTCAAATAAAGTATTCATTATTTTAGAAAGAATTTAATAGTTGTCATAAATGTAAGTTATTAATTTTTTTAAAGATTATTAAACAAAAATGACGTTTATGAGTCAGAATTGATACTAACAGATAAAAAGCACATTTAAAAAAACTTAGATAATCGTGGGAAAAAAATATTTTTTTTAGTCTAAATATATATATTATTCCGTATTTTTTTTTTTATCAGTTATTCTAGTTTTTCTATTAGTTATAATAACTCAATGAAATATTAAAAATAATGGTTTTAGGAGAACGAAAACTATTAGTGACATAATCTAACTATTAAAATATTTCCGTTTTCTCAATACTGTTTTTAAATTTTCTTTTGAAGTTATGGTTTATTCTGTCGATACAATCTGTTATTGTCTGACTCATTTTTGATTACTTTTTCCTCAAACTGTTGTCATGGAATATTCAATTTTTAAAGCAGGAAGTTGCTAAATCAGAGCACTTTTTTTTTTTTTTAAATGGCATAAATACAGTTTTAATTTACAGTTGATTACATCCGTTTTAGCAACACGCAACTGACGATTTCGTTTGTCGAGATAATAATTACTACATTTTATAATTGTAAATTTCATAATAAACTCAAAAAAATTCATAAATTATGCGAATAGCGATGTTAGTCATAAGTCCAATAATTTTACTAAATACTAACATTAATTTTTTCCCGTGTAAATGTAGTCTCAAGACAGAATGTTAATTACAACATTTTTTTTTTCTCTAAATGTATTTTCTTGTGAATTTAAATTTATTATTCATAATTTTTTGAACTAAAACCGGCTATTCTGTTTATCCCTATTTTTTTTTTATTTTTTTCAAAAATTTAAATTAAAAAAAAATTGACGAATATTTCTGTATTAATTTTATAAATTCAGGAAGTATAAATATTAAGATTCTGTTTTTATTAGTTGAGCTTTAATCTAATTGGGCTCGTGGGTGTCTTCATAACTAGTGCCTCTTGATTAAGTCTATTTTTATTTTGATCTTAAAATAGTCGTTGGCATGATAAAACCATACAACGCAGGCGTCCAATTGGTTTCCTTGTTAACTCATAATTTTTAAACAGGAAATAATAGATTATTTTCACGACATATTTCGGTCTTATGATGATTAATCCGTGGCTATCTTATCTCTTCCTTTGTGTTAGGAAGCTGTGTCTTCCATCACTCAAACCAGTTGGAAGCCAGAATTGAAGATAATTAAAAATGTCTTCCTTGTATGGGGGGGGGGGGCGTTTGCACAATTCTAAATCATTTACATTTCACGTTATTTTTAGCTTTATTTATTGCAATAGTGAATATTAAATTAAATTTTTATCTCTGATATAAACAGAATCTGGCAGATAAACATATGTTGTACATTTGATTTGGATATCCTGTTATATGAGAACTTTTAAAATAGACCTTGTTTTTAATTATCTACAGAAAGATAAAAAAAAAAAAAAAATTAAAAATATCTATCCAAAGGGCAGTTTTTGCACTCGATGACGATTGAGGCTATTCAGTGGAAAGGATAGGTTTCTATTCGTAATCCAATTGGAAAATGAAACAAGGAATTCATGTTTCTTTCTGAATTTATCGTTCGATTTACTTTATAAATTCAAGTTACTATTTCGAGTAGTAATTAATCGTACAATAATTGTATCCAATTTATTAAATTAAAAAAAAAAATATTGTAGATAAATGGTTCTGAATAAGATCTGAAATTCCCTAATTATGTTTTGGGAATATTTTATCTTACTTGTTAATTTGGAAAACTTTACAAATGGGTTAAGAAAAATACAAGAATTTACAAGAATGCTTGGGATTATTTACAGTAATTTTTAGTAAAATAAACGCATGGATGATTTTATCAAATTAATAATAAACGAATTGAAGTTACTGAAGATAAATTAACTATATAAGACACAACAAATCCATGTAATTGAATGGTTTTTAATATTAATTGTAGATACAAAATGCTCTGTATTAAATATATATATCATTTTTTGTAATTATATACAATAAATAATATATATTGTTTGTTTTTATTGACTTTCTTTCCTTTCCATATATTTTAAGTTTAACAATTGAATAAATCAGTTGGATATTAGAATGAATTCGTTTGTTTCTTTGGAATTCCGAGGACTCGAAATATTCATTTCCATAAGATTAACCTTGAACAAACTTGGTTATTTTGAGAAGCTGCACCTGTTTTAAATATTTTTCTAATTGAATAAGATTAAGATAAAAGCCAGGTTCCGTCGTTTATTCAGATGTCTCCAACTTAAAGAGAAGTTAGATTGAACTTCTTAATAAGACGTCGAGTAATAATAACAAAGAAACACTGACGTCTTGTTATTTACTTAGCAGAAGAGTGAAAAACGGGACTTTTTAAAAATTCAGTCAGCAATATTTCATCTACTTCAGTCGTAAACATTATTTCAAGTTGTCAGGAGTTTATTTATGTGATTATTTCAAATGTTATCGAATTGTAAAAAGTGTTTAAAAATGAAAGAAAAAGTATCGGCTATGTATGTTACGTACATTTGCCTTTTTCTTCTTGTCATGGATTAATTGTAATTCGTTTATTGGTGACAATCCACCTTAATATGACGGAAACTAAAAACTGGAGATCGATTTTAAACAGTGTTTATATTTCTGTATTCGTTACCAATTCTGTTTCTCTTTCATTGATTGAACCTTCATTTAAGACGTTCCTGGAATTTTAAGGTTTCCTTTTAATCCTGTTAATCTCTTAATTCCTCCTATATTTGTTTTAATTCCTATTCTCCGAATTCTTCCTCAAAAGATTAACTCCATTTCAACAGAGACTTAAAACTATAGCTAAAGATTATCAGCACAAAGAATGCAAGGGTCTTTTGGAGTAGGGGTTTTTCCCTCAATCTGTGCAAAATAAGTATAAATAATGTCTTTGTATATTGAGATATACTTAAATTACAGAGTAAAATTTACTTGTACCATTTCTATATAGATCTGATTTTTATTCTTCTATTTTATTATTTAAATAACTCGTAAAAAGAAATTATATATAAGTTTATTTTAAGTCTTCAACAGTTAATAAACTTCATAATATTTCATTTCTCTTAGCGAGAAACTTCCTCAGGTGACAAATATTTGAGGAAAGAAAACTGATTTCTTCTCCTATCATTCCATCGATCTTAATGAAGACATGATTTTGAATAAATAAACAAATTTCTCGATATCTCATAACAATTATTTTAATAACAATTCATTAGTCTAATTGTGTAACAATTCTTTTAATCTAACTAAATAACAATTATTACACTAACACGAAGTATTCTCGCAAATTGATTTAATTGTTATTCAGTTTTGCGAGAATAATTCGTGTTAGTATAATAATGAGATATCGAAAAAAATGTTTATTTAATCAATTTTATGTCTTCATTAAGGTCGATGGAGTTATAGAGGAGAAGAAGTCAGTTTTCTTTCCTCAAATATTGTCACCTGAGGAAGTTTCTTGCTAAGAGAACAGAAATATCGTGATTATACTATGAAGTTATTTTATATTATAAAGATATTTTCGAAGTTATGCAGAATTTTATCAATAAATAGGATTTTATTTATATTTATATATATATATCATGTACCAGTAAATTTGTTAAAATTCTTAATTTTGTCTGTCTTTAAAAGAGTTTATTTAACGTTATTCTAAGTAGTATATTGTTAATAATTTAAAAAAAAAAATTAAAACAAAAAACATGGTGAAGGTAATATCGACTTTATATTTGAAAATAGTCAATTAAAATTTAAATAATATGTTTAAATAATTTAATCAGTGGTTTCGTTCATTATTATTCTATGACCATTTCGTAAGTGTAGGAACATAAGAATAAATTTATTCGTTTGACTTATTTATTAAAAGCATTGCTTCGTTGTTTACTTATTGTCTATTTTGCCCATTACTAAGTCGTGAACTGTATTGAGGTGTGTCTTGTAACAGCGATGTCTTTGTAAGTGGGTTCTCATCGATGGTGTGTTTCCAATCCATTCGTCTCAAATCATTTTTCTTTTTCAGGGGTCGGATCCTCGAGCCCAAACATGTCGAGGAAAGTTGCAGCACAAGCGATCCAAACTCAATCAGGAAATTAATAAGGAATTGATGCTGAGAGCAGGAGCCGAGAATCTCTTCAAGTGAGTACACAGAATTCAGAATATCAAGGGAAGAATTGGATTTAGTTAATAGGGCATCAAAAGTAACATTAAATAGGGGATCATAATTAATACATAAATTTGGATCAAAACTAAAATTTATTTATTTATTGTAATGTAATTAGTCAAACTTTAGAAATTATTCAATAGCATTCGCTCAGTAAACAGATACGAAATAAAAAAATACACACTTATCCAAAATATATCTATGATATTAAGGAAATTCCTATTCTAATATTATATAAGATTAATAATCTAATAAAATAATGATTTTTAAAAGTTAATTTTAAATTTGTGTGTTAGCTTCGAAGGCCAATAAAATAAAAAAAGGATTTAAATATTGACGAAACCATTGGCATGCGGGGGGGGGGGTGAACCCTTTCGTATTGAAAAGCAAAGAAATCCAGCATTTGTAGCGTGTTTTTTGATTGGAATACCAATGGGTTGTTTTTTAACCTAAAGTGAACACAAAGTACAAAAAAAAAAGTATCGCACTGTGGAGGCCCTTGGGGTCGCAGTGATCAACCGGTGTAAGTTAAGCTCGTCCGTCTTTAACCCCCTGTACCCATTTTAGACAGGGCTGAGTGAACCCTAGGGTCGTCTAGAATTTAGCCCTGTGGGGAAATCTCTGACTTCCGTCGTGAATTGAACACGACTGTTCCAGTCCGCAGTCAAGCGCTTTACCACTTGGACCCACAGAAAAGTTAAAGTAATCATCGAAAATAATAAAAGTTAATCTGTTTCTGAAATCCAAAATAAAAAAAAAAATCGAAATTTGAATGGATTTTAATGATGCCTTTAAATCGAATTCGAAAAATGGAACTAGATTTTCTAATGAATGACTGAAAATGAAATCAAGTAACCTCTATTTTATTTAATTTTTTTTTAAAATGACAGGAGAAAAAAAGAACTGTCTCTATCTAGGACAGCACGTAGTTAGACGATAGCCTTAGGTTTTTTGTTGTTGTTTTTTTGTAATTTTTACGCAATCCTGTCTATTCCCGTATCATATTTATATTTGCAGTGTTTCATATGTTTTCCAATATTTCACCATTTAGCCAAGAAATATCTATTTTCTTCTCTTTTCCCTGCATCGAATGGGACGTCAAAAAATATATAAATATATTTCGTCATCGTTGTTATTCGATCACTTATTGTGATTCGTATTTCTAGATATGAAGTAAATACAAGTTACACAACGAAATTCAGACATTGGTTATGCGAGAAAAACATCGCATTGAATCAATAGAACAATAAAACCACGTGGTTAACACAAGAAGAACATTGGTAAAATTTGCCGATTGTGTTGTTACATTAGTGGATTCTGTTTGAAGGAAACTGCACTGAGAGTAACAAAAACAAACAGAATCAATGAAATTGATTGAAATAACGATTATCAATAAACACTAAGAGCTTGTTATTGTTTTCATTGAAATTAAAGTAAATATCTTTCAACTTCCAATGGATTTCCGGGTATAAAATCTTACACCACCACTGTTAGTTTTTCTATTTAATAAAATATAAAAAAAAAACATTACTTTCTGAATTTTGAATTGAAAGTAAACAATACAATGAAGTATGAGTTTTTTGTTGAATCACATTAGCTACAAATCAACAAACAATCAAACATTGGAGAAGAATTGAATTTGAAAACAAAATTAGAAGAATCTCATGAGACAAAAAATTCTTCCGTCAATATTTTATAAGGAAAGACTCATCCTTGTGCGGAATATTTTTTTCTTCTGTTCTTCATTGACTATTTACCCATGTCTTCCTCTTTCTTTGTTTCTTTTTTTTAACATGTACAATCCCACAAAGTTTCGTACAATCCTTTTTTTTTTTTTCACTGGCTGAAAGATAGAAATTGTTTGGACTCGACTTCCTTCTATTAACCGCATCAGCATTTGTTTAAAATGAACACAAAAAATATCTACTCTTCGTTTTCTTGTATATTTTCACCTGTAAACAGAGACTTTTAAGATTCTCACGCTGGAACGCAACCTTTTAAACTGGATCAAAAGAAGTCAAGACCAAATGTAAGTTTGTCATCAAGAGAGGGTGGATCGGACTGATGAGTCCCCAATAAGAACGAAACGGCCGTTCCCAATTCCCTCTGTTGACAAACTCAATGGCGTGATTGGTTTATTTATTTATGTTGGGTCTTTGTTTTTTCATTTCGTAAATTATAATTGTTGAGGATCTATTTCATTATCGTTTCATTTTCCACATGAAATTAGGAACTGTTGTCTGTATTTTAATTCAATGAAATTTAAGTATTGTTTTGCTAACACAGTTTGAACAGTTTTTTCCATACCATGTTTTATATATATAGAGAGATAGAGATAGAGATTTTTTATATTTAGTTTCCTTTAAATCATCGGAAATACGTCCCATATCTTATTCTTAAATTGGAAATTTCATCTATTCTTATTTACTACAACTGATAAACGTAGTTAGTCAATTTCTGATTTGTCGTTGTGTAATGGAATAAATTTCCAATATTAAACAATTAACGTCAGAATAACCCTTCCATTCTTTCTTTTAATATTTTGCACCAGTTTAAAGTGAACTTTTTTAGTTTGATAAAGATCTTAAATATTATTCAAATAAAGCGTTGTTCCCTTTTCTATGACTATTTAAATGAAGCCATTTTTAATAATTTTCTCATTTTTGAATTATCTTATTACAAGAAGAAAAGAAAAAAGAACTTCTGTAATGATTTGAGTTATGTAAACATTTCCTTCGTTTGAACTTAACGATTTGGTTTGATTTTTAACACACATTAATTGGACCAATCCCGAAATTTCTGTTTTTATTCAGATGATTCTTCTAGGTTTCTCCTTTCATTTAAGTTTGCTCAGAATTTCAGTTTTGTTTTTTCGTCTCATTTTATCACTTTTTTTTAAAAAAAAAAGCCAAAGGAATTCCAATAAAGAATTGGTTTCATGTTTTTGTTTCTCTCTCAATTCGCTAACCATTGTCGTTGGTCAGTTTAATTTATGATTTGTATCTTGTTTTTAAGAGATCTTGTTTGAAACTTACATAAGAATATTATTTTTCATAATCTCTTATTCAGTTCGATTTTAATTACTAAAATGTAAATACGTTTTTCTTCTTTGCTGTTTGATTTAGCCAATGGCTATTTGGTTTTCTTAGTCATTAAAATCATTGGCATTTCGTTATTTCTCAACTGGTTGATTCCAGCTCTGACGGATTTCCGTTGCTCCGCTTCATTCCTTTTTAAGTTTCCCGCCATTTGTTGAGGAGACGAAGGCCAACGTTAATAAGAGAATTCTTTCCTTGAATTCACAAAGTTCAAGGAGAGTTTGTGGCCGCAGTCAACGCTGTTTGGTGCAATTCTCGTGTTTTGTTCAAATGCAAAGACAGAAAACTGCGGACGTGGAAAAAATTTAAGCAGGTTTTGAAAATCGTGGACCCAGGAAACGAACAAATTCATCAGTTCAATAGACAAAAACTATTGCATTTAAAATAAAATCTGAATGAAAACCAATTCAAAGGTTCATTGAAGAGCCATTCGTGAAATGTTCATGAGATTGTTTAAAGAATTTGTTTCATTTTCATAATATTAAGTATTTTTCAACATTAATCCGTTCTGAATTCAAATGTAATTGTATACCATGTTTTTGTTTGTTTTTAATTCAGCCTCACCTACAAGTCATTGACTGAATCTGTGTTTGATGCTAATTTCTTACGTTGTAGAGACATATTTAAAATATCTTCTCAAATATCAATCTTGGATAATTTAAATTAGATTAGTTCTTTTTGAATGAAATAAAATACTACAAGGAAACGATGAAATTATTTTGTTACTTGTTATTTCTGGAAGTAATCTTAAGTTGACAGAAGATGGGGATGTTTTTCTTGTATCAAATGTGTATTTTCTAGCATTCTTAACTCTTTAACAATACGATAATATTCTTACATAATGTTCATATATTACGTAAAAACGATGCTAACATTAATTATAATTACGGTCAAATTCTTATTGTTATAATTACAATTATATGAAATTAAAGATTTCGCCAGCGAATGTCTTCATTTCATTTTTATTTCTTTGCCATAATTGTCCCAAGTATTTCAACCTTCCTCGTTCATCAGCGTAACGATACACTGAAGATCACGAATAACTGTAGTCAGCGCCACAGCCATGATGCGATGATATGAGTAATGAGGCGCCGAATGAATGCAAGCCCTTTAATTTATTTGTTTTTAGATATTTTAACAATGTTCTATTATGACATGTCCCTAACATCAGTGAAAAGGAAGAGAGAAGCGGTTGAAACCAGCCGCCAAATAGTTGCTTTCGACACTGGATACAGTCAGATTTTACTAAGAATCATTAGATGCAGATGCTGTAATGCAAGAGTTTTCTTGGATGTTTGATGTAGTCATTGGCATTTCACTACAATGGTTACAAATCCATTGACGTTTAGTCTTAGTCAATAAGAATTCCATTGTAATAAGAAATTTCCATCGCTTGATGTTTTCTAGTTAGAAGCAAGAGAAGCAATTGCTCGGATAGACCCCCCTAGGCTTCTACGTGGAGTATTAAACTATTTCTGTTTCAGAATTATTCCAAATTAAGATATCACTATGTCGTACCCACAGATTTATTTAATATAATATTGGATGGCATCTTTTCTATGGTTACGTTAATTTCATTTTTTGATTTAATTACATTAAATGAATGAAAATATACACACAAAAATGTCTTCATTAATACAAATCAACCTTCTTATCGATCTTCATAAAACTGTAAACTACAAGAGAAAACACAAACCTCTCATTCTGATACCTTATTTCAATAAAGACGAACTATTTTCATCTTTGTATTGTAGTTTTGTCTTCATTAAATTAGATAGAATCATTAGGAACTCTTCATTTTCTTTCATAAATTCAAAATTCCCAAAAGTCTTCGTAGATTTATAATCCGTGATAAAATTTAGAAATTAAAAATAGCTTTAAAAAGATACTTAAAATAATTTCTCCTTCTTGACAAAATCTCATTTACCATATATGCACTTACACGACATTTAGGTCTTGAGATACAGAGCGTGACACAGACAGACTCAGAAAACTTATTTAACACACGTTTCATGCTTGAGTCTTTTTTTTAATATTACTACAATTACTGATATGGCTAACAAAGAGTTCTTGAAAGACCTTGGAGCTTGCCTTCCGAAAAATGTTGCTTTTACCACTTCCTATTAACCATCACTTTTATCGTAATTACACTTAACGAGATCCACCATTTCTTGAATTGTAATTTTTGAAGGAAATATTTTGTACTATTTTTCTAATAAATAGTAAAACCTTAAAAATATATATTTTTTTTTAAAGAAATCAGAAGTTTTCATAGAATGATTCTATTCTATTATTCTTCTATTTCAATGATTTGAAGAATTTGATGCTGAAATCTTACATGAAGTGGAGATTTTTAATCTGAAAAAACATATATCTAATTACTTTCTTTATATCCCTCTTTGAAGACTGCTTGGAAGTTGAACATGAATGTTTGCATACTGTGCTATTCAGTTTCCTATCCACCAAATGGAATTTGTTCAAATGAATTACGAGATTCAAGTTGAGAGGTACTCTCTTGTCTGTAAATATGCAGGTCAAATGTCAAGATGATCCTTTCGCACAATCAAAATTTAATGTTGGGAGAGGGAGACTTGACTCTGATAAACGTTACTGTAGAAATTAAGCTAAAATAAAAAAGAACTTTTTATTCTTCCGCTCTAGGGAAATGTTGTTTGTGTATAGTATGTATATGTCAATGTGTTGGAAAAACAATTGAACTCTTACAGATATTTCTTATTCTGTATGTGAGTTACATGTAGATATCACGTGATAAAGAGAAGCTCTTTTTGAGTATTTGTATAAAAATAAATGGGAATCCCTTTACAAATTGCTTTATGAAGTCTAATAAATATTGAAATGTTCAAAAAAAGACTTTTTATAATCTGTATCAAATCTGTATTGTATCGTAGATTTCACTGAAAAATCTACGATGTCCTTTTGATGTAGATGAGAGTAAGATTCAAAGGAATTGTCAGACCCTTGGCTGCCTGTGTTGTTCTTTATCTGTGATTTCTATCAAATAGATGTAGCCTTGGTCGATTGGAAGGAATTCGTGGTACTATTTGGGTGGAGGGGGTCTATTTTTAGTCCGTTTCATTTAATAATAATTTTAGCAATCACAACGACCTTCCCACCTGATCTCGTTAAAATCATTCCTGTTTTGATGATTACCTTGTGGCAAAATAAGAAATCGGATGGAACGAAAAAAAAGTTCTCTAGTTTCTACTTTTCAAGACAATAATTCAAGAAAATGAAGTTTAAATCTGTTTCTTTTTTTAACTCTGTAGTCAATTAAGCAACTGAATGTAGAACTATTAGGTTACAGTCACAGGTTAAAACGAAAAAAAATGATTTGAATTCCTTTGATGAAAGAGTAATTTCTTTTTTCCTTTTATTTTTTTATTATCGTTAAACTTACAATGAAAAGACAGTGTTTAAAATACGAATATCCAGATATGAGACGAACTATAGAGAAAAGCAATATTCTGATATTATTAATATTTTTTATATTAATGTTGTTGCAATTGAAGCAATGCTTTTATTTGTAGAGAAATTACGAAAATTTGTATTGGAAAATATACTGGATATGGAAAGACTTCAGCTGAAATGCTTTCTGTAAACAATAATAACCAAAATAGCGAAATAGAAATTAACAACAAATTAAATGGAATCTTAAGATTTTCGGTCTGTTAGTTTGTTCCCGGAAAAAAAGCAAGTCTTTATTTTTTTTGTTTTGTTTTTTTCTCTTTTGCTTTACAGGACGTTTGCGATATGTTATACAGAAAAAGCACATGTTTTTGCTACATACTGAAATCAATGTAAATCAATTCTGCCATAAATTGTGATTCTGTTGTTAACTTTCATTTGCTCAGTGTTTGTTGTTTGTATCTGAAACAGACAAACTTTCTAAGTTTTAGGTAAACGTTTCTAACATTTGGATTTATTTAAATTCGAAATTTTAAATCTTTAAAAAACGACTAAAATCTCTTCCAGGGCATCTAGAAAAAAAAAGGGGGGGGGGGGGGGGGGGGGGAATTCAATTAATATTTATGTCTTAATACTTTTCCCATTGATGAGCATCTCCTCCCCCTCCCCATCAAGGAGAGTATAAAAAAAAAATGTCATTGCTTTGAGGCCAGTTCTCTTCCTGGGACATATATTTTTCATTTTTAATAATGTAATTTCAGTTAATTCAGTTTCATTTTTTGTGTGAAAAATTCTAAATAACAATAAAATAAATGGTGAAATGGTTTTTTTTAAAAAAAAGTTTGGAGGTCGTTTACTCCATTGGAGGGAATTTCTAATGGTGTGACCCAATTCAAGTGTCGTCAAGGCTGTGTAAATAGTGGGAGGTGTAATGCATTCCTACGAGGGATGGACCCTGCGTTGTCTCCATTTTTATTCTAAAATTGTCTCGTGTCTTCTATTTTCCAGTGAATGACGGAATAAGGGAATCTCAATCAGTCACTTCGATGACCTCAATTCGATTTTCCTGTTTCCAATTGACAAGGTTGAATGAACAATTCGCTGTTTCCAAATTCGGTTGTCATGGCAACAAAACATTCTCATTTAATCCGGTGAAAGCTGTCGTTACTTAATTGAAGCGGGATTTGTAATGCTCTATTAAAATGGAATATTTTAAAAGTAAAAACTTTCTCAGCGATGTTTCTGCTGTGATTTCATTGCTAAGAATTTGGCTCCGTTTGAAATAAAAATTCTGTGGAAAAGTTATTCACCTAAAATTAGCAAATAGACCTCAAAATTTGGTCCAGTTTTGTGAAGGGGCAATATAATGTTGCATCCAGAATTTAAATTTTATAAATGTACTAAAATTTTTAGAGACTTCGAAAACGTAAATTTTTCCTCATCTTACAATTCTGTTATATTTTTATTTTTAAAATGTTATTGTGAAAATTAACAATTTAAATAAAATAAATTTAGTTATTTACGAGGTGTGCCCCCGCGGTGTCACCCGCGTTAAATTCGGCCCTTCTCGGTAACGTTCGGTTCTCGTCGTGCAGCCAAGTCGTCCCGTCACCGCACCCGTTGGTTGACGTTTGTTTACTGCTCCGCTCCTATTGGTCGTAGCGTGATATTATATAGCCTATAACCTTCCTCAACAATGGGCTATCTAATGCAAAAAGAATTTTTCAAATCGTAGTTCCTGAGATTAGCGCGTTCAAACACACAAACTTTTCAGCTTTATAATAGTAGTATAGATTATGATCTTCCTCCAATTGGTAAAACTTTCAGAGAACTTAATCCAATTTATAGATTAATTAGATGTAAATAGGAAATTATCAAAACGCGTTTTTTTTTTTAGTAGTTTTCATTTACTAACATATTGTCGTTTATTGTTTGGTTTATAAATCGTTATCATTTAAATGTGCATTTTGAAAACAGATCCCTTAAAAACCCGTTCTTTACACGGGAGAGAAGGAAGGAGAACCCGTCATTAGGCCTGAGAACGAGTAATTCTTTAAAATCTACCCGTTTGTTGTTATTTCCTCAAGATCTGTTTTGCCTCAACAACTCCTTCAAATTTTACGAATCTAACCTGAGACATCTTTTCCTCGAAAATTTCTTAATCCAGTAAAAGACGTAGAACAGGTGATACAACAGGTTCCGTTTCGTCATCATGAATCCTCCCACATCTGGAACTCGAAACACCCCCTTGTGTTTGTTTCTATTCATCAAATGAAGGCTATCTTTGTTAATGTTTAATGTAAATCATTCAATCGCATCTCCACTGTTCTAACAAATAGCCAACAAATTATATCAGAGTCCAGAAACTTAAATACTTTCTAAAAATATAATTCATTCACTTTTTTTTGTTTTATTTTTATAATACGCATTTGTAAATGATACAAATGTAATTTTATTTATGTCATCTTTTTTTATGTCAAACCAAGGCTAATAAACAACAACCTGTCTACGTATTGTTTACCCTTCATTCCTTCGTCTATTGTTGAAATTTAGCAGAATTAAATTAAGTTTCAATACCTCGTAATTTTTATTTGATGTTTTTCTAATAAGAATTGAAAATTACATTAAAATTTGCTAACCGGCCTCGTAACATTAAATCTTTGCCGAGTTTTATTTAAACAACACCGGTAAATTTTATCTGTACTGTCAAACACATTTATATTTCAATAGAAGAATTGATTTTTTTTTTTCCCCCTAATATATAGTTGTAACTTTCAAAATGTTAAGGACAGTGAACGAAATTTACAACTCGGTGAACAACATCCTCTTTGCGATCTTTTAAAAATAAGCCTTTTCAAAAGATTTGTGTCATGAACTTTAAAATTATGAGCCAAATATTTGAACTATTGTCTATAATTTCTTATAGGTATGTTTTTGTATGAAGTAACACTTTTAATGATATAATGGGAAGCATTATTATGTTAAAGTTGTTATCTATATCTTAATTTTATGAATTTATCTTTTATTCTGTTTTAAATTTCATCTCTTCTATTCTACATTCGTACCTTTGATAAACGTCAGTTTTACTGTAAGGGCCAATTATATAAACCCGAGAATTAACAAATTGTCATACATAGCCGGAAGGAGAAAGAGGAGACAAACCCAGCTATGAAAGGAAACCATGCTAGCCCCGGTGTTCGAACCCAGATCCAGGATAACATCATGTCAGCAGTTCACTGCCCATATCACTTAACTATGCCTGAATTTCACATCTTTCCCAACTACTTCTTTAGTGAAATAGTAATCGAATCCTAATCTTGTAACAAATGATGTTTATTCTAAAACATTTCTTCAATTCCGTACGTCCACCAGGATTTTTGACTTTTTGACTTCATTCGTTGAAGCCATGCAGGAAACCGCGATTTTATTTAAAAATGGATAAAAAGTCTTGTTTTGTATCAATCACAAAACATTAGAGATGGTAAATATTGTTTCATCGGATTTTTTTTTTTTTTTTTTTTTTTTTTAATTAAAACGAAAAACGAAAAAATTAAAACTGAATTAGACGGTGAGGAGAATTACCGTCACTGATATGAAGGCGCAAAAAGCTTTTGGTAGGCCCTCCCTTTTTCAATAATTTTATTTCTTTTTTTTAATTGAGAAACAGGACAATGGTTAGAACTAGACGGGATGTTTGGAATAAGTTTTACTATTTTTATTTTCCATACATTAATTGAGAATTCTTAAAATTTCATTTGGTGCCTTTGTGCAGTGCACAACTTGCCTATATAATTTTTTTTTTTTTTTAAAAGCCTATTGAAATATTTCTTAATGAATTGATAGTATGAGATTGTACACAAGTTACTGCCGTTGGGTCTGTTAGAGAGTGTAATAGTTGGCACCGGTGTCATGAGAACAGGGGAGGCAACGAGAAATAATGCCAAAGGAACAGATTTTCGCGATGATGAGTCAAAAAAGAGTAGCCTAAGGGCGGCTGACGTTTTTTGTCTTTCCAATTCTACCAGGTAGAGAAGAGGGCGGTGGTGATAATTTTTTATTTTCTCCGTACACTTAGCCATATTGCTGAGTACACCACTTTTTTCCCTTGAAATTAAGCTTAAGCCAAGAAAAGAAAAGAAAAACTGCTGTTTCTTTTTTTTTTCCTTATAAAAGTCGTTCGATTTTTTTTTGATGCATTATAAACTGAAGACTTACAAAAGTAGATAAATTTTGAATTAAATGAATAAAACCTTCTACACTTTTTACTGTTAATTTAACACTGAACAACACTTAGCATCAGAAAAGCAAAAACATAAGAGAATAAAAAATAATGGGAAATTTCTTAATTTTTTTTTTAACTTGAATGCTTCAAGTAATAATATTGTAGAAATGTCATCCCCTAATTCACTTGAAGTTAATTCGAATGTTCTGTTGTTGTTTTTGATTTATCTAAAGACGTTGAACGGAAGACGAATGGTTTTCCTTCCGATGACCTGTTAATGATCTTATTTGAACTCGAGTTGAAACAGGTCGAATTTAACCTCATCATCTTTAATTGTTTCCATCAATAGTTCAATGGATTCTACTTCCGAATTAAATCAATTCTGAGGATGTAATGAAAAGGAATCACTTTCACAGTTTATTAATAATTCAAAGGCAATAAAAGAACTTAATCCACTGTAAATCATCTTTAATAGGCGATTTAAGATTTAAAAAAAAATCAAGCCTTAAACCACTATTTAAAAAAAAAAATATGTAGGTAGTTTGTTTGTTTTTGATTTGTTTGTTTTTTTGTTGTGTTGTGTAGGCCTAATTGCAATAACCTTAAATTATTTGGAAATTAAATTATCTAGTATTTGTGAAAAACGTTTCCGTTTTAGATTTGATATGAATCAGATTGGCATATTTGTCCTTTTACAGTGCATTCCATTTACAATGATTTTTTTTTATCGAAATCTATAACACTGGCTTACCGGGGAATAGGTAGGGGTTGATAGAACTCCCCTCCCATTACATCCGAAATTGAAAGAAATCTAGGATTTTGGACCTGTTCTTTTTGTTGGAAAGTGAATCGATTTGTTTGTGATTGGCCCCCATCCTCCCCAATCCAATTCAGGACACTACTGTCTTTTTTATTTATTTTTCAATAACTGCGACTATCATAATCCCTCCCGTAGTATGGAGTTAGCTCCAGTTTATAATAAGTTGATAATGTTTTTGTAACAACTGTAGAGATTTCAGTGATATTGTTTCCGGTTTTAACTAGAAGTTCGAATATGAACCTAAATCCTGTAAAAATGGTGTTTATTTTCTTTTCCTTCATTTCAAACCAAATATAGATGGAAAGTGAAAGTAAATTGAATTAGTCAAAGTTTATTCAAATACATTGGTAAACAATATTGATAAATACATTTATTGACTGAAGAAATGTGCAGTTGAGAAACTTAATTTTACAATTTTTAGTGACCCAAATGGGTGCTATTGCGCTTATCCTGTCCGTCTGTGTCTGCCCTCCCCCAACAACGCCCGAACGGAAGGTCGGATCGGCAAATGCACGATCTTTTCACCATCGTGTTCAGAGGCCGAAACAGTCAAATTGGGAAACTTCTGTTTCTTGTTTGCAAATAATTTCGGCGGAGTTTTTTCAAAGTTTTTGAGTTGAGTCTTGTTTTTGTTTTTTTATTCTTTGTATTTTGGAGACTTCCTTTAAATAGGCCAATTACCACTCTATTTTTACGGAAACTGATGTAGTATAGTGGATAGAGTGACTGATTCAGAATCAGAAGGTTGTGAGTTCGAATCTCAGCCTTGAATACAATTTATTTATTTATTATTTTAATTCGGAGGTTCCATGTTTATGCCACTAAGATTTTTCGTTATCTGTTGTTTGAAATTGATTATGCACACGTTCAATGTCCGCGTGAGTGTTAATGGGTCGCCCTTAATTTTATGCTTTAGCACTCACCTTTTTTTTAGCGACCCATCGCTACAATCGGTAGCTATTGCGTTTGTCCTGTCCGTCCGTTCTGTCCACCCCTAACAACTCCCGAACGGAAGGTCGTATCTACAAATGGACTTCACCATCATGTTCAGAGGCCAAACACTATAGGAATGGAGTATTTTCAGGGGCCGACGCACCCCCACCATGTTCGAGATATTTGGCATTGTTTTCATTAGATTTGCAATCACTTCATTTCTGTTGTCAGCTATAGCTTGATAGTTAAGGTTTCGGACTCTCATGCTGAAGATTGTCGGTTCAAATCCGAACATCTACTTTTTTGGGGGGCGGGGGGTCTCTTAATCTTTTTTTCTCAATGTCCGCTTGGAATTTTTTTTTTTTTTAATTTTTCCTTACGTTATTGTATTTCCTTATTTTTATTATTACTTTAAATTTTTTTTATTGTTATGGGTCGCCTTTAAATTTATGCTTTAGCACAAAATTATATTTACTTGTTTTATCTAGTTTTAATTGTTGAAAGGATTTCAATTTTTTTGACAAGAATTAAGAAGTAGAAGTTTGAAAACTGTTCAATTGGGTTTAGTTTATATTTAACTTGGAATTAGAAAATTAATTTAATTAATTACTTCTGAAATTACCTTAAGTAATTGCCAAATATTTTTAACTTATTCGTCTCAAATTCCTTAAAAATTTCCCTTCGTCTTTTTATAATTACATATTCGTTACTATTATTTTAGTTAGCATTACTTAATTTTATTTTTTAAAAAAAACAACATTATTTCAGTTGAATAAATTACTACATATTATATTGAACTCTAGTGTTTTATAACCTTGGCTGTTCAGGTGAGTCATTTCAACACCTGAAAAATCAGTCAACAGCTGCAAGTTGGCTGAATATAAAGACTGCAGACAAACTCCATTGTTATTTAAATAATATATATATATATATATTCACAGTAAAGTCGATTCAACTTAAGATATATGCTTTTCTTAATATCGTAAAGAAATAAAATTGTATCTTTTAAATCGATTTTTCAAAAGTGATTTGAAAATTGAAACTTCTGTAAAAAATAAAGTTACTAATATTATTATAATTAGAAGGATAAGATATTTAATGAAATCAATATTCAAAATATAAGGGATACAGAATTCTATAATTGAAATAAAAGATATATGCTTTTAGTTTCTGTAATTTTTAATAATTCTATAATTTCCACTTGCTAGTTATTCCAAGATGTTTGTTGCTTTGGTTGGCTTTCGTGGTAAAGACAAAAAGGGTTTCTTAAACTACTAATTATTAATTTATACAATAAAATTAATAAACTCTTATAGCAAGTCAAGCAGGGGAAAATATTTTTATAATTTTTGTTTCCTAGCAAAAATCCGAGCTTTGAATAGAATCACACACTGTTAAAATCACTTCCGAAAATTTGCATAATAAATA
Source organism: Thereuonema tuberculata (assembly GCA_023159025.1). Lineage (NCBI taxonomy): Eukaryota > Metazoa > Arthropoda > Chilopoda > Scutigeromorpha > Scutigeridae > Thereuonema > Thereuonema tuberculata. Next base: position 28,895,460 of record JAFIDM010000007.1, on the reverse strand, counting down.
CATACACATGTTAAGATTGCATGCATTTAAAAGTGACTAATGCTATGACTCTGTAGGATTATTAGAAATTACAAAGTTTTGTTTCGGTTTCAGCACTAATGACACTTTTGTTATGGTTTTTCCAAGTTTTTAAAAACAGGTAATTCTTATAAAATTTGCAGTTTGAAGTGTGGAAAATGATTGTGCACTTCTACATGGATTTCTACTTGGCATTGCAAAATTTCCTATTTCTATAATAGCTACTGTAGATTTTGAATAAAACAGTTCACAAAATGTGATCTAGTTGGGAATGGAGAGACTCGCTTTACTCATCTAATTATTTACAATAAATATAAAGCTGGATTATAAGTTTCTGTAAAACAAATTTTACAGAATAATACATTAAGGTATTTGCTTCAAGTATGGGTCTAGTGGTTTAGACTGTAGACTGGAGGAGCCTGGGTTCAATTTCCGGGGGGTGGTGAGGAATTTTTCCACGGCTATTTCTCCTCCAGATGGACCCTAGGGTTTGCCTAGCCCTCTGTCAAATTGGTACCAGGTTTCTTTTTGGGAGTTAAAGGTAGGCTGGTGTCAGGCTGACCTTCCGATCTCAACTAGTCCCGTTTGTCGAGAATCGCTGAATCCTAAACCTTTGCAGCATACAAAGGGCCTGCATGGCCTTTAGCATTTATAGCTTTTATTTGCTTGTAGATCAGTGTCAGTAGGTTAAAAACTCCCTAAACAAAAGCACTTGGATTTGAAATTTATTTTATATATTCACTTGAAAGAACACTGTTATCCTTTTTAAAATTATATTAACAAACTTTTCAACTAAATCAAAAGGTAAATATAAAAATATGTGATATATTTTGAAATGAATATGTTTATGAATGTGTTTATGGCAAGTTATCTTGTCTTGCTTTATTGGAGTAGACAAATAGAATTTCCACTTTTTTTTTTTTTTAGAATAATTGTCATTTTTCATCATGATATTTAATAATAATAATATGATATCTTTGTCTTAATTTTTTTAACTTATCAATTTATATTGCTTAAGTTAGTTATTATTATTTATTTTTTGTCTTACAGAGCAACTACAAATAAGAAGTTACGTGAAACTGTAGCTTTGGAGCTAAGTTTTGTCAATTCTAATCTTCAGTTGTTGAAGGAACAATTAGCTGAACTCAATAGTTCAGTAGATGTTTATCAAAATGAAAGGTAAGAATACTCTTGGAAACTGAAAGACTTCAATTCTATATTTAATCTAAGAATATTGTAATGATTATTTGAGTTAGTATTCATGATACAAATAGATATTCTTCATTCTAAAAATAATTGCTTTTAATTGTCATTCGCATTCTACATTAAGTAGCATTCTATCAATTGGCTAACAAACGCTAAATAAAAACTCAAAAAAGTAAATTACTGCTCAAGTAGAAGTTAAACAAGTTTGTTTCCAGCCAATTAGAATAGATAATTCAAATATTTTAGCTGTAGGATAGATAAACTATTATTTTGGAAGATAATATTTCTATTCTGAATAACAATCTTTCTAATAATGGGAAAAATCTGAGTGAAAAAGACTTTCTATACTAATAAAATTTAACGTGCCATTATAATAAATCGAAAAAGCCAACTAAATCGGCACATACATAAAAAAGGATAAAAACTTACATTAAAACATGAGCGTACGTATTCGAAACTTCTATTTTAAGTTCCATTATCAAGCAAAAGAACTGAGAAAGGCACAATGAATAGTTTTTATCCTTTTTTATGTATGTGCCGATTTAGTTGGCTTTTTCGATTTAAAAAAGACTTTTTTGAAAAATTCTTTAATTTGAATATTGTCTTAATTTGATCTGTGACCACATATTTAAAATAAATAAATATAATCTTTTTGTTATAATTTTTTTTTTCTTAAATATTTGGATATTTAAGAACCAATATTAAGCCAAAATTTTCTGCTTTGATAAGAATATAATAAAAGTTCTTTATTTTTCAGTTTTTCTTGTGACTTGATTGAATCTCATAAATTTTCATCCATAATTAACATATAAATGCTTGTAACCAAATTTCTACTTGTCTTTTACTAAAGTTTTGCTTGTCTTTTTCTCAGTGCATCCCAATGTGTTCCTATGATTCCTTTGGGACTAAAAGAAACCAAAGATGTCAACATCAGAGAACCTTTTAAGGTAAGAGTTTAACTAAATTCCAAATTATAATTCCAACTTTCCTTATCTACAGGGTGATTCAAAATTTCCTGTACAAACATTAAAGGTAGGTCAGGAATACAAAAAACAAAAAAAACCATATTCACAGTGGAACATATGTCTGCAAACACCACCCAAATATGTTAGAACAGTGTTTCCCAACCTTTTTTGTGCTGTGCCCCACCTAAAGTATGCTAAGCCCTACCAAATTAGGTATAACTTTCAAAAAGAAAAACATTTTTAACAAAAAAAAACAACTTTTTTTAATTTTCACAAACAAAAAAAAATTAACATTATTTTTTTTATTTCACACCCAAAAAAAAAAAAAAAAACATTGCTCCATTTTCGAATTGCACCCCCCTCTCCCTGTAGGGCATGCACCCAACGTTGGGAAATACGGTGTTAGAAGGTACACTAAGATTCAGAAATAAAAGACAACAAGTAAGATAGACAACATGTTTATTAGCTCAATGTTTACAATATGACAGTAAGATGTACACTTACAGATTCACAGTAGGTGCTCAAAGTCAAATGATCCAGTCTCACACAATCTCTGGTGCAAACATTTGATGATTGGGCACACGTCTGTTGGGGAACCGTTCATGATACAATCGTACAGCCATTCTGAATCACCTTGTGTAATTTGATTTCTCCTTAATTAACAAACTTAGATTATATCCATTACGATTTTACATTTTCATAGAGAAACATTTTATCAGAAGCATCAACAGAAGTTATAACCTGAGAAAACAATACTTTTTAATTTTCATTAAGACTTCTACATTCCTAAAGTGTTTCTTAACATTATAGGTTTTTGTTTCTCCTTGCTTTCCTTTGAGCTGACACAAAATCGATTAAAATGATGTAGTCATGTAATTTAGATTTATGACTGAAGATAGTTCCAAACAAACAAAAACACCATGTGAATGAAATAAGAACAAAGTTTAAAACAAGTGTTGCTTTTTAAGTTTTAATTTTTGTCATTACATCTTGGTTTTTGAGCCATCATTCAGTATCAACTATAATTTTAAAACTCTTGTGTGATTATAGGATTTCATTCTGGAACATTACAGTGAAGATGGGAATAGATACGAAGATGCCATTCAAGATTTGATGGATATAAGACAGGCAAGCAATTGATTTTGTTTCAATTTGGTCTTTAATCTTAAAAATAAATATATTCTGTTCGTTTTTTGTTTGATGATACCATATCCATTTTCTTGACCAAAATACTAATGAAAGAGAAACTTCTATTATAGGCAATGCGTACACCAATGCGAGATCAGTCAGGAATCAGTTTATTATTTGAATATTACAATCATCTTCATCACGTTGAAAGGAGATTTTTTCCAGCTGATAGGAATCTAGGAATATTTTTTGAGTGGTAAGTTTTTTTGAACTCTTTATTAATTTTTGGAAATATTAAAATCAATAAAACACAATGGAGGAAACACTTAAAAGAATCCAAATTTGTTACTTAAAAATATTGGATATGTTTCTTTTCCTCCACTTAAATGATTTTTTTTTTTTTTTTTTTTTTAACTCAATTGAAACAACACAACTAATTTTGATTTGTAAATTCAATAAGAAACTATTTCATTATTTGTTCAAATGGAAAGAAACAATGAAAAAATACTAAAAAAATTAGGATATATTTTTCTAATACCCAAACATGGGTTTACATATTCTTGAAATGATTTATTGTTTTTAAATAATCTTTTTAATCTTATAGGTATGACTCTTTAACTGGTGTTCCTAGTTGTCAAAGGACAGTAGCATTTGAAAAAGCCTGTGTTCTTTTCAATATTGCAGCACTTTACACACAGATTGGTGCGAAACAGGTTTGTACTTTAATACTTCAATAAATAACAGTTGAATTTTAGTTCAGTTAAGTCATTTTTTCTCCTCCTGATGATACTTACTGTTTATTGAAAAGGCATCAATTCACAATTGTCTCTTTTTATGTAATCGTTTACTTAAGTACGATGTATGATTATCCATACCGTTGATGTAGACCAGGTGTACACAACCTGCGGCCCAGTAGTGTCAAACTTAATTAAATTTGAGCCTTTCCATTGCTGCTAACAGATGCATTGAAAAATGTCATAAGTTGCAGCAACAACTGTCTCAGACGTTACTACTGGAATGTTGGTATGAAACACAACTAGTGCATTATATGATAATTTGAAGTTTATGTATATTACATTTATTATTAATTATTATTATAAATGGCACTGTCAAATCCTTAATTAGTAAGACATTTATGTAAATTCATGTATTATTAATAATTGTTATAAATGACATTATTAAAATCTTTAATTAGTAAGATATAGTAAAGGTTGGAGGATGGAACAATGCGACCCTCCATCAGAACTTGTATAAAAATATCAGACTTCCTAAGGTTGTACACCCCTGATGTAGACATGTATTCTAGAATAACTACATCCAGCTCTTTGCAAAAAATGATATGCTTTCTATTTCAAATAAATATGTAATATTTGTTCTAAGTTCAAAATAATTGTCTGCATCACTCGTTTTAAATAAACTTTCGGTGCATCTTTTATTTTTTAACAAATGATTAGCTGCAGTTTGACTATTTGGGGCTTTTTCCTTCGCATTTATCATTTTATTTTATTAGAACTAGTGGCTTCTGTCACATTTGCAGCTGCTGTTTTGCAAACCATTTGTCAACCATTCTCTTTCTTCCCAAAGTTCTGAGTTGGTTATTCCATTTGATTGTACTAATTTCTAATTAATGGAAATACCAATGAAAACATTTCATGAAGTGTTTAGACAAGTTTCACAGAAATGCCATGGGAGGGAAATGGAAGATTACATTCTTCCAAGGCAATTCCATAACTAGATTATAACCTAGTTTGTTACACAGAAGAAACATCATTAGACGACTATCTCTGATTCAGAAGATTGAAGACATCATTTAGACTTACCCAATGTGTGAATGAAATTAGTAATAACGAAAATTTGTGCCTAAGCCTTAAGATTATCTCACTTGATATATAAAAATGGCAGAGGAATACAATCAAACAAACTTAAGTAGATTTACGACTACTAACTTATAACTAATAAAAAAAACTGAATAATTCTGTGTTCAGTTTTTTATTCAGTAGCCTCGTGCTCTTCTCATTGAGAATTCTTGGTGCATTCTTAATCTACATATTTATCACTAGAATAATGATAGGTTGCTCATAATACAATGCTGAAATGTTTATGAAAAGTCCTTATTATTTGGCATTGATGATGACAATTGAATATATTTGCAGGATCGAACAAGAAGTATCGGTATAGATGCATCTGTTGATAACTTTCTCAGAGCAGCTGGGATGTTTCGTTTCATTCATGATAACTTTAGTCATGCTCCAAGTATGGATTTGAGCTCCAAGACTTTAGAAATGCTAGTAAATCTGATGCTGGTAAGTTACTTTTTTTTCCTTTCCCATTTTGTTTTTTAATAATTAATGATAAAGTAACTTGTTGGTGATCTTATCACAACTTCTTTAACAGTTGCTTAGTTAAAATTTATTCCTAGTTTTATTTAAATACTCAAATATTTTATTTGAATATTTTTAGGCCCAAGCAAGAGAATGTTTATTCGAAAAATTAACTCTTAGCAAAATAGAGAAAAAAGGAATTGAAGCTTTCCTTGAAGTTGGTCAAGAAGCTGCTCAGGTAAGAATATTAAAATTGATTGGAGTTAACACCAATAATAGTTACAGCAATTTGTTTGTTTTAATTTAAATTCGTTCTGCTTTAAATAATAGAAAATTGGCTAAATATTGCTACGGATATTTTAGTGATAAATGAGATTGCAAATTGAAATGTTAATTAAAATTACAATATAAAATTAATCATCTTCTACTTAGGTTGCTGAAGTATACTGTAAAGTCCACAAACATATTTCTGCCGCACCAGTCAAGGATTACGTTCCTTATTCGTGGGTTTCACTGGTTCTGGTGAAGGCAGAACACTATCGAGCACTTTCTCATTATTATGTTGCCATTGGACTTTTGGAACATAAGGGTGAGTTTTGATATTTTAATTTACAATATGATATAAAATTAAATATCCTGAAGTATTTTGAACAGTTATATAAGAAAAGAAAAAAAACAGTACCAGAAAAAAAAAAAATAAAAATTAATTTTTTCTCTTCTTTTTTTTTTAAAAAAAAAAAATTTACAAACATAAAAAAAAAAAAAAAAAAAAAAAAAAAAAAATTGTTGTCAAATTATATAACAACTGAGGTATTTAAAACATCTATTATTTTTTTATGGCTTTTGGGCTTATTATTTACTTTAAAGGGATTTTAAGTTGCTCCATATTGACTGAAAATAGTTAATAGCGGAGCTTAGTGCTTTTAGAATAGGTTGATCCTTGGTCATGTTTTCAATGTAATCTGAATGGTTGTGATATAAGATGTTTTTTTGCTTAAGTTTAGTTATTTCTAATAAAGATTTTTAAGACTGTGTTTGGATTATAAGTATAAAATATTGACGTGTAATGTGTTTTCAAAGAGTCTCTTATATAATTACAAAATTTTGATGGATAATCTTTAGTTTCTCATGCCAATATGAAGACACTGCTGGAAATGAGATTGAAATGTGACAGTTATTACTTGATAGCATAAATTTTACTTTATCCTACATTGTTGTTACGGAATGTTACGCATTGGTTTTTGTGATTTTTTGAGTTTTACCTTGAAAAATATAAACACACTCTTTAAATTTCTCATTATCCTTTCTAATAAAGACTGAAGAATAAATGCAAAAGTAGAAAAAGTTTCCTCACATTTTTATACTCTCACATCATCTAAATTATTTGATCATTTTGGGTTACTGTTGTAGACTCTGCTTCAAAATGAAAAAGAATAGTTACATTTATTACTAATACTGTTATTATTAATTTGGAAATTGTGTAGGTGTCTTTTCACAGTAGTTTAATTTCTTTGTGGTAGAAATATCAACTAATCCAACCCATAATTTTTCTTATCAACTAAGTTTAAATTTCTGTAAAGCCACTGTTTTCTTCTTCACCACTGTCCTCCCAGTTTAATCAACTTTGTTTGTAATTACATTTAACTTAAATTTCTCTTCACAACAGGTGACCTTTCACAGTCTGTGAAAGAAACATTGGATTGCATTCAAATTGCTGATCAGAATAAAACAACTTTGATTGATATCCGAGTTCCTCAAACAGCAGAAGAAAGGCATCTCCTAGGACGAGCTCATTTAAGGGAAGCTTTGTTACGCCATGAGGAGAGCATTAGAGTTCATCGCATGTGTCGGCAGCTGAGGAAAGTGGATACTCTGGAAGACAAACTGAAAACAATACATGATAGGTAGGTCCAATTGGTGAAGCATTTATATTGAGGATTGTAATGTAATTTAACAGCATTTCTTATAATGTTTGCTTTAGTTATTTATCATTGTATGCTTAATATCTGTTAATACATTGTCATTTGAATACATTGATATATAAGTGAAAGGTAATTCACTTCATAACATATTGAAAGATAGGGAAAATTACTAGTAATCATGATAAATGAAGGTTTTGTGCATTTTAAAATAACTTCTGTGTTTTCAAAAGAAAAAAAAAAATCAACATATTTTGTATTGAAACCAATTTTTTTTTTACATAAATCAAATATAATCTGAACAAACCATGAAAATTAGATATTTATAAATCTTAAATCTTATAAATCATTTTAATATATCCAACTTAATAATGTTCATTCATAAATTCATCAGTTCATTTAACTAAGATATATCTCACAAGATTCAAAGATAATTGTTCAAAATGTTGGCATCATAGGGGGAAAAAAAACTGAACAACTGCAACAAACAGAGAACACTTGGTGCCCAATCCCCAGATCCAATTTCAGGAACTGTTAATTAGTAAATAAGGAAAGCAAGTAATTAAAGAAAGTGAGAAATGAAGAAGTTGAGAAATAGAAGATTATAAAATAATTATTATAGCAAGTAATTATTCCAACTTCTCTGAGGATTACTTAATCCTCTACAATTTAGTTTTCTAATGCTTTCATGTTATCATTAATCTATGATGTAATTTATCTTCTTCCTTAATATATGTAAATTAATGAAAATAATGCAATTCAAGCTTTGGTAAAGTTATTAATGTAAATATGTTAAAAGAAAATATGAACATCCCTTAATGTGAAAAAGCTGCTGTAGAAAGAATGATCAAACCATGGAATGGTATTAAATTTAGAATAAAGAACAAAGATGATTTATCATTTGAAGCCCAAGCACACTGTGGCACCAGAGAGTAAGTGTTATTATACAAAATGACAAGATTCCCACAAGCCTAAAATAGGTATTTATATATATGAGAGTCGTTCAATAAGTAATTAAACCTTTTTTTTTTCTCAAAGTAGATTTGTTTTACTACAGTTTTAAATATATCACCTTGTTCCTCAATTCTTTAGCTTCAAAAACTATTTTTCAACATAATCTCCATTTAAGTATATGGCCTTACACCACTGAGATGTCAGAGCTTGCCTGTTTGGACGGTACCACTCTGCTAGTCTGTTCCTCAGCCAATTTACTGCATCAAGAACTTCCTGATTGTTGCCGTATCGCTTTCCGCGGATTGCATCCTTTAGAGGTCCAAAGGTGCGAGATCAGGGCTGTAGGGTGGATGAGGGAGAACAGTCCAGAGAAGTTTTGTGATCTCCTCGCACTTATACAGATTTGAGTGTGGTCTGGTGTTGTCGTGGAGCAGAAGTTTGTTCATGTCTTTGTGGCCACGAACACACTGGAATCATTTCCTCAGTTTAAGTCTTCACATAGGCTTCTGAGTTGATCGTTGCATGTTGCAACATTGCAGGAATTGCATTGTGTACAGTTGGCCAGAGTGCAGGAGATCAGACAACTTCCCTTTTCCTTCTTCCAACGATGACAGATCACTCACAGTGCTTTTATCAAACTGCATGGTCTCCTAGACATTCTGTAAGCGCTTGTGAATATTTGTCGCTGTCTCCTGTTCTGCCAAAAGAAATTCAATAACTGCTCTTTGTTTGGAATGCATCTCATTCAGAGATGCCATCTTAAATGCTACTTACAGTGCTGCCACACAGCGAAGAATGATGAAACAATTTGAGAAACAGTGGGAATGTTTGAAGATACTGTTTAGAAAATTTCACGTTTTTTCATCAAATGAAAAAAAAGTGTTGCATTAGTTATTGAATGACCCTCATATATGTATCAAATAAATATTTATGTATAATATCAAATAAATTATTCCTCTAATCGTGCTTAACTAATTTCATTTCCTATTAGGGCACTTAATAAATATGCCGACATAGAAGAGGAAGATGATTTTCAAGAAGTTTTAGATCCACCTCAAATTCAAGGTAAATATTACAACTTTCTTTGGAGATATGGTGAGATGCATTAGTTTTTAGCACATAATGTAAAAAGAAAATATAAAATTTTTATAAATAATTACTGCATTGCTTAATTCTAATTTTATCTATTTCAGCTTCTACAAAGTATCAGTTGACACTGACGCCACCTGATTTCAGTCAACATAAAGTTAAAGATCTGTTTTACAATTTGGTAAGTAAAAAATGTTACAAATGAATACTGTTTTTAGTTTTACTATTTCTTTTATTATTATTTACTGATTGTTTTGAAAAGGTCTTCTAATGGATATATTGATACTGTTGTTGTAGGGTCCATTAGCAATCTTTTCTGCTAAGCACCATTGGACAGCACCTCGAACTGTTCAGTTACGAAAACATCCGGACGAAAGCTTTGGTTTCAGCGTTCGTGGAGATGCTCCAGTGATAATTGCAGGAGTCGATCCTGGAAGCTTAGCAGAGGTAATTTCTTTTTTCACAAAATTGGATGGAGCTTTACTCTATTATGTATTGGAATCTGAATTTTTAAAAATATCAGCTTTTTTTTTATTATTTATTAATTTTAGTTCAAAAGCTTTAAATTAGATTTGAAAGTAAAATTGAAGATATCAGTGTAAAAATGTACAGAAGTCATGAAAAATGTGCTTTTTCAAAAGACAATGGTGGGAGAAAAAAAAGTTCATTTTGAAATTGAAATTTTATCTATATTTACAGAAGAAAACATTGGGGTTTTTCTACTCCTCCGAAACCATAAGACACAGAAATACAAATAAGGTTTCAAATGTTAGGTGTACTATAGAGGATGACTACATTTCATTTTTCATCGAAGTGGGATCAACCTTAAGTCACATGAGATAAGGTCAAAGGATAAACAGATCATTTTTGGTTGGCTTCCCTGTCACACACACACACACACACACACATGCCAGACATGTGACCTTTGATTCCGAGATCATTTTCTCAGTCAGTAGGGAAGCCAACAAAAAATATATATATATATATATATATATATATATATAACTTATATCATTGGGCCAAGATTCAAGGTTCTCAATGGTACCATTGAATCAAGGATACTCAAATTGGATAAAATATTAGTTCATTTTGTCATTCCATGTTGTTTCCATGAAATTTCAACTGAAATTTTAACAAAACATACGTTCAAAACCAAATAATTTTGTTACCACTGCGCCGATTTTAATGAAATTTGGCATACTTACTCAGTTGTTTACACTGATTTCGAAACTCAAAACCATTTTTGCCATAGAAGCTTCGTTCACAAGTTAGCACAGTATTTAGATTACATTTACTTTATATTTGATAGTTGATAATAAAATGATTTTTCAGATTTTTTTTTTTCGTCCAACTGGCTTTGCTGCTAGTATATATACTAGCACACTTCACACTTCAATAAAAATTAGTAGAAATACTGATCAGAGTATACAGAAGCAATTTTCTGTAAAAAAGAATAGTTCAAAAATTCTGCATCAGGAAATAATGCATTCTGGGCTCAGTAATTTTAAGTTAAAATAAACTTCTATTAGAAGTATAGCAAAAAAAAAAATTTTTTTTGTTTAATTTTTTACAAAATTAAATAATAGTAAAAATGGAAATAAAAAGTACAAACAATTTTTTTTTATTTATTTAATAGAAATAATTGACATTGTTTAATTGTAATTAATTTCTTATTAAGGATAGAAAAAGCCTGGGCTTCTTTGCATAACTAAGCACCATTTCATAATAATTACTATTGAGAAAGAATCAATAAAGCAAACAGAAGAGTTAACATATTACCAAACTATCTAATTTTGAAGCTATACTTGAAACTTAAGTTAGAATAATCCTAAATTAAAAAAAAAAAAAAAAAAATTCAAACGTTAAACCCTTCATGGTAGTATATATAGTAATTTAACTAGTTTTTACAAAAAGTAGAATTGTACGTATTTTGAGCTTTATTCCTTAAAAAAAAAAAAGAGACAAAAATTTAAATCAGGGGAGTAATCCAATGTTATGATAGCCATTGAAAGTTCAGGACACTAAGGGGGGGGGGGAAGTATTAGATTTTTTTTTTTGTTTTGTCAAATTAAGCAAAATAAAGTCTCTTGTCAAGGTTTTTTTTTTTTCTCCCCCAATTAGAAATACTTTTACAGTGGAAAAGGAGATAAATTGTCTATGATAGAATCTCTTCTAATTCATTCACTCAAATTATCATCAAAGAATAAAAAATATCAATTAATAAAGTAGTTCTGTAATTCAAGAATTCACACTCGGCCTTAAACTTAATTATTCATAGAATGTAATTCCAAAAGGTTGCACAGCCTCTCATAAAATAAATATATATATAAATAATATAATTTATAAGATACATCTAATTTTGATATTTGAATAATTTTCATAAATAGAAGCAAAATTGCAGATTTGTTTGTGCAATTATCATCACATTAGAACCATACAAAAAATGGGCAATTAAAAGCATATGCCAAGTTCTTCCTTTCATCCAAGATATCTGGACTGTACATTACACTGAAGTTTTTTGCATTCATTTAGACATTAAGCCTGTTAAGGTTTCAGTGCATTAATCAGTTTATTTGTTTTCTTTTTAGGTTAGTGGGATGAAAGAAGGTGATTTCATTGTTGGCATTGGAGATGTTGACACCAAATGGTCCCATCATGAAGATGTGGTGACTCTTATTAGAGCAGCTGGAAATCAATTGATGCTTCGTCTTGTAACACCTATCAACAGAAACTTCCTGAAGGTAGTTACTAGTTGATTTAGTAGAAAAATAAATCATTCAATCTTAAGTTTTTCTTATCTTTTTGGAAATTTCATGTTTTTATGGGATTACAGTATATGTCTATTTGATAAGACATTTTGTTGGACAGTAATTGTTATTTTACGGAAACAAAACAAACAAAAAATTTTCCGCCTACAGACCTTTTTACAGGCAAACACTTTCCAATGTTATCAGCTAAATTATTTGTAGTGCATAATTGTTAAATAATAATTTGTAAGAATTGAAAATAGGCAAAGTTATGAAATACTTTGGTTACTTATGAGTTAATTTATTTCACTTTTTGTATTTACAGCTTCAAAATCAAGGCTATCAACAAAAAGTAGGTGGTTACGATTTGCTGATATAAGTTTCTTTCCTTCCTTCTCATTTAATGTTCAGTTTCAGCTAAATTATTATCGATATATTATATATTAAGCTTTACTTTTTTGCCAGTATGCTTTCATTTCTTGTGAGTGAAATTGATGAATGTCAAGAGATATATTTAGTTTTGATTTTTCTTTTTGTTTCCCCTAATACAATTATTGTCCATCATAATGCCTTGCTTAGCCTAATACAATCAACTGCTTCTACTATACTAGAATCCCATAAAAACAGGAGAAAGCAGGGGAATTGATAACTAATAGTTTTCAAGTCTTCCTATCAATTAAAAATTAAATCTTAGTTTGCTATTCATATCGTCCAATCATTGAATATTCACTTCATAGATTATCAGAGCAATTTTCAAACCACCTTTGCATTTCAAATAACATATTTGTTTTTAGGCATTAATTTTTTTAACTGTTAATGAAATATATTAATTCTAACCCCGCTATTTTACAATTCAATTTGTTATAATAGTAAATTGCTTGAGCAATGTTAGTGAGCAAACGTTAGGGTCTCTATAATTAATAATATAATTCCTTTTCTTTTCCTTTCAAAATTGTTAATGACTTTTTTTTCCACCCTTTAGCCTCGCAGTCCTTGTCACAGTCCTTCCTCTACGGCCAGTAGTTCTGGTATCAGTTCTTCTTCCAGTCTGCCTCCGAGTCAGTCTCCCACAGGCAGCATGTGTAGTACAAAGAGTAAAGACAGCCAGAAGAAGCTCACTTGGAATCCCTTTCGTCGTTGTGGATCAAAAGAAAAAATCCCAACTCACATATATGGCTGTAATAGTTTGACCAGACGGTAGAAACAAAGAAACATTGCAAGTGAAGGACTGGTCTTATAAACTGGGTTTCTGAAATAGCCTTAAACCACATGTTCAGAGTTATTGTACTAAACTTCTTTAAAATATTTTAAAGTGACCTTAAATTTAAGAAATCCCCTGAACATAACTATTTGTTAATGCAGATCATTCACAAACATCATTAAAATATATATTAACTGTTGTCTTTTTCCTATTTTGCAAGAAATAGAGAAGTAAAATACAGTAATATTGAAGAGAACTTCGTAACTTGACAATATCTCTCTTTTTCTATTATTATAGAAAATGAGATGATGGCAAATATAAAGAGCTATTAAAATAACTAATATTATAAAGATAACAAGATGTTATTAATATAGTAACTAATATTAGTTATAGAATCTCACCGTTTATATTTTAATAAGCAATAAAAATATCAAAGAAGAAAATTGTTTCAAGAATAAATTATAATAGAATCTACATCTTAGAATATATAAACAAGAAGAAAAAAATATTTTTCCTAATATTTCTTAGCATAATTTAAATTTTTTGGTTTCATTATAAAACATTAAAAAATATTTTTATATTAGTTATTTTTTTTTATTTTATTTAATTTTTTTATCTATTAGTTTGATGGATATTTAATGCTAAATATTAAATATTTTCAATTTAGAAATAAAATTCTAAATGTTACTCTAAATACAGTTATTTGACTGTATGATAATAAATTTCTATCTTTAAACTTTTTTCTTCCTATTTCTTCATCTACACAATGTCTTAATAGTTATGTTTGTTGGATTTTGAAACTAACACCTGTTTTTATTAGTACAATAACTGAATTTCTACATTCCTAATTGGATATACTCTTTTATGAGGGATTTTCCCACTCCTGGGTGAGGTTCACAATATTTCAGCTCGGTTCCTTGAGCCTTCATCACTACTCCTTCAGAACCAAATTCTACGTTCCTTATTTGAGTGACAGGAAGTGTTTGTTTTTAATGAACTCTAAAACCCAGTAAATAAAAATAATGAAAATATTCATTAATATTTCATTCATCTTCAGCTGGAGGAGTCATTCTCAGTTTTTTAGTGAAACTAGAAAAAAGAAAAGAAATGATTGTATATAATTTGTACAGTTCATATATCTGATTTTGTATGTAAATAATAATTTGTATACTAATAAAAATTTCCTGGGAAAATTGTGAATTTTTCATGGTTTTTTCTTCCTCAAAAACATCTTTCTACTACAATTGAAATTCACTTTATAAAATTTTAATTGAACAGTGGAGGTAATAAATTGTTAAATAACTTTGAGAATTAGGAATCTTTATTTCATCATTTTTGTAAAATTAATTATAATATTTTAAATAAAAAGTACAGCCAACTGCCTTTCTCATGAAGTAAATAAATTTGCATTTTTAGATATTTTTTTTTAATTGCCTAAATTTAAATTTAACTTAATTTCTAAGGTCATAACATCTATTATCAATAATGCTTCCAAATTTATTTTATAATCTTTAAATATGAATATGGTTACGGATGCAATTTTTTTTTTAAATGGTTTTGTTTTATATCTTCAGAAACGTAACTGTGGAAAACTTTACAGTTCTATAAGATGATGTATTTAATTGAAGATATTTAAAAAAATGGACAAGAAGCAAAGCAAGCACATCCATTGTAATGCTGGTTTTTAAGGTCGAACAAAATGAAAGTTTGAATGAACACATTCACATTTTAGAAAGGAAAAAAGACTTTTTTAGTATTTGATGTTGTTATTCAATCCTCCTTTTTTTTTAATGCTTTGGAATTGGGATTCTTACAGTTCAAACCATTAAAAAAAAATTGTCCCTTTTCCAATTTTTTTTTTTTTTTTTTTGGGGGGGGGGGGGGTTTAAAATAAAAAATTTCCAAAAAAAAAAAAAAAAAAAATGCTGATTTCTTTCATTTTTGTTAACAACCCCTCTTTCTGCCATCAGTTGTTGCACCAACACAAGAAAGATTTTTTTATTACTAATAAAGGCATGCTCTCGAAAACTTGCCTCAAACAGGCGAGTTGCTTGAAAAACCTGTCGCTATAAATAGGGTATGATCTAATTTGAACGAAGTTTTAGTAGCACCCTTATTGACTAATAAGAAAACTTATTTAAAAAATTATGATGGCGATAACTTCACACTCGAATCTGGCCTCTTTGACCATCTTTCCATCCTCTGCTTCATCGCTACCACTTCTGGGATTTTTTTTTTGTTTTCCTTTTTATGTCTGCTATGGAATGAGTTGAGAATAAAAACCAAAACTAAAGCTGCATAAGCAATTTTTTTGTCGTTTAGCTGTCACATAATTTTATAGCAATATCAACAAGACTTGAAGTTTACTTCTCGTGTAAAAGCAACACCTATTTAGATGAGCTGCAGGTGGCTGAGAACATGTAAAATATCCCAGGGATCATTAATCTAATATAGGTCTAAGAATTAATGCTACTAAAGTGGCGTAGAGCTAACATCAAAGGCTGCCTCTCCACTGATAAAAAGGCTCCAGCATTAGTGAGATGTAAAAATACAATACAGTATTTTTAGTTCTGAAATGTTGGCCAAACTTGAAGGCCCGGTGCAACTTAGCAAAATAATGAAAAAAAGTACATATGAACATGAGTGTGAAAATGCTTTATTCAGATGTTATGCAACAATAAACATGTACATAGGCTATAGTGTAGCCACTGTTAGATATAAAGTGACCTCCGTCAGCAACACATGCCTCACACCATTGTCGTTCGGATTGCCACACTTATTCAAACATGCCAGGGGTGTTAAATGTGTGGACGTTGTGCAAAATATCCTGGGTCAGACCATTCCAGGTCAGGGGTGTAGCAGTTATTTCAGTAATTATTCGAGCTACGTTTAGCAATGTGTTCTTGCCATTTGTAAGCAGCAACAAAAGTATTACTAATGAGGAGTTGGCAAACATCCATTACTCTTATGAAAGAGCACGTGGGAACAACAGAGAGGCGCAGCATCTTTTACCAGGAAACCGCAGTGGCAATGTCCAATACATTCGCTGCCATTCATCGTCGTCTTGCGGAGACAGGATCATTTGGAGCTATTACCATTAATAGTGGCCAAAACAGACCAAAGCAGTTGCCGAAGAGCAGGAGTTAAATGGCTACTAGACTGGTCACAGCAGCAATAGATATGTCGCATCAATACAGAATTCTCTGGGAACAACTTCTCAGGCTCTCACGTGAATATATGAAGCATAGCTATGTTTTGTTAAAAATAACATCCAATTATTAAAAAAAAAAACCTTCTTTACCATTTATATAATCTTAATTACTTTTCGAATTTTTCGTAATTAACAACTACTGTTGATAAAACATTGAGATAATTTTCTTAGTCTAAACATTCATTAGGTATTGTTGTTGTTGAGGATTTACCTAGTGAAGTGGTTATTTATTTATCTTCAATTGCTCCCATTACATCAATATAAAAAAAAAGGGATAAAAACCAAACCATATAGCCAGACAAAGGTAATGATTCGTCCCAAATTTCATCATGATTGATGAAAAGTTAAGATCACGAAATTAATGTGATCACGTGGTCACTATTAATGACTTATTTTGGAATAACGAAAACAAAAGCATCTTATTAATTCTATGGTTTACAATGCATGTTCATGTTTTGCCCAATATTGGCAAATGCAGGCATTATTGAATTGTAACTAAATAAAAACTTAGTTAATCCATTAACTTTTTTTTAAGATATAATTGTACTTTGTGATTCGCCATCTCGATCGCGAGCTCTTCGATTACATATTTTTTTCGTTGACAACAAAACGATACAAATATGTACTCTTGCACTTTAGCACCAGTCAGCTGAGGTTTCACTTCGAATCAATGCCTCTTGAATCTGAAGCTCAAAAATGAAATTAGCATAAACTAATTATTATTATCTTAACAAATTTTAGTTTTTGATTAACTAAATAAATAGAAGGATATTTATTAAAAACATCTTGAGGGGAAAATAACGAAAAGAGAGAATATATTTACTTATTTTTTGATCTTTGCACAATTTAGTTTGTAATTCTTTTTCATTCTTCTATTTAATTTATTTCAATTAGAATTGTTTTAAATAAGATTCTACTGAATGTCAGAATAAGCAGGAGGAAAAAAAAGTCTGGGAAGATTCAATGAAATGAAACGGGCTTTGTTTCTTAGGTTAAGTTGCCAGAATGTTCTGTTGATCCTCAATGATTGCAACAGGGAAGGTGTGACTGTTTTCATTCATAGTTAAATAGGAATCAATAGAGCTCGTGCTGTGAAGGGTGGGTTGATTCATCCGTTGCTAATCAATAGGCTTAAATTATGAATTAACTCGTTGGTTATTGATGGAAAAGTTGAGGAAAATGTGCTACAGAGAATGTAAAATATTTGCAGAAAGTTTTCATTCGGTTTCCAGGCAGTGAAGGGACCGATTAATTCAAATGCCTTCGATTCCCTACTTAATCAGTTCTGATTCTGTCTCTATTTTATCTCAAGTCAAATAGCAACAGTTCCCATTTATACTAGATAATCAAAATGCATCCAAATCATCTATCCAATGAATAATAGGAAATTTTTATTTTTATTTTAATAATAGGAAAGGGTCCAATTTCTGGTCCCTTTCATTCTTTATTCACAGAATTCTCTAAAATTTTCTTTTGGCACCGTTCGTGCACTACTATCAAGGGGGAAAAAAAATCGTTTAAGCTGACTTCTATTAATTGAAGCTGTATTAATAATTATGATTTTAAATTATTAACGCTTTTCTTTGCAATCTTTTCTACGCAGCTTTTAAACCGTTATTCTATGAGTCATTATTCAAACTATTTATTTTACTTTCAATACTTATTTTCTGTTTTTCTTCTCATAAAAGTATCCCTCCCGTATGAGGATGCGATCACACGCTTCAGTATTTTTCAAATAGTGTCTGGGTAAGCTAACGTTTTCATTGAATACTATTGTAGAATATATTTTCCTATATTTTAATTGTAAGCGAAAAGAAAAAAAAAATCAGTATTGATCGTTTTAAGTTAAAGATATAATTTATTGTGGATCTTTATTTAAAACTTCAAGTAGCAGTTGTCTTTAGTTCATTAGCACATTTACTATTTTGTTTTTGCTCAGTTTTAATAGCAAATGAAATCTCATTAATCCACTTGAGCATTTGTCTGTATTACACTAAACCGGATTCGTTTGAAAATTTGGTGCGTAGCTTATTCATGTTTTAACTTAAAACCTAGGCCCTTTTGTTTTGGTCCCTACCCTCCCATCTCAAAAATAACCCCGGAAATTCCTCACATAAATGGATGAATTGATTTCTTCGAAATTCGTTACGATACTTATTTATGATCTAATTTAAAAAAAGGAGCTCGACATTTTAAATAGGAGGTCTCTACAAAATCGATGCTCGATCGCTACATTCTCAGTCTCCGCTAATTTCATCGTAAATCTACTCCTAGTTCCGATTCTAATGAGGCCGCGCGGTTGGCGTTGTCACTAAGACATTGATTGGTCTCTCAGCTCGGAGTACCCGGGGTTCGGTTCTCAAGTGGGTTTCGTGACGGTGGACGATCCGCGTTGGGCAGATTTTCTCGGGGTTCTACCATTTCCCATGTACTACTTCCACCATTCACCGTCTGGACCCATTTCCGTGAGATAGCACAATTAGATCTACAGGTCGCATGCTTGGCTTCCCTGCTACTCACAATTAATCCTATCATAATCTACCTGCTTGCTTTATTAAATTATGGCCAACTGCACCAAACTTCAATTAACTTTGATGGCTGCATTGTGGACGTAGCTAAAATTAGTGGGGGTGCTGCTGCAGAAAAGTTTCAGACTTTGTTTTAAAATTGTGTGAAAGGAAACAAACATCTACAAATAGATCGAATGCAGCAGGGTTTATACATTTTATTCCGTGAAAAATTTCACGGTATTTCAAAAATATGGAATTTGTTTTACTTCCGTGAATATTTCACGGGTTGCAACTAGTATTATAATTACTAGTTTCACTCCTTAATATGCATAGGAATTGTAAAACAAATGCAACAGAAAAAGTCTTTAATGGAATTGTAAGGTTTTATTTTTGACTACAAAGTCTTACTAATCCGTCTGAACGTTTTCCTTCTGTTTCTCCATTTGTATGAACATCACGTGAAAACGAATGAAGGGTTTTCTATAAAATTTATTACACAACAATAAAACATAAACGTATTTATTATGGTCTCCCCCCATCCCTCAAAAGCTTCAATATTTTTTTTATTAAAATAGTATCTTTACCCATCCTTTCATTCCTCTAAATTGACCCCGAAATCTCTCTGAAATTACTATATAGGATGATTTCTTTAAAATTGATACGATTCAAATTGAAATATGAGCAGCATTTTGGTCCCTTCCCCATCGCTTTAGTCTTCAAAATGGACCCTCACAGCAAAAATAGGCCCACTGCACAATGGATTGTTGATCTTATAATAGTAATAGTTCGTTATTAATTTCTTTTTTTCAAATACTTATCGAAATTGAATTTTTACAATTTTTCGAAGATTATTATTCTTGTTATTATGGGAAGAAAAAGTAAACAAACGAAACTTGTTTTAATTGATTGAATTTAAAAAATCATTAAAACATATTCATCAAATTTGGAAATTACTGACTTTTATCTTTTTAACATGAACAGAAACTGAAATATTATCGTACTTTTATTTTTCTCATATATTTAAAAAAAAAATAATAAAAAGTTTTAGACCTAAGTTACAGCTTTGTATCTAAAGGGTTAAAAAGTTTGTTAAAATAGTTTCAAAAGCTGTTTTCTTTTTATTTCAAAACTGTTGAAGATTCGTTGTTCTTTTGAACCCATTTCCTTCCTGTTTTATGTTCTTCCGCCAGTGAAATGTCGCAGTTACTGCGTTTTATTCTTGGAGTGTGAATCAGCGAAACTTCGTAATTCTAAAGCAATAAACTCATCAAAACAGATGATAATATTTTATGGCTGGTAAACTTCAGATTTGATAGAAAATTTCCGTTCAACAAAAATTAAAAATACTTTTTTTCACATCATAATTAATGTGGTTTAAATAAAAATAATTGAAGAAAATTGTTAAAAATAAGCAATAAAATGATGCTGAAATAAATAATGTCCGGACATAATTAAAAAGAAAAGAAAGCTTAAATATTTAAAATTCAAGTAAAACGTTTTAAATGATTCTTGTGGAATAACGGATGAATAAGGATTTTTATCTAATTGTGCAAATGTAAAAAGTTTTACGAAAAATCGACACATCTAAAATTATTTTGATGAATATCTTTCATTTTTCATATTCAGTAAGTTAAGAGTTGCTTGAAATGGAAATTTCGTGAAAATATAATTCACCCCTTCCCGAATAATTAAATCGAAATCAGGATTCCTTTTGCTTTCTCCTAAAAATTCGTTTAAAAAATCAATCAATAAAATTGCTCTATTTCTAATTCGTTTAGAATTTATTGAAAACGTAAAAAATGCTAATCGTAGGGAATCATTCTAGGATGTTTCCTTTGTAAGCATGAGATTAAATTTAAAATGTTGTTCAATTTGAAATGTTTAAACAGAAGAAAAGAATTCCATTTTATTATATGTTAACAAATGCCATCGCATTGATAAGGATCAGATGACTAATATTCCCGTTTTGTCTGTGGACAAGTATCATTAAAATATCATTAGCAACAATGACAACAATCGCAGCAATTGCGTCTTTTGCGTGTGCAACAATCACATGTATAATAATAAGGAAATTAAAGCAATATCAATTATATTTTCTTATACGTATCAGAAGACGTTGCGAAGCATTGTGATTGGTTTACTAATCGCTATCCCTACCTTGTTTAATAGTTGATATTTATGATAATTATTTTATGGTAAGATTACAACAATTGTAATTTGTTTTTAATTACGATAATAAGGTTAAACTTCAGTTTAGGGAACAGCTTTGGAACTATTTTTTTTGTTTTTCGGACTGGCGTGGTTATTTATCAATCCATACATCCTGCATCTAAGCAAACCTAACTTGGCTAACCTAAGCCAAATTTGTAGGGTTATATCCTGCAGCTAAGCCAACCTAACTTGGCTAACCTAAGCCTAATTGTTTTTGGTTGAATCTCTCCGCTGAAATAAACAAATGAGACATACTAAAAAAACACACGCGGTGTGTTCTTCCGCACCCAATCACAACGTGTTCCCTAAACTGAAGTCTAGCCCGATAATAAAGTAAAGAGGGCGGGCAGGGAAGAACTCGATAATAAATTAGGGGAAAAAAAAAAAGTAATTGAAAAATACGCAAACCCTTGGAGATGAGGAAGTTTAAGAAAACTTGAATTTTTTATTATTATTTTTTATTAAGTCCATTGAAATATATCTTTTTTATTTAGGTGTCGTAAATAAATTAAGCTTTTTAATAAAAAAAAGAAACATTGGCATAGATAGGGTTTCCATAGATGTAGAGTCATAAGATGTGGTAATCTTCTGAAGCCTCAAAAGCGTCGTGTCCTGTTATTTCGGGACGGCAGCCATTTGGTAGTTAGGCAGAAACCCCGCTTCCTTCATTTCATTGTCATTTTTAATGTCGTTCCTTAAAATTTCATTATTTTAAATATTTTATTATTAAATAAGAAATATTACTTATTTCATTATTCCGCACCGTAAAAGTAATTGTAAATTTACAATACATATTTTTTCCATTAAAGATAAAAATACTTGGAAATCATTTTGAAAAAATAAAAAAAAAATAGTAATATAAGTAAGTCTAGTAAAATAACTTGTAGTATTATTATTTATTTATTTATATTTCTTTTTAGGGAGTCTTATTGATATATATTATTCTTATTTATTAAGAAGATTTATTTATATTTATTGTCTTAGTTGAAGTAGAATGCGAAGTTAGCAGTTTAAAATTAGATTATTTTCATTTCGAAAGACAGTAGAGTTGTAATAAGTTTTCAGCAATACTTACAAGGGACCTCGAACGCTGAGAACCGCACGAAAATGTGCTTAGAATATAAATCGCTCACATCCCTTGTTAGAATATAGGAGTAAATGATGGTTGATTACAAATAAATGGATTCTCTGTGTATCTTGTCCTTTGAATATTTGTAAAAATACATAATTAAACATAGCATTGATAAGAATATAGGGTGATTCAAAAGTCCCTGCACAAACTTTAAAGATAGGTCAGGAATACAAAAAGAAACCGTATTCGTAGTGGAACGTATGTCCGAAAACGCCACCAAATGTGCTAGAGGGCGCTGTTTGGCAGCACATTAGTTAGGCAGTGTTGACCCATCGTCAGTTGAGACGTTGACTTTGTATGAGTAGGATGTATCGTTTCACTTAATGCTGAGAGGGCAGATATGCACCTAGCCTATGGGGCAGCGAAAGGAAACGGATGAGCCTCTGAACGAGTGGATCATGGAACGTTGCCCAATTATCAAACGTTTGCGCATTTGCACCAGAGATTGTTGATGGAAAGACTTAAAGCTCCTACTGTGAACGTTTAAGTGTACACAGGGCCGTCGGGTGGTTTATAGGCGCCCAGGAATTTCCAATTCAACAACCGAAAAAAAAAAACGGAATTTCCAATTTTTTTTTTATTTTTGCCGTTGCCGCGGCGCCCAGGGCGATCGCCCCGGTCGCCCCGCCCACGCGACGGCTGTGAGTGTACACCTTGATGGATTGTGGTAAATGTGGGTGGCAGGGAAGCCAAACCCCGCGACCAAGTGTACACCTTACTGTCATGCTCTAAACATAAGGCTAATAAACATGTTGTCTACTTTATTTGTTGTCTTTTATTTCTGAACCTTAGTGTACCTTCTAACATATTCGGGTGGTGTTTGCGGATGTACGTTCTACTATGAATACGGCTTGTTTTTATATTCCTGACCTATCTTTAAAGTTTGTACAGGGAATTTTGAATCACCCTGTATGATTTAAATTTAAAAAGAAAACGCGACTTGAAAAAGTTTCGTTCATAAGGAAAGATGGTTTTCATTTGGTTCCGTAATAAGGCATCTATGACACTAAAAAAAAATCTATAAGATTACATTTATGGTTAGGACAATGTAAAAAAAAAAATACAGTTACTACAACTAAATTATAACTTTTAACATTTTTTGCATACTTACTCCTTTTTCTTTTGCTTAATACATCATATAGCAATGGAGAAAATTCAGCCTCCCATCACAATTGATTTTCTTTGGCACTTCAGCAAGTAAATATTTTTATCTTCGCAGAAATGATGTCATTCCTCTCATTAAAAGACGTCTTTAATATATTCTTTAAAGACAAATTTTCTTACTTTTGCAGAATGAATAATATGTATGCGTAAGCCTTTCCCAGTTAACTTCTGCTATTTGGGAAGTCCTCCCAGAAGTTTTTTTTTTTTTTTTTTGCTACCGTCAACGTAGTCACATGTTCATTAGAACACACAAGCTACCTCCCTATGCCACCCAGTATTAATATTATTCATTCAGACCGAAGATAACACATATTTTCTATTTATTATTCTAGCAGTCGACAGCAGATAGAACAAAATTTTGATCAATGGACCACAAGAAGATTACATTGGAATAGGGAATGATAAAAACACGAACTCAAAGTGATTATTAAAAACAACATTGATCAGAAAGTAAGTACCAAGACTATTTCGTGCTGAATCTTCAATAGCAAATACAAAACTGGCTCAGAATTTATTAGTAAAAGCTTTATCTACACTTCCTAGTCTCAGAGGAGCTCGACATTTTCTATTTCTTTATTTCGGGATGAAGTTTTCTTAACGAAAATAAACTTTAATATAATTGCATTATTTCTAGCTACATCTCAGAAGGAGATGCATATCTTGAGATATTAACGAAGAAATTTATCACGAAATACAATAAAAAAGTAAATGAAACAATCTCCTGTTTCTAGAGGAAGAGCGTACATGTGATTACAACGAGCGAAAGGACCCTGGCCTGCCCTCCGAAAATATAGTAATTATTTTTATTTATTTGATTATTTATTTTTGTTTCTGATTGAAAGGATCTTATATATCCCGTTATGATGAGTGAAAAATTGAGTAAAAATCTTTTCTATCTAGAAATGAAAAACCAAAGATTGCACATAAATAAACCAATCACGCCTTTGTGTTTGTCAAAAGAGGGAATCGGGAACGACCGTTTCGTCCTTCTTTCGTCCTTCTTAGCCCCATCCTCCTTCCCTTGATGACAAATTCAGAAAGCGTTAAAAAGAAATAGAGTGAGGGATTAAAGAGAAATTGTTAATAAAACGTGTGTGAATTGTGAAATAAAAATATTTGTTCATGTCTTGCGGCTCTCAGATATCCGGAATATATTTTATGTGGCTCTTAAAGCAAGTTGGACACCCGTGATTCTATACTAAACTCTATTATAAATTTCTATACTAAAAAGTGTTTTTGTGTGTGTGTGATCTTTTAGTTATGTAAATTCGAAGAAATATTGGATGAATATTGCAAGTAACGATTTATCAGTATGAGTCAATGTTAACGCAATATGGGAATATTACTAAATATTTATGATTGCTAAATATTCGTTTAGTTATTATTGCCTGCATTCCTTTGCAGAGTTTAATATAATGTACACACAATATATTGTTTAATAGGATATCCAATTTTTTCGTGAGATCCATTTTTTTTTTCTGTTTCTTTTTTTAGTAAGAGGCCCATAGGAAAAAAAGTTTCCCAAACCATGATATAATATAAAAAGTGAATATCTTATAATATAAGAACAAAAAAAAAAGTGTATATAATTTTGTGCTAAAGCATAAATTCAAAGAACGTAAATAGAGATTCTATTTACGTTCTTTGCATAAATTTAAGGGCGACCCATAATAATATAAAAAAAATAAAAATAATAATAAAAAAAGGAAGTACATTAAAAAAAAAGATAAGAAAAAAATAAAAAATGTTTGGAAAATAAGAAAAAAAAAACCGCGGACATTGAGAAAAAAAGATTAATAGAAAGAAAAAAAAAGAGCTATTCGGATTCGAACCGACAACCTTCAGAATATGAATACGAAAGTACTTTACCGATAAAGCTATAACTGGCTAATGAAATCAGATGATTGCATTTCTAACATTTACGGTAATAGCGAAATCCAATGAAAATGCCAAATATCTCGAACATGGCGGAGGGCATCGGCCCCTGAAAATACTCCATTTCTATAGTGCTTGGTCTCTAAACACGATGGTGAAGTCCGTTTGTCGATCCGACCTTCCGTTCGGGAGTTGTTAGGGGTGGACAGACACAGACAGACGGACAGGACAAACGCAATAGCTACCGATTTTCGTCGCTATGACAATGGTTCCCAAATGGGTAGCTACAAATACAGATATCTCGTAAATTTCCTATTCTTTATAAAGTAATATTCTATGAATGAAATAATATTCTCCTTTATTCCTTTAATAACTTCATCACGATGTTTCCAATTCGTGACTGGAATTTTTTTTTTTTCCTTCTTTTTTTTTTTTAATGTTAGCAGTCCTATTAGGTATACTTATATAGTAATGTATACCTGTGATATAGGTGCTGATATTTTGATATGAAAAAAAAAAAAAAATAAATAAATAAATAAAAAGGTTAGTTAATTACAATTATAAATTTAGAATAATTTTTTCCTGAATTACATCCGAAATTAATTGTTTTTTAATTTGGTTTATTTTATCGTATTTGTAATTATTCCATTTTAATTGTGAAAAAAGCTTATACTTGATTAAGTTAATAGATCTAAGGCCAAAATTATTTTTTGGTCCATCTATTTTGAAAACATTTAGCCAATTACTTCTAGTATTTATAATATTTTCATAATTAAATTTTGCATTTCTAATTTCGAAATTTTTTTTTAATATTACCCTATAAATAAATTTCTCTTTGATCATTAATATTTTATATTTAATTCTAATTTCTTGCTTTTCTGTTTGTGACTTAGTATTAAAATTGTTAAAAATATTATTTAGTATTTTGCTTAATGACTTATTTACACTATTAATCTGAGACTTATTTAAAAAGATCCAGCAATACAAAGCGTAATTCAAAACAGAGTCAACAAGAGACTTGTAAATCAATAATTTTTGCTTACAGGGAAATAAATTTCTTATATGGGTAAATAAATAAGTGTAGGAGTGTAGTTTGTTAATAATTGAATTATAATGTATATACCACATAAATTTATTATTTATTTGAAGACCAAGATATTTTTGTTCATCAACATAGTCAATTTTATCACAATTTCATCTTATACTATTTTTAGAAATTAGATTTAAACAATTAAAATTGTGCAAAGTAAAATGAGAATCATTTGAAACAATTTTATTTTTATTTTTAATGAGCATCACTTTTGTTTTTTTGTGGTTAATAACCATTTTATTATTTTTAGCCCAAGTAGTGATATTATTTAAATCCTCTTGAAGAAAACTTAAAGCAGTGAAGTAATTTTTATCGCTGGATAAAAGAGCGACATCATCTGCATAGAGGAAAATTTTAGAATTTTTAATGGAATCACTTATAGAGTTAACATATAATGTAAATAATAATGGGCCCAAGTTCGAACCCTGAGGGACTCCAATTTTAACATTGTATAGATTGCTTATGTTATTATTTAATTTAATTCTAAATTTTCTATTTTTTTAAATAATTTTGTAACAATTTATGAATTTGTCCTCTAATACCCATTGAATATAACTTTTTTAATAGGAGATGATGATTTACGTTGTCAAAAGCCTTTTTGAAATCAATGTATGCAATATAATTTACTTTACCATTGTTTAAATTTTCGTTGATTTGTGTGGTAAATTTTTCTAATAGATTGGTCGCACTATTATTTTTTTGATAAGCAAATTGATTTTTGCTTAAAATATTCATTTTATTAATATAATTATATATTGTATTTGTTAAATAAGTCTCAATAATTTTTGAGATGTTTGAGAGTATAGAAATTGGACGATAATTTTCAAAGTTTTCATGGATTCCACCTTTATAAATTGGGATTACATATGCAATTTTCCACAAATTAGGGAAAATCCCAGTGGTATAAGATGTTTTTAAAAATTTCAACAGTTAGTATAGAAAAATATCTTTAAACTTTTTTATGTCAAGATATAGTGACGTGATCACACCCTGTAGAAAAATTATTTTTCAGTTTATCAATAATATGCTTCATGTCACTGGAATTTGGATTTAATAAAACCATAGAATTTTGAACTTCCTTTTCATTATATTTACAGTGATTTAGAGAATATACCTGATTCTTGTCTTTATTTTTCTGCGTGAAAATTTTTTTAAAATTTTGATAAATTATGTTGACATCGAAATTATATAAAAGTTTATTTATTTCCAAATTTTCCGATTTATTTTGCTTATAGTTAATTTCTCTATTTATAATTCTCCATACATTAGCGTTTGAATTTTGATTAATTTTTATGATTTTTCGATAATAATCTTTTTTAGCTTTATTTATGTAGTTTTTTTAACCAGTTTCTCTTTTTTTTATAATTTAATTCATATTTTTTGTTAGTTTTGTTATTTTTATATCTTTGGAATAATAAGTTTTTTCCCTCAATATGTTTCAGTATATCATAATTCATCCAAGTATTTTTAAAATTTTGATCAATTGGCTTTCTTTTGCTGTTTTCATTATTTATTTTATTTTCGTATTCACGTCTGTTTTTCTGACAATTATAAGGCTTTGTCTGAATTCTGAAGCAAATTTTAAGTTACAGTGAAAAATAAACTCAGTGATTTGAATCTTTCATATCATTTCATTTTTTTCATAAGCATTAATTATAAATTTATGGTATCATTTCAATATCTTCCAAGCAATTTTCTATTATGTCTTATTATAGTTATTTTTCATTTCTATTCAAATATCCAATCTGTTGGGCGAGACGCTGGCAAATCGATTTCCTACTCTACACAAAGTATTATAAAAAGAATTCACGTTTAATTTAATAATAGACAACAACACATTTACAATCTGAAATGTATTTCCTCGAGTTTGTTTATTTAAAAATATAGTGGAACTTCGAAAACAATCCGTTCCAGGAGACAGTTCCACCAAGGAGGAATTTCCCGTAAGAAATAATGTCAATTGAATTAATCCGTTCCAAAGACCCAATATAAAACATTTTAAGTGGCCTATTTCAAAAGATCGCATTGATAAATAATGATAAAACAAGTATATTTAATTTCAATAACTGAATGTTTTTATTTATAATAGTACTGCATATACATAATAATATTGTATAATATTTAATCAATAATAATAATAATAGTAGGAGGGAGATCACTATTCACTGGAAGGTGAATTACCCTTCTTTCATTTGGAATTCACTAGTTGACAGTTGTAGTTCATTAACATTACTAGTACTTGATTTTTCTTTGGAGAAAAAAACTGTGTAATGTCATTTGTTTTAAGTCTGTTTTTAAATTTTTTTGTTCGAGTTTCAAATCGAATTTTCTTTAAATTTTTTGTTTGAGTTTCAATTTGTTCGAATATCAAATCGTTCGAGGGTCCACCGTATCTCATTTTTTAAGGTTATTTCAATTATCTTCAGTTAGGTCGTTGCTTCTTAAAATCTGTTTAATGTTATATTATATGACTATGTTTTAAATATAATACTTTATTACAATTTTTAATAGTGATTTCTTTTTATAATAATTCTGTTTTATAATTAATTTCTATCGCAATATACCCATTTTAGATTAATCATTAATTTTTTAAACAAAATCTGAAGAGTTTCCACCATATGCCTATTTCTTTGGTCTTTTTTGTCTAATTAAAAGATAGGGGTAATGTCTGTTTGGCAAGGTCATCCATGTGTAGAGATCAGTGGTGTCACCCCTATTTTAGAAATGTGGATAATCCAACCAGACGTCTTGCGATTGGTCGAATGTTGATTGTGACGTCACGTAGAAGTTCCAGCGGCGCGAAAATGGATCCTCACGAGTGCGAAATGAAAATATGGAAATATTTTAAAAGTGATTCTTCTTATCATATTTGAAAAGAAGTTAATTAATAGTTAAAGTAAATTAGAATGAATTCATTACGAATGAGAGAAAGAATGGCCCAAGGTGAAATAGCAACAAGAATTAAACAAGGACTGCCATGTGAATGTACGACTTCATGGGTAAGTGTTTGTCATTTTCTAATAAGGGTGTGTTTACATTAGCGCTTGAAGTAAGTTTGAGTTAAAAACAACACAACGTTTAATAAAATAATGGAAGAAAAATGTATCAAAGGGAAGATAATGAATTATTTCTGTGTCTCTGTGAATAAACATTAAATGATTGTTGAACATTAAATGAAACGGTGAATGTTTTCGCATCGGATCAGTTGTCAGATTTTCGGGCATGACTGTGGAATCGTTCCAAAAAAAACCTTCGACTCCTCAGTTTATGGTAACTCGGACTTCTTTATTTTTATATCAATATAAGAAATAAAATAAAGAAATGCATCGCATGCTTTTTCACAATTCTTCTATATACACTGTCATATAGAATGTTTCCCATCAGTTGTTATTATAAAGTGTTCAAAAACAGCCCACTTTGTTGACACTTTTTGCCATTTTTTCATAGGTCGCCGCTTTTATTAATACAAATATCATAAAATAGGTTATGTTTTGAATTTTGCAAAGAATTAGAAATTAAAATATAACCTTAAAAAAAATAAGTCAATCAAATTACTATCTGTGAAATAGCAAATTTTAACATGTTATTTATATTACAACTTAAATTTATTATTAGAAGTTGGAGTCGGTACATTTTTGCCGACTCCGACTCCACAGTCCTGTTTCTAGATATAAATAGAAGAAATTGAGATAGCGTTAAAAAAAATAACTTCATTATGGTTCAAGAAACTTTTACTTATAAGTTGCGACAGCCATTTTGATAATACAAGAAGTATTGTTAATGGAAAAATCTTGTCGATTAATATATTCAGTAATTGATAGATTATAAAGGGAAAGAACTTAAAAAAGAATGGCTTGATTTTTCCCTTTTTCTAAGATATCTAAACAATTTCTATTGTCGTTATTTTGTAGGTTGAGTCTAATGGATTCGTGTCTATTTTCAGTTGAAGTTTTATTAAATAATTATTGAATATAGGCAGGAAAGTCAGCGTTGAATGTTTTAAATCTGATCATAGTGATAATCGATTAGCAAAAATAACAGGTTAAACTTCAGAATATAGTACCCCCAATGGCCGGCGACGTCACACTAGATTGAACGTGTCGAATAATGTGAAGCTTACTCCTTGTGTGAAACGAGCAATTAACTAGTAAAACGTAGGATGCTTATTTCAAAATGGTTTGGCACGATCTTTTACTAGAAAAACTAACCCTCGTCTGGCTAACTGCGATCTTTAAATAACAGTATGCACAAAGTCACCACGGCGGGCTACCATATCACCAACTGCGGTATCATATTCTGAAGTGAACCAAAGAGGAATTATAATTATTTTGTTTTCAGATCGTTGTCGATTTAAACTGAAATCCATAATTGTGTGTCGCAATTTATAATGTAGGTGTTGTATGAATTAACTCAAGTGTAATGTACACATAAAACCAGTGTTTGATCAAATTTTGATATTAAAATGTTAATGATTTCAGCTTCAGTGAATGTAATGCACTGAACTTATTCTGAAGATATTCCTTTGCACCTAATAGCAAAAATAATCCATTTAGTTTGAATATGTAAGCATTGCTTCATTAATATATAAAAACATTTTAGTTTATATTTTCTAGAAAGATCTGTAGATCACCCTTGAATGATCTAATGTGGACGTGACATGTAATAGATGCTACTGTAGGAAGAAAATTGCGTTTGTTGACTTAGTCTTATAATGTTGTCAAATAGTGTATTTTCCCATCAGTTGCATTTCAGTATAAACTCCATTGTTCCCTATCATTTAAGAGAGTTTGGAAATTTCTCACCGCCATCTTGAAACAAAACGGCGATTGAAAATTTATACTGTATATTTTTTTTTTTTTTTTGGGGGGGGGGGGGGGGGGAAGGGGATAGAATATTTTTTTTTAAAGTGCGTATTTATTATAAAAAATTAGGCAAATTGAATATTTATCATAACTGATTACAAATTCTTTTCGGAAACTGCTTGTTTTCATTATTTTTACAATTGACGTCAACAAGTAATAATTCCTTCCCATACTTTTGTGTTAGAAACTTACATTTTCTTTTGTATTTCCATATTCGAATGTTCTTTTTATCTGGTGACATTGGATTGGTCGACATTTTAAACTGAATCAGTGTGAAATCTTTGCACGCAAGGCACGCGACAAACTCAGCTAAATGACTTTTTCTTTTTAAAATCCTATTTACAACTAAAAAAAAAATCTGAGCTTTTTATTGTTAGCTCTTACAGTTAATTATCAACATTATTTCGCCTTTAAAAAATAGACTATTATATAATAAAAATTCATCAGCATAAATGCGTTTAATCTTAATAGAATAATGTTGATTCCATATTTTGATAAAAGGATTATGACCTTAGAGTAAATACACAGAACAAGTTTAATTTTAGTAAATGCACAGTTAGATTGTTTTAGGATATTGTTTTAAATTTGTCAAAAATGAAGCATTTTCTCTCAATTCAGTTGATTGTAAAAACACTGAACAAGCATATTATTGTTATTCTGAAAATGACTGTTTTTACGAAAAAATTTGACTAAAAATTCGATTTTTGAAATGTATCATTTGACTTTAAGATTGGAGGAACTTCAGTGAATTCCACTAACTTTTCTTGTTAGCCAAGGGAAAAATAAAAACCATAAATGGTTTGTCATTGCAAGTTGCGTGAACATTATCTGACGAAGAAAGACCCTCTTAAAGTGCTTAGAAAAGACCCATTCTTTTGCAACAACATTAAACCGACCTTGGACTGGGACGTGGTGTCTCGAGAAAAATGTGCATCGATTCATTTTCGCACGATGTTTTATAACAATGTTGGCTAATATCTTTTAGTGCAAAGAACAGAAGACATAGAACATTAATTAACCAGAAAAGGA
Organism: Thereuonema tuberculata; assembly: GCA_023159025.1. Classification (NCBI taxonomy): domain Eukaryota; kingdom Metazoa; phylum Arthropoda; class Chilopoda; order Scutigeromorpha; family Scutigeridae; genus Thereuonema; species Thereuonema tuberculata. Next base: position 28,862,828 of record JAFIDM010000007.1, on the reverse strand, counting down.
TTATAATAACTCGAAATATTTATCAAAGGTTTTTTTTGAAATCTTCTAACAGAAATCTTATGCAAATACAAAATTGTTGGTATTCATTGTAATAATGCAAATTGTGTATTTGTGGCTAAAATCAGAAGATTATTATTTTTTTTTTACATTACAGAAACTATTTCTTATAAAATGACAAAATCATGAAATTCCTTTCTTAAAATAGGAACGAATCTTACAAAAATGATTAATTTGAAATATTAATCAGTAATGAGATCTTTATGCTGTTGCTATGAAATACTGAATTCTCCGATAACTTACGTATAAGCACAAATGAAAATCTTACATCTTTCAATTTTCTTGAAGACTGTTTCCGTCAATAGTTATAAGATGGTTAAATCTTGTGTATGGAAAATTTACAATATAATCTTAGCTGAGGAAAACCTCTTTAATTATAGCACGAATATAATTTGCATTGTAATTAATCATATTATTATATAAAATCTTTTATTTCTCTGTCTGTCCGGCGCAATTGTTGTGATTTGTGAAAATAAAAATAATTTCTAAAAGTTCGCTACGGAAATCGAACCTGCAAACTTCTGATCCGAAGTTAGACGTCTTATCCATTAGGCCACGGGGACTACATTGTAATCTCTATAAAAAATAAAAATATGTCAAAGACACACTCGCTGGCTCTAAAAGCAGTCGTGGGTTGAGAGAATCCACTTTTCCCGGGTTGCTAGTTAAATTCAAAATTTTATCTTACAAATTTCAGAATTTTGCAAACATAATTGGTTTTAACAAAACAAAACATTTTTGTAATGCACCTAAGTAAATAAGGATTCTCGCATCCCGAGCTACCATTTCGGGAATCTGAGACAGCTGTTTCAGCCTTATTAGGCTTCCTCAGTCAGATTTACTCGTAATGATAGCTCAAAGTGCGAGACAAAGAAGATGAAATGGTAGCTCGGGGTGCGAGAATCCTTATTTACTTAGGTGCAAAATACAAAGATTTTTTGTTTTGTTAATTAATTACGGGTAAATCTTACTGAGGAAGCCTAATAAGGCTGAAACAGCTATTGTTAATACTTGCAATGCCCGTTAAGCTTTATTTTTATATTAATTGTATTTTCTTTTGGATTCTCGATCCTTTCTTAAATTCTTTTGTGCCCAGTGGGTCGCGGGACAAAGAATTTGAGGCTGTGCGGTGCACAGTGAATTACTCCCGGGCTGCCGGGATGGTTTCATCTTCTTTTTCTCGCACTTTGAGCTACCATTACGGGTAAATCTGACTGAGGAAGCCTAATAAGGCTGAAACAGCTGTCTCAGATTCCCGAAATGGAAGCTAGGGGTGCGAGAATCTTTATTTTACGTTAAGCTTTATTTTTACAAAATTGGTTTTAAGTTTCTTTCTTTCTTTTTATTTTTTTTCCTAAAAAAACTAGTCGTGAGTTATTTTAATCTCTTTAATCATTAACAATGATTTTTTATTTATTTTTTTTTTCATTGATTTTGCAGCAGAAAAGTTACATTGTTCTTGAAACTTCTTTCGTGATAAACGTTTTCTGTCCTATTGATTCTTTTAACTGCTGAGTTTCACCTTCATTGGCGAAGTAACTTGACTACGGCTGAAGCACCGCCTTAGATTGGGCTTTCCCACAACAAATTCCTCAGAATCTACGACGAAGAGATTATAAATATTAAAATAAAAGTAATTACATCACGGAACTAAATAATTTAGGCGTGTTTTGTCCTTTGGAATAATGTATTCTTATTCCAAAGGACAATAAAGACAGAGAAAGATAATAATAAAATAGGGGATTGCGCGCAGCTGGTTCGTTTTAAAGTAGATATTAATACAGCAGTGAAAACACAAAAGATTCGAGAGAAACAACTCAGAATTGTTTGAAGCCAAATTACCTATAGCAACATTTGTAATCTGTTTGATCTGCATATCCCTTTTTTCGACTAATGACTCAATTTGTGACCTTCGTACACAAACAAACGAAATGATTAACATAATTTTACCTTTACATCAACGTTACCAATATATATATTTATATATTTTTATTTATTTTCTTTCCTGAACCTGGGCTGCTCAACGTTTGAGAAACTTTGGGTTATAATAAAATACAGTATGTGAGTTTTTTAAAATGAGGAAACGAACTAAAATCCGATGTTTCGGGGGGGGGGGGAAGATCATTTTAGTTAAACCATGAATTATTACTGTAAGGAACAATTTCACTTTTCAGGTTTGATTTCAAGGAAATTTCAATTGAAGCAGTAGTTCATTGGCAACATCCAAATTCGGCTAAAATCTGCCAATTACATTTTCACCTTTTCTAATGAGAGTGACTTGTTTTTCCTGCTTCTTAATCAAAAAGTTTTATATAGAATTGAACATAAATTTATAAAACTTCGTATTTTCTTATATCGAAAGACAAATCTTTAATTTTTTTTTTTTTGAATGATATTCGTATCGCCTTCATGAAAAATATTTTTCGTTCAAGAATTGAGGAGCATTCGTAATAGAAGTGGATTTCTATTATAACATCTACTTATGAATGCTCCTGAATTGTTACGTTATCATTATGAAATCAATATATTGACAAATTACGTAACAGGTAATTACGTAATATTGCTTTTTCAGTCAAGTTTTTGAAATTAACTTGAACGTGTGGTGAATACTTAAAATTAAAAAAAAAAAACGAAAATTAGCATTTTAAAATGTACACAATTACAAAAATGTATATAAATGTCATAATTTCTTATTATGTACAATTAGAATTAAAAAGTGAAGTCAATTTCTTGAATAAGATCTTGGTTAGCGAAGCGAGCAGGGATCGATGTCCCGTAGAATAATAACAATAAAAAAAAGTATTTTCCTGTGTTGATGATCTATAGTATCTTGTATGAATCAAAATTAGTGTGACTACATCAAAATTGATAATCATTCGTATTCTTCACTTAATGGCTCTCTTTATCTCTTAAGCCATCAAATCTCTATAAAGAATCGATTACCAAGATTTGTTTCGCCATTAAAATCTGCTACTGATGATAAAGCCAATGGCTAAAGGAAAGGAACAATTTATCACGCTCGAAATAAAATCGTTCATTTCATCATTACAATGTTGCAATCACTCTTGGCTTTCAGAGCAGAAGCCGATTTCTCATTTACGCCCATCAAATCAATGGCACAGTTTTTTCTGGATTTTTTCCAAAATTATCATTTTTCTTGCAGCACATTAGTAGATATTTTACAAAAGTTGAAATTTCAATTTTAAGAAATTTTTTTTAATTGTAAGTTTTCACGAAGCAGATAAAATGGGGATTGGTATAGATTCTTCTGAACGGATTCTTCATCATCAAAGGATTTTAGAAATTAATATCAGATTGTAATATTGCTGGCGACATAAATCCGAACCCTTGAATCAGAATTAATGTGAAATTAACGTTTTAAATAAGATTGTTTTATTGTTTGAATCGTAACCGACAAAAATAGGTAAATTCTGTTTTAAACATTTTACTTTGGCATAATATCTTGATTTGTGATACATTAACCAAATACCTTTTTCCAAAACGTAAAGAAATTAATTTGGGATAATGTTTCCCCTCAGTGTTCGGGAAGATAAATATAATGTAAGAATTTCGAAAGAAGAAATATTGGGGCGACGGAAGGATAATATCGATTGTTTCGATTCATTTTTTTTGTGGCTCGAGAAATTGAAATTAAATTGTAGCTTTGAGGCGACTTCTTTTTAACCAAGATCTTATTAATTATGAAGGAAGTTGAATCCCCATCATTAAAAGCCCCACCCAGTAGTTACGTCATTCAACACCAGGGGTTTGTTTACAATTGCATCATCATTGCAGACAGATGAGTTAAGAGCTCGGTCTCTCTCTCCCTGCTCTCCATTCCAAGTGATTCAGGTAGGAACAGGACTTTATTTCTCCTTTTCAAACAGGATTCGAATCGCCTTCATTGCATGACGTTGTTGTGTTTTAATGACAATGTCGTTTCTCTTTGTGCTAGAGTTAACTAGCGGGCGTAGGATAATATAGAAACATTGTTATTAAACTTGGTTTTTAGAATAGAATAGGAAATGCATTAATGTTAATGATAATAAATAGAAAAGGACCCCCAGAAGCTATTTCTGTGCCATAAACATGTTGAATAGAAAAATGACAATATTTTTGAATTGAAAGGTGTGATTAAGATTTGATTAATCTTCCCAAAATTGAGTATTTATCACTTTATTTTATTGTAATAATTACCGATATCATTATAAACTAATGATTTTCCTATTTCATTTGACTAAGATTTGGGCGGGAATATTTAGTAGAACAAATTACAATATTACAACTTAATACTATAAAATATAGTATTAGTACTATATTATAACCTAATATACCTAATCTCATATTATAACTTTATGAAGTAAAGGAAATCGAAGAAAAGCTTTCTCTTTATTAGTATAATAACTAAAAGAAAAAAAACAAAGAATTTTCTTGTTTATTGTCAAGTATCTCAACAAGAATCCACAACAATATTAATGATTAATAACAACTAAAAATAACTAATCAAAATTACTAACAATTGAAATTTCTAATATTTAAAATCGACAACTTTTTTTTGTTACATTTCAAGATGTCACCTTAAAATTTGGTGAATTTGTTCAAT